>LR738715.1:277452756-277539257 GCA_902687465.1 Secale cereale
CCCCCCCCCCCCCCCCCCCAAAAAAAACTAGCAAGAATCCATGGAGGGATTGAGAGATAGCAAGCTCAAACAAGCTCAACAATGGGGGCAAAACACGAGCTCAAAGGGTAGGTCCAATGGGGAAGAAGATCCCCTTTTATAGGTCCCCACGAATCTTCCTGTTATGTGCAGAAAACTGCAGGAGCGGTACAACCGCTAAGAGGACCGGTACAACCGGAAAACACAGGAACCCTGCAGAAACCCTACAGAGCGGTACAACCGCCGGTGCGGGCGGTAGTACCGTTTGAAATGAGTAACCGAAACAACCGCTCCACCACCGCTCAACAACCGCTTAAAACATAGAGGAGTCACCCCTGAGCGGTAGTTGAGACGGTGGTTGCACCGGTGCAACTGCCAGCACCGAGCATGGGTGGTGGCTAAGTCCCAAGCGGTACAACCACTCCGGACATCGGTAGTTCCGCTGAAAACTAGTTGACCGGACTAACCGGGCCACCACCACCCAAGAACCGCTCCACAACAGAAACCAGTTCGGTGGTAGGGCGGTAGTGGGCCGGTACAACCGCCTAGCTGCAGACCTGGAGTTTTCCAAGCACCAGGCGGTACAACCGCCTGGGGGCAGCGGTACAACCACTTGGAAAACTCCTGGAGACTGCAACTCTTGGGTATCACCCCCTAGGGCGGAACAACCGCTCGGGCCCACGATACAACCGCACTAGGAGAAACCAGAACAGACATAACTAATGCAAATGAGCTCCGAATTGAGCAAACCCAAGCTTGTTGGATAGATGATGATGAATACTATCCAACATCGACTGGTTATAGTAAGAAGAAGCAGGGGAGGTATTCCTAAGATATAGAGGAGAGAAACCTCTAAAAGAGAAGAACCGCCATAACCACCAACATCGAAAACATCATAGAAGATGCAAGTGAACTCCGCTTTCGATGAACTCAAGCTTGTCATCAATATGACCATAAGCTCCATATCTCACAAGGAGAAGAACCAAACAAGAACCAATAAAGATGATGCAAGGATGCAATGGTTTGAGCTCTCTATGAATGATACGATCAAGCTACTCATCGAGATCCCCCCTTGATAGTACGACAATCGATCCTATAACCCGGTCTCCCAACTACCACCATGAGACCGATAAAATAGAGAACCTATCAAGGGCAAACATTTGCCTTGCACATAGTCCACTTGAGATGATGAGGACGATCTTGACTTCCTCAAGTTGGAGCACCTTTCTTGATTGTGTTGGCTCGGTGAAGACTAGTTAATTGCTCCCCATACTCCATTAAGGGTGAACCACTCTTTGGCATATATTCACAAGTCCATTGACACCACAATGGACGGCAAGCTTCAAGGATGATCTCTTCGTGATGCTCCACTTGAATTTGCACACCGCAATCTTGATGACGATCACCACTTGATGTCATCCTCCATGGGTTGTGTAATATCTTCCTCTTGACGCAAGCACATGGAAACATACCAAACCCCACATAGAACTCTCATGTGGACGATGGGTTAGTACATAAAGCATAATTGACAATGCTTACCATACCATGGGATCGCTTGATCCCTCTTGGTACATCTTCTATGCTTTGTGTGTTGATCAACTTGATTCACTCTTTGACTTAGTCTTGACCAACCTTAAATCTTTCCAACTCTCTTCATTTGGATGATGTCTTGAAGGCAAACATGAATGATCACACACTCTTCTTCTTCTTCAAGAGATGCTTGCAATAAGCTCAACACTCACAAGACCAATCTTTGGATAATTCCTTAATAACACCTTGGTCATCACAAACTCTCATTGAAACCAACAAATGGACTCTAAGAAAAGCCTATGGACAAACCCTTCAAGTATAACTCAAGGCAACAATTAATTCATAGAGATTGTCATCGATTACCAAAACCAAACATGGGAGCACCGCATGTTCTTTCAACTGCTCCTTGCTGGTCGGATATTTCCTACTTCCAGGATTTATCTCATTATGCTTTTTGCACCATGCTGATTTGTGAACGAGAACCTACATGATCATCCACCTTGATTTGTGAATTCATAGTCACATCCAGACACTCAGGTATGCAATATGGTTTTGTTCTTTTTCTGTGATTGTGAGCAGTCCCCACAGTTTTTTACAATCAGAGGAAAACAAAAAGAGATTTCACTCTACAATGGATGTCTTTCTCCGAGGCATAAGTAATTTTCGCCGCTCTGATTGCCATATATCTTTGATGGCGACGATGCTCTACCTCAACGCGGTCCAAATATACCTCTGCCAGGTACGGTGTCGTGAGAAAACACCCAGGCTACATGTGTGTGTGCGCGCTAATATAGATTAACTACAGATATGTACATCAATACCATCAGTGATCACCGTTTAAACCAACAACATCCAACAGTACACGAATTCTCTTATAAATACTAACAAAATATCCTACTTATTTTGGAGGCTTGAGTTATTTTATCTCAAAATTAAGCTACTATTGTTCTACAAATATTAGAAATACTTGACTTTGTAAACAATATTCTGGTTGAATTTAAGGTGACCAGCATATACTTAATGCTTTAGTTAATCTTTCAAAGTGGGAGTTTAAAATATTTATTCTAGATTTTATATGGCGGAGAAATTATTTGATTAGAAATTGTTATAGATTTTAAAATAACTTTAACATTAATTTAAATCCATATTCATAAAAGGCACTCAAAATAAAAATAAATGCAGCATAATTTAGATTATAATTATGTATTATTTGGAGCAACCATTAGGAGTCGCCGGAACTTGCCGAGGAGGTTTGATAAAGAGCTCCCAGGGTTAATACGCTGGCGGGGTGTTCCGACGGACGATGTGGACGCTCCGACAAGCGAGCGGCTAAGCTTAGCCATGCAGAACCCTTCGAAGGCCATGGTCGGCAAGGGCAATATTATGTGGCAACACTAATGGACGTGTGCTGAAATAGAGGGTATTGGCTTATGGAGGTCTTGAGTCATGCTTACTGTGGGAAGGAACATCTGACATATTTTTCTTCACATGTTGCAGCACACAATTTTTTCAAAGAGCAAAATATCTTTTTCTCCTGCGTGTCCGCGCAATTCGTGTGGAGCTACTTCCGCGAGGTGGTGGGTGGAACTTGGTGCCACACCAACTTCCCCGACCTGTATGCCGAGCTCCAGACCTCCCCCTTGGCTTCTTGCCACATTAGGTGGCTTGAGATTGGGGTCATCGCGTGGACCCTCTGGACGATCCATAATAAGCTTGTGATCCAGCGCACTCCTCTGTGATGGGCTACTAACGCTATCTTCAAATTATCTGGTTTCTTGCTGCTTTGGCGGCCGCTTAGCCGCCCTCAGGACCGTGACGCCATCTCTGACTTCATCATCCACCTCCGCTTGATGGCCGTTCGTCTGTCTCCGCCGCCCCCGCCGCCTCCGCCGGAACCCGACTAGGCGCATGTCTGGCTCTACGACACTTTTCTTATAGTTTTTTTGGGCTTGTTGAGCTGTGCCCTCAGCAAAACCTTCGTACTTGTCTGTGAGACTTGGGTGTGTGTGTTTGAACTAGTCCTTTTATGTGTGCTCTATGGCGATTTGCTTTATTTATAAAACGGGGCGAAAACCTTTTTCGGTAAAAGTGATTAATTAGACTAATCTTCCATCAAATGAAGGACATCAGGGTGATTTCTTCATGACCACAATTCATGCTCCGAAAACAATAATCAATTTAAACTTATTACCACATTTGTCATATATGCATATAAGAAATGGTGAGTAATAGCTTGTGTACCAGGTTTTGTGATTTTTTCGCTCGTTTCAACGTACGGACATTTGTACTAGTGTCTTAACAGGTTTGACTTTTCAAAAACTAATACACCTTATATTTTCAAACCGATGGAGTAAATAAATTATAAAAATCCAATAACATCACCGGCGCAGCAAAGCGCGACCAAACCTTCTAGTATAGATAACGATCGTCAGTTAGTCCAGTCCTCACATTTACTAATGAAATATTCCTGATGTTGTATTGTATCCATATGGGGTGTATATCGGTAATTCGTTGGTGCTCCTAGGTTGTGTGCACGCCAAGTTTCGGAGAAAACCGTTATTTTTTGTGGTTTGTGTAAAAAAGACAGAAATATGTCTTGTGAAAAGCACTTTTTAACACTGGATTTTGTCATTTTTACACGCGTCACATAAATTGTTAGTTTTCGCGAAAGACTTTGTGAACATGTACAATATTAAGATATACACATCAAATTTTTGTGTGAATTTTTTTAATATTTTAAAATATGTTTAAAACACATTTTAAAAACCAGGAGGGCGCTCCATGTGCTAAAATCTACTACCCCTATAAAAGAAAGAGAAGGCGGATCCAACTTATGATCTAGACCGTCTAATCACATCATCAATGGCCTAAATATGTCGTTAACGAAATAGTCTTCGTTAACGAAACGCAATCCCCGCTTCGTCTCACCCCGCAGTGCCCGCACGTACTTAAACAACCGCTCCGCCGTTCAGAAAAAAAAAACCGCACACCCCACCTCCTCTCGCCCCGCACGAGGCACGACCTCGACCTCCTGCGCCGTTCCTCCCCTCCCGCGCCGTTCCGCCCGCCACGCCCTTCGCCGCCGGAGCCGCCGCCGAGCCCGTCCGTCGCGCCCGAGCCGCCGCCGGAGCGGCCCTTCGCTGCGGAAGCCCCTTCGCCGCGGGAGCCGCTGCAGCCGCAGGGCCGGCCCTGGGCCATGGCGACGAGTGCGACGGCCTAAGGCACTGCCGGAGCAGGAGCAGTCTCGCTCGCTCAAAAACTCCCACGTTTGTCTCCCGATCCCCATTTTCTCTTTCTAATTGATGATTGTCCCAAATTCCTAAGAGACCAGAACCCCAATTACCAAAGCTATTCAATGAGTTTTCAGTTGTATCACACTCCGATGGATCTGGGTCCTTGGCCGCATGATCGCAAGAAGCAATTCCGTCCAACTTCAAAGTTGTGGTCAGGGTCCGATGGCAGGCGGAGACGTCGTGAGTGCAGGCACCGTTCAAGCCAAACAACGAGCCATTGCCCATTCATGTAAATTTTGGATCTCAATCTTTCATCCTTGTCTATTTACTTCTGTTATGATGAGTTGGTCTAATGATTCCCCACAAGAAAAAAAAGATTTAATGATGTTTGACCTGTTTGATGCCTCTCTTTTTGTACGAGTTGCAGTCGGGTGAATTCTTCTGGTTGTGGCATTGCCTGAATTTGGATATAGATGGAGCATCAAATTTATTCTAATTTACTCCAAAATGTAACTTCAAGTATTCAGGTGTTCTGTACTTTTTTTAACATACCAATGCTGCCAACATAACAATTTTCTGGTTGTGACAAGAGAAAAACAAGCTAACACCTAATCAGTTAATTTAATCTCAAATTTCTGCTACATATTTTACTGGAAGAAATTTTTGATTATATATATATATATTATAAAGGCCCATTATATGAAGTTTCGTACAAGGGCCTCTAAGATGCCAGGGCCGGCCCTGCGCCGCCGAGCCCGTCCATCGCGCCCGAGCCGCCATGGGAGCCGCCCTACGCCGCGGGAGCCGCCGCCGAGCCCGTCCATCGCGCCCGAGGCGCAACCGGAGCCGCCCTACGCCGCGGGAGCTCCTTCGCCGGGAGCCCGAGGACGAGGAGGACAACGTCGACTACGAGGACGAGGAGCACCGAGAGGCCAGGCAGTGCCTGATCCGCACTGTGCCGACCGTTGACTGGTTTGACGTCGACGGCCACGAGGTATCCGGCGCAAAGCCGCTCAAGGACCCCGAGGTGAGCGCCGCTCCGCTCCCCGTGCGCCTGTTTTCCCTCCTGTGTGTCCTTTGATTCCGTATGCGGCGAGGTGTTTGACGCGTGTTGTTCATGCCGCGCATGTGGACTGTCGTGAGAGCGGTGATCGCTGACTGCTGCTGATTTTGATTAGCTTCAGCGTTTGCCATTGGAGTGGAGAATTGCGAATCTGCACATCCTTGTGGTTCAAGATGGCCTCCCGGTGGACGACGGGATACATATGTTGCGTTAGATCAGAAACATCAATTGTTTTGTTCCTTCATGCAAATTGTCATTCCATAATATTGTGACTGATAATCAGGACACGGTGGTGATGATGATTACATTCGCGCATGTTATTTGTGACCCTTTTCTTGTGCATAAATGGGAACATTAGTTATTTAATGAGTTAATTTTGTATCACTTAGATGTAGTGTTGAAATTTCTGTGACCCATTACCCACGCCAATCTGCTCATATGAGACATAACTTCTCGTGAAAGTGAATCAGTAAACTGATACTAATCTGGCTGGAGACAATATTTGACTCCATCTGCTATGTAAAATCAGACCACTTTTCCTTCTATAAATGTTTAGATTTTTTCGGTGCACGTCCAATGCAGGAACCTCTTCCGGCTCCGTGGGTGACTAAAGCGAGAATACGGGCAGTCATCAAACTTCAAACGTCATAACTAAAGATACCTTGACCAACGCAAGTACCTTTTTCTAGGAGGTTAAAGAACTTGTATAAGCACCTGTAGTCTCTGCAATGCAAAAGTCCAACCCTACATGTTTGTGTCCTATGTTCTGCTCTCACTATACTACAATAAGAATATTATTCAAATTGTTCACCACGATGTCCTATGTTTCGATGCATGCAGCTTTTCCATTGGGACTTGGAGAACAAGTTTCTAGATACCACAATAAGAATACTCATTTTCTTGTTCTTTGTTTTTTATTACAATTTTTTGTTGTGCAATATCCGTTGATATGAGTCAAATAGCACAAGTATTATTGTTGACTAAGTTTTAAAGTACCTCCCTTCCAAGCAGCCTTGAACAATGAACAAGGAAATTTGGGAGTCCTTGTTTCACTTTCTTCGAGGACGTGGGAGCCACCACCACCGTTGCTTCCTTCCACAACTAAAGGTCCTAGGTATCTGGTTCTCACTCTAAGTTGCCGTTTGCATATCATAATTATGGTTTCCAGTAAGATTGACAGGAAAAGATCATCATTTGCAATATTATTTTAAGGAAAATCTCCCTCTAGGGATATTTCTTGTGTGCAACATATTACATTTGAGATTGTTATGTTAATACATGTCACTGCTAAAAACATGATTGAATGGGCAAGAAACATCACAATAGTTCATACAAGAAACAGAGAAGGGTCTGGAAGAAATAGTGTTCCTAGCTAAGTTGTGCGCTTTCTTGTATTGATTTCTAAAAATACGTCTGAAGATAGCATCGTTCATGTATCCCTCCTAGCAAATGAGACTGATAGTGGGTCTCAATTGCCATTTGTGTGGATTCATACTTGAGTCTTGGGAGTTAATTGCTTTAATACCAGTAGCATTATCTGATGAGATGAGGCAACCATGTACGACTCTCTCTGTCCCAAAATAAGTGACTCAACTTTTATTAGCTTCATACTAAAGTTAGTATAAAGTTGAGCCACTTATAAAGTTATTACAAAGTTGAGTCACTTATTTTGGGACGGAGGGAGTATTTGCTAGCATCATGACTTCAGCCTACTGTTAGCGTTGTGCGATGATCCAACGAGGCGAGAAGGCGACCATGTATTTTCCAGTATGATGACTTGAGCCGCAACATCATACCGAGTAGCCGAAGAAGTAACTGCGGTCACTTTTATTGTAGATTCATGTTGGCCAGCTTGAGACTGAATATAAACTAAGGCACATAGAGAGGGATCAGTCATAATAAGCATCTGTGTACATTGTAATTGTAGTCCTCCGTCGAGTACACAAGAGGGGTATTTTGTTTTAGAAGAGGTCAAAATAAAGTTAGAAGAGGGCAAAAAAAAGCTTGTAGACTGGTGAATGTCAATTCAGACCATCATTTTGCAATCGCTACTTTGGGTTCCAAAGGATTAACAAGATAAACTCGATTGTTTATATGACCTGGCAGTTGTAAGTTTACTTTGCAAATTTTATCACACTAGCAATGTTGTGTGCAGAGACATTTTGTTTCAGCAAACTTGATCATGTGGACATCGCTGTGTGCAGATATCAGACTTCAGTGGCTATAAGAGAAATTCAAGTTCTGTTTCCACTGGCGAGTAAATGCAACCTGACTGAAGAATGCAAGCTTATATATAACAAAGTGAGGTCCTTATCCTGGTTGATTTTTTAGCACGATTGCAAGGGAGTCAGTGACACCACATTCAAGATCTGCTTTTGTTATAGTTGTTCCGCATGCATGGTGGGGGCTGAGGTTTTGGGCCTCCCTTTTCCTCTCTATTAAACAAAATCTAGATGTATGGGTCTGGCTGTAAAACGTACTTCTTCTACTAACATATCCTTGTTTGCGATGGAATATGAATATGTTTTCTTTAAGATGTAATACTAAAATATTTGTTTTTGCGATGTAATATGGATATAGTTGATTTTGTGTTTGTGTGTGCATACTCAAGGATTTCATGAATGGAATATTGTGTTTTTTTCTGCGATGTAACAAAACATTATACTTGTATAATCAATTTGCTTCACATGAATATAATTGTATCTGATGCATGAGATGAATACAACTCATTCGTATAGGGGGTAGATAAAGCGTAGAGCCACCTCCAAGATTGCCATAATGGAAAACCGCTATGCTGTGACTTAACAACTACAGTAGATTTTTGGACTACCAGTTATTTATTACAACGGTTACATGCTTGTCTTTGTTTCCTCGAAAAATATGCTTGTCTGTGCATTGCAATTTTCAAGTTGAGATGTTCCGGAATCTTGCCTAAATATTTTCGCTGCAATTATTTAGTTAAATCTCGCATCTGAAAATTAATATATGATGTTATTTATTGCCTCATAAGTCATAATTAGATGAATGAGAAATTAATTTTCTATTTTGTTAGACGTGCATTGCACGTGCAAGCTTACGACGAGCTGGCCACTCCACCACGAGCGTGCCGTTGAATATTTAAGCGCGAAAAACTATAACAATAGCCAGCAGGGTTGAGATTTTAGAAATAAAAACATTTTAGAAACATTTCTTGAAAATTTCAAACAATTTCGAAATGTTTCCGTAAATTTTCAACATCTGTTCTCCTACAACTGAATTTTTTCGAAATTACGAATAATTTCTTCAAAATAAAAACATTTTTCGAATTTTCGTACAAATTTTGTAAAACAGGAACATTTTTATGATGTAACAAATTTAAAAAGGGGAACCTTTCTTGAATTTCTGAACAAAAAATAATAATGTGTACTTTTGAAAACTTCCAGAACCTTTTTTGAATTTGTGAACAAAATTGAAAAACATGTAACTGAATTTGTGAACAAATTAGGAAAGCTGGAACATTCTTTTCAATTCCCAAACATTTTTTGAATCTTGAAAACATTTTTGAAAAATCCTGAACAAATTTGGAAGCGCGAAATATTTTTTAAAGTACGAACATTTTATGAATTTTGAGAAGATATTTATAAATGGAGAACAATTTTGAGAAACCCCAAACAAATTTGGAAGCGCGAACATTTTTTGAATATGTGAAAAAAAAATTAAAATCCGGTACATTTTCTGAATTTCGAAAGTTTTGTACTTTTTTGTTTAACGAGAACAGATTTTGAATTTGGAGAATATTTTTTCAAAAACTGAAGATTTTTTGGAAACATGAACAAAATTTAATTTCTTTGATTAAAAAGAGAAGAATAGAAAAGCAATAAAAAATAAAATCATAAACATTTTGTAAAACTGCAAACAAGTTCTGAAAAAGAAAAGTAAACTTGAAAAAGAAAATGAAACAAATAACAAAAAACAATAAAATGAAAAAGAAACAGAAACGATAAAAGAGAAAAAAAATAGGAAGCCAAAAAGAACCAGAAAAAAAAAGATACAGGAAAAAACCCGGTTCAGGGAACCTTCTAGAAGGTTCCCAAAACCGGTTGGGCGCGTTATGTATAAGTGGGCCGGCCAGGTTTGTCGATCGCTGCGCTGCCCTGTGCGGTAGCCCGACGAGAGCTTTTGTGACGCTCGTAGCGTCAACCAAAGGACTTTTCGCTGAAGGAAGACACAGATGGGCCGGCCCATTTAAAGGTCAGTAGCTTGAGCGCATAAAAAAATCATCAGAAATACACTACGCCAGCGAGAGATCGAACACGAGATGTCCCGCTCGGGAATCTATACTACTATTAAAAAAGGAAACATGAATTCATCTACAGACACACCACAAAATGTACACAGGATTACCAAAAGGGTTAGATCAACTCAACTAAATCATATCTAACAGTTGATATTACATCAAGGGTCTGCCATGCAAATAAACGCTACAGATTAAATGTTCTGCCGCAGACGCGTAGCAGACTGCCCCGCACACCCCTTCCTCGATTAGCTCCTCAATTAGTGGGGATTAATGTCCCCTAATTTTCTCTCTGCCATAACAAACGTTGCGGCTCCTCCTCTGAGATGCTCCCGTCCTCTGCCGCCTCATCAGATGTGAACGCGGATCGCCACCGCCGGCCGCCGGCCGCTCATCCTCTGCTGCCCCATGGGCACGAGCAAACGGAGCCAATCACCCAGAGCGACCAGAGAGGCAAGTGGCGGAGGAAGGAAGAGATGGCGTCGGCAGTAGCGGGGGAAGAGGAGCACGAGGGGTCTCAACGCAAGGTCGAGTCATTTCCGCCACAACGCGCGCCCATGCCGCCGCGCTCCTCGGCGAGTTCCACAACCAGATCCTCGCCGGCCGCGCCTCCTTCGCCGACCTTGCCTTGAAGTAGTCCGACTGCTCCTCTGCCCGCCACGACGGTCGGCGGTGACCCAGGTACGTCGCTACAATCCCTGCATGCGCGCATGCCCATCCTTTTTTTCCCGAGCCGTCGCCCCCAAATCAGCCCACTACACCGCCGTAGCCAGCCCCTCGGTTCGCCTTGGGCAACAGCAGCATCGCTCCGTCGACGTAGGGGGCGCGGGGACGCCCTTCCGCGGCGAGTTAGGCGTTACATACCTCTGCACGGAGGCAACCATGGGCGTGTGGATGGCCCAGCTCGACTTGTGTCGGGAGGTGGAGATCATGCGCCACGAGAGCGCCCCACCCAAATATCGTTACCCCCAACGGCGCCCTCATGGAGCTCTGCAACGGCGGCGAGCTTTTCACAGGATCGCCTTGAAGGGCCACTACACCGAGCGTGTCGCCGCAGCCCTCACCCGCACCATCGTTGAGGAGCTCCAGGTAAGAAGGTTGCTTGTTTTTCTTGGTTGCTACTTACTGCTTACAGGTACACCTATACACTTTCTACTACTGGTTTGTTATATGTTGTATATTAGTTCAATTATGAGAAGAATTGTTAGCTATCGCTCGAGTAATGTTGCTATAGATTGGTAAAGAATAGGACCTCATGTTAGTTTTTAACTTAGATGAGCTTCAGATAAGCTTCAAACTAAATTTAGTTGTTCAGTTTTTAGGAATCGATAGCAATTGGTTCAGATAAGCCCCATGTTTTGTCGTTGTTAATTGCTTAACCGAACTGGTAATTGGTGAAATGGCCTTGTGGAGTATCCCAGTGCACACTGCAAATGTGGCAATATCCTGATTTCTAAGCATATGTCCATATGCACGTTACCAACGTTGCATAATGTGTTACAGTATATTGTGTTATTGTATATTGGGATTATTGTCTGACGTCTGACATGTGCTTTTTCCATTCTATTTTGATAGATGTGGCACAGCAATGGTGTCATCCAATGGGACCTTAAACCAGAAAACTTCCTATATGCAAACAAGTGGAAGTTTTCTTCTCTCAAGCGATGTAGATCTTCCCATTTTCTAGTCTGATTCATGTAGTAATTTCAAGCCTCTCAAAGCAAACATGGAAACTCTTATTAAGCTATATATATAATATATTTTCCACTTTATTTTACTACTTGGTTTTCCATCCCTACAAAATGGAGCTGACTTTTTTTATACAGTTTATCGAGAATTTATGTACTCCCACTCGGCAGTTTTGCTTTCCCCACTGGTCAGTTCCCCCTATCCCATTTGATTCGTGTGTGTGTCAATGTTCATGGTATCAGTGTTTGTCAATCCAATAATGAACAAGCATACCTGAATTTTGTAAAAAAAAACAAATAGGTTTGCTACAAGGCCATTAATGAGTTAATGACACAGCCTGATAATGTCTAATAGTTGGGTTGCATGCAATTAGTTCATACTGTACAATGATATATTGTTTAACTGAATATTGATGTTCTTTATGACAGTAAGTTCTCCAATTCGGTCCACATTCTCTGTGCATTTTGAACATGTTTACTTCAGAAATAATTCAATTGAACTTCATCATTGAATTATTAATTTGAGGTAACGACGATTGTACGACTACATCACCCATATGCACATCCAGATTTTATGCTTATTTGGTAGCGCTTGGTAGCCCTCCATTGCCCAGTAATCTGACGTTGTTTTTACCCAGCTGATAGTTCCCCTCCTCCCAACTTTTCATATCAAAATTCCTGGTCATTCCGCTTTTCTGAATTTCCTCTCCAGAAAAAGGTGCACCAGTCTTGAATTTCCCATTGTGATTTCAATCCAATTTGATAATGTCTCCAGAAGGAGTTGCGATTATATCTAAAGTAGTATGGAGCTTAGATGCTTAGATATATTTGTATCTGCTGCTGATGTCATACTTGGAACTAGACTTCAAATTAGTGGTTTTTTGATATCAGTTATGTGTATATATAATATGTAGATATGCAGGTAAGAAGCTCAGAAATATTCTTGTCCCATGCTATGGCTATCATACTTAGGAGCTCCAGTAGCTAAAAATCTTTACTGGTCTTTGCAGACCGTGTACATCTGCGTCTCAACCTTCTTTCTGTTTGTTATCTCTACAAGCTGCAGAGGTCCAGTTCAGATTACTGAATTTTGCATGTTCATCTATACTTTTGGTTAGATTTGTAGTTGTTTAAAAACAAAGCAGTTTGGTTTGTGTAGGAATTTAGGATTGAATGGATGATGGTCGACACTACCTATTTGACAGAACACGAGCATGAAATGCCTTATACAGTACTGATTTGTTGCTAAATTATATCATGAGGTATATATGATCTATTATAGGTCTTGGCAAACACTCCCAGGAAGACAAGGGATGTCTTCAATTATGTTTGGTACGGAGTATTTGCCAGTGTGGCGATAGTACAGCACCACTAAAAGCTAGAGATGGATTGGCTTAATATTATCGTTTTTTTTCCATCGTTGGGGTTCTGATTTGAAATGTATTTTTTCCTTCCATTCCAACTATTCAAGTGACATATATCATGCTGGCGGGAGGCTATATTGTCACACGATGGAAGCAATTCATAGCCGGTAAATCTGGTGATGTTTAAAACATAATTTTGCAGCTGAGGACATGTCATTGCCTTGGAGTGTCATTTACTTGTGGATTACATTTTTTCAAGGAAGGAAAGGTTTACTTTTGAAATAAAAAAGCACACTTATACAAAATAATGAAGAGTGAATATCAAATTATTTTCCTATGCACTTGAATTTTCACAAGTATTAATTTTAGTCAAAACGTGCGTTGCACGTGCACGCTTACTAGTATCACTAAACGAGAGAGACTTGTTGATGTTATCTCTAACTCAAACCCAACTAGTACTACAGTATATTTCTAGCACACGGCCGCATCTGTGTGACCATTTGTCTCCTTAATCCTAACCTCCAAGAGAAATCCTGAGCAGCACCCGGCCGCCTCGGATACCACCACCATACGATACGTGAGGGGTGGCTAGGGACATGGCGCGCGCACACGCCCAAAGTGGCTGGGTCTGGGAGCATCAGCATCGTATGCTAAAGCCGGCTTTCGCCCCCCTCACATGCACGGGGTGTGGGTGCTTTCTGGGAGATTTGGAGATAGCAGCAGTGGCGATAAAGGGCCCGGGCGAGCATGATGTAATACGCCGCTTTTTCTAGGGGCCAGCAAAGGCGACGGTAGAGCTGACCGACTGACCCCCACACCAGAGCCAGAGCCAGAGCCACATACCTCGTAATCTAAATCCTGCAGCTGCTCTGCAGGGGAGGGTGCCTGCAGAAACCCGGATATCTCCTCGCTTTCCAGGATTCCTTTTCGGGAATTCGGGCGAGAATGGAAAATCCGCTCTTCTGTCCGTCCTCCTACGGCAGGCATATGGTTGGCTGCGGATCTGCGCGCCGGAGATAAATAAGACCAGATGCGATGCGACCGTGATTTTCAAGGCCGGCAGTGCTACTCAACAGCCCAGTAAAGAAGAAATGATGAATTGATAACAGAGCAGTTCATCATTCACTCAATCACCGGCCGGGGTAAAGTCCTCTCAGTTGATTTTACAGATAAGCGAGATGGACTGTGCGAAGATGCCAAGGACGACAGTGGAGAAGAAATGATGAATGGATAGCCGAGCAATTCATCATTCGTTCAATAACCGGGAAAGTCCTTTCAGCTGATTCTACAGATAAGCGAGACGGATCGGACGAAGAGGACAAGGAGGGAAAAGGAAATGGACAAAGTCCACTCCATTTCATTTTTTCTTCCCTCGTCTCCCCACAGGCACACGAACGCAGCGCATGCAAAGCAGGAGCATGAGCTGCCTTGGAGGAGAATAAATTCTTCGCTTTGTTCTCCTAGCTCTGCTTTGCTTGGCTCCTCCTTTCTTCTCCGTGCGGGCAGGCGAGCACCCGAGAGAAGAGAAGGGCAACAGCTCCCCCCTCCCGGCGGAAAGCTGGCCTTTGTACCCATCTTTCCTTCCTGAAAGGGAGTGAAAGCCTACGCGCCCCGCCTCTCCCATCGCCATGCTAGAGTAGAGCTCCGCCTGCTTCCCGGAAGCTTCTCCGATCGATATATATCCAGCCATGCACCGGCCACCACCACGTACGTACGCCGGCACGCCTCCCGACGCACGCGCCGGGCGAGCGCTAGCCCGTCTCCAGCTCCACCACCATCATCATCTCCATGATCTCCATGCATGCACGGCTCACCGCTTTGCCGCTTTCTGACAAAATTCCGCGCCCTTTTTGTCGACGGGCGCTGAAAGAGAGGAGGGGAGGAGGAGGGACGGGGAGGAAAAGGCCCAAAGCCCCGGGTGGGTGGGCGTGCCCGAGCCGAATCTTGGCATTTCTAGGGATTCTGATGAGGCTTTACGGTCTTTTGCCTTGCCGGCGAGGGGAGCGTGTCCTTGACGAGACCGACCCGCCACCACCCTGTGGGGAGGGGGAGAGAAGCTTCGGCGCTGCTTCCTCTGCTCATTGCCGCCGCTATTTATAGCCCACGTACGTACGTGGTCATCACTTGCATAGCCAGCTCAGACTCCTGCGCCGCCCACGTACCTCACTCACCTCAGGTGAAGCTACCTACTGAGCTTAGGCAAGTCAAGTCCGTGATGGATTTGAAGAGGGTCCTGGACATCGTGGAGGAGGAGGTGGTGGACGGCGACGAGGAGGAGCTCGCCTCCCCAGAAGCCAAGCGCCGCCGAACGCTTCTCAAGTGAGTGCATTCTTGGTTCTGTGCAGAATGGTGTCAGGCTTTCAGTTCTGACGATGCTTGGTACGTACCTTCTGCCCTGTGCAGTAGTAGCTCGATGCAGGAGGCCATTGGCGCGCAGTACATGCAGAAGCATCTGCCTAAGCTGGAACCGTTTCTGCGCAGAGTTGTAAGCACATTTCTCTTCGTGTTTACTCTGCAGAACTCGTTTCTTCGGTAGTAATGTGCTGACTCTGTTGCAAATTCAGGTGCAGGAAGAAGTGCACAATGTTCTTATCCGCCACATCGATTCAGCTCACAGGTTAGCGCCTAAATACTACTCCAGTGTTCAGTGATTCAATCTTCTGTGAGCGGTTACATGCTATCTAAGGTTACTACTGAAGCAGATATAACTCTGAAGATCATTTTCAGTGTTGAATTTGCAATTTTAACAAAGTCATGGCAAACAACATTGACCTGAACATACTATACTCGTAATGCTGTTGAAAACCCTTTAAATTGCCAGCATATGGTTGTTACAAACATTAGGCAGTGCAGTAGTTCCTTTCTAAACTTTATAGGGCTGCTAATTCTACTTTGGCCGAAAGTGTTAACTTATAGGTTCCTTCCTGTTTTTCTGACTAAATTTCTGCTCTGCATCACTCAGGCTTCCACTTCAGTTAAAGACGAGCAGCAAAAGATACAAGCTGCAGTTCCAGGGCAACCTGCCTCAGACCCTTTTCACGGGCAACAGGGTAGAGGCAGAGAACAAGCAGCCACTTCGAATTGTTCTCACCGACGCCGTCAACAACCAGGTGATCACCTCAGGCCCCTTGTCGTCCATGAAGGTTGAGCTTCTCGTTCTGGACGGCGATTTCAACGCCGACGAGCGCCTTGAGCACACCGAAAAGGAGTTCAGCGAGAGCATAGTCTTCGAGAGAGAAGGCAAGAGGCCACTGCTGTCCGGTGAGGTGGTCATTGTGCTCGAGAAAGGCATGGCCTCTGTCCGCGACATCTCCTTCACGGACAACTCCAGCTGGATCAGGAGCAGGAAGTTCAGGCTCGGCGCGAGGATGTCTCGGGCCAGCTCCATCGAAGAGAGGGTGCAGGAGGCTGTCAGCAATCCCTTCCTGGTGAAGGATCACCGTGGCGAAGGTTTGTGATTGTTAATGCATATTTTTTACCAAAGGCGATCTTTTTTTCTGTTCCTTGTAGTCTAATTGGTTGAACTATTTAATTTTCAGTGTACAAGAAGCATCACCCTCCTGCGTTAGCTGACGACGTATGGCGTCTGGAGAAGATTGGGAAAGACGGCGTTTTCCACAAGAAGCTCGCCGACTTTGGCATCCACACCGTTCAGGACTTCCTCAGGAGCTTGGTGATGGATCAATATGGACTACGCGGCGTAAGAACCTGGACTGCCTGCCTCTTTTTTACAGAGTTTTCTGTATTAGCTAGGTTCACTGCTCTGGACGTACAAACTATATATTCTCATCACGTGTGCTATATATGTTGCGTGCCGTTTTCAGTTGCTCGGCAGTGGGATGTCGAACAAAATGTGGGAGTCAACCGTGGAGCATGCCCGGGAGTGCGTCCTGGACGACAAGCTCTACTCCTACTGCAGCGGGCACGGGATCATCCTGCTCTTCAACTGCATCCATGAAATCATCGGGGTGGTGGTCGGGAGTAACTGCTTCTCCGTGAATGCCCTCACCGCAACACAGAAGGTGGTTAATGAAAACACTTCATTTTCGGGCATGGACATCTCTGTCTCAAGAACGAACAATGCGTGGATCGTTCGTAAACATAACAGCATGACGTTCGCAGGCGCTGGTGGTGAAGCTGCAGCAGGACGCCTACAAGTTCCCCGGCAGCATCGTGGAATTCAAGGTACAGTCGCAGTGCGCCGACCAGCCGCCGACAGCGCCGGCGCCGCCGGGTCCAGCGAGCACGCAGCAGATGCCGGGCCTTCCTCAAGGTGGTCAGTGTTCTCCCGCCAGGTGTTTGTTGGTTGGTTCCGTCCTAAGGCCGTAGCCCCCCATCATCTCACTCTTACTTTTGTTTCTTGTGGTCTGATCAGGCGAGGCGAACCCACAGCCACAGGACCATGGCCTGCTGCTGCCCCTCCACGATGCCGCCCTGGGCCTGGAGGATGTTCTGCACCAGCACCACCGCCACCGCCATAGCGAGCCCTGGATCACCAATGGCTTCGATGCGACGAGGGACCCTTTCGACATGCTGCAGTTCAGTGGGCAGTCCCAGCCGTGCGGGCTGCTGCTCTCCAGCACCGGGGCGAGGTTGTGATCCATGCATGCAGGGCCTCGCTGCGACTAACTGTCTGCTAAGTGCTAACACGTACTCACATGTCGTTGTTCTTTCGTGGGTTGGGGTGATCGATGCAAGCAGAGAGAAGGCAATAAAAGTAGGTAGCGTAATAGGATTTGTAGGGCATGGGGGTCTTGTATAATGTGATATTACAAAAGCACTAATCTGGATTTTCTCCATGCTAGGAGCCTCGATCTCCTGTGTGTAAAAGGTGCTTGCTACTTAGACTTTATTCGGTTGTGTGTCAATTTTTTCCCAAGGCAAAGGATGTCCCACTTGTAAGCTTTCTCTGCCCACAAAGGACAGTGAAATGAAATGAAATAAACTTGTATTCTTTCTCTGCTGACGGAGGACATTTGAATGAAGTATAAAACCTGCAATCTTCCTTGGAAACGACCACAACAAACGTGCCCATACTTGCTTTTAGCGTACGGCGCCTCGTAGCTTTGCTCTCGTCCACGTGCCCCGGGTAGTCCTTACAATTAAGCTCTCTAGCAATAGAGGCGTAGGAGAGCGGTAATCCGCATCTGAGCACGGGCTCATCTGCACCCGCTCAGAAAAAAAACTCAAAAAAAATACCAAAAAGATTCAAAAAATTTCAAAAAGAAATATGTGGTACGTCATTTGATGCGTGAGGTTCACTCCAAATTTCAACTCATTTGGACGTCTGAGCAATTCTGGGCACAAAAGATAAATCGGGTCAAAAACAGTTCCTGAACAGTACACTGTTTTACAGACCCCGATTTTGTCTTTTTGCCCAGGATTGCTCAGATGTCCAAATGAGTTGAAATTTGGAGCGAACCTCACGCATCAAATTATTTACCACATAATTCTTTTTGGAATTTTTTGAATCTTTTTAATATTTTTTTCCATGAACGCGGGTGCAGACGAGCCCGGGTGCAGATTCGCCGCACTCCGTAGGAGAGCTCCCAAGTTTTTCCCTCGAAGTAGTCCCTGCATGTAAGTTCTGGTAGGGGTCATGGGTCCCGCATAACAGTATTGGAATCCACATCCCATTAAAGCATTTTCAAAAATATATTAATGAGTTTGTTTGTGAATTTCCAAAAATGTTCACAGTTTTAAAAACATTCTAGAATTTAAATAATATTCATAAATTAAAAAAGGATTCATGAATTCTAAAAAATGTTCATGAGGTTTTATAATTGTTCATGATTTTTAATAAGAGTCACAAATTTTGAAAAATGTTCACACATTTTAATAATATTTAAAAATTTAAAAAATCACAGATTTTTTAAATATGTTCAAAATTAAAAAACATTTTTGAATTTTAAAAAATGTTCAAGATTTGAATTCTCAAAACTAAAAAATACTCGTAAATTTAAAAAAATTCATGAATTTTATTAAAAAACATAAAAATGAACAGAAAAGTAAAACATGAAAAAAAGGTAGACAAAAAAAGAAAATGAAAAACCAAATGAAACCTTCACAAAACCTCAAGGACCCCTACATGGCCAACCCAATACAGCCCGTGGGGCCGTGTTTGCTCGACTGCCTCCACAGTAAGTAAGGAATGTGAATTGACATAATAAGTTTTGGGAGAAAGTTAGGTTTAATTTCAAAACCAAAGAACGACACTGCCAAGCGCATGTTATCCTCTAGTAGCTACGAAATATCAAGGTGTTAGAGTGACTGTTGGTACAAATAGGGTCATTGCATACGGTTTAAAACCACACAAGCAGTCAGCGGGTGGTGTGGGTGATAGGGGAGGAGTCATCCACGTGACTGAAGAAAACATGTGTGAATGGGTAGTCCACCACACAAAAAATTCAAAAACAATGTGTGCGTGACGATTAAACAAATGTACACGATCGAAAAATAAGCAAAGTTTGCAACCAGGGATCTATCGCTTGCATACGTGTGATTGTTAGAACCATTACACACGATCACAGAAGAAGAAACGTTTGTGATTTAGGTCCTATTGCACACAATTCAGAAAAAGTAAATGTGTGTGATTGTTTTAACCCCCGCACACGCTTAATCTAAGTCTGTGATGGTTCATTCCATCGTGCACGTTGATTTTCTAGTTTATGAGTGAGATTACGTTTAGCATTGGACAAGGTTGATTTAAAGCTCATGTGAGGGACTAGGAGCTATCGCACACCATCCAAAATCATTGGGGTGTCTGTTGTAGCGTCCAATCACACATGTTTCGTTGTTCCATAACATGTGCTATGATTGTGCAACACATACAATTTGATTCTCGACAATGTGTTTTTTATTCTATCATACATATATAATTGTATAGAACCGTGAGCGATTTAACTAAGCACAACCACACAAGATTGTCAAAATTGAAATAGTTCTACGAAAAGAATTGTAGGATTGAAAGGGTCTAGAGGGGTGATGGATAGACACTAGCAAGCTCCAATTAGCAATTTTAATGTTTCAGAACTTTTAGGAAGATTTTGGCAGAAGCTAAATAGCACCAAGTATAGCCTATACATGCATATCTAGAGTATGAGCAGGGGGAAATAACAATCATGCAAATGTAAGTAGTTAGGTAGTAGAGTTTGAGAGATTAGAAAACAAAGGTTGACACGAAAGATTTTTGACCCGTGGTTTTGATAGGTGATGCTATCGTACTTCTATGTTGATCGAGGCTTCAATTCTCAGGATTAATGATCTCAAGGATAATGGTTGTGAGATTCCATGGAGGATCGAACCCACAAAGGTCAATGAAGAAGCATCCTTGCCTATTAAAAGATCGTGGATGTTGCCTAGAGAGAGGGGGGGGGGGTGAATAGGCACTTTAAAATAATTACGGTTTAGGCTTGAACATTTGCAGAATAAAACTAGCGTTTAATTTGTCAATCACAAAATCTAAAACAACTATGCTCACCTATGTGCACCAACAACTTATGCTAAGCAAGATAAATAACTAAGTGATAGCAAGATATATATATCATGAAACACTATGACTATCACAAAGTAAAGTGCATAAGTAAAGGGCTCGGGTAAGAGTTAAACGAGGCACATGGAGACGGCGATGTATTCCCAAATTCACACCCTTGCCGATGCTAATCTCCGTTTGGAGTTGTGTGGAGGCACAATGCTCCTCAAAATGCACTAGGGCCACCGTATTCTCCTCACGCCCCCGCACAATGCAACATGTCGTGATTTCACAAAGCGACCCTTGAGGGCGGTCACCGAATCCGTACAAATGGCGATCCTTGGGAGCGGTCACCAAAGCTGTAAAATTGGCAATCCTTGGGGGCGGTCACCAAAACCCATACAAATTACTCGAGGTAATCTCCACAACTTAATTAGAGACCTCGATGCTTGTCCCGAAGCTTCCCACAATGATTGAGCTCCGTGACACCACCAACCATCTAGGGCGCCAAAGCACCCAAGAGGAAAAAGTTCTAGGCTACCAAGCACCCAAGATTAGTAAGCTAATCAAACTTCACTTCCACGTATCACCGTGGAGAACTCAACCGTATGCACCACATGCAATGGCAAGGGCATGTGGAGTGCCCAAGTCCTCTCCCAAATCCCACCATAACAACTAATGCTATGGAGGAATATGAGAGGAAGAACACAAAGAACTCCAAGTCTAGATCAAAAGGGGTTCCCCTCACCTAGAGGGGAAAGTGATAGGTGGAAATGTGGATCTAGATCTTCTCTCTCTTTCCCCTCAAAAACTAGCAATAATTATTGGAGGGATTGAGAGATAGCAAGCTCGAGGAAGGTCAACAATGGGAGGTAAACACGAACTCAAAGGGATAAGAACCATTGGGGAAGAAGACCCCATTAAATAGCCCCCAACCCCGAATCCAACCGTTATGCCCACTCATCATGCTCAAGCGGCACGGTTAAAGCGATCCAACAAGACAGAGAAACAAGGGCACTAGTTCTGTCAGAGCGGTACTGTCAAAGCAACCCAACGAGACAGGAAAACAAGGGCGGTAGTTCTGTCAAAGCGGTATGGTCAAAGCAACCTAAGGAGACAGACAAACAAGGGCGGTAGTTCTTTCAGAGCGATACTACCACTTGGGGAGCGGTACTACCGCTTGAAGAGGTAGTACCCACTACAAAAAACCACTTCCATGATAATACATGTTTGTCACAGTAGGTCACGTTTTCTATCATGCATGTACATCCATGGCGATTTTATGACAGAATCAAGATAGTCATACATGTGCTATCGTAGATGTGTTCCATGACAATACCAAAATTATCATCACGTAAGTGTTCACTTCCATGACGATAAATGGTGCGTCATGGAAGTCCTTTCGTCAACGGTAACCGACATGTGGCATCTCACCGTAACGGATCGCCGTTAAGCTATCGGGTCCAGTTTTGGATCGGATAACCCGCTAACAGCGAGGACCAATGGGGATTTTCCACGTGTAAAATTCTCATTGGCCGAAGGTACCACGTGTCAGCTCCACGTGCGGACAAATGTCAACTAACCATCGCACAGGAGGCGCCTATGATACGTCGACACGTGGCACGACCCAACAGTGGCCCATTCAGGTCAAAAGGCCGGCCCATTTGACTTGGTCAAAGGTTAATGGGCCAGCCCATCGAAAGCCTGCTAACAACCTGCTCTCATATAACCCATTCATGCCTGATAAATCACGGCCCATTATGGTCTTTCAGAATTCGACTCACTAGCTTCATCTGGGCCGTCCAATATGATTCCAGCCGATTGTAACTTCCAGCCCATGTACGGCCCATGACATCTTTTGGTCCATATGAGGCCCTTTGTAACTCTTGGCCCATTAACGGCCCATAGTGAAACTAGCCCATAATGAATAGTATATCGCTTCATACCCATTAACGGCCCATTACACCATTGTGCCGTTCCCAGCCCGTGTTATCTTTCGGCCTTTTAAGGGTCCATTTATTCTTGGGCTGATTTATAGTATTCGGTTGTTTACGGTCCATTACTGGCCTTTTCTGCTTGTGGGCCAAATTCAGCCTGTGGTTAAAGTCGACCCATTTGTGGCCCGTTAATCCATTGGGTCGTTTTCATAGCGTCATCAAATACGGTCCATTAACGACCCGTTATGCATGTCGATAGAATTAAGCCCGTTATACTCGTCAGCCTCTTAAAGGCCCGTTATGGTTGGTCCATGAAAGGACGGCTGTCACTCTAGCCCGTTTACGGCCCATAACGCGGTCCGTTATTGGCCCATGTTTGGCCAATCGATCATACGGCATGTAGAAGGCCCATTGATTCTACGGCCCTTAGAAGGCCCGTAGGAGGCCCATGGTCACTACAGCGGATAGCAAGACCATGGTGACAACGGTCCATATGTTGCCCATGTTTATTGTGGCCTAGTTTTAAAAAAATAGGTTATTGCGGCCACTAGAAAACTGCGGAAAAAGAACCGCACTGACTACAAGCAAACAAATAAACAAGACAACGGGGAAATAAATAAGCAAGCAACATACGCTAGGCTATTATGGTTATTACACATATTACAACCACTGGCATCAAAGTTCACCAGCAGTGTAAATATGGGGAACAAAGCAGCATATTACATACACTGGTTGTCAAAGTTCGCGACCAGTGCAAATAAACGCCGCAGCAAAACAAGTCTAGAACTGAAACCACTTCACAAGAGCTCAAGAAACAATATGTTGGGTATCCACCATGCTGGAAAAACGCTTAGCAAGCTTATTAGCTTTCACTTGTTTGGCGCTTAAATCCTCCAGCACTTGTTGTTGCACCAGAAAGTATGCATCTAAATTCTGCAGGGACTTCCTCAGTCCTTCGGCTTCCTGTTGCAGCACATCTGATCGATGTCTTTCACTTGAAGTTGAGACTCAACAAGCCGAATTGATTCAGGTAGCGAGTTCGAAGAGCTTGTGCCAGTAGTAGTGGCCAGTAACGTAAACACTACATCAAGGCACGACTTTGGGGTTGTCTCACTGTCTAGAAGATATTTTTTATCAGTTTTCTTGGAGAACAACAGGGTTGTCTCACTATATTGAACCTCATCTGCATTACTTTATCTACCATTGCATAATGGGGTGCTCTTGTCCAATATTATGTGGCATTCTACATGAGGAACAAGTAGACAAATCATAGGTTAGCATATAATATATGAAACTCATTTTGGTAAACCGGTTTAGTAGAATGGTGGACAGGATAACATCATGAAACAAACATATATCTATGTACTATGGTCACTATATTGTCTATATCATTCTAGTTTATGTTGCCAAATCTAGAGACACAGTTCAAATCATATATGTTTAAGACAAAGCAGCATAGACATAATATAAGTGTGGGAAACTACACATCACTAACAACACTTGTAATGTGCATGACATGAGAACATAATTATTTATACAATTTAAACTGAAATCAACATAGAGCAAGAAGTTAGAACAGCAATCCAGTTAGAGAAATAGGTTTAAAACATATATGTTGCACCATTGGAGTTTCAACTGGATCCTTCAAATTCGAAATTAGTTGGTATGAGTAAATACAGTGATGCAGGAGCAAAGGAGTATGCACCATAGCTACGGAATCTAACCTGACAACAGTTGCTCTTCTATTTTAAACGTGGAGTTTGGGTTCGTTGTAGTGGTATTCGTGCTTTGGGCACTGTAGTTGCCTTACTAATTGCTCGTGTGGGGGTACTCTGTGGTGGACATGGTGATGTGTCAGCTAGAACCGGGTTATTATCTGCTAGGGTTGGGGCTAGATGGGGTGTAGCTGGTTCTCTGTCCAACTGGGTAGGGGTACAATCTGAGTGAGTCTGGGTTATGTGTGGTGGGGCTGGTTCTTGGGCAAGTACAACCATGGTTTTATCTGCGTCGACGGGTAGCACGATCTTTTCTGAAGACCGTGTTTTTACTCCCATAGATACTGCCATCACCCTCCCCATTTCAAAATGGGTGATAAACAAGAAAATTAATTGAATGTACAAACATTGTATGATAGACATGTGCAATGGATAGTAGGGAAGAAAATAGGGCATGAAATAATTCACATTTATGTTGTCTAACCACATGTTCATAAATTAAAAAAGTATTCATGAATTCTAAAAAAAATGTTCCTGAGGTTTTATAATTGTTCATGATTTTTAATGAGAGTCACAAATTTTGAAAAATGTTCACATATTTTAATAATATTTTTAAATTTAAAAATCAGAGATTTTTAAATATGTTCAAAATTAAAAAACATTTTTGAATTTAAAAAATGTTCAAGATTTTGAATTCCCAAAACTCAGAAATACTCGTAAATTTAAAAACACTAATGAATTTTATTAAAAAAACATAAAAATGAACAGAAAAGTAAAACATGAAAAAAAGGTAGACAAAAAAGAAAATGAAAAACCAAATGAAACCTTCACAAAACCTCAAGGACCGTCCTACATGGCCAACCCAATACAGCCCGTGGGGGCCGTGTTTGCTCGACCGCCTCCACAGTAAGTACGGAATCTGAATTGACATAATAAGTTTTGGGAGAAAATTAGGCTTAATTTCAAAACCAAAGAACGGCACTACAAAGCATGTTATCCTCTAGTAGCTACGAAATATCAAGGCGTTGGAGTGACTGTTGGTAATAATAGGGTCATTGCATACGGTTTAAAATCACACGAGCAGTCAGCGAGTGGTGTGGGTGATAGGGGAGGAGTCATCCACGTGACTGAAGAAAACATGCGTTAATGGGTAGTCCACCACACACAAATTTCTAAAACAATGCATGCGTGATGATTAAACAAATGTACACGGTCGAAAAATAAGCAAAGTTTGCGACCAGGGATCTATCGCTTGCATCAGTGTGATTGTTTGAACCATTACACACGATCACGGAAGGAGAAACGTTTATGATTTAGGTCCTATTGCACACGGTTCAGAAAAAGTAAATGGGTGTGATTGTTTCAACCCCCGCACACGCTTAATCTAAGTGTGTGATGGTTCATTCCATCGTGCATGTTGATTTTCTAGTTTATGAGTGAGATTACATTTAGCATTGGACAAGGTTGATTTAAAGCTCATGTGAGGGACTAGGAGCTACCGCACACCATCCAAAATCATTGGGGTGTCTGTTGTAGGGTCCAATCACACATGTTCCGTTGTTCCATAACATGTGCTATGATTGTGCAAACACACACAATTTGATTCTCGACAATGTGTTTTCTATTCTATCTTACACACATAATTGTATAGAATCGTGTGCAATTTAACTAAGCACAACCAGACAAGATTGTCAAAATTGTAATAGTTCTACGAAAATAATTGTAAGATTGAAAGGGTTTAGAGGGGTGATGGATAGACACTAGCAAGCTCCAATTAGCAATTTTAATGTTTCAGAACTTTTAGGAAGATTTTGGCAGAAGCTAAATAGCACCAAGTATAGCCTATACATGCATATCTAGAGTATGAGCAGGGGAAAATAACAATCATGCAAATGTAAGTAGTTAGGTAGTAGAGTTTGAGAGATTAGAAAACAAAGGTTGAGACGGAAGATTTTTGATCCATGGTTTTGATAGGTGGTGCTATCGTACGTCCACGTTGATAGAGGCTTCAATTCTCAGGATTAATGATCTCAAGGATAATGGTTGTGAGATTGCCATGGAGGATCTAACCCACAAAAGTCAATGAAGAAGCATCCTTGCCTATTGAAAGATCGTGGATGTGGCCTAAAGGGGGGTGAATAGGCATTTTAAAATAATTACGGTTTAGGCTTGAACAATTGGAGAATAAAAATAGCGTTTAATTTGTCAATCACAAAATCTAAAACAACTAGACTCACCTATGTGCACCAACAACTTATGCTAAGCATGATAAATAACTAAGTGATAGCAAGATATATATATATATATATATATATATATATATATATATATATATATATCACGAAACACTATGACTATCACAAAGTAAAGTGCATAAGTAAAGGGCCCGGGTAAGAGATAAATGAGGCACGTGGAGACGATGATGTATTCCAAAGTTCACACCCTTGCTGATGCTAATCTCCGTTTGGAATGGTGTGGAGACACAATGCTCCTCAAAATGCACGGGGCCACCATAATCTCCTCACGCCCCCGCACAACGCACCATGTCATGATTTCACTAAGCGGCCCTTGAGGGCGGTCGCCGAACCCGTACAAATGGCGATCCTTGGGGGCGGTCACCAAACCAGTAAAATTGGCAATCCATGGGGGTGGTCACCGAAACCCATTCAAATTACTCGGGGCAATCTCCACAACTTAATTGGAGACTTCGATGCTTGTCCCAAAGCTTCCCACAATGATTGAGCTCCGTGACACCACCAACCATCTAGGGCGCCAAAGCACCCAAGAGGAACAAGTTCTAGGCTACCAAGCACCCAAGATTAGTAAGCTAATCAACCTTCACTTCCACGTATCACCGTTGAGAACTCAGCCATATGCACCAAATGCAATGGCAAGGGCACGTCGAGTGCCCAAGTCCTCTCCCAAATCCCACCACAACAACTAATGCTATGGAGGAATATGAGAGGAAGGACAAAGAGAAGAACACAAAGAACTCCAAGTCTAGATCAAAAGGAGTTCCCCTCACCTAGAGGGGAAAGTGATTGGTGGAAATGTGGATCTAGATCTACTATCTCTTTTCCCTCAAAAACTAGTAAGAATCATTGGAGGGATTGAGAGATAGCAAGCTCGAAGAAGGTCAACAATGGGGGGGTAAACATGAACTCAAAGGGATAATAACCATTGGGGAAGAAGACCCCATTAAATAGCCCCAACCCCGAATCCAACCGCTATGCCCACTCATCATGCTCAAGCGGTATGGTCTGATGACCCACAAGTATAGGGGATCAATTGTATCTCTTTTCGATAAGTAAGAGTGTCGAACCCAACGAGGAGCGGAAGGAAATGACAAGTGTTTCTCAGTAAGGTAAGGTCTGGAAATGCTGAAATTGTAAGTAGTGGAGTAGTTTGATAGCAAGATAATTTTGTAACGAGCAAGTAACTATAGTAGTAGCAAATGTGCAGCAAGATAGCTCAATCCTTTTGTGTCAAAGGACAGGCCAAGATGGTCTCTTTTAATAAGGAAAGTGTTCTTGAGGGTACACGGGAATTTCATATAATCACTTTCATCATGTTGGTTCAATTCGTGTTCGCTTCTTTGATAATTTGATATGTGGGTGGATCGGTGCTTAGGTGCTCTTCTTACTTGACCAAACCTCCTACTTATGGTTAACCCTCCCGCAAACATCCACAACTACGAGAAAAGTATTAAGAAGAAATTCTAACCATAGCATTAAACTTTTGGATCCAATAGGTCCCTTACGGAATAGTGCATAAACTGGGGTTTAAGCTTCTGTCACTCTCGCAACCCACCATCTAATTACTACTCCACAATGCATTCCCTTAGGCCCAAATATTGTGAAGTTTCATGTAGTCGACGTTCCCATGACACCACTAAGGGAATCACAACATACATATTATCAAAATATCGAACACATATCAAGTTCACATGATTACTTCCAACACGATTTCTCCCGTGACCTCAAGAACAAAGGTAACTACTCACAAGTGATGAACATCCTCAAGATCAAAGGGGTAATATATAGCATAATGGATCTGAACATATAACTTTCCACCAAATAAACCATATAGTAATCAACTACAAGATGTAATCAACATTACTAGTCACCCACATGCAACAATCTATAGTTCCGGTAACAAGATTGATCACAAGAGACAAACTAGGGTTTGTGATGAGATGGTGTTGGTGATGTTGATGAAGATAGCCCTCCCCAAGATTGGAGAGTTGTTGGTGATGATGATGACGATGATTTCCCCCTCTGGGAGGGAAGTTCCCCCGGCGGAATCGCTCCGCCGGAGGCAAAAGTGCTCCTGCCCAAGTTCCGCCTCGGGACGGTGGCGTTCCGTCCCGAAAGTCTTCTCCTTATTTTTTCTAGGTCAGAGAGGCTTATATAGCAGAAGATGGTCACCGAAAGCGGGCCTGGGTGAGCATAGCCCACCAGGGCGCGCCTGGGGGCCCTGGCGCGCCCAGGTGGTTTGTGCCCACCTAGTAGGCCCACTCTGGTGGTTATCGGCTCCAGTGTTTCTTATAAATTCCATAAAAAATCCCCGTGAAGTTTCAGCTTGTTTGGAGTTGTGCAGAATAGGTGGCCTGACGTAGCTTTTACAGGTCCAGATTTCCAGCTATCAGAATTCTCCTTCTTGGTGTATACCTTGCAAATTATGACAGAAAAGGCATTAGAATTACTCCAAAAAGCATTATTATACATAGTAACAACATAAATAACAGTAAAAAACATGATACAAAATGAACGTATCAACTCCCCCAAGCTCAGACCTCGCTTGTCCTCAAGCTAAAACCGAGAACAAAGAATATCTCCACATGCTTTGAGAGAGAGGTGTCCATAAAAACAAAATACGAACATAGAAGCATCATGTAGATTATTATAACATCAACAAAATTAAACATAAGAATTTTGTCATAGAACTTGTATCATAGACTTCTCATGAATAATAACAGTTCATCATATAAACGAAGTATGAAGCATAAACTCTATTAGAAATCAACAAACTATGTTTTTAGTAAACTTTTGAAACTACAATTCATCATCTTTTCGGCCGGGCCTCTGGACTGCACCTGTTCGGCCGGGCCTCTGGACTGCATGTTAACTACGCCAAGAGCGCAGCCACGCTCATTCGATGCGAGGCCGACGAGGCTGATCCCGCCGTCCAGCTCCTGGGCTGCCCAATCGTCGAGCTACCCATTACCTACCTGGGCATCCCCCTTACCATCCGGCGACCTACTGCCGCCCAGCTGCCGCCCCTTGTCGACAGGGTAGCTATGAGCCTTCCTTCTTGGAAGGCTTGGCTGATGAACCGAGCCGGCCGCCTCGCCCTAGTGAAATCGGTCCTAGGCGCGATTCCACTCCACCAACTGCTTGTGCTTGCCCCTCCTAGGCAGACTCTCAAGCTGCTCGAAAAAATCCAACACGGCTTCCTCTGGGCTGGCCGCGCCAAAGCCAACGGAGGACACTACCATGTCAACTGGCGTCGTGTCGCCCGCCCACTGTCCTTGGGTGGGCTGGGAGTCCACGACTTGGAGCGTACGGGCCTATCGCTTCGTGTTTGATGGCTCTGGTTCAGCCGCACCGACGATCGTCGCGCCTGGAGTGGCTTGGACCTCCAGTTCTCCGCTGAGGAGCGCGCCTTCTTCTCTGCCAGCACATACACCATCCTTGGCAATGGTCAGACCACAAAGTTCTGGGAGGATAGATGGATCGAAGGACGCTTTGTCCGTGAAATTGCGCCACTTCTACACTCGTGTATCCCTAAAAGGAGAAGGAAAACTACAACGGTGGCCGACGGCCTGCCAGGACACCTCTGGGCGCGGGACATCCATGGAGTTGTAGGCATTCACGAAATCGGCCAGTACATCTTACTCTGACGCCTGATCGAGCGCACAACACTCTCAGACGCACCAGACCAGCTCGTGTGGAAGTGGAACACATCAGGCATCTACACCGCCAAATCTGCTTACCTTGCTTCCTTCCACGGTTCGATGACATGCAGCAACTGGAAGCTCACATGGAAGAGTTGGGCACCCCCCAGAGTGAAATTTTTCCTCTGGCTCGTCAGCTTGGATCGATGCTGGACGGCGGACCGCCTCGCCCGGCATGGACTGCAGCACCACAATAGTTGCCCCCTTTGCTACCAGGAGCCTGAAATATTGCGCCATCTCCTCCTTGGATGCCCTTTCTCGTGACACATCTGGTTCGAGATCCTCTCCTGGATGCGCATGACATGTAGACCCCCGGACAATGAGGCTACCCTCTTCGACTGGTGGCATGATGCCCGGCAAGTAACGCCCAAGGCGATGCGTAAAGGGCTGGCAACCACGACGCTTCTCACGTCCTGGATGATCTGGAAGCACCGCAACGATTGCATCTTCAACGGCGCGCGCCCATAGACCCAAATGCTGCTTCACGGCATCAGGGAGGAGGCTAAACTTTGGGCTACGGCAGGAGCTGCTGGACTTCGTGTAGTCTTGCCCCCGACCTGGGATGTGCACTAGCTCATGCTCCCAGACTGTAATTCGCCTCCTAGGTGGGCTGTAACATAAAACACTCTCTCTTTTCAATACAATGAAACGCAAAGCTTTTGCATTTTCCCGAAAAACAATTCATCATATTTTCAGGAAAGGTCGCGTATCGGAGCCTTCAGGCAAGTCCACATACTCAACCATCATATAGTATTCTATGATTTCGAACACTCACCGCATACACATGAGCAAAATGTTTCAACCGGACACATAGAAAGATAGGGGCTTATGGATTTGCCTCCCAATGTACTCACCTTAAGGGTGATTGTAGCGACCACGATTCCAATGAATCAAAGTCTCTGTGCTCAGTTTCATCCCTGGATCGGTATGCTGACACACACAGTACCCGAGGATTTATAACGGAGATTCAATCACAGTTTATTACATCGAAAGTCCTCGAAGAGGCAATATCCATTACACGAAAATGGCTGAAGGCCATCTAATAAAATAAACTGCGGAAGCTATGAAGACTAGTTGAGTCCATCCAACTCCACGACAAACATTGAGTGCATGACAATGACCTATCGCACCTCAATCTTCGTCTAAAAACTCTGCAACATGCTACATTGCAGCCATGTAGGTCAGCACATTCAATATGCTGGCATGAACACACTGTAGCAAGAAATGATGAACAATGTCTACAACTATATGCATATTTGGCTAGTGGAGGCTGTAAGGTTTAGTTTTACATAAAGCTAGTTTTTCCCTACAACAAAGGAATAAATTTTATTTACTACTCATTTTAATTAAGCAATATCGAGAGTGGGTCCTCCATCTCAATTCCCAAAATTACCAAAGTCATTAATAACCCAACAAGTTAATTAGATAGAGTGTTGAGATCAGTCCATAATTAAAATACCAGGATACTCAAGATGTCCATAACTGGGGACATGGCTACTCATGAATAGTTTGTACACTCTGCAGAGGTTTGTGCACTTTACGCCACAAGACTCGATCTCCTCCTCTTAATTTCTCGCACTGCATGGTGTTTGAGAAACGGATGACCGAGACACAGTATTTCAGAAGCACTTACTCTTCACCCTGGGTAGACTGGTACACCTACTTTCCCCTACATCTGCTAGTCTACCACTGAAAGAGCTCACACAACATACTCAACTATACCAGAGCCCATAATGGTTTGTGGCTGCACGCGGAAGTTTCTAGGCATGAATGATATATGATCCCATCGAGCCTGGGTGGCATTCCATAGGATAATCACACGGGTCCTCCGGGATTTCCTAGGACAACACTAGATTCTCCAGGTGCCCTGCAACCAATCCACCTAGTGGTGTATTAAAGTTACCACCTTAAACTTTCCCTTAGTTGTTATTACACTCACAACTTTCATGAAATCTCACATACCAATCCACGTCTACAAGCATGGCTAAGCAATAAGTAACAAAGCGTATATTCCCTTGGGTTGAACTCAAGTCATTGGGTTCCTACCTCATGAACTACTAAGCAATGCCACATGTGATCAAGTCCTACTCATGCAATCTTTGAGGACAGAACTAATGCAATAAATACTGGGTATTGGAAAGTATGATCAATGTATGAACTTGCCTTGCTGACGACCGCTGAAACCTAGAGACTCGTAGTATCACGCTTCGCATTCCGGGAATTCTATCACAATCAAACAATAGCATACATAAGCAATCATGCAACAGAATCAAAGAACGTATCTCGAAAGAACTCGAAAACAAACGAACAACTCTTGCAACAGAAAAAAATTCTAACAGTAACAAAATTAAGTGAATTTGGCCTTATCAGAAAGTTTAGGTGAAGAGCTTCGATTTGCAAAAAGAATCAACTCAAAGGGAGTTACGAAACTCAAGTTACGATCAAAAGAAGTTCAAATACAAATCTGTTTGAATTCAAATTTTAAAACTGTCAAAATCAAATTAGAGTTGCTCTACTGGAAATATAAGATCGAAACGAAGAAACTGGCGTTGGTTTCATCTAATTGCGACTAATGAGTAAAAAGTAACGATCGTTTGAAAACCAGGGGCTGATCGATAAAAACTTTAATCGCGGATAGGTCCCTGAAGAAGAAAATAACAGAAGAAAGAAAAACTTAAACTGCGAATGTTCATTTTTTGAACCTAAACATCGGACGTTCACTGTTTAATAAAACCTAAAAAAATGTATCTAGATTTTTTCAGAAAAAAACGATATAGTTTTTTTTATAAAACACGAAACTAAACCCAAGAAAACCGGCGGGTTTTTACCTCGCGGACCGGGTCGGCCGGCGGGTTGGGTTCGGACGGCGGGCGATGGGTTCGCGGGGCGGCTTCTGGCAACGGGCGAGGGCGGCGGCGGGCGGTGGCTCCTCCGTTGGCGGCGGCGGCAGTCGACGGCGGCGCGGCGCGGGGCGGCGGCAGAGTGCGGCGCGAGGGACGGCGGCGGCGGCTCGGCGGCGGCGATGGCTGCGGCGACGGGGTGAGGAGGAGGCGGCGTCGGGGCTTGGCTTTTAAATGCCTCGGGGGGCTTGCTTGGCCGAGGGGCCAAGGCGGCGCGGCGTGTGGCCGCCGGACTCCGGCAGAGTACGTGTGCGGGACGGGCGCGGGGAGGCGGTCAACTAGCAGGGCCGACTTGCTCGGCTAGGCCTTCGGCCCAGTGAGGCGAAAAGTTTTTTTTTGTTTTAAATTCGCCCGAACTGAAAAATTCGAATAAAATATAAAAAAATCCTAAAAATTTCAGAAACAATTTTCCTCGTTCCCACCTAATATTTGGGACAAAGTGAACATTTTTATGAAATAAAAATGCATAAAAATAAAATAACTTTTAAATGACATTTCAAAATAATAAACTGCAAATAAAAATTCAATAAAAATATTTTTACTCAAAAATCAAATTCCAATATTTTTATTCTGCTTTTTTTAAGAAGTCATGTTATCTTCTCTCATTTATTTTAAATATTGAAAAATGAAATTAGGCAAAAATACTATTGATCGAACCCCACTTGAAAATAATAAAATAGTGGGTTTCTTTTTGGAAAACTTCCAACTCTCTCATGTGGGTCCTTGAGTTGCTTAAAGTTTTGGATCAATTTTCAAATAAACCCAACTTCACAAATGCTCAAATAATGAATGCATATGAATGTCTATGTTACCTTAAGATGAATCTCGCCCTCGAGATTCGGGTTGGCTAGAAAATAGGTGTGGGTGGTCCTGGCGTAGATCATCCTCTCATTCCCGGGTGGCTTCGTCCTTTGTATGGTGACTCCACTGTACTTTGCAAAACTTGATGACTTTGCTTTAGGTAACTCTGTCGGCAAACTCGAGAAGCTTCGCTCTCCAACTGAATTGCTTCCAGGGGCACTGTGTCTCGTAATGGAATATCGGCCATCTCTGTGTGACACTTCTTCAGCTGAGATACATGAAACACGTCATGAACTCCGGACAAAGACTCAGGCGACTCTAGCTGATAAGCTACTTCTCATTTGCGCTCTAAAACTTTGTACGGTCCCACAAATCTTGGTGCCAGTTTACCCTTAACTCCAAAACGCTTAACTCCTCGAAGCGAGAACACACGAAGATATGCTATATCTCCAACTTCGTAGGTCACCTCCTTGTGTTCGTATCTGCATAACTCTTCTGCATGGACTGGGCTATCTCCAGTCTATCGCGGATCAACTTCACCTTCTCTTCTGACTCTCTGATTAAGTCAGGTCTAAATAACTGACGGTCTCCAACTTCATCCCACATCAACGGTGTTCTGCACCTACTTCCGTACAAAGCCTAGAAAGGGGCCATTTGCAAACTGGTTTGATAACTGTTGTTGTAAGAAAACTCTATGTACGGCAGGTTATCATCCCAACTAGATCCATAATCGAGCGCACAAGCTCTCAACATGTCCTCCAAGATCTGGTTCACTCTCTCTGTCTGTCCATCTGTCTATGGATGAAAGGCTGTACTAAACTCAAGTCTCATACCCAAAGTCTCGTGCAACTGCTTCCAAAACTTTGAGGTAAACTGTGTTCCTCTATCTGATACATTGGTCCTTAGAACTCCACGCAGACATACAATCCTGGTCATGTATATCTTTGCCAACTTACCACTCGTGTAGGTGGTCTTCACAGGGCTAAAGTGAGCCACCTTAGTCAAACGATCAACTATCACCCAGATAGAATCGTACCCTGAACGTGTCCTGGGTAGTCTTGTGATAAAATCCATTCCAAGTTTATCCCAGTTCCATTCCGGTATGGGTAACGGCTACAATAACCCTGCTGGTTTCTGACGTTCCGCCTTGACTCTTTGACAAACATCACATACTGCTACATACTCGGCAATGTCCTTCTTCATTCTGGTCCACCCGAAATTTTGCTTCAAATCCAAGTACATCTTGGTATTGCCTGGGTGAATCGAATACAGCGAATCATGAGCCTCCTGGAGAATCAACTTCCTAATCTCGGGGTCATTGGGCACATAAATACGCTTTTCAAACCAAAGCGTTTCGTATTCATCCTCACGAAATCCTTCTGCTTTTCCTTCGTTCATTCTCTCCTTTATTTCTGCAATTTCTTAGTCCGTCTTCTGGGCTTCTCGAATCCTTCCCAACAAAGTGGACTGAATTTCCAATGTGGCTACATAACCTCTAGGGACTATCTCCAACTACAAATCCCTAAGATCATTGGCTAACTCCTGGGGTAAACCTCTGGATACGATTGTATTAGCATAACTCTTGTGACTTAGAGCATCTGCCACAACATTGGCTTTTCCTGGATGGTAATGCAATCTCATGTCTTAATCCTTTATAAGCTCTAGCCATCTCCTTTGCCTGAGGTTTAATTCCTTCCGCGTGAAGATATACTTCAAACTCTTATGATTCGTGTATACATCACAACGGTTTCCAACAAGAAAATGCCTCCGGGTCTTTAGTGCGTGCACTATGGCTGCTAACTCCAAATCGTGCGTGGCATAATTTATCTCACGTGGTCGAAGCTGACGTGAGGCGTATGACACAACTCTTCCATCTTGCATGAGAACACCTCCAAGTCCTTGACGAGAAGTGTCACAATACACTTGGAAATCTTTGCGTATATCTAGGAGAATCAGCACTGGGGCTGTAACCAAATGTTTCTTCAACTCCTGAAAATTGGCCTCACACTCTTCGGTCCACTTATACTTAGTCTCCTTCTTCAACAACTCTGTCATGGGCTACGCAATCTTGGAGAAATTCTTGATGAACCTTCGATAATATCCTACGAGTCCAAGAAAACTGTGAATCTCACCAACTGAGGAGGGCGCCCTCCATTCTGTGACTGCCTTAACCTTGGCGGGGTCTACGGCTATACCGTCTCCTGATATAACATGTCCAAGGAATCCAACTTCCTTCAACCAGAACTCACATTTGCTGAACTTGGCATATAATTGATGTTCTCTAAGCTTCTCGAGAATTAAACGCAAATGTTCCTTGTGCTCCTCTTCATTCTTGGAGTATATCAATATACCATAAATGAATACTACCACAAACTTATCCAAGAACTCCATGAATACCTTGTTTATCATACTCAGAAAATAGGCCGGGGCATTAGTCAAACCAAATGACATAACTGTATACTCATAAAGCCCGTACCTCGTGGTAAAAGATGTCTTAGGTATGTCCTATTCTCGGATCTTCAACTGATGATATCCAGATCGCAAATCGATCTTAGATAATTCCTTGGCTCCTTGTAACTGATCAAACAAATCATTGATCATCGACAGAGGGTACTTATTCTTGATTGTCACCTCATTAAGTGCACGATAATCAACCACCATTCTTAGGGAACCATCCTTCTTTTCAACTAAGAGCACTAGGGATCCCCATGGCGAAGAACTTGGTCGTATGTAACCCTTATCCATTAACTCCTTGATTTGCTTTTTGATCTCCTCTAGATCATTAGCGGGCATTCGGTAGGGTCTCTTAGATATTGGTCCAGTGCCGGGTAACAGCTCAATCAGGAACCTGGTGTCCCTATCCGGTGGCATGCCGGGTAACTCCTCTGGGAACACATCGGGGTAATCCTTCACAACCGGCACTTCTTCCTGAACAACTCCCAAGAGTGCATTCACATGTGCTCTCCTAGGCGTGTGCCCCGACACATACTTGATCCTCTTTCCTTCTAGGGTTGTGAGAAGGATTGATCTACTGGCGCAGTCGATGTCTCCTCAAAACTGGGATAGCCAATCCATACCTATGATTAAATCAAAACCCTGGTATTCCAAAAGGATGAGATCTCTGGGAAATACATGCCTTCCAATGGTCAATGGCACTTGATAGAATCCTCGGCTAGCCATGTACTCTGCTCCAGGGGAACTCACTAAGATAGGGGTCTTCAGGGCTACGGTTGGCAATTTATACTTTTCCACAAAACCCCTTGATATGTATGAATGCGATGCACCAGTGTCAAAAAGAACAAGGGCAGTAAATGCATTAATCAAAAACTTACCGACAGCTGCGTCGGGTTGGTCGTCAATCTCCACCACATTGACGTGGTTCACCTGTCCTCTAGTGATCGGGTTGGGATTCTTTCCTGAGCTTCCATTGCCATTCCCATTCTTTGACTCAGGGCACTCAGTAGCATAGTGTCCGGTCTTCCCGCACTTGAAACAAGTAATGTGACTCAAATCCTTCTTGGCGGGTGTTGAGGGAGTGGTTCGGTTCTGATTGTTGCTTCCTCCATTCCCGTTGCCATTCAAGGTACCACTATGCTTGTGTGCATTCCCTCCATTATTAGAATGGCCTCCATGGTTATGGGTGGGATAGTTATGTCCTCCCGAGTATGGAGTATAGCGGGGCTTCTGCTGGGCTCCCAAATTAAATTTCCCAGCTCCATATTTCCGCTTGCGGTTATCAATTTGTTGCTGCTTTCCTTCAATCGTGATGGCCTTGTCCACTAGCTCTTGATAGTTGTTATAGGTAGCTGGCAGTAGCTGCATACTCATCTCATCATTGAGTCCTTCTAGAAACTTCTCCTGCTTCGCAGCTGAAAGTGCAGTATATCGACTAGAGGGGGGTGAATAGGCGATTTTTATGGAATGCTTCAAAACATGGAAGTTTCGAAGACAGACAATAGTACCGATCCTATTTATATGCAGTGGAAGGTAGACTACACTAGACAAGCCATAGTCAAGTATTCAATGAAGTGAAAGCATGAAGACTAATAGCAGCTAGGCAGTAAGGATCGGGATGGAAGATTGAATGAAGCCAATCAGAACAGGTAGTCACACAGTGAAGTCAATCAGATAAGGCAAGTAGGCAATGACTTCACAACATGAGACAGTAAGTAAAGGGAAGGAAAGGATAGAACCAGTAGCTCGGGGAAGACAGTGATTTGTTAGACCAGTTCCAGTTGCTATGACAACTGTACGTCTGGTTAGGGAGGCTGAGATTTAACTCAGAAGACCGCGTCTTCACCTTATTCCCCTTGAGCTAAGGACACCTAGTCCTCGCCCAATCACTCTGGTAAGTCTTCAAGGTAGACTTCCAAACCTTCACAGACTTCGTTCACCGGCAATCCACAATGACTCTTGGATGCTCAGAACGCGACGCCTAACCGGCTGGAGGAAATACAGTCCTCAAGTGTAACAAGTCTTCAGGTCACACAGACAGAAAGACTTCAGTGATGCCTAACACTCTTTGGCTCTAGGTGTTTGGGCTTTGTCCTCGCAAGGATCTCTCTCTCAAATGCTTCGGAGGTGGGTTGCTCTCAAATGACAAAAGTCGTGTAATAACTCTGAGCAGCCACCAATTTATGGTGTAGGGGGTGGGCTATTTATAGCCACTGGGCAACCCGACCTGATTTATTCGAAGTGACCCTGGGTCACTAAGGAACTGACACGTGTTCCAACGGTCAGATTTCAAACACACACGGCAACTTTACTTGGGCTACAAGTAAAGCTGACTCATCCAGCTCTGGATAAAATTTTCTCTCATTGTCTTCGCTCGAAGACATAGGATTTGGTTGAGCATCACTTCAGTCACTCTGACTTAGTTCACTTGGACCCCACTTAACAGTACGGTTGTTCCTATGACTCAACAAAGAAGAAAAGGAAACAACGAAACATCTAAGTCTTCGCGCTCCATAGTCTTCACACAATGTCTTCTCTTGTCATAGTCTTCAATATGATTATCTTCATGTACCACCATTATCGTCAATGTCTTCATACATTTTTAGGGGTCATCTCCGGTAGGTAAACCGAATCAATGAGGGACTACTACCTGTGTTATCCTGCAATTCTCACAAACACATTAGTCCCTCAACCAGGTTTGTCGTCAATACTGCAAAACCAACTAGGGGTGGCACTAGATGCACTTACAATCTCCCCCTTTTTGGTGATTGATGACAAACTGGTTGAAGTTTTCAACGGGGATGAACGTATGTGAAATTGTAAAGGATAAAGGTATTGTCTTCGTAAGTAGCAAAGGGCTCCCCCTGAAGATGTGCAAGTTGATTTGCCTTTGAATGCAAATGCACATGGTAGGTTGTACTTGTGGAGATCCTCTTAAACTTATGAAGACAATTCATCATGCACAATTGATATGTCGAATATAATGATATGCATAATGAGAAATGGACGTCTGCAAAAATGACTAAGTGTGCAATATAACGTAGCACATGCGGAATTTATCATCGCATTACAAAGTACTAGAAAACATAGCAGACGACCATCAAGTTTAAGTGTTACAACTCAAAGAACCAAATGTAGCAAAAAACGAGAGTTGTAAGCACTAGGCAAAATATAAAGCACCCGCCCATATGGACCCGCTTGAAGACTATCAACTCATATGCTTCCCCCCCTTTTGTCAGTAAGGACCTAAAAGGTTTGAAGACATAGAGCCTCTACTCGTTCCCAGTTGGAGCAGGAGAGGATGCAGGGTCGGCGTTGGTGTTTGGCGGTGCAGAAGTAGTTGGTGCAGTGTCGACACACGCTGAAGGAGGAGGTGCTGAGGTAGCATCATCTTGATCATCTATCACCCTGGCGTCAACCGTTGCAGCGGAGGAGGAGTAGTCAGAGTCTTCAAGAGATGGAGTTTGACGCAGAACAGCATTCCTTGGAGGAGTGTGGTCAAACTTGAATCTTTCTGTGAAGCCATCGTCTTGAAGATCCGCTTCAGCACTCAGCATAGTTAAACTCTTCCATGACCTCCGACAGGTTTCATGAGCAACAAAGGCATTCTTGGTGGCAAGGTTGCGAATGCGATTGACATCCACCAAGAGGCTTTGCATCTGACGCTTCAGCCAGTAGTGATGCTTATCCTGTTTCTGATGTAGGGCAACGAGAAGCTCTCAGTTATTGAGAACACGAGAACGCTTCAGAGGCCTTTGGGAAATGGTGCTTTCAGTAGCTTCAGTCTCTGCATGACGAGGTAGGCGAGTACGGCCAGCCAGAGGGTACACGCGAGAGACTGCTGGAACTCCTTCAATTTGTTGAGTGAAGCTCTGGTGATCAGCGTTGTGAAGACTAACATATTCATTGGCAGGCTCTTGGTATATGGCTTCAGCTGACATATCAACCTCTGGCAAGAATATATGATGGTAGCGAGCAGAAGGCTGATAGGTGATAGCAGAATGAAGCTTGATGAGGCGCATAATCCATGGAGCGTAGAATTTGAGACCAAATAGATCAGAGCCTGACACAGCCAACTGCCTGATAAAGAAATCTTGAGCATTGAAGTTGATTCCATTGAAAATATAGAAGACCAATGTCTTCATTGTGCCTTCAAGCTTAGCTGATGAAGAATGTCCTTTGACAGGCCATAGAGTTCACCTGATGATATGATAGATGGTGCGTGGCAGATACTCTAGGTCTTCAACAAAGAACTCCTTTGAATATTCAGCATCGAGTGGCAAAGGCTTCATCATGCTCAGCATCTGGCTCATGTTGGGCTTGTGCTTCTGAAAGATGCTCTCCAAAGCTTCGTTGTGCAATTGACAGCCAGGTTCATACAGTTCTCCTAGAGTGGGCAGGCCAGTAAGCTCAATGAGATCAAAGGCTTTGGCTTCATGATGGACATTGCCTGTCATCAACTCAAGGACCCATGTTTTCGGATCCCTGCTGTAGCCTCGAATGTGGAGGGTTGCATAGAATTGCAGAAGCAACTCTTCATTTCAGTGCTCTTTGTCAGTTACAAAATTGAGCAAGCCATCATCACAGAAGCAATCAAGAGCTTCCTCAAGGCAGGGCAGTCCAGCAATGGCTTTAGTATCAAGACGTATATGAGGGAAAATGCGCCCTTGATCATATAGTACTCGTGAATAATAACTGTGCTGCTGATGGCTCCAGAACCTATCGGATGATATCCTTGGCTTGGAATAGGGGTTCTTGGCGCTGTCAAAGAATGTGTTGTGCGCAGTGAAGCCATTTGCATTGAAGGACCATTGAGAGGTGGCAATACCTGGGAACCTTGGCAGTCTTGGCTTAGGCTTCTGAACCTGAGGCATGTGCTCAACATGGTGGTCAAATTGAGGACCTGCTGCAGGCGGTCCAGCAGCAGGCGAAGGAATCAGAATGGTCCATCTCACAGAGACGAGCTGATCATCTTGGTTGTATGCTTGCTCAATTGTATGGGGCCTTGGAGGCGGAACAGGAGCAGATGCAGTGGCTTTAGGCTGCTGAGTGGCTTCAGGTGCAACACTTGCTTCAGGCGCCATCACTTAAGGTGCCACATTAGCTTCGGCCATGACAACATCATTGGCTTCAGTGGTGGTAGTGGCAGCCTCAGAATTTGTAACCTCCACTTCAGGAGCTGGAGGGTCGGACACGTTCTCCTCGAGAACAGGGGGTGTGGCAGCACGTGCTTCTTCTTCTTGGGGTTGTTCTTCTTCATCGGCTGATGCAGCCGGAATATCTTCAGCCGCTTTGGCTTCAGACTCTGGGAGGTTCACAGTAGGAGTAGCTTCAGGAACTGATTGTTGCTCTTCTCCTTCTAGAACACTTGGCGTAATGACTGGAGGCCTTGGTCCTTTGCGAAGCCTGCAGAATGCTGGCGACGCCTGTGGTGATGGAGTTGGTTGGGCCTCAAAGTTTTCATCTTCAAGCACCGAACTGGTGACTTGAGTTGGGGAAGTTGCTGGTGTATCTTGTGGGTGATCAGCCCATGAGTCATCCTATGCAATTGGCATCAATGGACGACCAATGCTGATGCGTTCGCTGTTCGTGAGAACAGGCGAAGATTCCACATTGTACTCGATCTGAGGAAGGACTTCATCATCTTCAACATTGTCATGAGGACCAATGTCTTCATCTGCGGTGGGGTCAACAGCTGGAATGTCTTCAGCCTCTGTGGGAGCAGGCTCATGAACTGTCATGCGACGTTCCTGGTGCGCAGATGCGGGACGAGCAACTAAAATGGGCTCGACAAAAAGGGGCTCTGTGGGAGCAGCCCGAGCCTTCTTGATCTTGCGCTTCTTAGTGGGGGGAGCATCATCAGTGTTGTTCTTGCGCTTGCGAGCTTCAGCTTCAGCCACCTTTGTCTTCTTAAGCTCTGAAGCAGCTGGGGTGACCTTAGGCTTTGTGCCTGTCATGCTGGCAGGGAAGACAATGCTAGGCTCTTCCTGCCTTGATCCTTTAGCTTGGTCCACAGTTTGCTTCTTCTTCTTCTTGGCAGCCATCCTAGGGTCAATGCGAGGACGCCCAAGGGCCTTGCGCTTTTCAGCTTCATTGTAAGCTTGGACGCATTTGGCAGCCAAGGCCTTGATTCACTCACGAGAACCTTTGTCTTCTTCACGCCTCTTGCGAAAAGCTTCCTTGAGCTCATGCATCATGACCTTGAAGTTCTGGATTTCTTGGACGCTGAGCTTGTCCATATGCTTCTTGAACTGAGCCTTTTCATAGTCAATCTTTTGCTTCAGCTCAACTGAGCAAGAGCTAGCTCAGAAGCAATGGCGCCATTGAAGGAGACGTTGAGGCCAACTAGAAGCTGCAGATCATCAAAGCTGAGGTTGGGGGTGTCAAACCATTCATCAATGAAGTTGCTCAACACTTCCACGTCAAAGAGCGGCAAATCATTGAAGATTTCTGCGTCTTGCTTGCTCTTGATCAATTGCTCTAGAGTGTCATCAGCTAGATCTTCATCACTTGAGAGATCAATGGCTTCATTAGCATTCTTCAGAACAGCATCAGGAGTGAGAGCTGGACTGGGGTTGCGCATGGGCTTCTTCCTGAGCTGTTTGCTCTTGGAAATGCGAGAGTGCTCCTCAGATTGCACACTGGGTGCTGGTGGAGCAGTGGCCATCGGCTTCACTCTCGAAGCAATTGGTGGAGTGGTCTTCGAAGCCTTGGATTTCTTCTTATTCTTGGGCTTCGGAGTTGCAGGCGCTTCATCAGAATCAGCATCATCTGCAGGTTGATCCACATCCGCCCCTTGAATCCTTATGTGACTGATGAGACCTTCTAAGTTGTAGAAGGGCCCAACCAAGTTTGGTTCAGCTTCACGCGTGCCATCGGCACGGGGCGCAGAGGGGCCATGATTGAAGTCCAATCCCCAAGTCTTCTTGTTCTCTTTGGCCGAGTTCTTGGCATACTGAAGATTTCGCTTGAACAGATTGTCGTCGCGACACCATAGCAGTGAAGATGGGTCGGCATCTGCTGGTTGTGGCCCTCTGACCATACAAGGATAGAAGCCTTGAGCAATGGCTTCAGCTTGAGTCCTGGGTGGAAGATTCTTGGACGTAATGTCTCCCCATGGATGCTTGATAGCATTCTTTTCAGCATACTCTTGGGTCACGAATCTGTACTTGAACCACTATTCAGCCCAATATCTTCGAATCCATTGGATTCGAGTCTTCCTCTGATTGTAGTCCTCCTCTCGATCAGTCTTGTACATTTCACTGAGATCAGGAGGCAAATCTTTTGAGGTGTTGCCACGGCGCTGTTTGCCACCCTTCCTAACTGATTTGTCGGTTGCCATTGGGTTCAATCTGAAAGGCTTCAAACTGAAAGGCTTCAACACTGGCAAATGCTTCGGTCTGCTGGTCAGACAGGAGCTGGCTTCGGGAGAGTGAATATGACGCTGCAAGAATTCTACAAATGAATGCAGACTATGAGAACCAAGGGATTCTCCCACGGACATGTACCTGTGACAGCATTAGAGATGCGAGGGAAGGGGAAGAGGTCATATGCATTCTCAGAAGATTTTGGAGATAAATCAGTTTAGAAGACTTTGACCTCATAGCGCGAAGACATTCACTTATATGTTGAGAGTTGGTTCTAGATTTGTACGAATCCATGAATAGGTACAAGTGAGGAATCTAACTATGTTTGAAGCATATGTGAATGTACTAGGCAAGATATGAGATGCAGACAGGATAGATCCAAACATGTGGAGGCAGAAACTTCTTATGGTAAAAAGTGATGAATCTATTGGATCAAGAAGATGGTAAAAAGAGATTTTTAATTTACCACACGATGAACTGCTAGACGGAGAAGAAGTGGATGTCGAGCAGTTCGATCTTCCGTGCCCTAACTTGGCGACGGAGGACACCTACGGCGGCGGCGGAGAAGACGATGTCCGCGGCGGTGTGAAGACGGCGTCGACAAGGTCACGGCAGTGAAGCGCTTCGTCGCCGGCGTCGTCGAGAGCTAGCGGAGGCGCTAGGGTTGGTCAAGGTGGAGAGGTGGTAGAAGAAATTTTGACCATGATGGGACGTCCATTTATAAGCATGGGAGACGGCACAGCGCAATTACGCAGGTGCCCCTGGCGGCACGTCTGAGGGACACGTGGCGGACATGTAATACATTGGGAGTTGTCCCACAATCCCACGTACGCCTGGACTGTCGGGGTGGTCGTTCCATCTTCTTCGGGTTTCAGGCATAAAGGATTGAGCATTAAAATCAGATTTAAAGTTTGTCTCTGTATCTTCTGCTGACAAGGACGCAGAGAAGATATTCGACGATTTTAACAGAATGCATATGATTTGGACAGATAGAGTTTGAGAGGAGAAAGCATAGAGAGGTTAGGGTCCGATCACATTCACTTAGTTCAAAAGATTCAAATAAGTAGACATAACTATAAGTGAATGCTGTAGTGGACATAACACAAGTCTATATTTGTCCTATATGAAGATAAACCAAATGCGAAGACTATGCAAATGTAACGCCATGAGAAACACTTCAAACAAAGATTTGGTGGTGGCGTTACCCATCGTATAGGAAGTATTAGACCCAGATACGATGCACAATTATCGTGGCGCTCCGAAGTCAAATTCCGCGTTAATGTATTCACACTTAGAATGTAAGTCTTCATTGATTGAAGATATACTTTACTTCGTGTGTTGCACGTCTAAGTCATCAATATGCATAAGTGTTAGGATGTGTGCTTGATTACAGGACATTTGAGGATTCTAAGATATTTAGCTCACACCCAACTTGCAAAACCATTTCTCATCCAAGGGCTTTGTGAAGATATCTGCCAGTTGCTCTTCGGTGTTGACGTGTATGATATCAATATCTTCCTTCATGACATGATCTCTGAGAAAGTGATGACGAATTTCAATGTGCTTTGTCTTCGAGTGCTGAACTGGGTTGTTGGCAATCTTGATGGCGCTTTCATTGTCGCAGTAGAGTGACACATGCTTCAGATGGACACCATAGTCCTTGAGCGTTTGCTTCATCCAGAGAAGCTGAGCGCAGCAAGATCCAGCAGCAATGTATTCCGATTCAGCAGTGGAGAGTGATACACAGTTCTGCTTCTTTGAAGACCAACAGACAAGTGATCGTCCTAGAAAGTGACATGTGCCTGATGTAGACTTGCGATCAACTTCGTCACCAGCATAATCAGCATCTGAGAATCCAACTAGATCAAACTCTGAGCCCTTTGGATACCATAATCCTAGTGTTGGGGTGTAAGCCAAATATCGAAGCATTCGCTTCACAGCTAAGTGATGCGACTCCTTTGGTGCCACTTGATATCGAGCACAGATGCAAACACTAAGCATAATATCTGGCCTAGATGCACATAAATAAAGTAAAGAGCCCATCATGGAGCGGTATACCTTTTGATCAAAATATTTACCATTGGCGTCGGGACCCAGATGGTGTTTAGCTGGCATAGGCGTCGAGTAACCTTTGCAATCTTGCATTCCAAACTTCTTCAGGCAATCTTTGAGATATTTCTCTTGAGATATGAAGATGGCGTTGCTTTGCTGACGAATTTGAAGACCAAGGAAGAACTACAGCTCAGCCATCATGGGCATCTGATATTGCTCTTGCATCATGTGACCAAACTCATCACCGTATCTTTTGTCAGTGCATCCGAAGATAATGTCGTCCACATAGATTTGGCAGACAAACAGTTCATCATCATATGTCTTCGTGAAGAGTGTGGGATCCAGGGATCCAGGTTTGAAGCCTTTGCTCTTCAGGAAGTCTTTGAGTGTGTCATACCAAGCACGAGGGGCTTGTTTGAGGCCATACAGTGCCTTGTTGAGCTTGTATACCATATCAGGACATTTTGGATCTTCAAAGCCAGGTGGTTGTGCAACATACACTTCTTCTTCAATCCTTCCATTGAGAAAAGCACTCTTCACATCCATTTGATACAGAAGTATGTTGTGATGATTTGCATAGGCTAGCAGTATGCGAATAGCTTCAAGCCTAGCCACAGGAGCAAATGTTTCATCGAAGTCAATCCCTTCAACTTGAGTGTATCCTTGAGCAACAAGATGAGCTTTATTTCTGACAACTTGACCATGTTCATCTTGCTTTTTGCGATATATCCATTTTGTGCCTATTATGTTGTGCTTGCAAGGGTCAGGACGCTTGACAAGTTCCCATACGTTGTTCAGCTCAAACTGTTGAAGCTCTTCTTGCATTGCTTGAATCCATTCGGGTTCCATAAAGGCTTCAGCAACTTTCTTGGGTTCAGATATTGAGACAAATGCAAAGTGCCCACAGAAATTTGCTAGCTGTGTTGCTCTTGAACGAGTAAGTGGACCAGGTGCATTTATGATGTCAATTATCTTCTCAACTTGCACTTCATTTGCAACACGAGGATGAGCTGGACGAAGAGTTTGCTCTTGCTGTACATTGTCATCATCAGGAGGATTGTCTTCAGGCTGAGTATTGTCGTCAGGTTGATTTGGAGCAGAAATGATGAGTTCCTCGTCAGGCTGTGCTTCAGAAGGCATGATTTCACCGGTTCCCATTAACTTGATAGATTCATGAGGTGAAGCTTCATCCAGCACATTTGGCAGAAACTCTCTTTGTGAACCATTCGTTTCATCAAACCGCACATCCACAGTTTCAACTACTTTATAGAGAAAGATGTTGAAGACTTTGTAGGAGTGTGAGTCCTTTCCATAGCCGAGCATGAAACCTTCATGTGCTTTTGGTGCAAATTTTGACTTGTGATGTGGATCCTTGATCCAGCACTTAGCTCCAAATACTCTGAAGTAACTGACATTTGGCTTCTTGCCAGTAAGGAGTTCATAGGATGTTTTCTTCAGAAGCTTGTGTAGATAAACACGGTTGATGATATGGCATGCAGTATCAATAGCTTCGGGCCAGAACTTTCTTGGTGTCTTGTATTCATCGAGCATCATTCGAGCCATCTCAATTAGGGTTCCGTTCTTGCGTTCTACGATGCCATTCTGCTGAGGTGTGTACGGAGCTGAGAACTCATGGGCGATTCCCATTGTATCCAGATAAAGATCAAGGCCGTTGTTCTTGAACTCAGTGCCATTGTCACTTCTGATATGCTTGATCTTGATGCCATAGTTGTTCATGGAACGGTTGGCAAAGCGTTTGAAGACATCTTGTACTTCAGTCTTGTAGACAATTATGTGCACGCATGTGTATCTTGAATAATCATCAACAATGACGAAGCCATAGAGACAAGCTGTGGTAGAGAACGTGGAGTAGTGAGTAGGGCCAAATAAGTCCATGTGAAGCAGCTCGAAGGGTTTGGATGTCGTCATGATTGTCTTCGAGGGATGCTTGGCCCTAGTCATCTTCCCAGCTTCACATGCACCACATAGATGATTTTTCTTGAACTTGACGTCCTCGATGCCTACAACGTGCTTCTTCTTTGCAAGAGTGTGCAAGTTCCTCATGCCGGCATGTCCTAGCCTCTGATGCCATAGCCAGCACTCTGAAGCTTTTGCTAGAAGACATACGGCCATCTACGGTCCAGCTGAGAAATCTACCATATACAGATCACCTTTTCTGTATCCTTCAAAGACTAGAGACTTATCAGATTCCATTAGTACAAGGCAACGATAGTTTCCAAATATCACAATCATGTTTAAGTCACAAAGCATTGAGACAGACATTAAGTTGAAACCAAGGGATTCAACAAGCATGACTTTATCCATGTGTTGATCCCTTGAGATTGCAAATCTACCTAGACCCAACACTTTGCTTTTACCAATATCAGCAAATGTAATGTGACTCTTGTTAGATGGACGTAAGGTTGAGTCCATAAGAAGACTTCGATCTCCAGTCATATGATTTGTGCATCCACTGTCCATAATCCATTCTGAAGACTTTGGTGTCACTCCCTACAATGCAGTTAGGGGGATAGGCTTCACCAATAGTCAATGTGAAGCATAAACATTTGATGTACACGTGGATTATGAAAGCTTAGATCCAAGTTAGGACAGATAAGAAGATTAGCAAGTGATACATGAACAAAATGGATAGTAAGACCATTTGGGCATTTGATCTTGCGCCCTACAAGTTGTTTTAGGTCCCCGGCAATAGCATCAGACGCCTTTGATTTTCGGCTGGAGACCTTTCCCTGCAAGAGAAAGTTAGTTCTTCTTAACCACCCACATCTTCAGGGGTGGCTTAGAAGCAATGAGTCTAAGAGCAGCATATGGGAATCTTGGCTTTGGAGCCCTAGCAAATAGTCTTGCAGGAGGAGAATAATACTCATAAGAATAAGCAGAAAAATTCTTTGTTTTGTGAATATAGCGGTTTGAGGAAACACAATCATATTCATGGGTTTGAGTATAATTTCCCTGCATAACATTGACGTTAGGGTGACTCAGGTGAGTCCTTTGTCTGTATGAAGCCTTAGGACCATATGAAGCCTTTGGTCTGGGGTTTGTCTTCTTCCCAGGTGGTGTCATGATGACATTTGCTGGAAGCTTCTCAAGACAACCTTTGGGAACCTAGATCTTCTTCATAGGTGGCCCGTTCCTGCAGTTAGTACCAATATACATGGCAAACACTTCACCATTCTGATTCTTAAACAGTTTACAGTTTACATCAAGGGATTCATCAATGATAATAGGATTAACACAAGTGAAGCTAGATAAGGTAGATGGATCCAGTGAAGGTTCCTTTGCAGCAACCCATGTGGTTTTGGGGTACTGCTTAGGCTTCCGGTACGAACCATCAACATTCATTTTCCTCTCGAACCCTACACCCTCTTTCCTAGGGTTTCGGTTCAGTATATGCTTTTTGAGGACATCACATAAAGTCTAATGCCCTTTGAGGCTTTTGTACATCCCTGTTTCAAGCAAAGTCTTTAACCTAGCATTTTCATCAGCAATAGTAGTGTATCCTCAGCAGAGGGGTTAGTTACCACATCAGTAGTTGAAGATATTGCAGCAGTGGCAGCAGTAGAACATTCAGCAACAGATGTAGCGTTATCACGCTCAATGCATTTTAGACATGGTGGAATAAACTCCTCCTGAGAAGCACTGATTTGTTGAGCAAGTAATGAATCGCGCTCCTTATGAAGATCTTCATAACATATTCCTAGCTTTTCATGATCAGATAAGAGAGTGTTATGATGGCTTTGAAGCGTGTTTAACTTAGTTTGAAGTCTCTGAAGACTTTCAGCCAAGGTTTTCGACTGATCCATTTCTTCACCCAACATATCATTGCTCTTATTAAGCATTTTTGGGCTTTTTCCAAAGCAGTTTGTTGTTTAGTGGCAAGGGAAACAAGTTTGACATAGCTGGGTCCAAATTCATCACCAGATTCATCATCACTAGACTCAGATAGGTAGCATTCGGTTACCTTGGCACCTTTTGCCATAAGACATGGTGCTGAGGATGATGGTTTTGGATCGAAGGTCATCGTCTTGAGAGATTCTTTGAAATCCTCAAACCCGGGATCATCATGAGTTCGATGACCCTCATAGACTTCAGAGAGACGGTCCCAGATAAGCTTTGCATGATTGAGATGCATGACGTTCCTAAACTGATTTTGAGACAGACAGGAGCAGATGACGTCCTTCGCTGTGAGGTTGAGAAGAGTGAACTTGCGAATGTCATCAGCTTCTGCCATCTTGCACAGATCGGTAAGACCAATCTCAGTGACGGTCCACAGCTCATTGTTTATCGCCATGAGACGTTTCTTCATCATGGCCTTCCACTTGGGATACTCGTGACCGTCAAACATGGGGCAACACACTGTATTCATTCCTGTGGTCGACATAACTAATACTCTAGGTGGTTAAACCGAATCACACAGAACAAGGGAGTACCTTTCTCTGATACCAATTGAAAGTGCAGTATATTGACTAGAGGGGGGTGAATAGGCGATTTTTTAGGAATGCTTCAAAACATGGAAGTTTCAAAGACAAACAATAGTACCGATCCTATTTATATGCAGCGGAAGGTAGACTACACTAGATAAGCCATAGTCAAGTATTCAATGAAGTGAAAGCATGAATACTAATAGCAGCTAGGCAGTAAGGATCAGGATGGAAGATTGAATGAAGCCAATCAGAACAGGTAGTCACACAGTGAAGTCAATCAGATAAGGCAAGCAGGCAATGACTTCACAACATGAGACAATAAGTAAAGGGAAGGAAAGGATAGAACCAGTAGCTCGGGGAAGACAGTGATTTGTTAGACCAGTTCCAGTTGTTGTGACAACCGTACATCTGGTTAGGGAGGCTGAGATTTAACTCAGAAGATCGCGTCTTCACCTTATTCCCCTTGAGCTAAGGACACCTAGTCCTCGCCCAATCACTCTGGTAAGTCTTCAAGGTAGACTTCTAAACCTTCACAGACTTCGTTCACCGGCAATCCACAATGACTCTTGGATGCTCAGAACGTGACGCCTAACCGGCTGGAGGAAACACAGTCCTCAAGTGTAACAAGTCTTCAGGTCACACAGACAGAAAGACTTCAGTGATGCCTAACACTCTTTGGCTCTGGGTGTTTGGGCTTTTTCCTCGCAAGGATCTCTCTCTCAAATGCTTCGGAGGTGGGTTGCTCTCAAACGACAAAAGCCATGTAATAACTCTGAGCAGCCACCAATTTATGGTGTAGGGGGTGGGCTATTTATAGCCACTGGGCAACCCGACCTGATTTGCCCGAAGTGACCCTAGGTTACTAAGGAACTGACACGTGTTCCAACGGTCAGATTTCAAACACACACATCAACTTTACTTGGGCTACAAGTAAAGCTGACTCATCCAGCTCTGGATAAGATTTGCTCTCATTGTCATCGCTCGAAGACATAGGATTTGGTTGAGCATCATTCAGTCACTCTGACTTAGTTCACTTGGACCTCACTTAACAGTACGGTGGTTCCTATGACTCAACAAAGAAGAAAAGGAAACAACGAAACATCTAAGTCTTCGCGCTCCATAGTCTTCACACAATGTCTTCTCTTGTCATAGTCTTCAATATGATTATCTTCATGTACCACCATTGTCGTCAATGTCTTCATACATTTTTAGTGGTCATCTCTGGTAGGTAAACCGAATCAATGAGGGACTACTACCTGTGTTATCCTGCAATTCTCACAAACACATTAGTCCCTCAACCAGGTTTGTCGTCAATACTCCAAAACCAACTAGGGGTGGCACTAGATGCACTTACAGCAGCGTCAGTGGCCACATCATCTGGCGCATAGCAAGCTAATTGCCTAAATTCATCCACGTACTGCCCCATAGTACGGTTTCCTTGGCGCATGTTGCGAAACTCACGCTTCTTCAGGCTCATGGCTCCTGCTGAGACATGTGCGCTGCTGAAAGCTTGCTGAAACTGTTCCCAAGTAATTGCAGCAAGTGGGTAGGTGGCGGTGTAATTCTCCCACCATGCAGCTGCTGGTCCCTCAAGATGATGTGCAGCAAAACACACTCTCTCTGCATCTGTGCATCCTGTAGTTGCTAGCTCTCTGTCCATCTTGCGGAGCCAGTCATCTGCAACAATCTGCTCGATGGTACTAGAGAACACCGGCAGTTGCAACAAGAACCGGGTCAGGTTGTCACGGGGAGGCGGAGGTGGGTTGTTGTTGTTAGTGTTGTTCTGATTCTGGACAAGTAGTTGCATCAAAGTGTTCTGCTGCTGGATCAACTGGGTGAGTTCAGGGGGAAACTCAAATCTGGGCTCACGTCTCAGAGGCATCTGAGGGGTTTAGAGGGGAGAGACTAGAATAGAATGGGGTCTAGAGGAATCACTACCCATATGCACATGAGACAAACAATTTCATGTCATATCACTCAATTTCAATCAAGGTCATACAAAAGATCCTAGTAAAAAGCTAGCGAACGATTCTAACTACTCGGATTAATACTAATGATTACAAGGTGGTCATCTAATCACTATCATCTGAAGACTCCATGATATCCGCTCCAGCTTCATCTTCATAATCACTTTCATCACTGTCAATGTCATCTATCAGAATGTAGTTTTCCGTGTGAATGCCCATCTCTGGTTCCGGCTTCACCGTGCTGGTTCCAGCCTTCTTCTTCAGTGCTTCATTCTGCTCCAATAATACGGTGATTTCGTCTTCATATCCATCACGCACTGTCTTGATTTCTTCTTCTAACTCCACATTCCGGGTTATAACCATGTTGGTTTTCTGCATAAGTACGCACATCTAGTTCTCGTAGCGTCGAATGTGTTGGTCCATCTCCTAGATGTATGTTGCAATGGATCCATCCGTCCTGGTGTGAAGCATCTCCCATTGCGCGTCTCGACGTCCACAAATCTGGTAGATGGTATCTTCAAGATCCTTGTTGTAGACTTCACATATGCGTCTAAACATGATATGAGTTGCCATACTCTTTCCCAAGCTCCAAATCGGTGCGTCAAAGGCCAGCTCAAGTGGCTCCGGAATGGTGCAATAGTCCTCCCAGGAACACTAACTTTGATCTTCCAGCACTCCTCTTCCGGCGATGTTGCATAGAGATCTCAAGTGATACTTGGTATTCCAATGCGTAAGTACCTAGTGACTTCCTTCAAGTGTCTTCCGAAAGGGGTGTCATCGTCTGGCTGAGCGAACTTGCTCCCTGGGTCTGACATCTATAGAATAGAAATAGAGAAGAATTAGAATGAGTGGAGAGAAGTAGAATGAGTAGAGAAGAACATCCTGGGGCTTATCCTAGTGGTCGTGTCCTACAGTCAACGTGTGCCCTGATACAATCTTGTAGCGACCATGATTCTAATGAATCCAAGTCTCTGTGCTCAGTGTCATCCCTGGATCGGTATGCTGACACACACACAATACCCGAGGATTTATAACAGAGATTCAATCACACTTTATTACATCGAAAGTCCTTGAAGAGGCAGTATCCATTAAATGAAAATGGCTGAAGGCCATCTAATAAAATAAACTGCGGAAGCTACGAAGAGTAGTTGAGTCCATCCAACTCAACGGCAATCATTGAGTGCATGACAACGACCTGGCGTACCTTAATCTTCGTCTGAAAACTCTGCAACATGATATATTGCAGCCATGTAGGTCAGCACATTGAATATGCTGGCATTAACACATTGTAGCAAGAAATGATGAACAATGTCTACAACTATATGCATATTTGGCTGGCAGAGGCTGTAAGGTTTACTTTTGCATAAAGCTATTTTTTCCTACAACAAAGGAATAAATTTTATTTACTACTCAGTTTAATTAAGCAATATTGAGAGTGGGTCCTCCATCTCAATTCCCAAAATTACCAAAGTCATTAATAACCCAACAAGTTAATTAGATAGAGTGCTGAGATCAGTCCATAATTCAAATACCAGGATACTCAAGATGTCCATAACTGGAGACACGGCTACTCATGAATAGTTTGTACACTCTGCAGAGGTTTGTGCACTTTTCCCCACAAGACTCGATCTCCTCCACTTAATTTCTCGCACTGCATGGTGTTTGAGAAATGGATGACCGAGACACAGTATTTCAGGAGCACTTACTCTTCACCCTGGGTAGACCGGTACACCTACTTTCCCCTACATCTGCTAGTCTACCACTGAAAGAGCTCGCACAACATACTCAACTATGCCAGAGCCCACAATGGCTTGTCGCTGCACGCGGAAGTTTCTAGGCATGAATGATATATGATCCCTTTGAGCCTGGGTGGCATTCCATAGGATAATCACATGGGTCCTCCGGGCTTTCCTAGGACAACACTATATTCTCCAGGTGCCTTGCCACCAATCCACCCAGTGGTGTATTAAAGTTACCACCTTAAACTTTCCCTTAGTTGTTATTACACTCACAAATTTGATGAAATCTCACATACCAATCCACGTCTACAAGCATGGCTAAGCAATAAGTAACAAAGCGTATATTCCCTTGGGTTGATCTCAAGTCATTGGGTTCCTACCTCATGAACTACTAAGCAATGTCACATGTGATCAAGTCCTACTCATGCAACATTTGAGGATAGAACTAATGCAATAAGTACTGGGTATTAGAAAGTATGATCAAAGTATGAACTTGCCTTGCTGACGATCGTTGAAACCTAGAGACTCGTAGTAGCATGCTTCGCACTCCGGGAATTCTATCGCAATCAAACAATAGCATACATTTGCAATCATGCAACAGAATCAAAGAACGGATCTTGAAAGAACTCGAAAACAAACGAACAACTCTTGCAACAGAAAACAATTTCTAACAGTAACAAAATTAAGTGAATTTGGCCTTATCAGAAAGTTTAGGTCAAGAGCTTCGATTTACTAAAAGAATCAACTGAAACAGAGTTACGAAACTCAAGTTATGATCTAAAGAAGTTCAAACACAAATCTGTTTGAAATCAAATTTTAAAACTTTCAAAATCAAATTTTAGTTGTGCTACTGGAAAGATAAGATCGAAACGAAGAAATTGGCGTTGGTTTCATCTAATTCCGACTAACGAGTAAAAAGTAACGATCGTTTGAAAACCAGGGGTTGATTGGTAAAAACTTTAATCACGGATAGGTCCCCGACAAAAAAATAACAGAAAAATAAAAAATTAAACTGCGAACGTTCGTTTTCTGAACCTAAACAACGGACGTTCGCTGTTTAATAAAACCTAAAAGACGAATCTAGATTTTTTCAGAAAAAAACGATCTAGATTTTTTTAAACCAAAACTAAACCGAAGAAAACCAGCGGGTTTTTACCTCGCGGACCGGGTCGGCCGGCGGGACGGGTTCAGGCGGCGGGCGACTGGTTCGCGGGGAGGCGGCGGCTTCCGGCAACGGGCAAGGGCGGCAACGGGCGAGGGTGGCGGCGGGCGGTGGCTCCTCCGACGGCGGCGACAGTCGACGGCGGCGAGGGGCGGCGGCAACGCTGCATGGGGCGATGGCGGTGTATGGTGCGCGGGACGGCGGCGGCGTGCGGCAGCGGCGGCGGTTCGGTGGTGGCGGTGGCTACGGCGGCGGGTGAGAAGGAGGCGGCGACAGTGCTTGGCATTTAAAGGCCTCGGGGGGCCCTTGCTGGGCGAAGGCGGCGCGACGTGTGGCGGCCGGACTCCGGCGGAGTCCGTGTCCGGCACGGGCGCGTCGGGCGCGCGGAGGCGGTCGGCTGGCTGGGCGTTCGGCCTAGTCGGGCGATTTCTTTTGTATTCACCCGAACTGAAAAATTCAAATAAAATATAAAAAAAATCCTAACAATTTTCCTCGTTCCCACCTAATATTTGGGACAAAGTGAACATTTTTTTGAAATAAAAATGCCTAAAAATTAAAATAACTTTTAAATGAAATTTGAAAATAATAAACTGCAAATAAAAGTCCAATAAAATTTATTTTACTCAAAAATCAAATTCCAATATTTTTATTCCGATTTTTTTAAGAAGTCATATTATCTTCACTCATTTATTTTAAATATTGAAAAATGAAATTTGGCAAAATACTATTGATCCAACCCTACTTGAAAATAATAAAATAGTGGGTTTCTTTTTGGAAAACTTCCAACTCTCTCACGTGGGTACTTGAGTTGCTTAAAGTTTTTGATCAATTTCCAAATAAACCCAACTTCACAAATGCTCAAATGATGAATGCATATGAATGATCTATGTTAACATCCAAATTGAAAATTGGGATGTTACAGTGATGTCAACAATAATAACTCATGTCACCCATATTCAACTGGACATATCGAAAGTGCAATGATGCCCTTAATCTTATTTTGATGTTGATGACAACATGCATATAGGGGACTAATCATTTTTATCAAGTATATCTCAGGATTATGTCTCAAGGGCGTGTGGGTCATGTATACAGACAAATTTATATCAGTCAAGAGCGGATATACAAGACAATAGTTTTGACTCTTTTTCAGTTTGTTCTTGAGTGTAGAGATCCCGCACTAATAAGAGGGGACCGTTGGATTTCGTGAAAGACTTGCTCAAAACCCACAAAGTATCCTCTCACAACATCTCTACTAGATCCCTAACTATTCTACTATTATGTGCACAAAGATCTGGTGTGAAACTGAGCTTTTTGTGCTCTATTATCACCGCACGCCCGGAACTCTACGGACGTCTGGCCCTTCACAGTCTACCGGACGTCCGGCACTTTCCAGATGTCCGGTGTATCACCACAGAAGAAAATAGCGGTTTTCCGTTCCTCACCGGACGACCGGCACATTTCGGACGTCCGGTGCCTCATTGCCTACCGGACGTATGGCACACTCCGGATGTCTGGTGCACCTTCACACAAAGAAATAGCGGATTTCCGGTCACCTCCGGACATCCGATCACCGGACGACCGGCTCATCCCGGACGTCCGGTGGCTGTGTATGTGTTGCACTTCGTGGCCTTGCCCGGCGAATCCCTAGGCTCCGGACGACCGACGGCTCTAGCGGACGTCCGGTCCTTCATGTGCCACCGGACATCCGGTGTTGTTCGGCCGTCCGACCTTGGCAGTACATTTAGTGGCTCAACGGTCTGTTTTGTGCTACGACTATATATAGCCTTCTCCTCCCACAGGATAAGGTTGACCATTCACTGTGAGCTTACCCAAGAACGCATTTCACTCTCTCTCACTCTCATACACCAAATCTTAGATCCCCAAAGGATTTCAAAGCATTTGAGAGAAGTTGTCCACCCAAGTGATAGATCCACTCCTCCCCCCTTTGCACCAAAGGAACTTGTGATTTGAGCAAGTCTTGAGCTTTTCCCCATCGTTCTTGTTCCTCTTGGAGGTTGGAGACTCCTAGGTGGTAGGAGTCATTCGAAGAGGAATCAAACGTTGTGATTACCCCCGGAAAGTTTGTGAGGGTTTGGAGGCCACCTAAAGGTCTACCACTAGTGGTTGGGAATCGCCTTCGTGGTGATATCTCAAAGAGAGAATAGGGTGAGCCTTTGTGGCTTTGGTGTGCCTTCGTGGTAACACCCACCTTTCTAAACAGTGACGTAGCTTCCCTCCAAGGAAGTGAACATCGACATACATTCTCGTCTCTCGAAATTGTGGTTATTCCTAACCCTAACTTTCTACTTGTGGTTACTTGTCTCTTAGTTCTTACTTATATCTTATTGTGCTTGCTTACTTACATACTTGTGTTACTAGCTTACCATGCTTAGCATCTTACTTGCAATTGCTAGGCTCACTTTCATATTGCACATTATTGCTTAAAATTGCTAAGTAACTATTAAAATTTGTAATTGTACCTATTCACCCTCCTCCTCTAGGTTCATCTCGATCCTTTCAATTGGTATCAGAGCCTCGTGCTATATTCTTATGGCTTAACCGCCCTAGAGAGAGATGAACCCCGATGGGACTCCCCTGGTTGTGGATCTGAAGAGTACGGACGTGGCTTCCACGGAAGTCAAGTCCTTCACTTCTGAGGATCTGGAACGGGCGCTTGCTAAGCAAAAGGAGGAGCATGATGCCCCTCCTATGGCCTTGGTCCAAATGATACTAGCCACACTAACCATGATGCTTGTACTGATTTCTGGTGGTGCGGCATCGAGGCCAGCTATGTCTACTCCTTCACTTGGTCAACAACCTCCCAGTAATGAACACTCCAGTGTTCCTTGGCTTTATGCAAGACTTCAAATAGAGAAACCAAAGTATAGCCCACAAGGCAAACCTACTTTACTTGATGACACTACCGATTTTGCTTTGTGGAGAGTTGCTATGAAGGATCATTTTCGATATGGAAATGATGAGATGTTGGAGATCTTGGAGTATGGCTACCAAGCTGTTGATCCGAAGAATCTTACTCCAAGAGAGGTATATGACAAGAATCTCAATGACACTGCAATCATGTGCATGAGGAGAGGTATGACTGACAAGCAAAGGAGACCATACATACATATCACAAGTGCCAAAGAATTATGGGATAACATTGTGAGGACCAAGACCGGTACCGCCACTCTCCAGCTTGCTCAATATGAAATTGCCAAGGGACAATTGCAAAACTTTTGTATGGAGAAAGGTGAATCCCCCAAGCAACTCCTTGAGCGTCTCATGACTCTCACCGCCGACATCGAGTCATGTGAGTGTGACAAGACACAAGATAGATTCAGTTTGACTAAGCGATTTCTCATGGACAAGTTGCTTCATGTCTTGCTCCGTATCATCACCAAATGTTGTGGGACATAAGACAACACCATGGATTCAAGGAGATTACTCCAGATGACATCATATCCACTTTCCAACTCTTTGAAGAGTCAAAGGCAAATGCTACAAAACATCTTGCCATGCATGGTACCTCAACATCAAAAATCAATCTTGCATTGAAGGCCAAGCATGTATATGAAGAAGAGCAAAGTGAAGACGAAGAAGATGATGAGGATGAAGATGGTGATGAGATTGATTCCGATGAGACCCTTCATATGAAGACATTTCCCTTTTGTCAAGAAGTTCAGCGCGGGAAAATTCAAAGGAAGATTCCAGAAGAATAAAGTGAGAACATGTTACAACTGTGAAGAAACAAACCACTTCTCCAACGATTGCCCCTATGAGAAGAGAGAGGATGAACCAAGGTTTACCAAGACCTTTCCCAAGAAAAAGTTACCAAACCCCTTGAACTTAAAGCTCAAGAAGAGAGATGGGAAAGCAATGGTTGCTCAGGAGGAATCCGATCCGGATGATGTTAGTGGTGTTGCCGGAGTTGCTCAAGATTCCAAAAACACTTTGAGATTAGTAAACAAGAGTGGTGAAGTTGTCACCTACAACTATATGAAAGACTACAAGGGAAACGCACACAAGTGCCTAATGGCAAAGGCCGTGGTAGAAGATGGAGAGGACCAACACTCTCCTGACAAGGTCAAGGTAACCCCACGATCAAATCCTCCTCTCTTCAATCCTCTTACTCCTAGTGATGAGTACCTTGATGCGGAGGATAATCATGATGATAATGATATAGACGGCCTCATGTTTGCTAAATTAAATAAGGTCATGTGCTCCCTCAAAGGAAAGAAGCTCACTGTGTTTCGTATGCTTATGGAGATGGTGTGTAAGCACACCGTCACCAATAAGGAACTCGAAACCCTCATAACTGAGGAAAAGGAAAAATGTGAAATCCTTGAGCGGAAAGTCCAATATGAGGAAGCACGAAATGATGAACTATGCTTGAAAATTGGTGCAAACATTGATGTTCATGATAAAGATCTTGCCTCCTTGAAAAAGGCCAAGGACTCTTGCGAAGAGTTAATGAAGGATAAAAGTAAACTTGTGAAGTCTCATGCTTCTCTATCTAAGGACTGTGAGGCTCCTATCCCTGTCCCTCAAGACTAAGGAAGAAGAGCTCGCCCTTCTTAAAAAGAGTTTTGAGACGCTCAAGCTTACTTATCTTGAAACTCTAGCCAAGGCTTACTCTTCTCCTATTATCAATGTTGATGCTTGAACTACTAACTCTAGTAGTGATCTAGCATCTATTCTTGAGGAGAATCGCCTTCTCGAGGATCAAAACAAGAAAGGTCTCATGACATGTGCTCAAGGATGAAAGAACCTTAATGAGGTATTAACCCAACACAATGAGGTGTTTGCCTAAGAGGGGCTCGGGTTTGACCCTAGCACAAGCAAGAAGAAGACGTCTTCTCAAAACTGCACCACTCCACTAAAAGAAACACTTGTATGAGAAGGGCACAAGGAGAAAGGTAAGGTTGTTTGTGGGAAGGCCACAAGGGGCATGCCCACGCACAACAAGCCAAAAGAGGTCATGCCTCCATCCTATGTACTTCGTAAGACTAAGGATGGAGAAGTTTATGCAAAATTTGTTGGTCCTCGAAATGCATTTCGATTCTATTCTATTTGGGTCTCTAAGACCCTTGTGACTAACTTGAGAGGTCCCATTGCAAAATGGGTGCCTCTAACCAAGTCATAATTGTGTGTAGGTAGCTTTCTCTGGTGGAGTAAAATGGGTGATCGATAGTGGATGCACAAATCATATGACCGGAGATAGAAAATTGCTCTACGATTTCATGGAAGCTATTCAACCATTTATGAGCATTATGTTTGGTGGAGGATCAAAAGGACAGGTACTTGGATTAGGCAAGGTGGCTATCACAAATGACATGTCTCTTGCAAATGTCATGCTTGTTCAATCCCTTAAGTATCATTTGCTTTCTGTTCCCCAATTGGCTTCTGTTGGTTATGATACACTATTTGGACTAACGGATGTGAAAGTCTTTAAGAGAGATACCCTTGAAGTAGCCTTTGTTGGAGAGTTGGATGGCAACCTTTACACGGTTGATTTCTCGAAAGAGATCACATTCCATGCAACTTGTCTAATGGCCAAGGCTGACAAGGGGTGGATATGGCATCGCCGGCTAGCCCATGTTGGCATGAGAAAATTTCAAGATCTCTTAAAGGGTAATCACATCCTTGGACTAACAAATGTCTCTTTTGAGAAAGATCGTGTGTGTAGTGCATGCATAACCGGGAAGCAACATCAATCAAAGCACCCACCCAAGAATATTGTGTCTACCTCAAGGCCTTTGAAGCTCCTTCATGTGGATCTTTTTGGGCCTCCTTCATGGGATAGTCTTGGTGGAAAAAAGTATGGGCTTGTCAATGTTGATGGTTAATCAAGATAAACATGGGTGTTCTTCCTCAAGTCCAAGGACGAGACGAAGATCACCTTCATTGATTTTGCCAAGCAAGCTCAACGCAAGTTTGACAAAGAAATCTTGGCAATAAGACACGGTAATGGCTCTGAGTTCAAAAGCTACACCTTGGAAGAATTTCTTAGTGATGAAGGGATTGAGCATCAATATTCTGCTCCATACACTCCTCGGCAAAATGGTGTAGCCGAAAGGAAGAACCATACACTTGTGGAGATGGCAAGGTCCATGTTGGATGAATACAAGTTGCCACATAGTTTTTGGGCCGAGGTTGTCAACACTGCATGCCATGCATCAAACCGGCTCTTCCTCCGCAAAATATTGGAAAAGACTCCATATGTGCTCCTAACTGGGAACAAGCCAAATGTCAAGTACTTTCGTGTATTTGGGTGCAAATGTTTTATCCTCAACTAAAGGGAACGGTTAGGAAAATTTCAATCCAAAACAATTGAGGGCATATTTGTTGGGTATGGATCAAACTCTCATGCCTATAGAGTCTACAACAAATCCAATGGATGTGTTGTACAAATTTGTGACGTGGTGTTTGATGAACTTAATGGCTCCCATGGGGAGCAAGTTGATCTAAGTTATGTAGGTGAAGAAGATTCTTCTCAAGATATCTTGACCATGGGTGTTGGTGCACTTCTTCCAATGGAACAAGAACCTCCTGATGATGAAGAAGAAGATGGAAGCTTCACGCATCATCAAACTACTTCAACACCCATACCACCACAAGTTCCTATTGCTCAACCAATGCCCATAGACCAAGTACAAGATGATGATAAAGTTGCTCTTCATGATAATCATCAAGAACAAGATCATCCTCAAGGGCAGGAACAAGAAAGTTCAATCATTAACAATGAACCTCGACAAATGCAATATGAAGAAGAAGATCTTCCACCACACATCAATGATCCATATCTTGAGGACGTGGATGATGGACATGAAGTTGAACCTCGCGAAACCCTAACCTCCATCATGCCTCGAGTGGCCGGTCGTGTTGATGTTGACAAAATTCTCACCGGCATATCAGAAGGTAGAGTCACTCATAAACATTTGACAAACTTTTGTGCTCACTTCTCGTTTGTGTCTAGTTTTGAGCCTCTCAAGGTACAAGACACCTTTCTGGACAACGATTGGCTCGTTGCTATGCAAGTGGAGTTGAACAGTTTTGAACGCAACCAAGTGTGGTCTTTGGTGGAGAGACCAACTACGGAACACAATGTCATTGGAACAAAATGGATTTTCAAGAACAAGTAAGATGAGAATGGTGTAATCATCCGTAACAAGGCAAGGTTAGTGGCACAATGGTACTCACAAGTTGAAGGTTTGGACTTTGGTGAGACCTTTGCTCCCGTTGCCCATCTTGAATCTATTCGCATATTACTTGCTTATGCTGCTTTCAATGGTTTTACATTACATCAAATGGATGTGAAGAGTGCTTTACTTAACGGTCCTCTACAAGAAGAAGTATATGTATCACAACCACCTGGGTTCGTTGATCCCGATCACAAAGACTATGCGTATAAACTCCTTAAGGCTTTGTACGGCCTCAAACAAGCACCTCATGCTTGGTATGATCATCTCAAGAAGTTTTTACTCGATGATGGCTTTGTGAGAGGGGTGATCGATCCCACTCTTTTTACTAAGAGACACAAGGGTGATTTGATCTTATGCCAAAGCTATGTAGATGATATCATTTTTGGTTCTCCTAACATTCATTTGTGCAAGAAGTTTGCGGCTTCCATGACCAAGAATTTTGAAATGTCACTCAATGCGGATTTGAAGTTCTTCCTCGGATTTAAATTCAACTATTTCAAGAAGGAATTTTCTTGTCTCAAGCAAAATACCTCAAGGATATCCTAGATAAGTTTAGCGTGTCTGATGCTAGTCCATGTAAGACACCCATGCCAACCAAAATTGTCCTCACTGAAGACACAAATGGTACTCCTTTCGACCCATGCATGCAATTTACTTCATGTCTAGTCTTGATGTAGGCATATATTTAGGGGAAGACACTCAACTCATGAGTACTCTAACCCTATGCAATGCATAAAAAGAACAAACACTCTCAAAGCTTACCATGTTGTTCTAACTATGGTGCTTTAAAATGACGGAGTAGTGATTATGCACCCAAAGTCAAAATTCTTGTGGTGTCATATCACATATACTCAAACATGGTGGCATTGGCCACCGCTCTTATCGTTAGAATATTATCTGAGCGAATTGTCTCTTGGACGTAGGATATTCACTACTTATTTTTCTCCTCATACTGGTATCATCATCTCACTGCCATTGCCATTTGCCCCAAAATAATAATACCAAAACAAAAAGGAGTACAAATAACATCCAAAAATCCTGAGAGCTTCCGGCCGTCTGGTACTTTCCAGACGTTCGTTAAATCTGTTCTGTAATCCTCATGCCGGACGTCCGGTATGATCGGACATCCGTTAATTTTTATAGCTCCAGAGTCTGGAACTTACCGGTCGTCCGGTCATCCTCTGACCCATATATATAGGGTGGGGTGCATGCAGGGCAGTTTCTAACCTAAAATCCCCGATCCCTTTCTCCTGTCCGCCACCGCCCCCCCATCTTATCCCCTCCGCGCGGCTGCAGTCCGGCCGGGCCCCTCACCGTCACGCCTCCGGCGCCACCCAGTGGGCCGTCACGGTCGCCATTACGTCTCCGGCGCCGCGTCTCTCCGTCTCGTTCTTCACTCCGAGGTACCCCTTTTCTTCTCCTCCTCTCATCAATCGACTCTCCCTCGATCTATGGAGGTGGGTTGTTGATTTGGGTGTTCCTCCTCCTCTAGGTCGGGATGCCGAAGATCAAGCACTCTGCACGCAAGGAGGCCCGAAGTGGGTCCCCTCGTCCGTTTCGTCGTGGAGGTTCTGATGATTCACAAGAACGTGCTCGTCCTCGGAAGCATGCTGCCCAGCGTAGCAGCCCCGGTAGCGACTCCTCAACAGAGGAATCCGACTATGAGGATGAACTGGAAGATATGGAGCTGGCCGGGTTTTTTATTGCTTACACCACTGCATCCAAGACGGGAACTCGAAGGTCCACTTTCAAGCCTCCTCCTCCTCCGGTGCAACCTCAGGGTGATGCCCGTCACATCTCCCTTGAACCTCCTCTACCTCTCGGCCGCAAACTTAAGCGGTTCAATGCGGTTCCCATTGCTTCCTATCTTAAACTTCGTCGTGATGTTAACCAATTCTCGGTTTCTAGTGACTCCCAGGACGATCATTTTAGCACAGACGTCGAGGCATACATTTTTACCACTGTCATCCTTCCTAAGGGTCTGTATTTGCATATCTACATTAACTGAGCATTTTCGTACTCATCCAGAGAAGTATCTGGGGGCTATTGAGCTCATTGAGACGTCTGGTCTTGCTGCTCCATTTGCATTTCAGCATGATTTTAACCATGCTTCCATTCATCAATTCTATGCCACATGTTACTTCCATCCAAATAACACTGTCACTTGGATGACCTCCGACGCCGTGCTTACAGCTTCTTATTCTCAATTTCTCGCTGCCCTTGGTTTTCCTGACACTGGGTTCAAAATTCATAAGGATGACCCCAACCATAAACCAAAGGGCATTGATGTATGCATGGATCTCCTCAAACCCATCGCTGACATGACAAATGAGGAGAAACAAAAGGAGCTAAACCAAGTTTCCATTTGGCGCTCTCCTTTCTATATTATTTTTCAGTGTGTCATTCACACTATCTATCCCAGGATGGGTGATAAGGGGTCTTGCAATAGCTATTGCATCGATCTCATGCATCGCCTCTATACGTCGCCCAAAAGGAAGATCAATGGTCCTCACTTTTTGTGGCATGAGATCCGTCTCGCTTCTTTTCAATTCAAGCGGGCCTTTCCTCATGCTCCCTTTCTTCAGGCATTTATTGAAAGTGGGGCTCCGTTTCCCATTGTCCGCACTCACTTGCATGAGCAGTGGGTCATTTCATGTCACATGGCGGATGACTGGGTCAAGCCCTCTTCCTCCTCTGCTCATCCTTGCCGAGCTGCTGCTCGTGTTCCTCCTACTGCTCCTTCCAGATCTGCATCTTTTGGGCGCATTGCTCGCTTTATTGGGAAATCTCACTCTGCCATGATGAAGGCTTTTACCTTTTAGTGCTCCCAAAATCACGATGTTGTCACTCGCATGGTCACTTCCAAGAATGCTCTGAAGGCTCGACTGAGAGACTCTGGAGTCTCTGATGTGAGTGATGATGAACATCTTCCTGATAATCCACCTTCTGACTTTGGTTTTCCCTCGGGTCCGGAGTGGTCTGATTTCTTTGACGAGGCTGGTGGTAGTGGTGCTCACGATGATGATGATGATGCTTTATGATGATTTGAACCCTTTTTGGGTACTTGCTACCAAGGGGGACTAGGAACTTATCTTTTATGTAATGCATAAGCACTTATCTATTATGTAATGATGTGAGATTTGTATCGAACCAATGATATGTTTTGTGTTGAACCTTTATGGGATGTGTAATGCACCTATCTATCTATGGAGCTTAATATGGTATTATGTTATCTTGTTTATGATTTGGTTGTGATTGATATGATATTGAGGGGGAGCTCCCTTGTTCATGCTTATTTTGTTCATGCACTTATTTAAGGGGAGCTCCACAACAAATCATTTCGATATTTAAAGTTTTGTTACTACATTTTGCGAAGTGCATGCATGTAGTCATCAACTACAAAAAAGGGGGAGATTGAAAGTGCAATCATTCCCTTAATCTGATTTTGATGTTGATGACAACATGCATATAGAGGACTAATCATTTTTATCAAGTATATCTCAGGATTATGTCTCAAGGGCGTGTGTGGATCATGTATACACACAAATTTATATCACTCAAGAGCGGATATACAAGACAATAGCTTTGGCTCCTTTTCAGTTTGTTCTTGAGTGTAGGGATCCCGCACTATTAAGAGGGGACCGTTGGATTTCGTGAAAGACTTGCTCAAAACCCACAAAGTATCCTCTCACAACATCTCTACTTGATCCCTAACTATTCTACTATTATGTGCACAAAGATCTGGTGTGAAACTGAGCTTTTTGTGCTCTGTTATCACCGGACGTCCGGAACTCTACGGACGTCTGGCCCTTCATAGTCTACCGGACGTCCGACACTCTCCGGATGTCCGGTGTATGGCCACAAAAGAAAATAGCGGTTTTCCGTTCCTCACCGGACGACCGGTCACTGGACGACCGGCACATTCCGGACGTCCGGCCCCTCATTGCCTACCGGACGTCCGGCACACTCCGGATGTCCAGTGCACCTTCACAGAAAGAAATAGCGGATTTCCGGTCACCTCCGGATGTCCGGTCACCGGACGACCGGCTCATCTCGGACGTCTGGTGGCTGTGTATGTCTTGCACTTCGTGGCCTGGCCTGGTGAATCACCAGGCTCCAGACGACCGGCGGTTCTAGTGGACGTCCGGTCCTTCTTGTGCCACTGGACGTCCGGACAACACCTTGGCAGTACATTTAGTGGCTCAACGGTCTGTTTTGTGCCTTGACTATATATAGCCTTCTCCTCCCACAGGATAAGGATGACCATTCAATTTGAGCTTACCCAAGAACACATTTCACTCTCTCTCTCTCTCACTCTCACACACCAAATCTTAGACCCCCAAAGGATTTGAAAGCATTTGAGAGAAGTTGTCCACCCAAGTGATAGATCCACTCCTTCCCCTCCTTTGCACCGAAGAAATTTGTGATTTGAGCAAGTCTTGAGCTTTTCCCCATCGTTCTTGTTACTCTTGGAGGTTGGAGATTCCTAGGCGGTAGGAGTCATTCGGCGAGGAATCAAACGTTGTGATTACCCCCTGAAAGTTTGTGAGGGTTTGGAGGCCACCTACAGGTCTACCACTAGTGGTTGGGAATCGCCTTCGTGGTGATATCTCAAAGAGAGAATAGGGTGAGCCTTCGTGGCGTTGGTGTGCCTTCGTGGTAACACCCAACTCTCTAAACGGTGACGTAGCTTCCCTCCAAGGAAGTGAACATCGGCATAAATCCTCGTCTCTCGAAGTTGTGGTTGTTCCTAACCCTAACTTTCTACTTGTGGTTACTTGTCTCTTAGTTCTTACTTATATCTTATTGTGCTTGCTTACTTACATACTTGTGTTACTAGCTTACCTTGCTTAGCATCTTACTTGCAATTGTTAGGCTCACTTTCATATTCCACATTATTGCCTAAAATTGCTAAGTAACAATTAAAATTTGTAATTGTACCTATTCACCCCCCTCTAGGTCCATCTCGATCTTTTCACATATGTGCCTAGATCTTTCCTCACCACATGATGCTTGCCAAAGGATAAAAATAAAAGGGAAAAGAGGGAAAACTGTGGCTCTTTGCATAAAAGTAAAAGATAGGCCCTTCGCAGAGGGAAGCAGAGGTTGTCATGCACTTATTTGTTTGTATGCTCAATCCCTTAGTGCAAAAGAAAGTCATGTTGCATTGCCCCTTCTGATAGCAACCTTTATTATGCAGTCAATCGCTTTTATTCTTCACCATCACAAGTTCGTGCAACGCTCAATTTTCTCTTACACTAAACGATCTCACACTTTTAGAAGCAATTTTTATTGCCTTATTGCATCGATGACAACTTACTTGAAGGATCTTACTCAATCCGTAGGTAGGTATGGTGGACTGTCGAAAAAGGTTTGGGTTTAAGGGTTTTTGGATGCACAAGTAGTATCTCTACGTAATGCAGAGTTTTTGGCTAGAAAAGATATTGGGAAAGCACCACATGTTAAAGGATCTATGAAAATATGACTTCTATGTGAAGATGAACAAACATAAACCATTAAGTTGTCTTCCTTGTCATCAACAATTTTGGCATATAATATTTTGATGGGGGCTCACAATCACAGAAGATTTCTAGGATAGTATATGTATGATGACCCACAAGTGCAGGGTATCTATCATAGTCCTTTCGATAAGTAAGAGTGTCGAACCCAACGAGGAGCAGAAGGAAATGATAGGCAGTTTTCAGTAAGGTATTTTCTGCAAGCACTAATATTATAGGTAACAGATAGTTTTGTGATAAGGTAATTGGTAGCAAGTGAAAAAAGGAAAAAGTAAATAAGGTTCAGCAAGGTGGCCCAATCCTTTTTGTAGCAAAGGACAAGCCTGGACAAATTCTTATATGAAGGAAAGCACTCCCGAGGACACATGTGAATTATCGTCAAGCTAGTTGTCATCACGATCATCTCATTCGCGTTCAGTACTTTGATAATTTGGTATATGGGTGGACCGGTGCTTGGGTGCTGTCCTTACTTGGACAAGCCTCCCACTTATGATTAACCTCTAATGCAAGCATCCGCAACTACAAAAGAAGTATTAAGGTAAACCTAACCATAGCCTGAAACATATGGATCCAAATCAGCCCCTTACGAAGCAACGCATAAACTAGGGTTTAAGCTTCTGTCACTCTAGCAACCCATCATCTACTTATTACTTCCCAATGACTTCCTCTAGGACCAAATAATGGTGAAGTGTCATGTAGTCGACGTTCACATGACACCACTAAAGGAGAGACAACATACATCTCATCAAAATATCGAACGAAGACCAAATTCACATGACTACTAATAGCAAGACTTCTCCCATGTCCTCAGGAACAAAAGTAACTACTCACAAGACATAATATGGTTCATGATCAGAGGGGTATTAGTATGCATAATGGATCTGAACATATGATCTTCCACCAAATAAACTAACTAGCATCAACTACAAGGAGTAATCAACACTACTAGCAACCCACAGGTACCAATCTGAGGTTTGGGTGCAAAGATTGGATACAAGAGATGAACTAGGGTTTGAGAGGAGATGGTGCTGGTGAAGATGTTGATGAAGATAGCCCTCCCCAAGATGGGAGAGTTGTTGGTGATGACGGCGGTGACGATTTCCTCCTCCCGGAGGGAAGTATCCCCGGCAGAATAGCTCTGCCGGAGCCCTAGATTGGTTTCCGCCTCGGTTCCGCCTCGAGACGGCGGCGTCTGGTCCCGAAAGCCTCCTTATGATTTTTTCCAGGTCAAAAGACCTCATATATGAGAAGATGGGCATCGGGGGGCCGTTGGTGGGCCCACGAGACAGGGGGGCACGCCCCGAGAGGGGGGTCGCGCCCCACCCTCGTGGACAGCAGATGGCCCCCCTCGTGAACTTCTTTCGCCAGATATTTTTTATATTTTCTAAAACGGAGTTCTGTGGAGTTTCAGGGCTTTTGGAGTTGTGCAGAATAGGTTTCCAGGGTCTGCTCCTTTTCCAGCCCAGAATTCCAGCTGCCGGCATTCTCCCTCTTCATGTAAACCTTGTAAAATAAGAGAGAAAACGCATAAGTATTGTGACATAACGTGTAATAACAGCCCATAATGCAATAAATATCAACATATAAGCATGATGCAAAATGGACGTATCAACTCCCCCAAGCTTAGACCTCGCTTGTCCTCAAGCGAAAGCCGATATCGAAAAATATGACCACATGTTTAGAGATAGAGGTCTCGACAAAAACAAAATACGGACATGAGGGCATCATGATCATTCTCATAACAGTAACATATATATATATATATATATATATATATATATATATATATATATATATATATATATATTCATATGATTTTTATGCTAAAGTACCAATTCATTCACCATATCAAGCATGAATCATAAACTTCACTGAAAACTAACAAACTTTTATCTCGGCCATTGAAGCAATTGCAATTTATCGTAACATAGGATAGAGTCAATGTAAGAGCTTATCAGCAAGCCTACATACTCAACTATCATATAGTCTTTCACAATTGCTCACACTCATGCAGTACTTATGGTTATGGAGTTTTAATCGGACACAAAGAAAGATAGGGGCTTATGTTGTTGCCTCCCAACCTTTTACCTCAAGGGTAATGTCAACAGTAATAGACCATGAAAACTTACATCCAAGTGGGTATATATGTCAGGATCTTTCCAACACAATGTGCTTGCCAAAGGATAAAATGTAAAAAGGAAATGTGAATTTCACCTTGACTCTTATAAGGCAAGAATAATAGATAGGCCCTTCGCAGAGGGAAGCAGAGGTTGTCATGTGTTTTTATGGTTGGATGCACAAAGTCTTAGCACAGAAGAGCGTCACTTTATATTGCCACTTGTGATAAGGACCTTTATTATGCAGTCCATCGCTTTTATTACTTCCATATGACAAGATCGTATAAAGCTAATTTCCTCCACACTAATAAATCATACATATTTTAGCGAGTTTGCAACATGACAACTTACTTGGAAGGATCTTTCTCAATCCATAGGTAGGTATGGTGGACTCTCATGGCAAAACTGGGTTTAAGGATATCTGGAAGCACAAGTAGTATCTCTACTTAGTGCGAGGAGTTTTGGCTAGCATGAGGGGGAAAGGCAAGCTCAACATGTTGGATGATCCATGACAATATACTTTATTTCGGATATAAGAAAACATAACCCATTATGTTGTCTTCCTTGTCCAACATCAACTCTTTAGCATGTCATACTTTAATGAGTGCTCACAATCATAAGATGTCCAAGATAGTATATTTGTATGTGAAGCCTCTCTTCTTTTATTACTTCCTATTAGTTGCAACGATGACCAAAACTATGGTTGTTAACTCCCAACAACTTCTATTCATCATACTCTTATATGTGAAGTCATTACTTCCCATAAGACCGATATGATCTCTTGGATACTCTTTATGTTTTCTTTCTTTTTATCATGACCAAAGTGAGGAAATCAAGCCTTTGACTCAACACTAATCTTTATTATATAGCTCACGGACTCGATTACAAAGGGTAAAGATCATAAGGCAAAAGCTCACAACTAGATCATGCTAACTTTATTCTACTAGATCAAGATACTACCAAAAGGATCGAACTAAGGAAAACGGTAAAGATAGGAGTGATGGTGACACGGTACCGGGGTCACTCCCCCAAGCTTGGCAGTTTCCAAGGGGAGTGCCCATACCCATATGATTATTTCTCCTTCTTCGGGGGTGGTGATGTAGGAGTTGTTGATGATGCAGGATTGTCGCCCACCTTCCAAGGCATGGGCTCACCATCGTAGAAGGTTGATCGAGTCTCCGGGATACTCAAATCTGCAGCCAAACTCATCTTCTTGAATCTATATTCATAATCACAGTTTTGGTTTTGCAGGTCATAGATCTGGGCTTGGAGGTGATCGATCTTCTCTTGAAGATTGGAGATAGATTCCCCGAAGATCCTTGAGTCTAGCTTGAGGTTGTTGGTGAGCTCCGAGATCATCATATGGTTGGCGTTGAGTCCTCGTTCCACCATACCTTGGCACTTGAAAAGTTGCTGCACCATTGCTTCGAGTCTTGTCTCCACGCTTCCGGTCCTCCTCGGCCCCTCAACATCACGGATGTGCAGCACCCCCTCATGCAACTCCATGGTTTTAGGGTGATGCAACACCTCCGCAAGGTAGGGGTTGATGACCTTCTTGAAGAACTTGTCCTTGGAGATGTTGGAGGACGCCATGATGATCTAGATCTGTCAAAAACAGCAGCTCGAAATGAAAACAGAGGATTTTTGCATGATACAGAGGTCAAAACCTTCGAGAGTATATATAATGAATTTTTACCGACCAAAAGGAGTAACCCACAAGAAAATGGAGTCTGGGAGGCACACGAGGTGCCCACGAGGCAGGGGGGTGCGCCCAGGGAAGGGGGCGCGCCCTCCACCCTCGTGGACACCTCGTGTCTCTTTCGGACTGCTACTTATTTTTCTATTTTTCTAAATATTCCAAAACGGAGAAAATTTGCCTTTAGAACTATTTTGGAGTCGGTTTACTTACCGTACCACATACCTCTTCCTTTTCGAAGTCTGGATCGTTCTGGAAAGTGTCCCTTATGTATTCCTCCGGGGTTACGGTTTCAATAACATTGGTTTCAACATTTATAGGATTACCTCAGATATAATGTTTGATTCTTTGACCGTTCACCACCTTCGGATTTGTGCCTTCGAAGTTGTTGATTTTTATGGCACCGGAATGATAGACCTCCTCGATAACGTAAGGTCCTTCCCACTTGGAGAGAAGTTTTCCTGCAAAAAAAATCTTAAACGAGAGTTGTATAGCAAGACATAATCACCTACGTTAAACTCACGCTTTTGTATCCTTTTGTCATGCCATCTTTTAACTTTTTCTTTAAACAGCTTGGCATTCTCATAGGCCTGGGTTCTCCATTCACCAAGAGAGCTAATGTCAAATAACCTATTTTCACCGGCAAGTTTCAAATCATAATTGAGCTCTTTAATAGCCCAATATGCCTTATGTTCTAGCTCAAGAGGTAAGTGACAAGCTTTTCCGTATACCATCTTATATGGAGACATACCCATAGGATTTTTGTATGCAGTTCTATAGGCCTAATGCATCATCAAGTTCTTAGACCAATTCTTTCTAGTCCTATTAACTGTCTTTTGCAAAATTAATTTCAGCTCTCTATTACTTAGTTCTACTTGACCACTAGATAGTAGGTGATAAGGGGATGCAATTCTATGGTTGACATCATACTTTGCAAGCATCTTACGGAAAGCACCATGAATAAAGTGTGAACCACCATCAGTCATTAGATATCTAGGGACTCCAAACCTCGAGAAAATAACTTCTTTAAGCATCTTAATATATGTGTTATGATCAACACTACTAGTTGGAATAGCTTCTACCCACTTAGTAACATAATCAACAACAACTAGAATATGTGTGTACCCATTAGAGGCAGGAAACGGTCCCATATAATTAAAGCCCCAAACATCAAATGGTTCAATAACAAGTGAATAATTCATAGGCATTTCTTGACGTCTACTGATATTACCAATTCTTTGACATTCATCACAAGATAGGACAAACTTACGGGCATATTTGAAGAGAGTAGGCCAATAAAAACCGGATTGCAATACCTTTTGTGCAGTTTTATCTCCCGCATGGTGTCCTCCATAGGCTTCAGAGTGGCACTTGCGTAGGATCTGTTCCTGTTCATGCTCAGGTACACAACGTCTAATAATATCATCTACTCCTTCTTTATAAAGATGTGGGTCATCCCAGAAGTAATGTCTCAAATCATAGAAGAACTTTTTCTTTTGCTGGTATGAGAAGCTAGGAGGTATAAACTTAGCAACAATATAATTAGCATAATCAGCATACCATGGAGCAGTACGAGAAGTATTTATGATAGCTAATTGTTCATCAGGAAAGCTATCATCAATAGGCTGTGGGTCATCAAGTATATTCTCTCACCTAGACAAGTTATCTGCAACGGGGTTCTCAACTCCCTTTCTATCAATAATATGCAAGTCAAATTCTTGCAGCAAGAGAACCCATCTAATAAGTCTAGGTATAGCATCTTTCTTTTCCATAAGGTATTTGATAGCAGCATGATCAGTGCGAATAGTTACTTTAGAATCAACGATATAGGGTCTAAACTTATCACAAGCAAATACAACTGCTAAAAATTCTTTCTCAGTAGTGGCATAATTTTTCTGGGCACTATCCAGAGTTTTACTAGCATACTGGATAACATTCAATTTCTTATCAACTCTTTGCACTAGAACAACACCTACAGCATAATCACTAGCATCACACATAATCTCAAAAGGTAAATTCCAGTCAGGAGGCTGGACAATAGGGGCAGAGATTAATGCTCTCTTAAGTATTTCAAATGCTTCTAGACAATCATCATCAAAGACAAAAGGAATATCTTTTTGTAAGAGATTAGTCAGAGGCCTGGAGATTTTGGAGAAGTCCTTTATGAACCTCCTATAAAACCCAGCATGACCAAGGAAACTTCGTATACCTTTGATGTCCTTAGGGCATGGCATCTTTTCAGTAGCATCAACTTTAGCTTTGTCAACTTCAATACCTCTTTCAAAAAAATTATGTCCCAAGATAATGCCTTCATTAACCATAAAGTGGCACTTCTCCCAATTCAAGACAAGATTAGTGTCTTCACATCTCTGCAAAACTCGATCAAGGTTGCTTAAGCAATCATCAAAAGAAGTTCCGTAAACGGAGAAATCATCCATGAACACCTCAACAATATTTTAACAAAAATCAGAGAATAGCCATCATGCATCTTTGAAAGGTAGCAGGTGCATTACATAAACCAACATGCTTACGTCTATAAGCAAAGGTACCGAAAGGACAAGTAAAAGTGGTCTTTTCTTGGTCCCCTTTTGACACAGGTATTTGAGATAAACCGGAATAACCATCTAGAAAGCAAAAATGAGTATGTTTGGATAACCTTTCTAGCATTTGATCAATAAATGGCAAGGGGTAATGATCTTTCTTAGTAGCTTTATTTAACTTACGGAATTCAATTACCATCCTATAACCTGTAACTATACTTTGTGGGATCAATTCATCTTTATCATTAGGAACGACAGTCATACCTCCCTTCTTAGGAACACAATGGATAGGACTTACCCACTGGCTATCAGCAACTAGATAGATAATACTTGCCTCTAGAAGCTTTAGTATTTCCTTCCTTACCACTTCTTCCATCTTAGGATTTAACCATCGCTGATGATCAATAACCGGTTTAGCATTTTCTTCCAATTTTATCTTGTGTTGGCATAAGGTGGGACCAATGCCCTTAAGATCATCCAGAGTATATCCAATAGCAGCACGGTGCTTCTTCAGAGTTTTCAATAGTTTTTCTTCTTCCTGCTCTAAAAGGTTAGCACTAATAATAACAGGATATATCTTCTTCTCATCAAGATAAACATACTTAAGATTATCAGGTAAAGGTTTAAGTTCAAATACGGGATCACCCTTGGGTGGAGGAGGATCCCCTAGGATTTCAACCGCCAAGTTGTTTTTCAATACGGGTCCCCGTTTAAAGAATAATTCATCTATTTCCCTTCTCTCATTCATATGCATATCATTTTCATGGTCTAGCAAGTATTGTTCTAAAGGATCATTAGGAGGCACAGCAATAGAAGCAAGACCAATAATTTCATCCTTACTAGGTAGTTTTTTATCAAGGGGTTGTCTACGGAATTTAGCAAAGTAAAAATCATGAGACATATCCCCTAATCCAACAGTAACAATATCTTTCACATAGTCTATCTTGGCATTAACAGTATTCAAGAAGGGTCTACCAAATATAATGGGACAAAATTCATCTTGTGGGGAACTAAGAATAAGAAAATCAGCAGGGTATTTAACCTTCCCACACAAAACCTCAACATCTCTAACAAATCCCAACAGGTGAAATAGTGTCTCTATTAGCAAGCTTAATAGTAACATCAATCCCTTCTAAGTCAACACGTGAAATGGCATGCATAATTTCTTGATATAAGGTATGAGGGATAATACTCGCAATAGCACCTATGTCACATAAACCATGATAACAATGATCTCCTATCTTAACAGAGATGACAAGCAAGCCTACAATAGGTCTATGTTTATTCCTAGCATTGGGTTTGGCTATTCTAGCAGACTCTTCTTGGAGGTAAATAACATGTCCATCTAAATCTTCTACCAAGAGATCTTTAACCATAGCAACACTAGGTTCAACTTTAATTTGCTCAGAGGGTGTAGGTGTTCTATTATTACTCTTACGAACTACAGTTGAAGCTTTACCATGATCCTTTATCCTAACAGGGAAAGGTGGTTTATCAATATAAGCAGTAGGAACAATAGGATCAACATTATAAGTGATAGTATTTTCTTCAACTTTAACAGGTTCAACTACTTTTACTTCAATAGGGGGATGGTATTTAAACCACTTCTCCTTGGGGAGATCAACATGAGTAGCAAAAGATTCAAAGAAAGAAGCTACTATCTTAGAGTCAAGTCCATATTTAGTGCTAAACTCACGGAAAACATCAGTATCCATAAAAAGCTTTAACACAATCAAACTTAGGGGTCATACCCGACTCCTTACCTTCGTCGAGATCCCAATCTTCAGAGTTGCGTTTAATTCTTTCCAATAAATCCCATTTGTATTCAACAGTCTTCATCATAAAAGAGCCAGAACAAGAATTATCGAGCATGGTGCGATTATTGAGAGAAAGCCGTGCATATAAATTTTGAATGATCATTTTTCTTGAGAGCTCATGATTGGGGCATGAATATAACATTGCCTTAAGCCTCCCCCAAGCTTGAGCGATGCTTTCTCCTTCGCGAGGCCAGAAATTATAAATATAATTACGATCACGATGAACCTGGTGCATAGGGTAGAACTTCTGATGAAATTTCAACTTCAGACGATTATAGTTCCATGATCCAATATCATCACATAGCCTAAACCATGTCAATGCATCTTCCTTCAAAGATAAAGGGAAGACCTTCTTCTTGATAACATCCTCGGGCATTCCTGCAAGCTTAAATAATCCACAAACTTCATCCACATAGATTAGGTGTAAATCGAGATGCAGTGTTCCGTCTCCTGTAAAAGGATTTTCAAGCAGTTTCTCTATCATACCCGAAGGAATCTCAAAGAAAACATTTTCAGTAGGTGCAGTAGGTTGAGGAGCAACTCTTTGCTCTTCTGGTCGGGGTGAAGATACCCCAAACAAGCCCCTCAAAGGATTATGAGCCATAGTAACAAGTGACAATAAATTTCAGCACACTATATAAATTTTTCCTTACCAAAGGCGCTTCACTCCCCGACAACGGCGCCAGAAAAGAGTCTTGATGACCCACAAGTGTAGGGGATCTATCGTAGTCCTTTCGGTAAGTAAGAGTGTCGAACCCAACGAGGAGCAGAAGGAAATGATAGTCAGTTTTCAGTAAGGTATTTTCTGCAAGCACTGAAATTATAGGTAACAGATAGTTTTGTGATAAGGTAATTGGAAGCAAGTGACAAAGGGTAAAAGTAAATAAGGTGCAGCAAGGTGGACCAATCCTTTTTGTTGTTGGGGAACGTAGCATAATTCAAAAAATTTCTACGCTTTCACCAAGATCAATCTAAGGAGTCATCTAGCAACAAGCATACTGGAGTGCATCTACATACCCTTTTGTAGATCGCGTGCGGAAGCGTTCGAAGCAACGTGGATGAAGTAGTCGTACTCTTCGCGTTCTTCGTCACCGATGATCCTAGCGCCGAACGGACGACACCTCCGCGTTCAACACACGTACGGTACAGCAACGTCACCTCCTTCTTGATCCAGCAAGGTGGGGGGGGAGGTCGTCGGAGATCCAGCAGCACGACGGCGTGGTGGTGGATGCAGCAGGAAATCCTGCAGGGCTTCGCCGGCGCCCTGCGTGAGGAGTAGGAGGTGTGACGGGAGGGGGAGAGGCGCCAAAGACTTGGGGTGCGGCTGCCCTCTCCCCGCATCACTATATATAGGGGCTAGGGGGGGCGCCGGCCCTGGGAGATCCAATCTCCAGGGTGGGGCGGCGGCCAGGGGGGCAGACTTGCCCCCCAAGGCATAGGGGGCGCCCCCTCCCCTAGGGTTCCAACCCTAGGCGCATGGAGGGGGGCCCATATGGGTGCGTCAGCCCACCAGGGGCTGGCCCCTTCCCCTTGCGGCCTAAGGGCCCCACAGGGATAGGTGGCCCTACCCGGTGGACCCCCGGGACCCCTCCGGTGGTCCCGGGACACTCCCGGTGACCCCGGGAGTTCACCCGATGGCCGAAACTGGACTTCCTATATATCATTCTTTACCTCCGAACCATTCCGGAACTCCTCGTGACGTCCCAGATCTCATCCGGGACTCCGAACAACATTCGGGTTTCCATGTGCATGTATCTCTACAACCCTAGCGTCACCGAACCTTAAGTGTGTAGACCCTACGGGTTCGGGAGACACGTAGACATGACCGAGACGCCTCTCCGGTCAATAACCAACAGCGGGATCTGGATACCCATGTTGGTTCCCACGTGTTCCTCGATGATCTTCATCAGATGAACCACTATGTCAAGGATTCACTCAATCCCGTATGTTATTCCCTTTGTCCATCGATACGGTACTTGCCCGAGATTCGATCGTCGGTATGCCCGATACCTTGTTCAATCTCGTCATGGAAAGTCTCTTTACTCGTTCTGTAATCCATCATCCCGTGACTAACTCCTTAGTCACTTTGAGCTCATTATGATGATGTCTTACCGAGAGGGCCCAGAGGTACCTCTCCGTCATACGGAGTGACAACATCCCAGTCTCGGTTCGTACCAACTCAACAGACACTTTCGAAGATACCCGATGCGTACCTTTATAGCCACCCAGTTACGTTGTGACGTTTGGTACACCCAAAGTATTCCTACGGCATCCGGGAGTTGCACAACCTCATGGTCTAAGGTATAAATACTTGACACCGAAAAGCTTATGCATTACGAACTATACGATCTCGTGCTAGGCTCAGAATCGGGTCTTGTCCATCACATCATTCTCCTAATGATGTGATCCCGTTATCACTGACATCCTATGTCCATGGTTAGGAAACCGTGACCATCTGTTGATCAACGAGCTAGTAACTAGAGGCTTACCAGGGACTCATTGTGGTCTATATATTCACACATGTATCGCTGTTTCCGTACAATACAATTCAAGCATGAATAACAGACAATTATCATGAACAAGGAAATATAATAATAATACTTTTATTATTGCCTCTAGGGCATATTTCCAACAGTCTCCCACTTGCACTAGAGTCAATAATCTAGTTACATTGTGATGAATCGAACACCCATAGAGTTCTGGTGTTGATCATGTTTTGACCGTGGAAGAGGTTTAGTCAACGGGTCTGCGACATTCAGATCTGTATGCACTTTACAAATATCTATGTCTCCATCTTGAACATAATTCCGGATGGAGTTGAAACGGCGCTTGATGTGCTTGGTCTTCTTGTGAAACCTGGGCTCCTTGGTAATGGCAATAGCACCAGTGTTGTCACAGAAGAGAGTCATCGGGCTTGACGCGCTTGGAATGACTCCTAGGTCGGTGATGAACTCCTTCATCCAGACTCCTTCTTGCACTGCTTCGCAAGCAGCTATGTACTCCGCTTCACATGTAGAATGCGCCACGACGCTCTGCTTGCAACTGCACCAGCTAACTACTCCACCATTCAAAATATACACGTATCTGGTATGTGACTTTGAGTCATCCAGACCTGTGTCGAAGCTAGCATCGACGTAACCCTTTACGACGAGCTCTTCGTCACCTCCATAAACGAGAAACATATCCTTAGTCCTCTTTAGGTACTTTAGGATGTTCTTGACCGCTGTCTAGTGTTCCATACCGGGATCACTTTGGTACCTCCCTACCAAACTTATGGCAAGGTTCACATCAGGTCTGGTACACAACATGGCATAACTGATAGAACCTATGGCTGAGGCATAGGGAATGACACTCATCTTTTCTCTATCTTCTGCCGTGGTCGGCGACTGAGCCTTGCTCAATCTCCTACCTTGCAAAATAGGCAAGAACCCCTTCTTGGACTGATCCATATTGAACTTCTTCAATATCTTGTCAAGGTATGTGCTTTGTGAAAGACCAATGAGGCGTCTTGATCTATCTCTATAGATTTTGATGCCTAATATGTAAACAGCTTCTCCAAGGTCCTTCATTGAAAAACTCTTATTCAAGTAGGCCTTTACATTTTCTAAGAATTCTATATCATTTCCCATCAATAATATGTCATCTACATATAATATGAGAAATGCTACAGAGCTCCCACTCACTTTCTTGTAGATACATGCTTCTCCATAAGTCTGTATAAAGCCAAACGCTTTGATCACATCATTAAAGCGAATATTCCAACTCCGAGATGCTTGCACCAGCCCGTAGATCGAGCGCTGGAGCTTGCATACCTTGTTAGCATTCTCTGGATCGACAAAACCTTCCGGCTGCATCATATACAACTCTTCCTTGAGGAAGCCATTAAGGAATGCCGTTTTGACTTCCATTTGCCATATCTCATAATCATAGAATGCGGCAATAGCTAACATGATTCTGACTGACTTCAGCATCGCTACGGGAGAAAAAGTCTCGTCGTAGTCAATCCCTTGAACTTGTCGATAACCCTTAGCGACAAGCCGAGCCTTATAGATGGTCACATTACCATCCGCGTCTGTCTTCTTCTTAAATATCCATTTATTTCTATGGCGTGCCTATCATCAGGCAAGTCCACCAAAGTCCATACTTTGTTTTCATACATGGATTCTATCTCGGATTTCATGGCTCCAAGCCATTTATTGGAATCCGGGCCCGCCATCGCTTCTTCATAGTTCGAAGGTTCACCGTTGTCTAACAACATAATTTCCATGACAGGGTTGTCGTACCACTCTGGTGCGGAACGTGCCCTTGTGGACCTTCGAAGTTCAGTAGTAACTTGATCTGTTTCTTCATGATCATCATCATTAACTTCCTCCCTTGTCGGTGCAGGCACCTCAGGAACAATTTCCTATGCTGCGCTACTTTCCGGTTCGGGAGGGGTGACTGTCACCTCATCAAGTTCTACTTTCCTCCCACTCACTTCTTTCGAGAGAAACTCTTTCTCCAGAAAGGATCCATTCTTGGCAACAAAGACCTTGCCTTCGGATCTGTGGTAGAAGGTGTACCCAATCGTTTCCTTTGGGTATCCTATGAAGACGCATTTTTCCGATTTGGGTTCGATCTTTTCAGGTTGAAGTTTCTTGACATAAGCATCGCAACCCCAAACTTTCAGAAACGACAGCTTCGGTTTCTTGCCAAACCAAAGTTCATACGGTGTCGTCTCAACGGATTTCGACGGAGCCCTATTTAAAGTGAATGCGGCAGTCTCTAAAGCATAACCCCAAAAAGATAGCGGTAAATCGGTGAGGGACATCATAGATCGTCCAACAGAGTACGATTTCGACGTTTGGACACACCGTTACGCTGAGGTGTTCCGGTCGGTGTCAATTGTGAAACAATTTCACAGTTCCTAAGGTGTGTGCCAAATTCATGACTTAAATATTCACCCCCACGATCCGATCGCAAGAACTTTATTTTTCTGTCACGTTGATTCTCAACCTCATTCTGAAATTCCTTGAACTTTTCAAAGGTCGCAGACTTGTGCTTCATCAAGTAGATATACCCATATCTACTCAAGTCATCTGTGAGGGTGAGAACATAACGATAGCCTCCGCGAGCCTCAACACTCATTGGACCGCACACATCGGTATGTATGATTTCCAATAAGTTGGTTGCTCGCTCCATTGTTCCGGAGAACGGAGTCTTGGTCATCTTGCCCAAGAGGCATAGTTCACACGTGTCAAATGATTCATAATCAAGAGACTCCAGAAGTCCATCAGCATGAAGCTTCTTCATACGCTTGACACCAATATGACTACGGCGGCAGTGCCACAAGTATGTGGGACTATCATTATCAACTTTACATCTTTTGGCATTCACACTATGAATATGTGTATCATCACGATCGAGATTCATCAAAAATAAACCATTGACCAGCGTGGCATGACCATAAAACATATCTCTCAAATAAATAGAACAACCATTATTCTCAGATTTAAATGAGTAGCCATCTCGCATAAGACGAGATCCAGATACAATGTTCATGCTCAAAGCTGGTACTCAATGACAATTATTAAGGTTTAAAACTAATCCCGAGGGTAGATGTAGAGGCAGCGTGCCGACAGCGATCACATCGACCTTGGAAGCATTCCCGACGCGCATCGTCACCTCGTCCTTCGCCAGTCTCCGCTTATTCTGCAACTCCTTTGACATTGCTGGCCTTCTTGTCCGCTAAGTATTTGGGGCAGTTCCGCTTCCAGTGACCCGTTCCCTTGCAATAAAAGCACTCTGTCTCAGGCTTGGGTCCATACTTTGGCTTCTTCCCGGCAACAAGCTTACCGGGCGCGGCAACTCCCTTGCCGTCCTTCTTGAACTTAGTGGTTTTATTGACCATCAACACTTGATGTTCTTTCTTGATATCCACCTCCGCTGATTTCAGCATTGAATACACCTCGGGAATGGACTTCTCCATCCCCTGCATATTGAAGTTTAACACGAAGCTCTTGTAGCTTGGTGGGAGCGACTGGAGGATTCTGTCAACGACCGCTTCGTCTGGGAGATTCATTCCCAACCGAGACAAGCGGTTGTGCAACGCAGAAATCTTGAGGATGTGCTCACTAACCGAACTGTTTTCCTCCATCTTACAACTGTAGAATGCGTCGGGGACGTCATATCTCTCGACTCGGGCATGAGCTTGGAAAACCATTTTCAGCTCTTGGAACATCTCATATGCCCCGTGGTGCTCAAAACGCTTTTGGAGCCCCGATTCTAAGCTGTAGAGCATGCCGCACTACACCAGGGAGTAATCATCACAACGCGACTGCCAAGCGTTCATAAGATCTTGGTTTGCCAGGGCGGGAGCGTCACCTAGCGGTGCTTCTAGGACATAAGTTTTCTTGGCAGCTATGAGGATGATCCTCAGGTTACGGACCCAGTCCGTATAGTTGCTACCATCGTCTTTCAGCTTGGATTTCTCTAGGAACGCGTTGAAGTTGAGGGTGACATGAGCATGGGCCATTTGATCTACAAGACATATTGTAAAGAATTTAGACTAAGTTCATGATAATTAAGTTCATCTTAATCAAATTTTAATGAACTCCCACTCAGATTGACATCTCTCTAGTCATCTAAGTGATACATGATCCGAATCGACTAGCCCGTGTCCGATCATCACGTGAGACGGACTAGTCATCAACGGTGAACATCTTCATGTTGATCGTATCTTCTATACGACTCATGTTCGACCTTTCGGTCTTCCGTGTTCCGAGGCCATGTCTGTACATGCTAGGCTCGTCAAGTGAACCCTAAGTGTATTGCTTTTGTAAATCTGGCTTACACCCGTTGTATGCGAACGTTAGAACCTATCACACTCGATCATCACGTGGTGTTTCAGAACAACGATCCTTAGCAACGGTGCACAGTTAGGGGGGAACACAATTCTTGAAATTTTAGTGAGAGATCATCTTATTTACTACCGTCGTTCTAAGTAAACAAGATGCATAAACATGATAAACATCACATGCAATCAATTAAAGTGACATGATATGGCCAATATCATCTTGCTCCTTCGATCTCCATCTTCGGGGCATCATGATCATCTTTGTCACCGGCTCGACACCATGATCTCCATCATCGTGTCTTCATGAAGTCGTCACGCCAACTATTACTTCTACTACTATGGCTAACATTTAGCAATAAAGTAAAGTAATTACATGGCGTTATTCAGTGACACGGAGGTCATACAATAATTAAGACAACTCCTATGGCTCCTGCCGGTTGTCAAATTCAACGACATGCAAGTCGTGATTCCCTATTACAAGAACATGATCAATCTCATACATCACATATATCATTCATCACATCTTCTTGGCCATACCGTATCACATAGCACATGCTGCAAGAACAAGTTAGACGACCTCTAATTGTTGTTGCAAGTTTTACGTGGCTTCTATAGGTTTTCTAGCAAGAACGTTTCTTACCTACGCCAAAACCACAACGTGATTTGTCAATTTCTATTTACCCTTCATAAGGACCCTGTTCATCGAATCCGATCCGACTAAAGTGGGAGAGACAGACACTCGCCAACCACCTTATGCATCTAGTGCATGTCTGTCGGTGGAACCAGTCTCACGTAAGCGTACGTGTAAGGTCGGTCGGGGCCGCTTCATACCACAATGTCGTCGAATCAAGATTGGACTAGTGACGGCAAGAAAATTGAGCAAACTCAACGCCCACAACTACTTTGTGTTCTACTCGTGCAAGATGCTACGCAAAGACCTAGCTCTAATGCCACTGTTGGGGAACATAGCATAATTAAAAAAAATTCTACGCTTTCACCAAGATCAATCTAAGGAGTCATCTAGCAACGAGCATACTGGAGTGCATCTACATACCCTTTTGTAGATCGCGTGCGGAAGCGTTCGAAGCAACGTGGATGAAGTAGTCGTACTCTTCGTGTTCTTCGTCACCGATGATCCTAGCGCCGAACGGACGGCACCTCCGTGTTCAACACATGTACGGTACAGCAACGTCACCTCCTTCTTGATCCAGCAAGGGGGGGGGGAGAGGTCGTCGGAGATCCAGCAGCACGACGGCGTGGTGGTGGATGCAGCAGGAAATCCTGCAGGGCTTCGCCGGCGCCCTGCGTGAGGAGTAGGAGGTGTGGCGGGAGGGGGAGAGGCGCCAGAGACTTGGGGTGCGGCTGCCCTCTCCCCCCTCACTATATATAGGGGCCAGGGAGGGCGCCGGCCCTGGGAGATCCAATCTCCAGGGTGGGGCGGCGGCCAGGGGGGCAGACTTGCCCCCCAAGGCATAGGGGACGCCCCCTGCCCCTAGGGTCCAACCCTAGGCGCATGGAGGGGGGCCCATATGGGTGCGCCGGCCCACCAGGGACTGGCCCCCTTCCCCTTGCGGCCTAAGGGCCCCACCGAGATGGGTGGCCCCACCCGGTGGACCCCCGGGACCCCTCCGGTGGTCCCGGGACACTCCCGGTGACCCCTGGAGTTCACCTGATGGCCGAAACTGGACTTCCTATATGTCATTCTTTACCTCCGGACCATTCCGGAACTCCTCGTGATGTCCGGGATCTCATCCGGGACTCCGAACAACATTCGGGTTTCCATGTGCATGTATCTCTACAACCCTAGCGTCACCGAACCTTAAGTGTGTAGACCCTACGGGTTCGGGAGACACGTAGACATGTCCGAGATGCCTCTCCGGTCAATAACCAACAGCGGGATCTGGATACCCATGTTGGTTCCCACGTGTTCCTCGATGATCTTCATCGGATGAACCACTATGTCAAGGATTCACTCAATCCCGTATGTTATTCCCTTTGTCCATCGGTACGGTACTAGCCCGAGATTCGATCGTCGGTATGCCCGATACCTTGTTCAATCTCGTCATGGCAAGTCTCTTTACTCATTCCATAATCCATCATCCCGTGACTAACTCCTTAGTCAATTTGAGCTCATTATGATGATGTCTTACCGAGAGGGCCCAGAGGTACCTCTCCGTCATACGGAGTGACAACATCCCAGTCTCGGTTCGTACCAACTCAACAGACACTTTCGGAGATTCCCGATGCGTACCTTTATAGCCACCCAGTTATGTTGTGACGTTTGGTACACCCAAAGTATTCCTACGGCATCCGGGAGTTGCACAACCTCATGGTCTAAGGAATAAATACTTGACACCAAAAAGCTTATGCATTACGAACTATACGATCTCGTGCTAGGCTCAGAATCGGGTCTTGTCCATCACATCTTTCTCCTAACGATGTGATCCCGTTATCACTGACATCCTATGTCCATGGTCAGGAAACCGTGACCATCTGTTGATCAACGAGCTAGTAACTAGAGGCTTACCAGGGACTCGTTGTGGCCTATATATTCACACATGTATCGCTGTTTCCGTACAATACAATTCAAGCATGAATAACAGACAATTATCATGAACAAAGAAATATAATAATAATACTTTTATTATTGCCTCTAGGGCATATTTCCAACATTTGTAGCAAAGGACAAGCCTGGACAAATTCTTATATGAAGGAAAGCGCTCCCGAGGACACATGGGAATTATCGTCAAGCTAGTTTTCATCACGATCATCTCATTCGCGTTCGGTACTTTGATAATTTGGTATGTGGGTGGACCGGTGCTTGGGTGCTATCCTTACTTGGACAAGCCTCCCACTTATGATTACCCTCTAATGCAAGCATCCGCAACTGCAAAAGAAGTATTAAGGTAAACATATCCATAGCGTGAAACATATGGATCCAAATCAGCCCCTTACGAGGCAACGCATAAACTAGGGTTTAAGATTTTGTCCCTCTAGCAACCCATCATCTACTTATTACTTCCCAATGCCTTCCTCTAGGCCCAAATAATGGTGAAGTGTCATGTAGTTGATGTTCACATGACACCACTAGATGAGAGACAACATACATCTCATCAAAACATCGAACGAAGACCAAATTCACATGACTGCTAATAGCAAGACTTCTCCCATGTCCTTAGGAACAAAAGTAACTACTCACAAGACATAATATGGTTCATGATCAGAGTGGTATTAATATGCATAATGGATCTGAACATATGATCTTCCACCAAATAAACCAACTAGCATCAACTACAAGGAGTAATCAACACTACTAGCAACCCACAGGTACCAATCTGAGGTTTAGGTGCAAAGATTGGATACAAGAGATGAACTAGGGTTTGAGAGGAGATGGTGCTGGTGAAGATGTTGATGAAGATAGCCCTCCCCAATATGGGAGAGTTGTTGGTGATGACGGCGGTGACGATTTCCCCCTCCCGGAGGGAAGTATCCCGGGCAGAACAGCTCTGTCAGAGCCCTAGATTGGTTTCCGCCTCGTTTCCGCCTCGAGACGGCGGCGTCTGGTCCCGAAAGCCTCCTTATGATTTTTTTCCAGGTCAAAACACCTCATATATGAGAAGATGGGCATCGGGGGGGG
>LR738715.1:277539300-277569562 GCA_902687465.1 Secale cereale
CCCAAAGAGGGGGGGCGCGCCCCCACCCTCGTGGACAACAGGTGGCCCCCCTCGTGAACTTCTTTCGCCAGATATTTTTTATATTTTCTGAAACGGAGTTACGTGGAGTTTCGGGGCTTTTGGAGTTATGCAGAATAGGTTCCCAGAGTTTGCTCCTTTTCCAGCCCAGAATTCCAGCTGCCGGCATTCTCCCTCTTCATGTAAACCTTGTAAAATAAGAGAGAAAAGGCATAAGTATTGTGACATAATGTGTAATAACATCCCATAATGCAATAAATATCAACATATAAGCATGATGCAAAATGGACGTATCAATGTATATGTGAATCTTCTCTTCCCTTATTAATTCTTTCATGAGTTGCATCATTGACCAATGCAATGTTTTTCAATCTCTAATAAAATTTTCTACTTATACTTTTCCTTATGTGGTGCCATCACTTACCATAAGATTAGCATATGATCTTCTTAATTTATTTCCTTTCTTTTATTCATTCAATTATAAATTTTCCTTTTATTGCAACAGGAAGATAAAGAAAGATAAACTCAAAACTAAACTTTATTCTATATCTCGCACACGATTACATAGATAGATCACTAAGCAAACTAACGAAAAGAAATGATTGAACTAAACTTTCATTTATTCTAAAGCAAAAGATCGAACTAGGATAAGTAAATGCAAAAGGATAGTAAGGATGATACGATACCGGGGCGCCTCCCCCAAGATTGGTGAAAGCCAAGGGGAGTGCCCATACCCAATACTCAGTTTTCTTTTGGGGGTGAAGAAGATGGTGGTGGTGAAGTAGATGTGATCTTGAACTCGAGTTTTGATGACAGAGGTCCACCATCGAAAGAGGAAGAATGAGTCTCACGGGTCCTGCAACTGACAGCCAAACTCATACCTTTGAACCTTGCCTCATATTCAAAGACTTGGCTGTGAAGATCATAGATCTGACTTTGATGGTAGTGGAATTGCTCGTTGAGGTGAAGATGATATCCTTCATGGATTTGCCATTCACCTTGAGATCACGGGATATGTCCGTGATCATGAGGTGATTGGCATTGAGTTCATGTTCCACCATCTTCTTGCACCGAGAGACTTCTTTCTCCATAGCCTCAAGCCTTGCTTCCACCGTTCCCGTCCCCTTGGGTCCTTCCTCATCGCAGATGTGCAGCAACCCCTCATGGATCTGGATGACCTGAGGGTGCTGCACCCCCCCCCCCGCAGATATGGGTTGATGACGTTCTTGAAGAACTTGTCCTTGGAGGATCTTGGGGTAGCCATGATAGATGGTATCTGCCAGAAAACAGCAAGAAAAAATAACACAGGATTTCTCCGCGATACAGTGGCTAACAGGTTTAGGGAGTATATAAAGAATTTTTATCTTGGGAAACAAGTAAGCTGAAGAAAAACGGAGTCCGGAAGGTACCAGAGGTGGGCACAACCTACCTGGGCGCGGCGCGCCCTGGTGCCTTGTGCCAACCAGTGTGCGCTTCCCGGTAGTTTATTATTTTACTATTTTTGTAAATATTCCAAAACTGATAAAAAATATTTTTACGAATTTTTAGGAGTTCGTTTACTTACCATATTCACGTACCTCATTATTTTGACGATTCTGGAGTGTTCCAGAAGGACTCTTTCATGTGTTCTCCCGGTGTCAAAGTTTGGATAATATTGCTTTCAACATTAATGGGCGTACCTGAGATATAATGCTTTATTCGTTGCCCGTTAACAACCTTCAGGTTAGTTCCTTCGGAATTATTTATCTTGATAGCTCCAGACCGATAAACCTCCTCGATAACATAGGGGCCTTCCCATTTAGAGAGGAGTTTGCCTGCAAAGAACCTGAAACGAGAGTTGTACAAAAGAACATATTCTCCAACTTTGAACTCACGCTTTTGGATTCTTTTATCATGCCATCTTTTAACTTTCTCTTTAAATAACTTGGCATTTTCATAAGCTTGGGGTTCTCCATTCATCTAATGAGCTAATATTAAATAACCTCTTTTAACCAGCAAGTTTGAAATCATAATTGAGTTCCTTGATTGCCCAAAAAAGCTTTATGTTCTAACTCAAGAGGCAAATGACAAGCTTTACTATAAACCATTTTATAAGGAGACATAACCATAGGATTTTTATAAGCTGTTCTATAATCCCAAAGTGCACCATCTAATTTCTTAGACCAATTCATCCTGGACCTATTAACAGTCTTTTGCAAAATTAATTTTATTTATCTATTACTAAGCTCAACTTGACCACTAGACTGAGGATGATAGGGTGATGCAATTCTATGGTTAACATCATATTTAGCAAGCATTTTACGGAAAGCACCCTGAATAAAGTGTGAACCACCATTGGTCATTAAATATTTGGGGACTCCAAACCTTGGGAAAATAACTTCCTTAAGCATTTTAATAGAGGTGTTGTGACCAGCACTACTGGTTGGAATAGCTTCTAACCATTTAGTAACATAATCAACAACAACCAAAATATGTGTATACCCATTAGAGGAAGAAAAAGGTCCCATGTAATGAAATCCCCAAACATCAAATGGTTGAACAGCAAGTGAATAATTCATAGGCATTTCTTGACGCTTACCAATATTACCTATCCTTTGACATACATCACATGATGAGACTAACTTACGAGCATCTTTGAAGAGAGTAGGCCAATAAAATCCAGACTGCAATACCTGGTGACCAGTTCTACCTCCAGCATGATGTCCTCCATATTCTTTGGTGTGACACTTCCGAAAGATTTGTCCCAGTTCATGCTCAGGTACACAACGTCTAATAATAACATTTACTCCTTATTTATAAAGATGTGGGTCATCCCAAAAGTAATGTATTAAATCATAAAGTTGATCATCGACAACTGGTTTAGCATCAGGTTCCATATTTATTGTATGCTGACATAGAGTGGGACTAATGCCCTTTAAATCATCAAGAATATATCCAATAGCAGCTCGGTGCTTCCTTAGAACTTTCAATAATCTTTCTTCTTCATGTTCTGAAAGGTTAGAACTAATAATAACAGGATATATCTTCTTTTCATCAAGATAAGCATATTTCAAAGTGTTAGGCAATTGTTTTAATTCAAACACAGGATCACCTTTAGGTTGAGGAGGACCTCCTAAAGTTTCAATAGGTAGATTGTGTTTAAGCAGAGGACGCTGCTCAAAGAAAATATCATTTCTTTCATGCATATGTAAATCGTTCTCATGGTCTAGAAAATATTGTTCCAAAAGATCGGTAGGAGGCACAATAATAGAAGCAAGACCAATAATTTCATCTTTACTAGGTAATTCTTTTTCATGAAGCTTTCTATTAAACTTGGAGAAATTAAATTCATGAGACTCATTACCAAAACTAACACCGATAGTTTGTTTCTTACAATCTATTTTAGCATTAACGGTGTTCAAGAAGTGTCTACCAAAGATAATGGGCTAGAAGTCATCTTGTGGGGAACCAAGAATAAGAAAATCAGTAGGGTATTTTATTTTCCCACACAAGACTTCAACGTCTCTAACAATCCCAATTGGTGCGATAATGTCTCTATTAGCTAGTTTAATAGGGACATCAATGTTTTCTATTTCTGCAGGTGCTATGTCATTCATGATTTGTTGGTATAAAGAGTAGGGAATAGCACTCACACTAGCACTTATGTCACATAAACCATGATAGCAATGATCTCCTATTTTGACCGAGACAACGGGCATGCCAACAATAGGTCTATGTTTATCTTTTTTATTAGGTTTGGTGCTTCTAGCAGCCTCTTCATTAAAGCAAATAACATGCCCATCTACATTTTCTTCCAAGAGATCCTTGACCGTAGCAATATTAGGCTCTATTTTGATTTGTTCATCAGGTTTAGGTGTTCTAATATAGCTTTTGTTAACCACAGTTGCAACTTTAGCATGTTCCTTTATCCTAACAGGGAAAGGTGGTTTTTCAATGTATGCAGTAGGAACAAATGGATCAACATTATAAAGTATAGTTTCTTCTTTAACTGGTACCGGTTCTTTAATTTCTTCATTCACAGGTAGGTGGTATTTAAACCACTTCTCCTTAGGGAGATCAACATGAGTAGCAAAATATTCACAAAAGGAGGCTACTATCTCATAGTCAAGTCCATATTTAGTGCTAAACTTTGAAAAGGCATCAGTATTCATAAAAGATTTAACACAATCATACTTAAACTTAATACCTGACTCTTTACCTTCGTCGAGTTCCCAATATTCAGAGTTGCGTTTAACTCTTTCTAAAAGATCCCACCGGAATTCAATAGTTTTCTTCATAAAGGAACCAACACAAGAAGTATCAAGCATGGATCGATCATTATGAGAAAGCCGAGCATATTTTTTTTGAATAATAACTTCTCTTTAAAGCTCATGATTGGGGCATGAATATAACATTGACTTAAGCCTCCCCCAAGCTTGAGCGATACTTTCTCCTTCACGAGGCCAAAAATTATACATGTAGTTACGATCACGATGAACTAGATGCATATGATAATTTTTTTGGTGAAACTCGATTTTCAATCGGTTCCAAGATCCAAGATCCAATACCATCGCATAGCCTATGAGGATGTTCGGTTCCATCTCCTGCATAAGGATTAGCTAGCAATTGTTCTTCTATCATACCTGAAGGGATTTCATATTCAATATTTTCAGTATGTGCAGTGGGTTGATGGGTAGCTAATTGTGGCTCCGTTCGAGGTGAAGATACCCCGAACAAACCCCTCAAAGGATTGCTCTCCATAGTAACAAGTGACAATAAAGTTCAGCACACTATATGAATGTTTCCTTACCAACTTCCACTTTCCAGAAGCGCTTCACTCCCCGGTAACGGTGCCAGAAAATTGCCTTGATGACCCACAAGTATAGGGGATCAATTGTAGATCTTTTCGATAAGTAAGAGTGTCGAACCCAACGAGGAGCAGAAGGAAATGGCAAGTGTTTCTTAGTAAGGTAATGTCTGCAAGTGTTGAAATTATAAGTAGAAGAGTAGTTTGATAGCAAGATAATTTTGTAACGAGCAAGTAACGATAGTAATAGCAAATGTGCAGCAAGATATCCCAATCCTTTTGTGGCAAAGGACATGCCAAGATGGTCGCTTATAATAAGCAAAGCGTTCTTGAGGGTACATGGGAATTTCATCTAGTCACTTTCATCATGTTGGTTCAATTCGTGTTTGCTACTTTGATAATTTGATATGTGGGTGGATCGGTGCTTAGGTGATGGTCTTACTTGAACAAACCTCCTACTTATGATTAACCCTCCCGCAAGCATCTACAACTACGAGTAAAGTATTAAGAATAAATTCTAACCATAGCATTAAACTTTTGGATCCAATATGTCCCTTATGGAATAGTGCATAAACCTGGGTTTAAGCTTCTGTCACTCTCGCAACCCACCATCTAATTACTACTCCACAATGCATTCCCTTAGGCTCAAATATGGTGAAATGTCATGTAGTCGACGTTCACATGACACCACTAAGGGAATCACAACATACATATTATTAAAATATCGAACACATATCAAGTTCACATGATTACTTGCAACACGATTTCTCCCGTGACCTCAAGAACAAAGGTAACTACTCATAAGTGATGAACATGCTCAAGATCAGAGGGGTAATATATAGCATAATGGATGTGAACATATAATCTTGCACCAAATAAACCATATAGTAATCAACTACAAGATGTAATCAACACTACTAATCACCCACAAGCAACAATCTATAGTTCTGGTAACAAGATTGATCACAAGAGACGAACTAGGGTTTGAGATGAGATGGTGTTGGTGATGATGTTGATGAAGATATCCCTCCCCAAGATGGAATCGCTCCGCCGAAGGCAAAAGTGCTCCTGCCCAAGTTCCGCCTCGAGACGGTGGCGTTCCATCCCGAAAGTCTTCTCCTTATTTTTTCTAGGTCAGAGAGGCTTATATACCAGAAGATGGTCACCGGAAGCGGGCCTGGATGAGCATAGCCCACCAGGGCACGCCCAGATGGTTTGTGCCCACCTAGTAGGCCCACTCTGGTGGTTATCGGCTCCGGTATTTCTTATATATTCCATAAAAAATCCCCGTGAAGTTTCAGCTTGTTTGGAGTTGTGCAGAATAGGTGGCCTGACGTCGCTTTTGCAGGTCCAGATTTCCAGCCGCCAGAATTCTCCCTCTTGGTGTATACCTTGCAAATTATGAGACAAAAGGCATTAGAGTTACTCTAAAAAGCAGTATTATACATAATAACAACATAAATAACAGTAAGAAAACATGATGCAAAATGAACGTATCACGGTCAAAGCAACCCAACAAGAAAGGGAAACAAGGGCAGTAGTTTTGTCAGAGCGGTATTGTCAAAGCAACCCAACGAGACAGGAAAACAAGGGCAGTAGTTCTGTCAGAGTGGTACGGTCACAGCAACCTAAGGAGACAGACAAACAAGGGCAGTAGTTATGTAAGAGCGATACTACCGCTTGGGGAGCGGTACTACCGCTTGAAGAGGTAGTACCCACTACAAAAAAACACTTCCATGGTAATACGTGTTTGTCACAGTAGGTCATGTTTTCTGTCATGCATGTACATCCATGGCGATTTTATGACAGAATCAAGATAGTCATACATGTGCTGTTGTAGATGTGTTCCATGACAATACCAAAATTATCATCATGTAAGTGTTCACTTCTATGACGATAAATGGCGCATCATGGAAGTGCTTTCGCCAAGGGTAACTGACATGTAGCATACCATCGTAACGGGTCGCCGTTAAGCTATCGGGTCCGGTTTTGGATCCGATAACCCACTAACAACGAGGACCAATGGGGATTTTCCACCAATAAAATTCTCATTGGTCGAAGGTACCATGTGTCATCTCCACGTGTGGACATATGTCAACTAACCATTGCACAGGAGGCGCCTATGATACGTCGGCACATGGCACGGTCCAACACTGCCCATTCAGGTCAAAAGGCACCCGTTTGACTTGGTCAAAGGTTAACGAGCTGGCCCATCGAAAGCCTGCTAACGACCTGCTCGCATATAACCCATTCAGGCCCAATAAATCATGACCCATTATGGTCTTTAAGAATTCGGCCCACTAGCTTCATCTGGGCCGTCCAATATGATTCCAGCCGGTTGTAACTTTCGGCCCATGTACGGCCCATGACACTTTTGGCCCATATGAGGCCCTTTGTAACTCTTGGCTCATTAACGGCCCATAGTGAAACTAGCCCATAATGAACAGTGTATCGCTTCATACCCATTAACGGCCCATTACTCCATTGGGTCGTTCCCAGCATGTGTTATCTTTTGGCCTTTTAAGGGTCCATTTATTCTTGGGCTGATTTGCAGTATTCGGTTGTTTACGCTCCGTTACTGGCCTTTTCCGCTTGTGGGCCAAATTCATCCTGTGGTTAAAGTCGGCCCATTTGTGGCCCATTAATCCATTGGGCCGTTTTTATAGTGTCGTCAAATACAGCCCATTAACGACCCGTTATGCATGCATTAGAATTAAGCATGTTATACTCGTCGGCCTCTTAAAGTCTCGCTATGGTTGGCCCATGAACGGACGACTGCCACTCTTGTAGCGACCAGACCTCAAACAGTCAGATCTCTGTGCATCAGTGTCATCCCTGGATCAGTAATGCTGACACGCACAGTACTTGAAGGATTTATAATAGAGTAGCAATCACACACTTATTACATCGATAGTCCAACGATGAATTTATTACAATAAACATGGCTAAAGGCCATCTAACACGATAACAGCAGAAGGCTTGGAAGATAAGTGAGTCCATCAACTCCAGCGGCATCACTGAGTATAGAACCACGACCTAAAAAGGCACCTTACTCGTCGTCTGAAATGTCTGCAACATGAAATGTTGCAGCCCGAAAACGGGTCAACACATGGAATATGCTGGCAAGGTAACACAAGAGAATGCAATGGAAGTAAAGCTATATTATATGCAATATTTGGCTGGTGGAAAGCTCTATGGTTAAGTTTTTGCGTAAAGCCAATTTTCCCTACTTCAAAGGAATAGATTTTAATTAACTATCATGGTAGTTGAAACATCGTTGAGAAGATAGACATCCTCTCAACCCCAATTAAAATAATCATTAAATCCAACAAAATTAATTAAAGTAACATGATGAGATTCACATGATAATCCAAGTACTAGATACTCAAGACGTCCATAACCGGGGACACGGCTAATCATGATCAATTTTTACACTCTGGAGAGGTTTGTGCACTTTTCCCCACAAGACTCGATCGCCTCCGTTTGGTTTCTCGCACTGCATGGTGTTTGAGAAACGGATGACCGAGACACAGTCTTTCCGAAGAGGTCCCCTTAACCAGATAGATAGGCCGGTACACCTACAAAACCCACTACATCTGCTAGCCCATCATGGAAAGGTTTCCCACAACTTACTCAACTATGCCAGAGCCCATATTGGCATGTGGCTGCACACGGAAGTTTCTAGTATGAAAAATCTCATGATCCCTTTGAGCCTGGGTGGCGGTCCAAAAGAAAAACAGGCAATCACTGGAATACCCAGATGCCTCAATCCACCCAGATGTGTGTTAAAGTTGCCACCTTAAGTTGAACCATTAATTAACAAACTCACATATGTCATGGATTTCACTCAAACCCAAACCACGTCTACGAGCATAGCATGTCCTAACAGCAAATGTAGAAGTAACTCCCCAAAGGTTTGAATGTAATGCAGGTAATAGGTACTACCTCAATCTACTTCCCAATCCCACAAATTAGTTAATCCTACTCATGCAATGTGTGAGGGTTGGACCAATGCAATGAAAACTGGGTAAGTGCAAAGTATGATCAAAGTGTTACTTGCCTTGCTGATGATCCGCAAAACCTAGAGACTCAAAGTAGCAAGCGGCGCACTCCGGGTACTCTATCGCAATCAAACAAGCACACAATAAGTACTTAACTAATGCACGGGTAAAAGTCAAATAAGAGATCTAACCAGAAAGTTCAACTTAAGAACTCCGGTTTGCAAAAGGAATCAACTCGAAAGAAGCAACGAAACTCAAACTGCAAAAGAAACGAGCTCCGGTGTACTAGTTGGCCTAAAGTCAAATTTTACAGTAGCCAAAACTTTGTTCAAATTTATTAAACATAAAGAGGGCATCGAGATGAAGATATGGGATTTTGAATCACCTGATTCCGACTCTCGAGCGAAAAGAAAAACGAAAAACAAGATCAGGGTATAAATCGCAACTGGAATAACCGCGGATAAATACCCTGAAAAAGAAAACGGACGAACAGGCTAACGAACGAACGTTCGATGTCTGCGGCTAACTAACGAAAACTGTTCGTTAAAACGAACGTACGAACGAATGTCCGCTAAATAACTAAACCGACGGAAAAACCGAACAAATCTACGGTTTTTTTTTAAAACCGAGCGGTTAAAAAAAACGGCATCTACCTTGCGAACTCCGGCGGGATCTCTAGCGACGGCGGCGGCGGTCCGGCGGTGGCTAGCGGCGCGGGGTGCGGCGGGCGGCGGCGCGGCGGTGCAGCGGCGTGCGGCGGCGGCGCTAGGCGGCGCGGTAGTGTAGCGGCGTGCGGCGGCGGCGCTAGGCGGCGGCGGTGCGGCAGGGCTGCGGCGGCGGCTAGGGGCGGGCGAGGCTGGAGGCTTGGGGCGAAACGGGCCGGGGTGGCGGCTTATAAAGCCCACAGTCCCTTTCCTATACGAGACTAAGTCGGTTCACTTTTTTTTTAAATAGAGTCCTAGCGCAGAAAAACTAACGAAAGAAATACTAAACGGACTCCAAAAATCCCAAAATAAATTTTCCCCGTCCTCCAATAATATTTAGGACAAAGTGAACATTTTTTCCAGACCTAAATGCAATTTTGAAAAACGCGCATTTTTCCTATGCAAATAAATTCGCAAATAAATCCAGAAAAATATCAAAAGTGATTTTAACATTTTTCCTCCAATATTTTTGTTATTTTGGAGAAGTCATATTATCTCCGCTCATATTTTGTATTTAGAAATATTTTTAGGAGAGAAAAATAATTAGAATCACACTGTCCTCGTACCGGTATTCGAGCGAACCCAAATACGAAAACGGTAAAATTCCCAACTCTCTCCGTAGGTCCTTGAGTTGCTTAGAATTTCGAGGAGCGCCACAAACAAAATGCAAAAAAATATGAAATGCAATTATGATCTATGTATAACATTCCAAATTGAAAATTTGGGATGTTACAAACCTACCCCCCTTAGAATGAATCTCGTCCTCGAGATTCGACTTGGCTAGAGGACAGGTGTGGGTGTTCCTTTCGTAGATCATCTTCTCGTTCCCAGGTGGCTTCTTCCTCAGTGTGGTGACTCCACTGAACTTTGCAAAACTTGATAACCTTACTACGAGTGACTCTGCTCGAAAATTTGAGTATCTTAACAGGCTTCTCCTCGTAAGTTAGATCACTATCCAACTGAATTGCTTCCAGGGGTACTGTGTCTCTAAGCGGTATATCGGCCATCCCCGCATGGCACTTCTTAAGCTGCGAAACGTGAAACACGTCGTGCACTCCTGACAATCCTTCGGGCAATTCCAACTTATAGGCAACCTCTCCCATGCGTTCCAAAACACGGTAAGGTCCCACAAATCTCGGGGCTAATTTCCCTTTAACTTCGAAACATTTAACTCCTCGCAGAGGCGACACTCTCAGGTACGCTCTATCGCCGATCTCATAGGCTATCTCCTTGCGCTTCAAGTCTGCATAACTCTTCTGCCTGGACTGAGCTACCTTCAGTCTATCTCGAATCAACTTCACCTTCTCTTTAGACTCTTTGATCAAGTCCAGTCCAAACAACTGTCGGTCTCCAACTTCATCCCACATCAACGGTGTTCGGCATCTCCTTCCATACAATGCCTCGAACGGTGCCATCTTCAAACTGGCTTGGTAACTGTTGTTGTATGAAAACTCCGCGTAAGGCAAGTTGTCATCCCAACTAGATCCGTAATCTAATGCACAGGCTCTCAGCATATCCTCCAAAATCTGATTGACTCTTTCAGTCTGTCCATCTGTCTGCGGGTGAAATGTTGCGCTAAACTCTAGCCTGGTACCCAAAGTTTTATGTAACTGATTCCAGAACTTTGAGGTAAACTGGGTTCCTCTATCTGATACGATGCTCCTCGGAACTCCATGCAGACACACAACTATGGTCATGTATATCTTTGCCAACTTTGCACTGGTATATGTGGTTTTCACAGGGATAAAGTGGGCTACCTTCGTCAATCGGTCTACTACTACCCAGATTGAATCATATCCTGCTTTGGTCCTGGGCAATCCTGTGATAAAATCCATGCCAAGCTTCTCCCACTTCCATTCGGGTATTGGCATAGGTTGTAACAATCCGGCTGGCTTCTGATGTTCTGCCTTTACTCTCTGACATACATCACAAACTGCTACATACTCCGCAATATCCTTCTTCATACCGGTCCACCAGAAAATATCCTTCAAATCCAAATACATCTTAGTATTTCCTGGGTGAATCGAGTATGGTGAATCATGGGCCTCCTGTAAAATCAACTTCCTGATCTCCGGGTCATTAGGCACATAGATTCGATCCTCAAACCATAGGGTGTCGTGTTCATCCTCATGAAAACCTTTAGCTTTTCCTTCGCTCATCCTCTCCTTTATAGAGACAACCTCCTTGTCAGCTTTTGAGCTTCTATGATTTTATCCATCAGGGTAGACTGGATTTCTAATGTTGCTACATAGCCTCTCGGAACTATCTCCATACGTAGTTGTCGTAGGTCCTCGGCTAACTCCTTTGGAAATTCTTTCATCATTAGGGTATTGACATGGCTCTTACGGCTTAGCGCATCGGCTACTACGTTAGCCTTTCCGGGATGATAATGCAATCTTATGTCGTAATCCTTAATGAGTTCCAGCCATCTCCTTTGCCTAAGATTCAGCTCCTTCTGAGTGAATATATACTTCAAACTCTTGTGATCCGTATATACTTCACAATGGTTTCCAATAAGAAAATGTCTCCACGTCTTCAATGCATGCACTACGGCTGCTAACTCCAAATCGTGGGTGGCATAGTTCAGCTCATGAGGTTTTAGTTATCGTGAAGCATACGAAACAACTCTTCCTTCCTGCATAAGAACTGCTCCAAGTCCTTGACGTGAAGCATCGCAGTACACCTCATAATCCTTATGTTGATCTGGCAGAATCAACATAGGGGATGAGACCAAACATTTCTTTAATTCCTGAAAACTGGCCTCACATTCTTCTGTCCAACTAAACTTGGTGTCCTTCTTTAACAACTCCGTCATTGGCTTTGCAATCCTCGAGAAATTCTCGATAAATCTCCGGTAGTATCCTGCAAGTCCAAGAAAACTCCGGATCTCTCCAACTGTTGTTGGTGCTTCCCAATGGGTCACAGTGTCCACCTTGGCGGGATCTACTGCTATTCCTTCTCCAGATATAACGTGTCCGAGAAATCCGACTTCCTTCAACCAAAACTCGCATTTGCTAAACTTGGCATATAACTGATGTTCTCTGAGCTTCTCCAACACCAAACGCAAATGCTCTGCATGCTCCTCTTCATCCTTCGAGAAGATCAATATATCATCTATGAACACTACGACGAACTTATCCAAATACTCCATAAACACTTTGTTCATCAGGTTCATAAAGTATGCCGGTGCGTTCGTCAGACCAAACGACATAACGGTATACTCGTACAACCCATACCTAGTGGTAAAGGTCGTCTTAGGTATATCCTGCTCTCGGATCTTCAATTGATGGTACCCTGATCGCAGATCGATCTTGGAAAATATCTTAGCTCCTTGCAATCTATCGAACAGATCATTGATCATTGGTAATGGGTACTTATTCTTGATCGTTACTTCATTCAATCCACGGTAATCAACAACCATTCTTAACGATCCATCCTTCTTCTCCACTAAAAGTACTGGCGAACCCCAAGGCGAAGAACTTGGGCGTATGAATCCTTTATCCAGTAACTCCTTAATCTGTTTCTTTATCTCCTCCAAATCCTTTGCGGGCATCCTATATGGTCTCTTAGAAATTGGCCCGGTGCCTGGCAAAAGTTCAATCAAAAACTCTATATCTCTATCCGGTGGCATGCCAGGTAACTCCTCTAGAAACACATCCAGATAATCCTTCACTACTGGCACTTCCTCCTGAACAACTCCCGTGAGAGAATGTACTTGAGTCCTTATTGGCGAATGCCTAGATACATACTTGATCCTTTTTCCCTCCGGGGTGGTGAGCAAAATAGACTTACTGGCACAGTTAATGTTACTTCCATACTTCGATAGCCAATCCATACCTAATATCACATCCAATCCTTGTGACTCCAGAACTATTAGGTCAGAGGGGAAAGTATGGCGTCCTATGATCAATGGCATCTGAAAACATCCTTGGTGTGCCATATAATTTGCTCCAGGTGAACTTACTAACATGGGGGTCTTAAGAACTCGGGTGGACATCCTATGTCTATTTACGAATCCCCTTGAAATATATGAATGCGGTGCACTAGTATCGAAAAGAACTATTGCGGTAAATGTCTTAACCAAAAACTTACCGACAACAGCATTTGGTTGCTCTTCTACCTCCTCCACGGTCACGTGGTTCACTTGTCCTTTGTTGAACGGGTTGGGCTTCTTCGCGGCGCTTCCATTGCCGTTCCCATTCTTAACTTCTGGGCATTCATTGGCATAATGTCCATTCTTCCCGCACTTGTAACAAGTGACATGGCTGAAATCCCTCTTGGTGGGTGTGGACGGTGTAGGGCGGCTCTGGTTTCCATTGGCTCCATTCCCATTTCCATTTCCATTCTTGGTGCCATTGTGATTGTGCGAGCTACCTCCTCCATGGGTATGCTGAAACTGTCCTACGTTTTAGGGGTAAAACGGGGCTTCTGTTGAGCTCCAGAATTATACTTTCATTGCCCATACTTCCTCTTGCAATGCATGCCTAAACTAAGCAGATGACATATTTTATGTATAAAGTAAGCAATGCAGGGCACCATATGCATGACTAACATCAGCATGCCAAGTTAGAGCAAAATACCTTAGAGGGTAAATAGGAGTGGTATGCTCCCTCTGAGTGCCCCTCTGAACAGTTATCTTCCTCTTGATTACAGTCTGGAATGGAGGGAGGTGAGTTGCTTTTGCGCCCACCATGGAGCGACGTCTGCTTGAAATTTTATTGCCACGCAAGGCTCATCTCTTTTGCTCTACATGTTTAGTACCATTGTGTACAATAATTGACATGCATAGGAATAAAACATAGTGAGATTATGTAAGGAGTGCATGCACAAATCCGGAGTGATAGTAGAAAACTGTGGATAGACCCAAACCAATGATAGCAGGCAGATAATAGCTTCTGTTAAAAAATACAGATAATGGCTCCTTTAATGTTTGTTTCCACCCAACATGAAACTCATAGTAGACACCCGAGATTAACCAGATAGTAGACACATAGTATTGATTACTGCCCCAACATGTAGCCCACAACCATTTAAAAACTCAAGTTTGAGCATTAGCTTGGACCTGACTCAGAGTCTAATTGGTGAGCAGGATGATAAAGTAGCGTGTCATCATGTTAAGCAATGCATAACGTAAGCAGACACAAAAGAGTGCGACCTCTCTTGCTGACCCGTGTAGTCCTCAAGGTCATCTGCTCAATTGATGATGGTAATGCAGTTGTCGTCGTTGTCGGTGGCAGGGAAGATGATCTGAGGCGGCGAAAGACAGTCTGGAGGGCGGATCCCTGCTGTGGTGAACCCTTCCATCATTGGAGTAGCTGAGCTGGGGTGTACCACAACGCAGTAGGAGGGGGACAAACCATAAAAGGTTTTCTTTGACACATATCTGTAATAGAAGTAATTCTGTAAGGGCTTCTTTATATTGGAGGATTCTAACAATGCAGGGATAGGAAATACACAGGAATATGATAGGAATGCACGTGCAAAATAGAGAATTTAAAAACACAGGATTTCTGCCAATCTAGGTGTTTGGTTCACAAGAATTGGAAGATCCTAGGATGTAGAGAAGCATGGTGGATTAAGTCAAAAGACAGGAAAATGTACGGTTATAATGCTATTATGCTACTATCTCTTAGTCTTGTGCTTCATGAATAGGGATTTGAAAAGGAGGACAAGTGGATATTAATATTCCTATGGTTTTCCTTTCAAGGAGACACTAAAGGAACAAATCATACAGTTTCCTTTGTACCATTCCTTTGAAACAAATGCATGAATAGTAGTACCATAGGAAACTTTCCAATTCCTATGTTTTTCCTTCACTTTTCCTTTCAAGCACTGGCAATTCTAGTAGGCAGGCTTAAACAGGAAAAATCCTACACTCCAACAATGTTTATGTGCTACTTCTACTACTTTGGACCCAAGCCACTACCCTACTAGCTCAACTTCCAGCCCCATCTAGAAATGCACAGCTCAAGCGCGCAGAAATAAATAATGATGGCTTTCAAGAGAGCCCACCACGGATAGCTAGGTTGCCTGGTACCTCAGTGCTTGTTATATAGGAGAAACTAATCGTATTTCATGTTAGTACGTGTGCTTAGTGGACAACATATATAACATGTAGAGTAAAAAAGTGATGCAGCAAACAACCTCTTTGGCGAAGCCATGTCGATCTCAGCATCATTGGATTGGTCACTGAGGATGTTGTGGCGGATGTGGCAGTCAGAGGAGGGGAATAAGAACTTAGGCGCCTAGAGATAGAGCCAAGGGTACTTCTTGGCTATGATGGAGGGTTTCGTGGTTGGAGTAGCTCTAGTGAGTTGTACGATGGAGAGGCTGAAGGAGGACAAGAGAGACAACGTTAACCTGAGTGGAATTCTAATAGCATCTCCAATAGATGATGTAAAATACATAACCACAAAGTGCTAGATGTAAAATACATCAGCCTCTCATCTCTGAACTTAACTGTCGAAACTGAATTTAACCGTCGAAACTGAATTTTACTGTCGAAACTGAATTTTACTGTCGAAACTGAATTTTGTTATCGAAACTGAATTTTACTATTGAAACTGAATGCACTAGTAGCAGAAAAGTAGTAGCAGCAGCAGCAGTGCCCAGAGCAGCAGTGCGTGCGAGAGCCAGGGCAGCTGGTCGTGTAGCAGCATCTTAGGTAGTAGCTGCAGGGGCCCGAGTGAGAGCGGGATCTGTTGCTCGTGCAGCAACAGCGCGAGCAAGACTAGAGCAACAGTGCAAGCAAGAGAAAGAGCAATAGCGCGAGCAAGAGCAAGAGCAGACCAGCCAGGCGACCGGAGAGCAAGAGCAGAGCAGCAGCGCAAGCGAGAGCCAAAGCACCAGCAGCTCCGAATGATGTGGACGTCGATGCCGAGGGAGCAATGTCGTAAAGGAAGTGGCCGGCGATGCCGCCATAGATGGAGCTACGCCATGGCGGCTCGGGACCGAGCGCCGACAGCACCGTAATATCGAAGTAAGAAGAAAATGCAGCGATTATTGTAGAACCTCTTTGGTGCGCCGATTAGGCCTCAGCTTCATCAAAGGAATCGGTGATGATTATGCTCTTCTGATGGTGCATGTGAAGACAGCGGTGTGGGAATGGAGGTGGCACGAAAGACAAGGGGAACATCGGGGCAGCTCCTTGGAGGTGGAGGACGGGGTGGCCGAACCGGCGGGATGATAACCCACAAGTATAGGGGAACGCAAAAAAATTCGAGGGTAGAGTATTCAACCCAAATTTATTGATTCGACACAAGGGGAGCCAAAGAATATTCTAAAGTATTAGGAGCTGAGTTGTCAATTCAGCTACACCTGGAAAACTTAATATCTGCAGCAAAGTATTTAGTAGCAAAGTAGTATGGAAGTAACGGTAACAGTGGCAAAAGTAACAGTAGCAGTTTTGTAGTGATGGTGACAACAATAGTAACGAAAGTAACAAAGCAAGTATCAATATGGAACGATCTCGTAGGCAATGGATCGGCAATGATAGGTGTCGGATAATATTCATCATGTAGCAGTTATAACCTAGGGTGACACAAAACTATCTCCGATTCATCAATGTAATGTAGGCATATATTCCGAATATAGTCATACGTGCTTATGGAAAAGAACTTGTATGACATCTTTTATCCAACCCTCCCGTGGCAGTGGGTCCTAATGAAAACTAAGGGATATTAAAGCCTCCTTTTAATAGAGTACCGGACCAAAGCATTAGCACTTAGTGAATACATGAACTCCTCAAACTATGGTCATCACCGGGAAGTGTCCCAGCTATTGTCACTCCGGGGTTGCCGGATCATAAGACATAGTAGGTGACTATTAACTTGCAAGATAGGATCAAGAACACAAATATATTCATGAAAATATAATAGGTTCAGATCTGAAATCAAGGCACTCGGGCCCTAGTGACAAGCATTAAGCATAGCAAAGTCATAGCAACATCAATCTCAGAAAATAGTGGATACTCGGGATCAAACCCTAATAAAACTAACTCGATTACATGATAAATCTCATCCAACCCATCACCCTCCAGCAAGTCTATGATGGAATTACTCACGCACGGTGGTGAGCATCATGAAATTAGTGATGGAGGATGGTTGATGATGACGACGGCGACGATCTCCACTCTCTGGAGCCCCGAACGGACTCCAGATCAGGTCTCCCAAGGAAGAACAGGTGGTGACGGCGGCTCCATATTGTAAATTGCGATGGGATCTTCTCCCTGGTTTTTTTTCTCCCCGAAAGAGAATATATGGAGTTGGAGTTGACGTAGGTGGAGGTCCAGGGGGCCCACAAGGTAGGGGGCGCGCCCCCCACCCTTGTGGTCAGGGTGTGGCCCCCCTCCGGTAGTTCTTCCTGGCAGTATTTTTTATATATTCTGGAAATATTCTCTGTGAAATTTCAGGTCATTCCGAGAACTCTTATTTCTGCACAAAAATAACACCAAGGCAATTCTGTTGAAAACAGCGTCAGTCCGGGTTCTATTCAAATCATGCAAATTAGAGTCCAAAACAAGGGCAAAAGAGTTTGGAAAAGTTGATACGACGGAGACGTATCAACTCCCCCAAGCTTAACCAATTGCTTGTCTTCAAGCAATTCAGTTGATAAATTGAAAGTGATAAAGAAAAACTTTTACAATCTCTGTTTGATCTTGTTGTTGTAAATATGTAAAGCCAGCATTCAAGTTTTCAGCAAAGATTATGAACTAACCACATTCACAATAACATTTAGGTCTCATGTTTACTCATATCAATGACATAATTAGCTAGCAAGCAATAATAATAAATATTGGATGACAACACTTTTTCAAAACAATCATGATATAATATAATAAAGTGGTATCTCGCTAGCCCTTTCTGAGACCGCAAAACATAAATGCAAAGCACCTAAGAATATCCAGGACTGACTAGACATTGTAATTCATGGTTAAAGAGATCCAGTCACAATCATACTCAATATCAATTAATAACAAAGCATATAAATGAGATATGCTCTCCAACTGGTGCTTTTCATAAGAGGATGATGACTCAGCAATAAAAGTAAATAGATAGACCCTTCACAGAGGGAAGCAAGGATATGCAGAGGTGCCAGAGCTCAAGTTTTTAAATGAGAGATGAATATAATTTTGAGCGGTATGATTTCTATGTCAATGCTACGACCAAGAGTTCTCAATATCTTCCATGCTACGTACATTATAGGCGGTTCCCAAACATAATGGTAAAGTTTTACTCCTACTCCACCATCAAACACACTCCACGGCTTATCCGAAACAACGGGTATGGTCCAAACCAACAACTGCCCTGGGGGAGCTTTGTTAAATTATTTTGCGATTTTGTTTCTGATCTTTTGATCGCAGGACTAGGCATCCTACCAGCCATTTTCTCGTGAATGACAAGCGGAGTACACTCATCGTGAGAATAAACCACCTAGCATGGAAGATAAAGACAACCCCCAGTCGCCACCCGAGGGATTTGGGCATACAAAACATAATTTTATTTGAAGGTTTCGAGTTTGGCACGTGCAAATTTACTTGGAATGGCAGGTAAATACCGCATATAGGCAGGTATGGTGGATTCATATGGAACAACTTTGGGTTTATAGAAGTGCATGCACAAGCAGTATTCCCGCTTAGTATAGGTGAAGGCTAGAAAGAGACTGGGAAGCGACCAGCTAGAGAGCGACAATGGTCATAAACATGCCTTGAGATTAACCAACATTGAGTGCAAGCATGAGTAGGAAATAAATTACCATGAACATAAATATCGTGGAGGCTATGTCGATTTTGTTTTCAAAAACATGTTTGAACATGTGCCAAGTCGAGCCACTTAAATCATTCGAAGGAGGATACCATCCTATCATACTACATCACAACCATTTGAAAAGCATGTTGGCACGCAAGGTAAACCACTATAAACTCCTAGCTAATTAAGCATGTCATGTGTAACTATACTCTCTAATTGTCATTGCAAACATGTTTCATTCATAATAAGCCGAATCAGGAATGACAAACTAATCATATTTACAAAAACAAAATAGGTCGAGTTCATACCAGCTTTTCTCCATCTCAATCATTTCATCATATATCGTTATTATTTCCTTTCACTTGCACGACCGAACGGTGTGAATAATAATAAGAGTGCACATGCATTGGACTAAGCTGGAATATGTAACATTTATTCAAAGGAGAAGACAAGGTAATATAGGCTCTTGTTAGATAATCAATAATTCATATGAGAGCCACTCATCATTTTCTCGTGGTCTTCTCCTCTCGACCCCCAAAGGAAAAGGAAAGAATTTCAAAGAAACACACTGAAATATTTTTGGAGTTTTTGTTTTTTCTAAAGAAAGCAAAACAAGAACAAGAAAAAGTAATTACACAGGAAAGCTCCCAACAAACAAAATAAGAACAAGAAATCTTTTTGGGTTTTCTTTTAATACTAAAAAATACTAAGAAACTAACTAGAAAGAGAAGACAAAAAGAAGGAATAGATATTTTTGAGTTTTCTAAATTTTCCAAACACACAAGAAGAAAGAGAGAAAAATAAACTAACATGGATAATACAATAAAAAAGTATGAACACCGACAACTGGAATCGATGTGTGAACATGAATGTAATGTCGGTGAGAAATACGTACTTTCCCAAGCTTAGGCTTTTGGCCTAAGTTGGTCTATAGGGCCACCACTGGCCCGGATGATATCCGAAATCATAGTTGGGGTTGTACTGTGCTGCATCAGCTACTGCTTGGCGAGCTTCTTCATGAAGGCGAGCGGCCTCCGCCTCTCTATCATATGCGTTCGCCTCCTCTCTGGTTATAAAGTATCTCCCTTTTTCCTGAAAATTAAAGAAGGCAGGAGCTGGAAGAGCAATATGGACGGCATGTCGTCTATCAAAGATTAGTCGGTACTGAAGGTGCTGCTCATTCCTCTCGAGAAACTGATAACATATCATGGCTTCATAATCTAGAAAAGCAGGTGGCAACTCAACATCATATCCTCTTATGGGTACACCTAAATAATTAGCTAAGCGAGTTGCATAAATCCCTCCAAATAAATCTCTATCTTTAGCATTATGATGTAACCTCCTTGTAATAATAGCCCCCAAGTTGTAACACTTATCATTTAACACCGCACACTTAAGGACACTAAGATCTGGAACACAAATGTGATTATGATCATGTTTACCATTAATGCATCTACCTATGAAGAGAGCAAAATAATGTATAGCGGGAAAGTTAATGCTCCCTATGGTGGCTTTTGTAATGTTTCTAGTTTCCCCCACGGTGATGCTATTAAGTCCATAGTATAAGATTCATCATAAAGATCAAACAGGACAATATGAGTATTGCGCTTGGATGAAAACTCAAACCTCCCCACAAAGGAATCGGTGAGGTAATAGTGTTGTAGGCACTTATCTGACACGAAGTCTTCAAGGCCGGCTTTTTGTATGTATGCATCAAACTCATCCTTGAAACCTACACAATTCATAAATTCATCCAACGTCCATTCACAAGGCCGTACTTGAGCATCCCTTGGTGGTTCAAGGCCCGGTTCGCGTATCGCGAGCCTCGGTGCTTGCTTTCTTGAAGGACCACCTTGGTATATTCTCCTAGACATTTTCTTTCTCTAAAAAATTAGAATTTCTAGTGACTCAAAATAAAAGTGAACCAAACTCAACAAAATTGATAGAAACTACTCCTACAAGTGTCTAGAAGCTATATTATGCATCAAAACTACTTTGGACCATATAAATTAGACATGCAAGATCAAGAACAAGGTCACCACAATATCAAAAATTGCAATAAATAAAGCACTAGAACAAAAACTAATTGGACCATTGGAGGAGTCAAATACTGAAGAACAATCCACCAAAACTATTTTGCAAATGATGATTTGAGCAAGGAGAAAGAAAATGGTAGCAAGATGAGCTAGAACACGGGTTTGAGCTGGTGGATGATTTTTTCTGGAGGAAGGAGAGGATGGGTGCTGGAATAAGTGGAGGAGGGTCACGTGGGGTCCACAAGGACAGGGCACGCCCTGGGGGGTAGGGCGCGCCCTCCACCCTTGTGGCCTACTGGTGTAGCCCCCTGGTGCATACTCAGTGCCAAAAATCTGAAAATATTCTAGAAAAAATAATGTTAAATTTTCAGGGCATTTCGAGAACTTTTATTTTTTTGGGACATTTTTTATTACACGGATAATTCAAAAAATAGACAGATAATACTATTTATGCTTTATTTAACCTAAATAATAGAAAGTAAAAGATGGGTACAGAAGGTGGTGCTCTCTGAATTCATCCATCTCATGCTCATCAAAAGGAACATGTCAACGAGGTTGATCAAGTCTCATTAACAAACTTCTTTTGAATAACATAAAACAGGAGAATCTTCGAATAACACTAGGTTACCTCAACGAGAATATGCATGTCCCCAACAATAAGAATATCATATTTCTTCTTAACAGTAGGAAGAGGGAATTCAAAACCTACTATAGCGATAGTTGAAATTTGTCCAATAGAATTGATGCTATTAACTTGAGGTTGTTTCTTCAGAAAGTCTACTGTATGCTCATTACCATTAACATGAAAAGTGACATTGCCTTTGTTGCAATCAATCACAGCCCCTGCAGTGTTCAAAAAGGGTCTACCAAGGATAATTGACATACTGTCGTCTTTGGGAATATCAAGAATAACAAAGTTCGTTAAGATAGTAACGTTTGCAACAACAACATGCACATCCTCATAAATACCGATAGGTATAGCAGTCGATTTATTAGCCATTTGCAAAGATATTTCAGTAGGTGTCAACTTATTCAATTCAAGTCTACGATACAAAGAGAAAGGCATAACACTAACACCGGCTCGAAGGTCATATAAAGCAGTTTTAACATAGCTCCCTTTAATGGGGCATGGTATAGTAGGTATTCCTCAATCTCCAAGTTTCTTTGGTATTCCACCCTTAAAAGTATAATTATAAAGCATGGTGGAAATTTCAGCTTCCGGTATCTTTCTTTTATTAGTAACAATTTCTTTCATATATGTGACGCCCCCGATTTGACCGTACACTAATCATGCACGCAAATGTGTACGACCAAGATCAGGAACTCACTGGAAGATATCACAACACAACTCTAGACACAAATTAAAATAATACAAGCTTTATATTACAAGCCATGGGCGTCGAGGGCTCGAATACATAAGCTCGAATACACAAGAGTCAGCGGAAGCAATAATATCTGAGTACAGACATAAGTTAAACAAGTTTGCCTTAAGAAGGCTAGCACAAAACATGAACGATCGAAAAGGCAAGGCCTCGTGCCTGGGACCTCCTAACCACTCCTGGTCGTCGACGGTCTTCACGTAGTAGTAGCCTTTGTTGGGGTAGTAGCAGTCGTCAAGTGTGGCATCTGGCTCCTGGACTCCACCATCTGGTTGCATCAACCAGCAAGAAGAAAGAAGGGGGGGAAAGGGGGAGCAAAGCAACCGTGAGTACTTATCCAAAGTACTCGCAAGCAAGGATCTACACTACATATGCATCGGTATCAATGAAAAGGGTAGTATCTGTGGACTAAGCCGCAGAATGCCAGAATAAGAGGGGGAGAAGCTAGTCCTATCGAAGACTAGCATCTTCTGGAAACCACCATCTTGCAGCAAGAGGGGGAAGTAGAGTAGTATAACATAAGTCATATTTATGTTGTTGTTCCAACGCTCTGGGATCCTTTCTCGATTCCCGAAGCAACATATCCAAACAATGCCTCGGCATCCAGTTCTAGTTGTAGCGATCGGGATACAACTCCAAGTGTCCGTTACTGTAGGATAGGCTATCGATAGATGTTTTCTTCCCTGCAGGGGTGCACCAACTTACCCAACACGCTTGCTTAACTCCGGCCGGACACACCATCAGGTCATGCCCACCCTCGGCCAAACAATTCGTCGCAACCCGACCTAGGCTTAATAGAGAGGTCATGCACGTCGGACTAAACCCTATGTCCCTAGGGGTCATGGGCCAATCGCCCCGGGAACTCCTGCACGTTGCATGGGTGGCCGGTGAGCAAACCTGGGCAACCTCCTTAAAAAGGTAGGTGCTTACGCAGTCCAACCCGGCGCGCGCCGCTCAGTTGCAATGACGTCAGTTAAGCTTCGCTGATGCATACGACGCAGAACGCCCATACTATGCCCACGTGATGGTTAGTGCTATCAGGCCAGAGGCCCCTTAGATCAAATATCCAAACCGTTTAGTGTCTTGGGAACGCGCAGTAACGAGCAGAGACTCACGATTATGTGACCCCATCACCCCGTCTTGAGAACTTGCGGCAAGGGCGAGTGCCCGGCCACGCCTCGTAATTATCTCGCGGGCACCTTCCAGGTCAACCCGACTACACATCGCTCGTAATTAAGCTCGCGCGGGTACCCCTCAGGGTCGACCGGTCTTTAGTACTAGGTTCAGTGTAAAGTCATAGTAGCCATAGCAACTGTGTGTCTAACACCAAAGGGAAACCTGAGGAAATCACCCTCGATGGAATACCACTTGATGTTTATCGTCAAGGTGAACGAAATAGGAGTCACCCTCGAGGCCCACTCTTGAGGAGTTGCACGACAGTGTCGTTATCGGGGGTGGAGAAAGAGGAATCACCCTCGATGACCACAACCGATGAACTAACCTACAAGGTTAACATCAGAAGTGCTGATGAGGTCTCACCCTCGGCACTCGATAGTAACCCAGTAGTGTCGAGGAACTAAGGGGAAAGTGATGTGCGGTGCCGGGTCCTAGTCTTCGATCCCGTTGAGCGGGTCTTCTGATAATCCAGCGGGGCAGTTGGGACAAGGTAGGGGGTCACTGGTGGGTCTCTAACCAGCCTATACTAAGCAGTTTAGTATAAACATGTAAGGTATGAAAGCAGTATCAACAACAGGCTATGCATCAGAATAGGATCATACAAAAAGCAGTAGCAGTTCTAATGCAAGCATAAGAGAGAAGAGAATGGGCGATATCGGAATGATCAAAGGGGGTTGGCTTGCCTGGTTGCTCTGGCAAGAAGGAGGGGTCGTCAACACCGTAGTTGATCACCGGGGCATCATCAGTCTCGGGGTCTACCGGAGAGAAGAGGGGGAAGAAACAGTAAATATAAAGCAAATAGTTGCAACAAAGAAGCACGACATGTCAGCACGCAGTGCTAGGGTGCTCTAACGCGGTGGTACACGATACTGGCGAAGGGGGATAACACTCGGGAAAGTATCCCCGACGTTTCGTGTTTTCGGTTAGATGAATCGGAGGGGGAAAGTTGCAGGTTCACTATGCTAGGGACGTGTGGCGGATGAACGGATCACGTATTCGGATTCGTCTCGTCGTTCTGAGCGATTTTCATATATAAAACATTTTCATCCGAGTTACAGATTATTTTATATGAATTTCTAAAGTTTTAAACATTTTTAGGAATTTATTTAATTAATTTAAATCAACATTATCCAGAATAGTAAGTGATGACGTCAGCATGATGTCACAGTGATGTCAGCGGTCAGTTGACTTAGTCAAACTGACGTGTGGGGCCGTACTGTCATAGACTAATTAATTAACCAGGTTAATTAGACTAATGTGTAATTAGTTTAATTAAACATAATTAATTAGGGTTAATTATCAGGATTAATTAAGTTAATTATTATACTTTTTTTTAAAAATTATTTTTTATTAACTTTCTCTTTTTTTAAAAGGGGCTGGGCCCCAACGTCAGTGGCTGGGGGGGAGCTTAACGGGCCACGGGCGCCAGCCCGTCTGGGCGTTAGCGGGGCGGGAGCGGGCGCTGAGCGGCGCCCGAGCAGGGGCTCGCCCGCACGGCGGACGAGACGACCAGGAGTAGTTAGGAGGTCCCAGGCAGGAGGCCTTGCCTTTTCGATCGTGTTGTTTTTGTGCTAGCCTTCTTAAGGCAATCTTGTTTAACTTATGTCTGTACTCAGATATTGTTGCTTCCGCTGACTCTTGTGTATTCGAGCTTATGTATTCGAGCCCTCGAGGCCCCTGGCTTGTAATATAAAGCTTGTGTTATTTTAATTTGTGTCTAGAGTTGTGTTGTGATATCTTCCAGTGAGTTCCAGATCTTGGTCATACAAATTTGCTTGCATGATTAGTGTACGGTCAAATCGGGGGCGTCACAATATACTTGGCATAAGGAGACATTTTAAGCATATCAGTCAAACGCATACGCAAAAAGATAGGTCTAATCATCTCACAAAAGCTTTCAAAATCATCATCATCCTTTTTCTTGGATGGCTTAGGAGGAAAGGGCATGGGTTTCTGAACCCATGGTTCTCTTTCTTTGACATGTTTCCTACCAATGAAGTCTCTCTTATCATAATGTTGATTATTTGATTGTGGGTTATCAAGATCAACAACATGTTCAATCTCTACATCATTGCCATTACTAGGTTAAGCATCAGTATGAACATCATTATTAACATTATCACTAGATTCATGCTCATTACCAGACTGTGTCTCAGCATCAGAAGTAGAGATATTATTGGGATTCTCAGGTGTGTCTATAATAGGTTCACTAGAAGCATGCAAAGTCCTATCAGTGTTCTTTTTCTTTTTATTACTAGGACTGGGTTTATCAGTATTAATTCTCTAAGAATCTTGCTCAATTCTCTTAGGATGGCCCTCAGGATACACAGGTTCCCGAGTCACTTTACCACCTCTAGTTGCGACCATAACAACATTATCATTGTTCTTATTATTCAACTCATTAAGCAAATCATTTTGTGCTTTAAGTACTTGTTCTACTTGAGTGGTAACCATGGAAGCATGTTTACTAATAAGCTTAAGATCGTTAACAGTTCTAGTTGTATAATCACCCAAGTATTCAAGCGTATGTGTATTACATTTCAATTGTCTACTAACATAAGCATTGAAGTTTTCTTGTTTAACAATAAAATTATCAAACTCATCTAAGCACTGACTAGCAGACTTATTATGAGTAACATCTCCTTCATCAAATCTATAGAGATAATTTACCTCTACTACCTGTGTCGGGTTATCAAGACCCTGTATTTCTTCGATAGGCGGTGAATTCTTAACATCTTTAGCTTTAATACCTTTTCCCTTCATTGATTTCTTTGCCTCTTGCATATCTTCAGGACTGAGAAATAGAATACCTCTTTTCTTCGGAGTTGGCTTCGGAGTTGGTTCGGGAAGAATCCAATCATTATCATTACTCAATATATTATATTATTTAAGCTTGCTCAATAGTTCATTCCCACAAAACGCAACCAGCACAACTATCTAGTTGGTCCCTAGAAGCATCGGTTAGTCCATTATAAAAGATATCAAGTATTTCATTTTTCTTGAGAGGATGATCGGGAAAAGCATTAAGTAATTGGAGAAGCCTCCCCCGACTTGTGGGAGACTCTCTTCTTCAATTTGCAAAAAAAAAAATTCCTATAAGCCAGCTTGTTTCTCATGAGTAGGAAAATATTTTGCAGAGAAGTAGTAAATCATATCCTGGGGACTACGCACACAACCAAGAGCAAGAGAATTAAACCATAACTTAGCATCACCCTTTAATGAGAAATGAAACAACTTAAGAATATAGTAATAGCGAATTTTTTCCTCATGAGCAAATAGGGTGGCTATATCATTTAATTTAATAGGATGTGCCACAACAGTTTCAGATTCATGACCATGAAAAGGATTAGGTTCAACTAAGGTAATTAACTCAGGATCAACGAAGAATTTATAATCCTTATCAGTAACACGGATAGGTGAAGTAGCAAATTTAGGATCATATTGCATTCTAGCATTCAAAGATTTTTCTTTCCACTCGCGTAATAATTTTTTAAGACCATTCATATCCTCACAAGCAAAAAAGTCTCTAGCCACCTCTCCTTCCATAACATATCCCTCGGGCACAACAGACAATTCATATTTACGAGAGCTAGATCTAAAAGGTGTTTCAAAATTTTCAGTATCAATAATTTCACCAGTTTCAGAAATATCATCATCTTCAGCATATTCAATAGTTCTAGCTCTAGCAAGATGTACATCAAGTAATTCGCCCAACGGCACAGTTTTATCAAATATAGCAGTAGCATCATAAGCATCATTCATAGCAGAAGTGGCATCATCAATAACATGCAACATATCAGGTTCAATAGCAGGTGTAGGTGTCGCAGGTTTACTTAAAACAAAAGGAGAATAAAGTGCAGAGCTAGATGGCAGTTCCTAACCTCCCCTCGTTCTAGAGGGAACGATCTTGGTTCTATCATCCTTTAGATTCTTCATAGTGATCAGCAGATATAAATCCCAAGTAACTCGGAGAATAGAGCTATGCTCCCCGGCAACATCGCCAGAAAAAGGTCTTGATAACCCACAAGTATAGGAGATCGCAACAGTTTTCGAGGGTAGAATATTCAACCCAAATTTATTTATTCGACACAAGGGGAGCCAAAGAATATTCTCAAGTATTAGGAGCTGAGTTGTCAATTCAACCACACCTGGAAAACTTAATATCTGCTGCAAAGTATTTAGTAGCAAAGTAGTATGGAAGTAACGGTAACAGTGGCAAAAGTAACAGTAGTAGTTTTGTAGTGATGGTGACAGCAGCAGTAACGAAAGTAACGAAACAAGTATCAATATGGAACAAACTGGTAGGCAATGGATCGGCAATGATAGGTGTTGGATAATATTCATCATGTACCAGTTATAACCTAGGGTGACACAGAACAAGCTCTAATTCATCAATGTAATGTAGGCATGTATTCCGAATATAGTCATACATGCTCATGGAAAAGAACTTGCACGACATATTTTGTCCGACCCTCCCATGGCAGCGGTGTCCTAATGGAAACTAAGGGATATTAAGGCCTCCTTTTAATAGAGTACCGGACCAAAGCATTATCACTTAGTGAATACATGAACTCCTCAAACTATAGTCATCACCGAGAAGTGTCCCGGGTATTGTCACTCGAGGGTTGCCGGATCATAACACATAGTAGGTGACTATTAACTTGCAAGATAGGATCAAGAAAACAAATATATTCATGAAAACATAATAGGTTCAGATCTTAAATCATGGCACTCGGGCCCTAGTGGCAAGCATTAAGCATAGCAAAGTCATAGCAACATCAATCTCAGAACATAGTGGATACTAGGGATCAAACCCTAACAAAACTAACTCGATTACATGATAAATCTCATCCAACCCATCACCGTCCAGTAAGCCTATGATGGAATTACTCACGCACGGTGGTGAGCATCATGAAATTGGTGATGGAGTATGGTTGATGATGACGACGTTGATGATCTCCACTCTCCGGAGCGCCGAACGGACTCCAGATCATGTCTCCCGAGGAAGAACAGGAGGTGGCAGCGGCTCCGTATCGTAAAACGCGATGGGATCTTCTCCATGATTTTTTTCTCCCTGAAAGATAATATATGGAGTTGGAGTTGACGTAGGTGGAGGTCCGAGGGGGCCACAAGGTAGGGGGCACACCCTAGGGGGCGCACCCACACTTGTGGCCAGGGTGTGGGCCCCCTTCGGTAGTTCTTTCCGCCGGTATTTTTTATATATTCTGGTAATATTCTCCGTGAAATTTCACGCATTCCGAGATCTTCTGTTTCTGCACAAAAACAACACCAAGGCAATTCTCCTGAAAACAACGTCAGTCCTAGTTAGTTCTATTCAAATCATGCAAATTAGAGTCCAAAACAAGGGCAAAAGAGTCTGGAAAAGTAGATACGACGAAGACGTATCACGGGACAACGAGATCGACAACGGATCCTCATCCGGAACGCTAGATGAGGGAGGTCGAGGTGTTGCGGTGGACGACGTCGTCGGGGAAAAGGCTTCGGCTGGGTGGAGGACGGAGGAGGGTGTGGAGCTTCACTGGTTTTCGCGGCCTTGGTGTTCGAATGGGGTGTGGCAGAGGGGATGGGGGTGGGAACCATGGCTTAGGGACGCGCTTGTCCGAAATGTGGGGTAAGTTAGGAAGATACCCCCACTAATTTGAACTAGGTGGTTCTTTCAGTTCAGCGGGTATCACAGGAATTTCGCTTGTCGGGATTTTGCAGGAGGTGGAAGTTTTCACGCGCGTTGTAATTTTGGGATGGAAACGCGCGGGTTGAGATGGCGGGAGTTTTTTGACCACAACAAGACAAATAGATATCTTAAAATTTCGGGGTAACAAGGCGCGGGTTGAAGAGGCAGGAGTTTCGCAGCATGATAGACAGAGATGCTAGCTTGAAATTTTGGCATAACAAGGCGCGGCTTGAAATTTTGAGAGAACAAGCTTAACGTGTACAAAAAAAATTGCACCCCACTAGAGAGAGGCATGTCCCATTTTACTATATTACTAGAAATGCATTCAAATACAACAACAAAAAACTAAAAAATTTGGACAACAAGCTTAACATGTACAGTACTAAATCAATTTGCACTTCCCTCAACAATAAAAAAATCGTGTTGTCTACCATATGGACTAAATTTGAGTACATTTTCCCTTTTTGAATGGGATTGTACTCGGGTTAGTTATACAACCATCTAAATATTATCATCACAACACATGACATGAATATAGGAGTAGTAAATTCCCATATAAATATGAACTACATGTACATATGATCTTGAATTCAAATATATGTATCCATTTTATGTTGAATTCAAATCATAGCACATGTATGCTCTAGATAGATGTTGGGAATCTAAAGCATGTATGATACTACATACAATGTGTTTAACATGAACAACACACACACACACGCAC
>LR738715.1:277569636-277649986 GCA_902687465.1 Secale cereale
ACACACACACACACACACCCATTTAGACTAGTAAGGTACACGTGCATTGCACGCATGAGATTTGGCAACCAAATTATGAATAAATACCACATTATAGCATGTAAGCTTTGAGACATATATATGCATTATGTAGATGTTAGTTTAATTCTTATAGTTCATCTCATTCAAAATCAATTAGTTTTTATTAAAAAGCTAATATATTTTAAGATTCATGGAATTGTGCGTTGTAAAGCATAAAGTAAAAACAAATAATGGTGATTCATCTAGAAAAAAAAGGGCAATTATGATACAGATGATTCTACAACAGAGGAGAAATGCTTTTTTTTAGGTTTGTGCATTCTGCTTAAGTTCAACCATGGATTCTTCTAGATTGTAAATGTGGCGGAATCTGGTGGAGTGTAGATGATATCCAACGGCTAGTAGTGCTCAGAATTGCCATCTCTGCACCATCGGATTAGTTTCATCCAACGACCATCTTTCAAAGTTTATTCGCACACTATATAGGGGCATAGATATGTGATGCGAAAGCCACCCATCATCTTCAATCTGAGTAGTGTGTCCATGCGTGGATGTGATGTCTACTACGCAACTTTATTCTTGTAGACTCGTGTTGGGCCTCCAAGCGCACAGTTTTGTAGGACAGTAGCAATTTTCCCTCAAGTGGATGACCTAAGGTTTATCAATCCGTGGGAGGTGTAGGATGTAGATGGTCTCTCTCAAACAACCCTGCAACCAAATAATAAAAAGTCTCTTGTGTCCCAAACACACTCAATACAATGGCAAATTGTATAGGTGCACTAGTTCGGCGAAGAGATGGTGATACAAGTGTAATATGGATAGTAGATATTGATTTTTGTAATAGTAACAATAAAAAACAGCAAGGTAGCAAGTAACAAAAGTGAGCACAAACGGTATTGCAATGCTTGAAAACAAGGCCTAGGGTCCATACTTTCGCTAGTGCAATCTCTCAATAGTGCTAATATAATTGGATCACATAACCATCCCTCAATGTGCGATGAAGAATCACTCTAAAGTTCCTATCTAGCGGAGAACATAAGAAGAAATTGTTTGTAGTGCATGAAGTCACCTCAAAGTTATTCTTTCTGATCGATCTATCAAGAGTTTGTACTAACATAACATCAAGTTATCATTTTTGATCATCAAGAGTTCGTACTAAAATAACAACATATGATACACATCAACCAACTCTAGTGTCACCTAGATACTCCAATGTCACCGCGAGTATCCGTGAGTTAATTATACGATATGCATCAAACAATTTCAGATTCATAATACTCAATCCAACACAAACAACCTCAACGACTGCCCCAAGATTTCTACCGGAGAAACAAAGACAAGAATGTGCATCAACCCCTATGCATAGATTACCCCAATGTCACTTCGGGAATCCGCAAGTTGAGTGCCAAAAGTGAATCAATATGATACCCTATTGTCACCACGAGAATTCATAGCAAGACATGCATCAAGTGTTCTCAAATCCATAAAAGCATTCAACCCAAAGAAATCTCAAAGGGAATACTCAATTCATCATAACAAGATAGAGAAGGGAAAACACCATACGATCCTACTATATTAACAAAGCCTATGATACATTAAGATTATGCATCTCAAAAACACGAGAGAGAGAGACTGATAACCCAAAAGTGTAGGGGATCACAACAGTTTTCGAGGGTAGAGTATTCAACCCAAATTTATTGATTCGACACATGGGGAGCCAAAGAATACTCTCAAGTATTAGCAGTTGATTTGTCAATTCAACCACACCTGGAAGACTTAATATCTGCAGCAAAGTATTTAGTAGCAAAGTAATATGGAAGTAACGATAGCAATGGTAAAAGTAGCGATAGTAGTTTTGTAGTGATTGTAACAGTAGCAGCGGAAAAGTAAATAAGCAACAAGCAATATGTGAAAAACTCGTAGGCATTGGATCATTGATGGATAATTATGTCGGATGCGATTCCTCATGTAATAGTTATAACATAGGGTGACACAGAACTAGTTCCAATTCATTAATGTAATGTAGGCATGTATTCTGAATATAGTCATACGTGCTTATGGGAAAGAACTTGCATGACATCTTTTTTCCTACCCTCCTGTGGCAGCGGGGTCCTATTGGAAACTAAGGGATATTAAGGCCTCCTTTTAATAGAGTACTGGACCAAAGCATTAACACATAGTGAATACATGAACTCCTCAAACTACGATCATCACCGGAAGTGGTCCCGATTATTGTCACTTCGGGGTTGCCGGAACATAACACATAGTAGGTGACTATTGACTTGCAAGATAGGATCAAGAACACACATATATTCATGAAAACATAATAGGTTCAGATCTGAAATCATGGCACTCAGGCCCTAGTAACAAGCATTAAGCATGGCAAAGTCATAGCAACATCAATCTTAGAACATAATGGATACTAGGGATCAAACCTTAACAAAACTAACTCGATTACATGGTAAATCTCATCCAACCTATCACCGTCCAGCAAGCCTACGATGGGATTACTCACGCACGGTGGTGAGCATCATGGAATTGGTGATGGAGGAAGGTTGATGATGACGACGGCGACGATCTCCACTCTGCGGAGTCCGGATTAGACTCCAGATCAGCCCTCCCGAGAGAGATTAGGGCTTGGCGATGGCGCCATATTGTAAAACACGATGAATCCTTCTCTCCGATTTTTTCTCCCCAAAAGTGAATATATGGAGTCGGGGGTGATGTCGGTGGAGCCTCAGGGGGCCCACGAGGCAGGGGGCGCCCCCACCCTCGTGGACAGGGTATGGGCCCCCTGGACTGGTTCTTTCCGTTGGTATTTTTCATATATTCCAAAATAAATCTCAATTGATTTTCAGGCCATTTGGAGAACTTTTATTTCTGCACAAAAATAACACCATGGTAGTTATACTGAAAATAGCGTCAGTCCGGGTTAGTTCCATTCAAATCATGCAAGTTAGAGTCCAAAACAAGGGCAAAAGTGTTTGGAAAAGTAGATACATTGGAGACGTATCAACTCCCCCAAGCTTAAACATTTGCTTGTCCCCAAGAAATTCAGTTGATAAACTGAAAGTGATAAAGAAAAACTTTGACAAACTTTGTTTGCTCTTGTTGTTGCAAATATGTAAAGCCAACATTCAAGTTTTTAGCAAAGATCATGAACTAACCACATTCACAATAACTTTCAGGTCTCATGTCTACTCATATCAATGGCATAATCAACTAGCGAGCAATAATAATAAACCTCGGATGACAACACTTTCTCAAAACAATCATAATATGATATGACAAGATGGTATCTCGCTAGCCCTTTCTGAGACCGCAAAACATAAATGTAGAGCACTTCTGAATATCAAGGACTGACTAGACATTGTAATTCATGGTAAAAGAGATCCAGTCACAATCATGCTCAATGTAAATTAATAGCAATACATGCAAATGACAGCGGTGCTCTCCAACTGGTGCTCTTTAATAAGAGGATGATGAGTTAACATAAAAGTAAATAGATAGGCCCTTCGCAGAGGGAAGCAGGGATTTGTAGAGGTGCCAGAGCTCGAATTTGAAATAGAGATGAATAATATTTTGAGCGGTATACTTTCATTGTCAACATAACAACCAAGAGATCTCGATATCTTCCATGCTACACACATTATAGGAGGTTCCAAATAGAATGGTAAAGTTTATACTCCCCAACCACCAACAAGCACACTCCACGGCTGACCCGAAACAACGGGTATCGTCCATACCAACAACAGCCCTGGGGGAGTTTTGTTTAATTATTATGATTTGAGCATGGGACTGGGCATCCCGGTTACCAGCCATTTTCTCATGAATGATGAGAAGAGTCCACTCATCGTGAGAATAACCCACCTAGCATGGAAGATATAGACAGCCCTAGTTGATACATGAGCTGTTCGAGCATACAAAATAGAATTTCATTTGAAGGTTTGGAGTTTGGCACATACAAATTTACTTGGAAGGGCAGGTAGATACCGCATATAGGAAGGTATGGTGGACTCATATGGAATAACTTTGGGGTTTTTGGAAGTGGATGCACAAGAAGTATTCCCGCTTAGTACAAGTGAAGGCTAGAAAGAGACTGGGAAGCGACCAGCTAGAGAGCGACAACAGTCATGAACATGCATTAAAATTAATCAACAATAAATGCAAGCATGAGTAGGATATAAATCACCATGAACATAAATATCATGGAGGCTATGTTGATCTGTTTCAACTACATGCGTGAACATGTGCCAAGTAAAACCACTTGAATCCTTCAAAGGAGGATACCACCCTATCATACCACATCACAACCATTTTAATATCATGTTGGCACGCAAGGTAAACCATTATAAACTCCTAGCTAATTAAGCATGGCATGAGCACCTATGATCTCTAATTGTCATTGCAAGCATGTTTCATTCATAATAGGCTGAATCAGGAACGATGAACTATCATATTTACAAAAACAAGAGAGGTCGAGTTCATACCAGCTTTTCTCATCTCAATCAATTCATATCATCATTATTGCCTTTCACTCGCACGACCGAACGGTGTGGATAATAATAATAGTGCACATGCATTGGACTAAGCTGGAATCTGGAAGCATTCAATACAAGGGAGAAGACAAGGTAATATGGCTCATGGTTAATTCAGCAGCAATGCATATGAGAGCCACTAAACATTTTCATCATGGTCTTCTCCTCTTGAACCCCAAAGAAAAGAAAAGAAACTATTTACACGGGAAAGCTCCCAACAAGCAAAAGAAGAACGAGAAATCTTTTTGGGTTTTCTTTTAATTACTACTACCATAGGCATGGAAAGTAGACTAGCTAAAAGCTACAACTATGTTTGTTTGTTTTCTTAAGGTTTTTCTAACACACAAGAAAAAGACTAAGAAAAGAAATGAATCTAGCATGGCTAGTACAAAGAAAAGGTATGAGCACCGACTACTGGAATAAGTGTGTGAACATGAATGTAATGTCGGTGAGAAATACGTACTCCCCCAAGCTTAGGCTTTTTGCCTAAGTTGGTCTATGGACAGTATTAGCCTGACGGGTATCCAAAGTCGTAGTTGGGGTTGTACTGAGATGCAGCGGCTACTGCCTGACGAGCTGCATCTTAAAGATGAGCGGCCATCCTTTTATCCTCGAAGGTAACAATACAATATGTGGCATGTCCCCTACTATCACCGGGATTGAGCGCCGCAAGATTGAACCCAAAACAAAGCACATCTCCCATTGTAAGAAATATCAATCTAGTTGGCCAAACTAAACTGATAGTTTGAAGAGAATTACTAAGATATTAGATCATGCATATAAGAATTCAGAGAAGACTCAAATAATATTCATAGATAATCTCAACATAAACCCACATTCATCGGATCTTGGCAAACACACCGCAATAGAAGATTACATCGAATAGATCTCCAAGAACAACAAGGAGAACATGGTATTGAGGATCCAAGAGAGAGATGAAGTCATCTATCTACTAGCTACAGACCCGTAGGTCTGTAGTAAACTACTCACACTTCATCGGAAGGGCAATAGGGTTGATGTAGATGTCCTCCGTGGTTGATTCCCCCTCTGGCAGAGTACCAGAAAAGGCCTCCAAATGGAATCTCGCGAGAACAAAAGGTTACAGCGGTGGAAAAGTGGTTTTCGATGGATGTTCTAATGTTTTTGGAATAAATGTGTATTTATAGGCGGAAGAAATAGGTCAGGGGAGGTACGAGGGGACCACAAGGTAGGGGGCGCGCCCTACCCCCCAGGGCGCGCCCTCCACCCTTGTGGTCCCCTCGTAGATCCCCTGGCGTGTACTCCAAGTCCATCTGATGTCTTCTGGTCCAAGGAAAATCTCCAAAAAGTTTCGTTCCGTTTGGACTCCGTTTGATATTCCTTTTTTGCAAAACTCAAAGACAAGGAATAAACAGAAACTGGCACTGGGCTCTGGGTTAATAGGTTAGTCCCAAAAATCATATAAAATGGCATATAAATGCATATAAAACATTCAAGATAGATAATATAAGAGCATGTAACAATAAAAAATTATAGATACGTTGGAGACGTATCACATATCTTAGTGTCTCTCACACACACGGACTACGTGTGCGAAAGAGAAGAGGTGCACACACACACACACACTCGTTCCCACATACAAACGCGCGGGGTGCATGGTAGAGCACATTTCTACAAAAAAATGAGCTTGTAGAAAGGCTTTAGATGATGTGCCACTAGTCTATATCTATACCTCTATATCTATATTTATATCTATACTCTATACCCCTATATAGTGTGCGAATAAATTTGAAAGATGGTCGTTGGATGAAGCCAATCCAATGGTGCAGAGATGGAAAATCCGAGCAGTACTGGACGTTTGATATCATCTACATTCCACCAGCTTCCGCCACATGTACAATCTAGAAGACTCCATGGTTGAACTTAAGCATAATGCACAAACCTGAAAACACAAGTACTTCTCCTTTGTTCTAGAATCTTCCATATCATAATTGCCTAATGTTTTTTTCTAGTTGAACTGCCATTATTTGTTTTTACTTTATGCTTTACAACGCACAATTCCATGAATCATAAAATAGGTTAACTTTTTTTATAAAAAACTAACTGATTTTGAACGAGATGAACTATAAGAATTAAACGAACGTCTACATCATGCATATATGAGTCAAAGCTTACGTGCTATAGTGTGGTATTTATTCATAATTTGGTTGCCAAATCTCATGCATGCAATGCACATGTACCTTAAATTACTAGTACTTCAAGGATGCGCAAAACATGTAAATTAGAATTCCAATGGCACGCTACACAGTGTCTCTCCCTATTTCAGTTAATATATTATGATTAAAATGACGTGGGAGCATCCATGAAGCCACGTGGCACATGTGGAGGCGTTGTCGCGACCTCCTTGTGTGGATTGATCACAGTGACGTGTTGCTAGTTCGAGAAGAATGTACTCGTCCTCTCTCACACACACTGGCAGTACGTGCACAAAGCAAAGATGTGCACGCATGCACCCATTCCCTCGCACGCACACGCGGGTACACGGTGGGATGCATTTTTGTACGAAGATCCATCCCATGTGATAATTCGACGCGTGTAAATTCATTCACTTCATTGATAGTTAATTAATAGAGTGCATGCAAATTGAGTGAACGTGAGGGAGGAAGTAGTTGAGAATAACTACTCCAGTGCATGCATGCGAGTAGTTAAATCATGGGTTGCTATTTCCATTGGATGCCTTCGTAATTTTTGCCAAATTGTTTACCATAATTTTGAATAACACAATATTGATGCATGTCATAAAAATTAATTTAATCGAAAACTATATTCAAATGTGATTCCAATGGTATAATATTTGGTGACATGCATAACATTTTCTTACTTAAATTTATGGTCAAAAATTGGCACAAAATAAAAAGGGGGCCAATAAACCAGGACGCCGACAGCATGATCAAGTTTTGCCTAGGTTACTGTTGGTGACATTTCTATTTAAATATTGACGGAGTGGAGTACTGTTCTTTATCTTAGCCTCGTAGGGCTCTCCGAGCGCCTACACTCGCATCCCCGCCTCGCCCACCGGATCCCGCCATGGAGGATCCCGCCATGGATAATCCCTTAGATCCCAGGATCCCGCAGGCCACCCTCTCGCTATGGCCCACGACACTGTCGCCTTTGAGGGAAACCCACATGTGTTTCAAAGGGGATCCATTGCTCTGGAATTACAGATCGATGGCGCCGGAGGACCTGCCAGGGCTGCATTTCAGGTGGTGGGCAGCAAGGGCAAATCGGATCGAGGAAGAGTCGTATTTATTGGAGACAAGTTCGAAGGAGATGCGCCTGGCGAAGCATAAGGCGGAGGCGCAAGTCGATCTCAGGGGAGAGATGGTGAGGGATGTCAACATCTAGCAGCGTCGCGTTGATTTCGAGCTGGGGCTAATGGCGGAGATCATATTCACGGAGTCGACTGCAGAGGAAAGAACGCGCATGCCTATGGGGTGGGATGAGCACCCGGTGCAATTGTTCAAATGGGTCGTAGGAGAAGCCAAATCATGAAGCCAGCTGCGGTGGCGGCGCTAGGGATGCATCGTAGGCGAGGTGAGCTGCCCTCCTTCCCCGCCAGCGATGCAGTGACCTACTCGGTTGCTGCTGCAGTGAACTTGCGGCGCCATGGCGGTTTGCAACCGTGACAATCACTCCATCTATATGTATTGTATTCTTGTGAAAATACTTGGTCGTTTGGAAAAAGATGGTAATTGATTTATCACTAGTTTTTGACTGCTTGGTCGTGACAATCACCTGAATTCACAACTAGAAGTCTCCATCGCGTAATACTTACGGTCAGTCGGACCCACGACACGCATCGGCTTGGTCTGACATGTACGACCAGTTACATCACTGACTTGTGCGACCGAATTTGAGCAGTAGTACTTGAAATTTGTGTTCCAGGAAACTCATCGGGAGCCATTTCGTGCCTCGACCATCAATTAATCTTTAGCTTGTTCCCGTCACATTCCAAAGTAGTACTACCATGCTATAATTAAGTGCAAACCTGCTCACACCTAGTACGTATCAAACCTGAACGTGTTCCCACTATGCAGGTTTTAGTACTAGTGCAGTACTAGGCTATAAAAAGGGGAACTATACCTAGCCGAAAATCACTCTACCTTCCTCCTCATATGTCTTTCTTGTTCATCCGTCCTTGCCATGGCCGGTGTGCAGAGCTCTAGGTCGTTAAGTACTCATAGCAACAGAGCGGCGACCAAGGCTGCAGAAAAAAAAGGGCTCGCCGCCTCGCAGAGACCTGGAAAGATCACTCACGGGCAGGCGATGGCTCCCAGTAGCGCCCTAGCCGCAGAGGCGAACATGCCGAGCTAGCGGTGCTGGAGTCGTTATCCCTCAACGACATGCCCGGTCAGCTCAATAAGCAGAAGAAGTTCATCGACGACTTGGTAGAGCTGCTAAAGGAGAGCCACGATGACATGCCCGCTAAGCTCAATAAGCGAGAGGAGTTGAACGCCGGCTTGATCATGCAGATGAAGGAGAGCATTGCCTCGAGTAAGAAGGCGACCGGTGAAATCCTACAACTTTAGGAGGACAATGCGAAGCTCCGCCACCAGCTTGACCTGCTAGAGGAGGAGAACGCCAGCTGGAAGGAGCTGCATTAGAAGAGTAGTTCCTTCGTGAAGATGATGCGCGCTCTCGTCATGGAATAGAGGAGGAGTTGGCGAATCTCCGCATCAAGCACCGACTGCTATCAAGGTACGTAATGCGGTCGTGGAAGAGATGATGAAGGCTCGCGTCGAGAAATCCCACGTCATGGATAGAATGAACAAGATGGCGGAGGAGATGAGCGAGGAGATGAAGGTCATGGAGGCGATGAAGTAGCAGTTAGGACTCTGCGGTCAACTCTTCATGAAGTAGAGAGCAGCGCCCCAGACTTGTGTCTATATCTTGCTTCTTCTTTTTTTTGGGGGGGGGGCAATCTTTCTTCTTCTTTTGCTCCTGTGTTTCTTCTTTTGCTTCTGGTGTTTCACCGCATGTGTCACGTTCTCTATAAGGCACGAATAGAACAATGCTAACAATGAGCAGCGTTGTGGGATCGCCATGTCGCACTGGGCTGCCGTGTTTCGCGCTCCTCCATCGTACTAGTCCTACTCCAGTGGAAAGTAGTAGTATACCGCACAGTTCTTTGCTCCTCCTCAGGTCGTCGGCAACATTTATACGAGCAGTCAAATCATAAGGCCCCACCTTCCAGCAGTAATGAGCCATCAAATCACAAAGGCCCTCGCCTCTTGTGAAACCGACCAAGCGAGACTGCCCCAAACTCTAGCCTTTTAAATGTACTTTTGTACAGTAGCAGTATCGATGGATTGCCCCATGGAGCAAAACTAACAAGATGAATTAAAGATAAAAGGTGGTGCATATAGAAAGCGCTCGTCGCCAAATTATGCATATAGTACTATTAAAAAGCTACTCCCTCTGTCTAGGTGTGTAAGTCACCTTACGAAAACCAAATAATCCCAAAACACTTAGGCATGAAGCATTAACTCTCACCTCGTTTATTGTTTTTTGACATGAATAAAGCAATCAACCAATAAGAGATGTGGGACGTGTATGCTTTCAATGACTTGAGACTACCAAACTCAACATGTAGTGGTCAGTTCATTGCATGCAATGCTATTAATTAGCAAATAAACATTAAGTTCTCTCATTTCCCCCTCTTCCTTGGTTGCGGTGCACAACCTAAGATGACTTATTCACCTAGATGGGGGGAGTAGTACGTGCTTAGATAGGGTGCATACTACTCCCTCCTTTCTGGTTTACAGGGCTCAAATCTGAAATCTCATCAACCAAGGAAGATGGTGAGTGGAGGAATATATCTCGTACTTTACATAACTACCCAAATTAAACTGGTGAATTAATTTGGATTAATTGTAGTGCATGCATGCTTGACCACTAGATGAGTAGGAACATTACATGCATTGGTTGGTTCCTATTTAATGCCTGCATGCAAACATTTAATGCGCCTCAGAATCTTAATAGGAGATGGATATGAGCCCTTTAAATTGGTAAACAAAAAAATTGAGATAAGCCCTATAAACCGGAAAGGAGGGAGTAGTATGTACGTACTGAAGAGTTAAAGTAACGAGAAGGAGCATAACATAGTCCTGCTAGGGGCTCAGCACAACACACCCCTCAAATAAAACTAAGCACCCTAAATTTAAACTAAGCAACTAATCCGGTAGACACTATATTAGAACCAACATGAGCAACGACACCGCCACCTTACACGGACTCCTCGTCCACGTGCTCGACTTCGTCCTTGTCCCTCTTCCTCTTGGCCAATACTTCTTTGGTTGAACCGCACTTGTCTCCCGCTCTTCGTCCAACCATTGTAGATATTGAAACAAAGGTAGGCATCCATTGCAGCATAGTGGATGTGGTCTATGTCTAGTACATTCCACTGCCATCCAAGATGAAACTTGGGCGGAGATTTCTTCAGTTTATGGTACGAAGGATCAACCATGGCTCCAACAGGGTCAACATTGAAGGTTAATCGGAGGACACCAACCCATTCCTCTGGAGGTCGAAGGGCTGGCCTACAACGAGGCCTATCTGATCCAGGACTCTTTTGTCATTCGTAAAGTCTACAATAACGAATTTGACTTTGCCGCCCGCGAGGAAGTTCTTAAATTCCTCGCACTCAACGTCAGCATGGCATATGTGGTAGACCAAGCACAAGTTATGCATGCAAGCCTAGATCACGGTGGGATTCTTCCTCTCTTCCTCCTTTAGATGCTTCTCTTTTCCCAGGACTGTGGTGTACTCAACATCTAGCCCAGTGACCCACTCATAACCATTTGACTTTTCGAACATGCTTCTGAAGCGAGCAAGGCATATTTTCACCATCGCAGAAGAACGGGTGTAGATGACGTCGAACTCATCGCCGGTCATGGTTCTAACCTTGTACTCACAGCCAATCATGGAGATTTGGGACGCCATGGATTTGGGAGGAGGGTTAGGATTAGTGGAACTGATGTAATGTGAAAGGATGGGACAACTAGGAGCAAACTATCGTAATGTTAAAGGACGTCCAGGGACGAGTAGGAGCGAACTGCTAGGGGTTTTCTGATTGTAAAAATGCTGAGTGGGGCGTGCGAACGGCAGGGTAGTGGCTTGCCGGTGGATAAATGGATTCATGCACAGTACTATCTGGGCCCAACTAGATGTCATGTCTACTAGAAGCCCAATTAAATGGCTTCATGCATCTGCGTGTTTGCACGTCAAGCCTCGGGAAAATTACATGTGATACGAAGCTTTCCATGCTCCCATGATACGGGCTTCCGAGAGCCCTTGGATCTGAGATCGTACGGTTGCATGGCGTGATTCTAGACCTATGGGTGAATATCCTATCATGGAGGGTTATTTTGCAATTTTCAGCAACTTAGCATGCGCACGTTCGATCTAAGATTCAAGGGCTGTTAGCAGCCCATATCATGGTCGCGCCTACCAGACCATCGCCTCGCTCACGCGGTCGCGCCCTTGGAGATTTCAGACGGCTATAAATGAGCATTTTTTGCCTACTTCGCATGCATGAAACTACTTTCTCCGTCCAGGTGTGTTAGGCTATCTGATGTTGGCATGTCATACATAGTCATCACTTAGTCACTCATACAACAAGGTTAGCTATAAAGTTGGTTATAAGAGTATTTTCTTTTACTTCTCTTTATCTCTTTCTTCGTAGTATTTACTGCATTTCCCAAGGAGTAAGGAGTACAGTACTTGGCACCTGTATACTCCCTCTGTTTCAGTTTACAAGTCCTACGTTGTCACATCCCTAGTCAGTGCTTGCATTAGGACTAGCTAGAGTGTGCTTCATGTTTACTTTTCAAAGAAACTTGAAATGGGAATGACAGAAACCCTAGCACCCCTCTTCTAACAACTAGGGTTTAATAAAATCTTTTCCAATGTACCCAAAATGCCCTTCAAAAATGTTCATCATTTCTGCCTTGGTCTTAAACCTCTGCCAAAAATGGTGCACAATTTTCTAGGACATCCAAGGTCTCTGGATTAAATCATATGGTATTTGCATTTGGGCATTTAAATTCTATAAAATATTTTATGTGCCCAAATAATCATAAACTAAAATGTTCCATGTTGTTCATATTATATACAGTGGGCATGACTAGTTTTATGAGCTATAAAAATGTTCTGGCATTCTTATTAATTCCACAAAGTTGCAAAAGAAATGAAACAGAAAGTAAATAGGAAAAAAAAAAAGGAAAGCAAACTTACCTGAGCCCACTTACCTGTCTGTCCCAGCCGGCCCAGCCCACCAGGGGCATCACCGTCTTCTTCGCCGTGCCAGCGCATGAAGCTGCTCGGTGGCGAGCGCCGCCGACGCGCCGGCCACCTCCTGCCTGCCTGCCTAGCCTCCTCGACCCGCTGGATGAATCAGAACGACGCCATGCAGACCCCTCGACCCCCTCGACCGCTCCCCTCTCCCTCCCCTCTCCTGGTTCTTTCTCCCTCGCACCGCCCGAGCGGAGCTCGTCGCTACCGCCGCGTCCACCGAGTCCCCCTCGCCTCTCCGACGAGCCCCCGAGCTCCGCCTCGCTGCCGTGCTTCTCTACGCCGAACCACAGGACCCCAGGCGCCTTGAAGCTTCGTCTTCGAGCTCGTCTTCTCCGCACGGCCGCCGGACGCCATCGACAAATTCGCCGGACCCCGTGCCTCCCCTGCCTCGCCCGACTGTAACGTCGTTTCATCGACGCCCGAATTCCGGCCGCCGCCTTCGAGCTCGCCGCCGATGATTCCGGCCACCCCAGCACGTACCGTTGCCTTCACTAGATGCGCACGAGCCCCAGCTCGCCGTAGAGCCCAACCGTGACTGAAACGGTGGCCTGTAGGCAAAACCCGAGCACCGCCACCGTGTTTGGTCTCGCCGGCGTCGAGCCGCCGGTGGGTTTTGACCTGTTTGACCACGCCTGGACTCCCCCCTGTGTCGCTGACATGTGGGGCCGGCCATTGACTAACTTCAGTTTAGGTTTTAATTTAAACACTAATCGCTGTCATTAGTTTAGTGAGTCAATGACATGTGGGGCCCAGCCCCTGTTAACTTTAGTTTAGTGTTAAACTCTTTTTAGTTAGCACCAGAGACACTGACATGAGGGACCCACTGGTCAGGTTTGACCTGGGCGCCCTGTTGACTAGCTGACATCAGCATGATGTCATGCTGACGCAGTAAAGGATTTTCAGGGATTTTTAGATTTAAAAACAATTCAGGAAATTCCAGAAAATGCTTTAAACTTCAAAAAATCATATAAATTCAACAGTAGCTCAGATGGAAAAGATATATATATATGAAAATTGATCAGAAAAATCCAATCTTTCCAATGGCACTGGTTTCATGCATGTTTGAGCAAGTTAACCTTGTTGTTTACATTAAAACAAGTTAACGCACATAAATAAATAATAATTTGAGTTTCAATTTGAATCTTTGATTCAAATGGGCTCAAACCCTTCTGGTTATAGTTGCATTAGCCCAAAACACATGCATCTTGCCATATCATGAGCATGCATCATATTGTTGCATTTGTTTGCTGATTGATTGTATCGCCGATATTCTCCGTGTTAGGTCCTGCTCCCGAGGATACTTCTGCGTATCCAGCTGAAGAGCAGTATCCGACAACCACTCTGTCAGGCAAGCAATCATTGATCATCCCGATACAAACCCAATATTCTCGCTCCTGCTCTCTTTTATTGCATTAAGGCAACAACGTGTGAACTGCTACTTGCTGCGGTAGTTGAACCCTATCCCCTTGCATGACCTGTCATTGCCACAGTAAATAGTTGAAACCCACTAGCATGTGTAGGAGTTGATTGAGCCATGTGATGTGTGATCCACCATGCTATTTGTTTATGTTGCCTGCTATGCTTAGAGTTGTGTCAGGTCTGATTCATCTGGGTGATGGATCAGAGTGAAACGATCATACCGGTAAAGAGAGGGAAATGTGGAACATGTTTGGTAAAGGTATCGATGAAAGGCCATGTAGGAGTACGTGGTGGGTTGTTTCATTGGAACCGTCCATAGGACCTGAGATCTGTATGTGTGGTTCAAGTTACAGTTACTACCACACATTGGGCCCTGAAATATGATCCCGCTCGACTTATTGACTGCCATGTTCTCTGTCCAGGAGTTGCAACTAGTTTCTGGTGTTTGTAGTTTACTGGTGGTCGTGCACAGCGTTGAGCCTCGGGGTGGGTTGTGATGCGACAGGTACGTGGCACGGTGTACCGGTTGCCCGTTTGGTACTGAGGAACCCTGTACACATCGTTTGGGGCCGTGAGCGACACCCCGGCCGGATCTCCCCACGGATGGAACCCAAATAGGCGATAAACCTGGACGAGAGACTTGAGTGGTTGGTTAGGTCGTGGTCTACACCCACGTCGGCTTTCGCTTGAAGTCTGCCGAGCACATGTCGTGTGCAGACGCTAAGTGGTGAAAACATGTGTGAAGAAGTACACCCCTGCAGGGTTACCAATCTATTCGAATAGCCGTTGTTCGCGGTACGGACTACTTGATTACTCTTACAGTTCATAGACAAGTTGATGGATACTACTAAAAACCTCAAGATAAGTGTGAGTGCCGTGGATGGCCCTTCCGTAGGATGACGGAAGAGGATCCTCGGTGGTGTATTGTTGTGGTGAGTAGAGGACTCGTGTACGTAGTAAAATCTTGCAATCTATTGAGAGTTGTAGTATAGGTTAGCCAAGAGTCAAAGCTGGTTTTCTGCTATGAACTCCACTACCCCCTATTGATAATGTTGCATGTATGATAGGTTCTGTTGTAAGACTTGCTGAGTACCTTTGTACTCATGTTTGCTTAATAACTGTTGCAGAGGAGAACCCTGCCCCTTCTGATGGATTCTACATAGACGTTGACGTCGACGAGTAGCTTGCTACCCAGACGGAGATCTGGAGCTTGTGGAGGGCCTTGTAGATAGTCAGGCTACACCAAGCCTGTTTTATTTTCTAAGTTGTCTGTACTCAGACATGTAGCTTCCGCTTGTGCTTGTATGACTGTATGACTTGAGTGTTGGGTCATGTGACCCCTACCTGTATGGATATGTTATGTATGGCTCTTGGAGCCTTTTAAATAAAGTACTTTGAGTCATAGATTTCTGTTGTGATGCAATGTTGTATTTGCACATATTGAGCATATTGTGTGTATGATTGAAATGCTTGGTATGTGTGGGATCCGACACCTAGTTGTTTTCCTTTGGTAGCCTATCTTACAGGGAAATGCCTCCTAGTGCTTCCAATGAGCCTTGGTAGCTTGCTACTGCTCGGAACACGTAGGCTGGACGGCATGTGTCCTTCTTCGTTCCTGTGTCTGTCCCTTAGGGGAAATGTCACGCGTTGTTCCTTTAAGTCCATGTAGCTTGCTACGACTTGGGTTCATACGTTGATGACCGACACGTTCGTTGCTGGGTCATTGATGCCTGTCTTTGTAATTTAGTGCCACTTTTGGTTTATAACTAGCCATGTCGGCCCGGGTTCTCTGTCATATGGATGCTAGCGACACTGTCATATACGTGTGCCAAAATGCGCAAACGGTCCCGCGCCAGGTAAGGTGGCACCCGTGGGGAAACCGTGTGTGAGGCCGCAAAGTGATATGACGTGGTACAGCTAGATCGGTGTGACTTAGGATGAGGGTCCCGACAGCGTTGGCATCAGAGCTGGACTGCCTGTAGGTTTCTCAAGCCAAACTAGTCGATGTTGAGTCTAGAAAAATTCTTAGTTATATGTAGGGGAATTGATTGTGGAAGGGAACGTAAGGCTCTTTTTACTCCTTTACCTTATGCCCTTCTGATCTGAGTCAGTCTATTCTTTCTGCGGGGATTTAGGACTAGGCCTCTTGTCCTTACTAGGTTCACGTGTTACTAATCTGTAGACTCTTAGGATTGTTGGATTCAAGCCTCAGTTCAGTTTCTATCCTTTTAGTATGATGATTTGTTGGACCCGGAACCTTGATATGATATTGTTGAGTGGCTATGCTATCATTTGTATGATGTCTCAAATTTTTTTGAGCATTTACAGTTGTTATGCTGCCCGATTTCTTCCAGAAACACTAATGCCTTTGCATTACTTCGTGTCTCAGATGTCTGGCCGCACACTTCACCAAGTGGTTCGTTTGACTCGGTGCATTAATGTGCCCGGTCACACGGCCATGCTAGTTCGTGTGCTGACTGAGACCGGTTACCGCTGGTATCCTGAGTACACCGTGGAGGAACAGTACCGGGATTTCAATCAGAGTCAGTATTTATGCATAGTCCGGATATACCCCTCATATCCCGGAGCTAACGACCCCATCCATTGGTCTTATGGACTCGGGGTTACTATCGAGATGGCAGTGTAGGATGCCGCCTATTCAATGATGACCATCCTCCGGGCTAGGCATGCCCTGTTGCTGAACACTGAGTTATGTTACATGCCAACCTCACTTCCCGGAGAGGAAGGCTACTACACTGGTCTGTATACTGATGCTGCTCATGAGGAGCCACTGCTTAAGACTACTGTTCAGATGCTGGAGGATAGGGACCGTGAGGTCCGTGCCCTCCGAATGGAGCTGTATAACACTCGAGCCGCCCACTGGACTACTTTCACACGACTTGCACCTGCTGTGCACGCCGGATATCTGGATATGCGGGATTTGTACCCCGTGCGGACTCGTCTGCCTGATCGTATGGATTGGCGTGACGTTGGGGGTATTACACCTCCACGTGGGCGTCGGTTACCACCAGCATCAGGCCCGAGGCCACATCCATGTCCCTATGGTCCACAGCCTTCGAGTGCTCGAGAGTTTCAAGATCCATCTGTTCCACTTCCAGGCTACGGTGGTAATCTTTATGAAGATTACTACAGGAATGTCTGAGCTAGACCGTGGCAGTAGTAGTATCGTAGTAGTTGTATTTCCACAGTCCTGCGCGTCTTGTGGAATATGACTTAGTGTGTACTGAGTTCCGGAGGTGTAGTTAAATAATGTATAGGAGCTTGGAATGCCTCTGATGGGATGTATCGCTTTCACCGTAGTTGTACTTTAGCCTTGGCTTGTACTAAACTATGTATGGTGTGTATGACCACTGGTGTATATATGGCAGTTTCTATATTACCATGTCGTACGGATGAACATCTCTGCATTCTGTGTCATCCATTACATTCTGCACTCCTATGTCAAGTTTTTGCCATCCTTGTCTAAACCGTTGTTTTGTTTTCCTAGGATGGTCAACACTCGCAGCACTCCTGCTGCTCAGGAGCAGGGTGAGGCTAGTGGGGCTAGAGATGAGAATTTGCCCCAGCCACCCTCCTTGGCTGAAGTTATGCTCGAGGCAGAACGGAACAAGAGAGAGACCAACCGTCTGCTGGAACGCATAGAGCAGAACACCGGGTTCCGTCAGAGGAACGACGTGGTGTCAATCAATGACTTTATCAAGATGTGCCCACCTAAGTTCCATCATTCCACCGAACCTCTGGATGCGGATGACTGGCTTTGTAGTATCACCCACAAGCTGCACTCTGCCCATGTGGCCGAAGCTGATAAGGTTACCTACGCCGCCTACCATCTTGAGGGCCCTGCCAGTCTATGGTGGGAGAACTTTGAGGCTATGCGTCCTGCTGGCCAAATCACTACTTGGGTTGAGTTCAGTGAGGCATTCCGTGAACATCACATTTCGGAAGGTCTCATGGATCGCAAGCGGGAGGAATTCTGCAATTTCACCCAGGGCCGGTTAACTGTGGATGGCTATAGTCGCGAGTTTGGCAACTTGGCACGCTATGCACCCGAGGAAGTATCCACCGATGCCAAGAAGCAGGCGAGGTTCTGCAAGGGACTCAGCCCTGAACTCCGCCGAGATCTACGTCTGCACGAGTGCACTTCCTTCCAGAAGCTGGTAAGCAAAGCTATCAGTGCTGAGACGGGCCAGACTGATTTCGAAGCCACACGCAAGCACCCACGTGACTTTGGTTCCTCATCCGGCTCTGGCTCTCGCAAGCGCCGTGTGTGGGTTCCTAACACTGCTCTGCCACCCAAGTACACACCGAGGCCATCCTATGAGGCGCCTTGCCCAACTCAACAGTATGCACCTGCCAAGACTTATGGAGGACCACCTACCAACTTTGCTCCATGCACTGGCACTGTGACATGCTTCAAGTGTGGAGAACCGGGGCACTACATGCGTGAATGTCCCAAGAACCAACCAGGAAAACCCATTGGCCGTGGTAAGCCAACCGGCAAGGTGAATTATGTCAAGCCAATCCCCACTGCACGTGGTCATGTCTACTATGTCTCTGCTGAGGAAGCTTATGAGGATCCTAACGTCGTCCTTGGTACGCTTCTCGTTAACTGCCATCCGGCATCTGTTCTTTTCGATACTGGAGCATCCCATTCGTTCATATCTGAGAGCTATGCTCGAATGCACAACATGACTTTTTGTGACATGCCTACTTCAATGGTTATTCAAACTCCTGGTTCAAAGTGGCAAACCTCTAGGGTAAGCCATGGAAATGAAATTCTTGTCGATAGACTTGTCTTCCTTGCATCACTAATCGCTCTCAAGTCCTCGGACATAAATATCATCTTGGGTATGGATTGGATGACAACTCGTTACGCCAAGATTGATTGCTACACTAGGACCGTTCAACTTACACACCCATCCGTCAAGATAGTCAATGTCTTGACCCGTATGGCTGAGCGTCAGCTCTACTCTCTTAATGCCAGCCCTCTACCAGAACTCGAAGATATCCCGGTAGTCCGTGACTTTCCGGATGTTTTTCCAGAAGAACTGCCAGGAGTTCCACCTGATAGAGATGTCGAGTTCGTGATAGATCTTATTCCTGGAACTATCCCAATCTATAGGAGACCTTATAAAATGGCACCCCTAGAATTAGCTGAGCTTAAGAAACAACTCGATGAGTCCTTGAAAAAGGGTTTCATCCGTCCTAGTTCCTCCCCTTGGGCTTGTCCCGTCCTCTTCGTCAAGAAGAAGGATGGAACGAAACGGATGATTGTAGATTACCGACCTGTCAATCTGGTCACCATAAAGAACAAGTATCCGCTCCCCAGGATCAACGATCTGTATGATCAGCTCGCTGGATCCTCAGTCTTTTCCAAAATGGATTTGAGGTTGGGCTACCATCAAATCAAGATCAAGAACGGGGACATTCCCAAGACGGCCTTTGTTACTCGCTATGGCCAATACGAATACACCGTCATGTCCTTCGGGTTAACCAATGCCCCAGCCACTTTCTCCCGGCTAATGAATTCTATATTCATGGAGTATTTGGATAAATTTGTCGTGGTATACCTCGATGATATACTCATCTACTCCAAGAACAAGAAAGATCATGCTGAGCATCTAAGGCTGGTATTGACGAAACTTTGATAACACCGCCTTTATGCCAAATTCTCTAAATGTGAATTCTGGTTGCCGGAAGTGACCTATCTAGGTCATGTGATCTCTGGCAAGGGTATTGCTGTCAATCCCGAGCGAGTTCAAGCCGTCCTTGATTGGACTCCCCCTGAATCGGTCAAGCAAGTTAGGAGTTTTCTTGGCTTAGCAAGTTATTGCCGACGCTTTGTCGAGAATTTCTCCAAGGTTGCTAAACCTCTAACTGAACTCCTCAAGAAAGATAAAAAGTTTGAGTGGATCCCACAGTTGAGTCCAGCTTTCAGGAACTGAAAAGACGCTTGACATCTGCACCCGTACTGGTACCACCAGACTTTTCTAAGGACTTTATTATCTACTGCGACGCCTCGCGACAAGGACTAGGTTGCATACTCATGCTAGATCATCAAGTGATTGCTTACGCATCCCGATAGTTGCGTCCACATGAGGATAACTATCCTACACATGATCTAGAGCTTGCAGCTGTAGTCCATGCACTCAAAACATGGCGTCATTACCTTCTTGGTAACCGCTGTGAAATCTTCACTGATCACCAAAGTCTGAAATACATCTTCACCCAACCGGATCTAAATCTCAGGCAAAGACATTGGGTTGAGTTGCTCACAGATTACGACTTAGGAATCACTTACACCCCTGGGAAGGCCAATGTCATGGCTGACGCACTAAGTCGTAAGTCTTATTGTAACAACTTGATGTTACAACAAGGGCAACCACTTCTTCACGAGGAATTTCGTAAGCTTAACCTTCACATTGTTCCTCGAGGATTCCTTTCCACCTTGGTGGCGGAACCTACCCTTATGGATCAAATCATAGCTGCCCAGAAGTGTGATAAGGGTATATCCCGACTCCAGGAGAGCATTGCTAGCGGACTCGCTAGAAGTTTCTCTACGGATGATCGAGGTGTTGTCTTCTTCGAGAACCGTTTAGTGGTTCCCAAGAACCAACATCTACGGCAGTTAATCCTTAAGGAGGCTCATGAATCTCCTCTCATGATTCATCCCGGTAGTACCAAAATGTATCAGGACCTACGCCAGAGGTTCTGGTGGACTAGGATGAAGAGAGAAATTGCTCAATTCATTGCTAACTGCGATGTTTGTCGTCGCGTCAAAGCAGAGCATCAACGGCCTGCTGGCACCCTTCAACCTTTAGCTATTCCTGAATGGAAATGGGACAAGGTCGGTATGGACTTCATTACCGGGTTTCCCAGGACCAGGAAAGGGAATAATGCTATCTTCGTCGTCATTGACCGCCTCTCTAAAGTAGCTCATTTCCTACCTGTTCGAGAGAGTATTACCGCTAGCCAGCTAGCAGAATTGTATATCTCTCGGATAGTATCACTTCATGGTGTGCCATTGGAGATTAACTCAGACCGTGGAAGTCTTTTCACTTCACGATTTTGGGAAAGTTTCCAGAATGCTATGGGAACTCATCTCTCATTCAGCACCGCCTTCCATCCTCAGTCAAGTGGTCAAGTGGAACGAGTCAATCAAATTCTAGAAGATATGCTTCGAGCCTCTGTCATCTCTTTCGGTATGGAATGGGAGAAGTGTCTTCCATTTGCCGAATTCGCTTATAACAATAGTTATCAAGCCAGCTTGGGCAAAGCTCCTTTCGAAGTTCTATATGGACGAAGGTGTCGAACACCTCTTAACTGGTCAGAAACCGGTGAAAGACAATTCTTTGGTCCGGATATGATCCAGGAAGCAGAAGAGCAAGTTCGCATAGTTCGTGAGAAATTGAAAACAGCCCAGTCTCGCCAGAAGAGCCAATATGATAGTCATCATAAGGCTGTGACTTTTGAAGTCGGTGATAAGGCTTACCTTCGGGTTACTCCTCTTAAGGGGATCCTTCGCTTCGGTATCAAAGGCAAATTGGCCCCTCGTTACATCGGTGCTTTTCGCATTCTTGCCAAACGAGGAGAAGTTGCCTACCAATTGGAACTACCTCCGCACCTTTCCAGAGTTCATGATGTCTTCCACGTTTCTCAACTCAGGCGTTGCTTCTCGGATCCTATTCGCGGAGTGGACCACGAAACGCTTGATCTCCAGGACAATCTCACATATCGAGAATACCCCGTTCGTATTCTTGATCAAACCGAGTGCACCACTCGATGTCGTAATATCAAGTTTCTCAAGGTTCAATGGTCACATCATTCCGAGAATGAAGCTACCTGGGAAAGGAAGGATCGTCTTCGACTTGAGTACCCCACCCTCTTTCCGGAGGAACCCGAATCTCGGGACGCGATTCTTTTAAGTGGGGGTGAGTTGTCACATCCCTAGTCAGTGCTTGCATTAGGACTAGCTAGAGTGTTCTTCATGTTTACTTTTCAAAGAAACTTGAAATGGGAATGACAGAAACCCCAGCACCCCTCTTCTAACAACTAGGGTTTAATAAAATCTTTTCCAATGTACCCAAAATGCCCTTCAAAAATGTTCATCATTTCTGCCTTGGTCTTAAACCTCTGCCAAAAATGGTGCACAATTTTCTTGGACATCCAAGGTCTCTGGATTAAATCATATGGTATTTGCATTTGGGCATTTAAATTCTATAAAATATTTTATGTGCCCAAATAATCATAAACTAAAATGTTCCATGTTGTTCATATTATATACAGTGGGCATGACTAGTTTTATGAGCTATAAAAATGTTCTGGCATTCTTATTAATTCCACAAAGTTGCAAAAGAAATGAAACAGAAAGTAAATAGGAAAAAAAAAGAAGGAAAGCAAACTTACCTGAGCCCACTTACCTGTCTGGCCCAGCCGGCCCAGCCCACCAGGGGCATCCCCGTCTTCTTCGCCGCGCCAGCGCATGAAGCTGCTCGGTGGCGAGCGCCGCCGAAGCGCCGGTCACCTCTTGCCTGCCTGCCTGGCCTCCTCGACCCGCTGGATGAATCAGAACGACGCCACGCAGACCCCTCGACCACCTCGACCGCTCCCCTCTCCCTCCCCTCTCCTGGTTCTCTCTCCCTCGCACCGCCCGAGCGGAGCTCGTCGCTACCGCCGCGTCCACCGAGTCCCCCTCGCCTCTCCGACGAGCCCCCGAGCTCCGCCTCGCTGCCGTGCTTCTCTACGCCAAACCACAGGACCCCGGGCGCCTTGAAGCTTCGTCTTTGAGCTCGTCTTCTCCGCACGGCAGCCGGACGCCATCGACAAATTCGCCGGACCCCGTGCCTCCCCTGCCTCGCCAGCAGTACCAGAAGAACCGCGGTGAGCCCCGGTTTCGTTTCCCCCATGCCCCGTCGCCTAACTTGCTCCCTAGCAGCACCAGCCACCAGAGCCGAGCGCTCCTCGCCGCCGGCCAGGGCCCCGCTGCGGCCACAGCGACTACCACTCGCGTCCGAGTGCATCACCGCAATCAGCACATCACCACGGACCCGTAGCAACCAACTGCTGCTCCTGCCGTGCGCTGTAACATCGTTTTCATCGACGCTCGAATTCCGGCCGCCGGCTTCGAGCTCTCCGCCGATGATTCCGGCCACCCCAGCACCTACCGTTGCCTTCACTAGATGCGCACGAGCCCCAGCTTGCCGTAGAGCCCAACCGCGACTCAAACGGTGGCCTGTAGGCAAAACCCGAGCACCGCGCCGTGTTTGGCCTCGCCGGCGTCGAGCCGCCGGTGGGTTTTGACCTATTTGACCACGCCTGGACTCCCCCCTGTGTCGCTGACATGTGGGGCCGGCCGTTGACTAACTTCAGTTTAGGTTTTAATTTAAACACTAATCACTGTCATTAGTTTAGTGAGTCAATGACATGTGGGGCCCAGCCCCTGTTAACTTCAGTTTAGTGTTAAACTCTTTTTAGTTAGCACCAGAGACACTGACATGAGGGACCCACTGGTCAGGTTTGACCTGGGTGCCCTGTTGACTGGCTGACGTCAGCATGATGTCATGCTGACGCAGTAAAGGATTTTCTGGGATTTTTAGATTTAAAAACAATTCAGGAAATTCCAGAAAATGCTTTAAACTTCAAAAAATCATATAAATTCAACAGTAGCTCAGATGGAAAAGATTTATATATGAAAATTGATCAGAAAAATCCAATCTTTCCAATGGCATTGGTTTCATGCATGTTTGAGCAAGTTAACCTTGCTGTTTACATTAAAACAAGTTAATGCACTTAAATAAATAATAATTTGAGTTTCAATTTGAATCTTTGATTCAAATGGGCTCAAACCCTTCTGGTTATAGTTGCATTAGCCCAAAACACATGCATCTTGCCATATCATGAGCATGCATCATATTGTTGCATTTGTTTGCTGATTGATTGTATCGCCGATATTCTCCATGTTAGGTCCTGCTCCCGAGGATACTTCTGCGTATCCAGCTGAAGAGCAGTATCCGACAACCACTCTGTCAGGCAAGCAATCATTGATCATCCCGACACAAACCCAATCTTCTCGCTCCTGCTCTCTTTTATTGCATTAAGGCAACAACGTGTGAACTGCTACTTGCTGCGGTAGTTGAACCCTATCCCCTTGCATAACCTGTCATTGCCACAGTAAATAGTTGAAACCCACTAGCATGTGTAGGAGTTGATTGAGCCATGTGATGTGTGATCCACCATGCTATTTGTTTATGTTGCCTGCTATGCTTAGAGTTGTGTCAGGTCTGATTCATCTGGGTGATGGATCAGAGTGAAACGATCATACCGGTAAAGAGAGGGAAATGTGGAACATGTTTGGTAAAGGTATCGATGAAAGGCCATGTAGGAGTACGTGGTGGGTTGTTTCATTGGAACCGTCCATAGGACCTGAGATCTGTATGTGTGGTTCAAGTTACAGTTACTACCACACATTGGGCCCTGAAATATGACCCCGCTCGACTTATTGACTGCCATGTTCTCTGTCCAGGAGTTGCAACTAGTTTCTGGTGTTTGTAGTTTACTGGTGGTCGTGCACAGTGCTGACCCTTGGGGTGGGTTGTGATGCGACAGGTACGTGGCACGGTGTACCGGTTGCTCGTTTGGTGACTCGGGAACCCTGTACACATCGTTTGGGGCCGTGAGCGACACCCCGGCCGGATCTCCCCACGGATGGAACCCAAATAGGCGATAAACCTGGACGAGAGACTTGAGTGGTTGGTTAGGTCGTGGTCTACACCCACGTCGGCTTCCGCTTGAAGTCTGCCGAGCACATGTCGTGTGCAGACGCTAAGTGGTGAAAACATGTGTGAAGAAGTACACCCCTGCAGGGTTACCAATCTATTCGAATTGCCGTTGTTCGTGGTACGGACTACTTGATTACTCTTACAGTTCATAGACAAGTTGATGGATACTACTAAAAACCTCAAGATAAGTGTGAGTGCCGTGGATGGCCCTTCCGTAGGATGACGGAAGAGGATCCTCGGTGGTGTATTGTTGTGGTGAGTAGAGGACTCGTGTATGTAGTAAAATCTTGCAATCTTTTGAGAGTTGTAGTATAGGTTAGCCAAGAGTCAAAGCTGGCTTTCTGCTATGAACTCCACTACCCCCTGTTGATAATGTTGCATGTATGATAGGTTCTGTTGTAAGACTTGCTGAGTACCTTTGTACTCATGTTTGCTTAATAATTGTTGTAGAGGAGAACCCTACCCCTTCTGATGGGTTCTACATAGACGTTGACGTCGACGAGTAGCTTGCTACCCAGACGGAGATCTAGAGCTTGTGGAGGGCCTTGTAGATAGTCAGGCTACACCAAGCCTGTTTTATTTTCTAAGTTGTCTGTACTCAGACATGTAGCTTCCGCTTGTGCTTGTATGACTGTATGACTTGAGTGTTGGGTCATGTGACCCCTACCTGTATGGATATGTTATGTATGGATCTTGGAGCCTTTTAAATAAAGTACTTTGAGTCATAGAGTTATGTTGTGATGCAATGTTGTATTTGCACATATTGAGCATATTGTGTGTGTGATTGAAATGCTTGGTATGTGTGGGATCCGACACCTAGTTGTTTTCCTTTGGTAGCCTATCTTACAGGGAAATGCCTCCTAGTGCTTCCAATGAGCCTTGGTAGCTTGCTACTGCTCGGAACACGTAGGCTGGCCGGCATGTGTCCTTCTTCGTTCCTGTGTCTGTCCCTTAGGGGAAATGTCACGCGTTGTTCCTTTAAGTCCATGTAGCTTGCTACGACTTGGGTTCATACGTTGATGACCGACACGTTCGTTGCTGGGTCATGGATGCCTGTCTCTGTAATTTAGTGCCACTTTTGGTTTATAACTAGCCATGTCGGCCCGGGTTCTCTGTCATATGGATGCTAGCGACACTGTCACATACGTGTGCCAAAATGCGCAAATGGTCCCGGGCCAGGTAAGGTGGCACCCGTGGGGATACCGTGCGTGAGGCCGCAAAGTAATATGACGTGTTACAGCTAGATCGGTGTGACTTAGGATCGGGGTCCCGACATACGTGTATACCTAGGTTGCCAATTTTATCACCGTAATATAAACTATATAACACAAAAATTGTACCGTTCGAAAATAGAACATCTAAAGTTTACAATGGTATTTTTTTTGTAATATATGACTTCTATTAGGTTGGTCAAATTGACGACTTAGAGGTACGCACACGCCTGTAAACTAAGGGAGAGGGAGTACCATGGAGGTGGTCAAGAATCGGGAGACTCACGCCGGTCATAGCGCCGCAGTAATAATGATAATGGCAAGTAAAATCATAGGGGCCCACCTGTCCAGCAGTAATGAGCCGTCAAATCACACAGCCCTACGTTTGCAGCAGCCTACTCCCTCGTCTTTTTGCCTCTTTGTCGAACCAACTAGGAGGAACTGCCCTGCCTACCCCGTGGAAAAAGCCCCGCACTTGACTTTCAAATATAATTTTGTATCCATGGATTGCGCCATGATCAAAGCCTTAAGAAAAAGGCGGTGCACATGTATACAGCATGCCCGTCGCGTTCACGTCACACCCCAGACGGTCGGTCGATCAGTTTGGCACACCGCTCTCTGAATGGAACATGCGTCATATTGCGTTTGCACACACATGTGGGACCGCAATTGAGAACCGACCATAGGCACCCCCCGTCCCCGCAAGTCGGCTGAGTTAATAGGAGAGAGAGACGAGCGATAGTACTAGAGCAGTGATGTAAACACGTCGGTGCCTGGACGATCCCTACATGACACGGGAGATCAGTTCGCCCATGCATGTGAGCAGACTCTAGCAGACGGCTGGATTGGCTATCGTCTACATATTGTGCAGGTTGTGTTGTACAGGGTTGTAGTTCTAATGAGAAATCTAAAAAAAGGTTTCTTGTCATCTCGCAATATTAGGTGTGATGTGCTTCAGAGCACTGTGAGGGTTAAACAGCAACAACTGTGTTCCTCCATGGTGCTGGTCATTGAGGGCACATGCACGAAGACTACTCGGCTGCCATCTAGGTCAAGCCGGCTATGTTAGTTAGGACATCTATCGATTGACCCCTTTTCTACGAGTTTGTCTTTAATTTGAGCTTTGATCCTTGTCTAGTTTGTCCGTCGAGATTCATGTTGTCTCCTTGGGGCAGTGAGGTTATGGTTTCTTGTCATGTGGCATTTTTCGTGTTATATGTTAATCAGGTGTGCTTCAGATCAAAATGACGTCAACTACGCTTCCGGGGCACATACACGAAGACTTCTCGACAATGATTGACGAGGTCAAGCCGGCTCAGGTAGATAAAATAAAACTACTCCACCATATAGGCAGGAGCCTCTGCGTGTGATTGCTAGTGTTTCTCTCTTCACACTCTCTCGTCCTCTCCAGATCTAAACACAACAGCTATGGCCACACTCTCTCTACTCACCGCTAGTCACAGATCCTGCCGGATCCCGTCCGCCGGGGAAGGTGAGAAGGTGCAATGTTCACGCGGTCGTCCTCGGCGACGGCTCTTACCCGCTGCTGGTGCGTCTCGATCAGCGTGCCTTGCCGTTCTCTCCCACGCTGTGTCGGCTAGGGAGGGACTCCGACCCCTTCTTCCTCGCTGTCGTAGTGTGGGCAGAGCCGGCCTCCCGCTGCCCACCTAGCGACACCCCGACGACCCTCGGGTATAACTTCCTTCGAAACCAGCCTTGCTCTCCTGCCCCAGCTCCTCACGTTGTTGCATTTGTATCTTTTACTATTTCTTAGGCCCCCTCGTGGATAGGCTCGATCGGCTGTTCGAAAGCCACAATTTTATTTACTGTTGAGAGGTAAAACTACTTCATGCAGACGAATCTAGTACTATTTGGTTCAAATAGGGAAGAAAGGGGGTGGGGGTGGGGGAAGATTTGTTACCTGAATCCAGGACTTGGTCAAAGGAGAAAATAATGGGGGCGAAAAGTAGTAGAGACTGGCTATACAACTGGTCTCTTCATCTAATAGGGAAATAAAGGGAAACACGGTACAAACTCAATATAAACCGATTTATTGGTTGAAAAAGGAAAGAAAGTGGGGACTGGGGGATAAGTCAACAGAGTATGTCCAGCATTAGATTTGCTAGCCTCACACAGTATAAGGTGGCTATACCAAACAAAAATGGGACCAACCCATATATCATGTTTGTATGTTTGTTGCCCCGACCTCCTCTTATGTAATGCCACTGGTAAAATGTAGCAGTCCCACTTTTAAAGTAAGGGCACGTTAAACCAATGTTGTTTTCAATGTAATGCCTCTAGTAATATGAATCAATGGCACTGTTTTTCATGTCTTGCTAAATTTCCCATTAAGATAAGTTGCTTCTTTTCGTTAGAAATGCAACTGTCCTAGTCCACCTACTCTCCCGTGCCCAAATACCAACTCTTTAGCAGCTGTTAATGTAATGTTGCTGGTAAAATGAAGCAATGTCACCATTAAAGCAATGTCGTATTTAACGGTTGTCATAGTTAATCCTAATGCCCACACTAATATTTAGCAATGATGTTTCTTTAGAAATTGCTACTGTCCTTGTAGGATCACCATTCAGATAAGGAACATGCTTCTTTTCATTTGATGTATGTTTCATCACTTATTAGTCACCCTCCTTTCCACCTTTTTGTGCAAACAAAGATATACATTTCACGCTTGATCTTAGTTGAACTGCACAAAATGATATCCAAATTATAGTTGAACATTCCTGGAACTTCACGACCAACCTTTATGTTGCTCAATTTTATTGCAACTAATGAAGAAGAAGAAGCTAGCTCATGGGACCAAGTACTTGCTAACTACATGATGCAAACATTGCTTCATTTTAGGTGAACTGCACAAAATGGTCTCATGAATTGAATCATCCATGTTGGTGACTGGTGTCATCCCTTCTACGATGGTGTTGACTGCAGATATGGTTCCCATCATGAGGTATGTTCCTTTTTGGTCCGACCGTTTGCCAAAGATCATGCATGTCGACTCTGCTCTTGTGCTACTGTTTTGGCACTGCCATGATAAAGCATTAATGTTATTATTTTGCACCTTAATCTAGTGGCACTATTAATTTGAGGTAATGTTTGGGCCCCGCTAGTGCCACTGATTTTTTTTATATCTAAAGAGGGGTTTCCTCCTATTTCATTAAAGAAACAACCATAGAGAACCATTATCCGACAACATCTCAGTGCAAACGGGCAGTTATGCAACTACTACTAGAGCAGACTGAGTACTAGTAGGAGACAAGTTCGGCACATAAGCTAGGAAGGTAGGGGCGCAACACCAGCTCGACCAAGTTTGGATTACAACCCAAATTCTACCACAAAAACATCAGGGGGAAGATAGGGACTGAAAGAGCCAGCTTCAGCATCCCAGTCTAAGCACCCTCGACCTCCATCCTTGTGAGGCATGGTACACCTCGCTTGCCACCTGCTCGGCCCTAGTGCCACTGATAAAATGAAGTAATAGCACAGTTAAAATAGAGCGAGTGTCCTCTCTATCATTTCATTTCCAATGTAGATAAAGAAAGTGCTTCTCTTTGTTAGTATATGTTTCATCAACTAGTCCCATTGTTAATGTTTAAGTGTTTCTACAAACTAGGCTACTTAATTTTAGTTTATCTACACAAAAATAGAGATTGGAATGTCTCAAGGCCCCTCCTTGCACTAACGATGTACACTGATGTTCATCACTGGCAGAACGTGTATCGGGGAGAATTGGGTCGATTTCCAGTACGAAGCCTACCGTATGAGGCATCGCAGGGCCCATCTTGCCCTCGCACCATGGCATATTATGATACTATCACAATATTTTCCAATTAAGAAAATGAAGTTTCTTCTATTTATTAGTGTGTGTTTCATCAACCAGTGCCACTATAACGTAATCATGCTTTTTCATTATCTGTGCAAACATGGTTATTTAGCTGCATTTTGGTGGAACTGCACAAATGTATGGATGGAACCGATATATATGAAGAGTGCGAGGTGCAAAGTAAAAATTACCGACACCAACCATGCTCCATCTAAGCATTGGCGCTCTTTGTGGACGGATCTTTCTCGGCAGCAAATCCCCTAATCCAATACTAGTAGCTTATATTGGCACTTTTTAGGGAGTACTCTTTTCTGAAAGAAGCACCAATCGATTTTTCTTTATTTGTACACGGTGTTTGTTTTTGGTCCGGAGCTATTTTAGGGTGACTGGCGTAGTACTCGGAGACTGATTGTAAGCATGATTTTCATTAGTTGTCCCACTGATTGTAAGCATGAGCGGATGGAAGATTAGGTTAGTGTGAAGCATACCTTAAACCCTTCCGCCACCGTTGAAACGAGACAAGCAGCGAGGGAACCGTGGAGAACGACGGGGAAGCGACGTCGCGCCATCCGGCCTCCTCTTGCGGTGGAAGAACAAATACTCATGTGGCTCCGGCTGGCACCGCACCCTCACGAATGGCACACCATACTCGATTGATTCGTTATCCTCTGGATGCTCGACCTTCGACATGTATGCCCACCACCTCCGCCGAACTTTTGCATTGGGCGAACCTGTCTGCTCCATCACCCAGAGGAGATACTCGATAAACTCGAAGGACTGTTGCGTGACTGCCGCCGGGGAGTACATCGCCGCTGTCTCGCCCTTTCACATACATTGCCACATGGCCCTCACCGTCCTCGAAATCTACCACTCGTTGTCAAACCAAGTAAGGATCTCCTTCAACCTGGCTAACATCGCCTGGTTGCCGCCGACGATCTGCATGATTCGCTGTTGCATCCTCTCCATAGATGTCCTTCTAAGAGGTCCGATGCTAGCTTTGGAAAATGGGAGGAGAGACGGTGGTCTTACAATGGAGAAGAGAGAGAGGCAAGATGGTGGTTTTGCAATGGAGAAGATGGAGAGGAGAGGGGCGGTTTAGCAATGGAAAATAGGGAGAGGCGAGACGGTGGTTTTGCATCGTTAGGATCCTCTGCAGTAGCGCACCATGTAGTACGGTCACTGTCGTGTGGACTTGGCCCACAGGTCATCCGCAATATAACACCATATAGTAGGGCAGATGATCTTAACCCAGTTTTGCAATGGAGAAGAGGGAGAGGAGCGTGCGGCAGCGATTTAGGATCGGACGAGAGGGTTGGCGCGCTGTGATGGGATCAAAATCAAAATCAATTTACCCTTCAATTAAGAAAGCGACACCACATTAACTAGTCTCCCTTGTATTCTGGGTCATATTTGGCCATGATTTTCACAAATAAAATATATGTTATATGTTGCAAAAATAATATAATTTGGAAGTACATTCAGATACGAACCAAACGATACAATTTTTTATGACATGCATTGGCATTTTTCGTGTCAAATACAGTACATGGTCAAACTTTGACCTCAAAATATGCAAAACAATAAAATACTTCCAAGACCAGCGCCGCTCCTCTCCTCTTAAACCACCGCTGCTTCTCTCCTGTTCCAATCCAAAACCAGTGCCGCTCCTCTCCTCTTCCATTTCAAAACAACTATCTCTCCTCTCCCGTTCTAATCCAAAACCAGCGCCGCTCCTCTCCTCTTCCATTAAAAAACCACCGCCGACTAGTGAAGGTGTTGTGGAGAAGTAGATCGATGGAGGAGCACAACCGATGAATGAGGATCACAGACGGCGACCCTATGAAGCTAGCCAAGATGTTGGGGACACAGTCTTGGTTTGATAACCCAGAGCAATTAACGGCAACGGCGAAAGCGTTGGCCAAATATCTGGAAAAGAGCAAAAAGGAGGCGATACATCGGGAGGGAGTCGATCGGGAGTACATAGAGTTGCTCCTCTGGGACATGCAGCAGACAAATTTATTGAATCCAAACGTGAGGCAGCGGTGGTGGGAGTATCGATCCAAGATGGAGCATCCACCATAGATTGAAGGATCGAGCATCTACACGGTGTCGTTTGTGAGGGTGCCATGGCAGAGCGAGCCGGTGGAATCTTCGTCGACCATACCCAACTGCAAGAGGAGAAAAGCAGTTGGCGCGACGATGCTTCCCCGCCACCCTCTCCCTCGCCGTTCAGCTCGTCTCACGGGGCGGCTGTCTGCCGCTGAGTAATAGGAGGGGACTACCCCCCCCCTCCATAGTCTAAGCAGGAGCTTAGGGTTGTCAATGTTTGCAGGTTGTGAATTGTGTTTTGTGTTGTGTATTTTGATAGTACTTTCAGATATGAATGTCATATTTGCAATATTGATCATATGAAGTATTTTCTGAAATCTAGAGATCTATTTTTAACACTTAAAAATGTAGTTTCATATAAAAGTGCAGAGAATGTGATTCTCAGAGAAGAAACTGCAAGTTTCAGTTTTAGAGGGTAGAGCATTTATATTAACAGGCCCTTTTCAAACAGGGATAACATCATGCTGAAACTTTTATTCATGGTCGAAAATGGAACTACCAGTCAATTAACAACATGCTGATCAACATTCATGCATAGCACATCTTCATATGATGCACAGTCAAAAAGATATGCTATTTTCAAAATGCCCACACAATATTGAGTGCGAAAAACAGAGAAAATGAGGGACGAAGTTTTGCAAAGTGTTGGAGGTGGTGTGCGTAGATGACAATGGGGACCGACATGTCAGTAATGGCAAAGGCAAGAATTTGGCGATATTTTCCCTGCATCAGGTGGAACCGAACCCGAGCGCAGCAGCGGTTGGGTAGTTGAACCAGCCCACTGGGCTACTTCAGAACTTCACGTTGAAGTTTGGCACAACTGTTTGGGAAAGTAGCAGAAATTAAAAAAATTGTACGCTTCACCAAGATCAATCTATGGAGTCACCTAGCAACGAGGGAGAGGGGAGTGCATCTACATACCCTTGTAGATCGTGAGCGGAAGCGTTCAAGAGAACGTGGATGATGGAGTCGTACTCATCGTGATCCAAATCACCGATGATCCTAGCGCTAAATGGACGGCACCTCCGCGTTCTACACACGTACAGAGCAGTGAAGTCTCCTCCTTCTTGATCCAGCAAGGGGGGAGGAGAGGTTGATGGAGATCCAGCAGCACGACGGCGTGGTGGTGGATGCGGCAGTATTCCAGCAGGGCTTCGCCAAGCAGCACTGGAGGAGGAAGGGGTGTCACGAGAGGGAGAGGGAGGTGCCAGGGCACTGGTGCGGCTGCCCTGCCTCTCCCCCACTATATATAGGGGCCCTTGGGGGGCGGCGGCCCTAGGAGATCCAATCTCCTAGGGGGCGGCGGCCAAAGGGGGGGGGACTTGACCCCCAAGCAGGTGGGGAGCCCCCCACCCCTAGGGTTTCCAACCCTAGGCGCAGGGGGAGGCCCAACGGGGGCGCACCAGCCCACTATGGGCTGGTTCCCTTCCCCTTTCAGCCCATGGGGCCCTCCGAGATAGGTGGTCCCACCCGGTGGACCCCCGGGACCCTTCCGGTGGTCCCGGTACAATACCGGTGACCCCCAAAACTCTCCCGATGGCCGAAAATGGACTTCCTATATATAAATCTTTACCTCCGGACCATTCCGGAACTCCTCGTGACATCCGGGATCTCATTCGGGACTCCGACAACTTTCAGGTTACCGCATACTTATATATCTACAACCCTAGCGTCACCGAACCTTAAGTGTGTAGACCCTACGGGTTCGGGAGACACGTAGACATGACCGAGATGACTCTCCGGTCAATAACCAACAACGGGATCTGGATACCCATGTTGGCTCCCACATGCTCCTCGATGCTCTCATCATATGAAACACGATGTCAAGGATTCAATCAATCCCGTATACAATTCCCTTTGTCTATCGGTATAGTACTTGCCCGAGATTTGATCGTCGGTATACCGATACCTTGTTCAATCTCGTCATGGCAAGTCTCTTTACTCGTTCCGTAATATATCATCCCGTGACCAACACCTTAGTCACATTGAGCTCATTATGATGATGTCTTACCGAGTGGGCCCAGAGATACCTCTCCGTCACACGGAGTGACAAATCCCAGTCTCGGTTCGTGCCAACCCAACAGATACTTTCGGAGATACCCGTTGTGTACCTTTATAGCCACCCAGTTACATTGTGACGTTTGGCACACCCAAAGTATTCCTACGGTATCCAGGAGTTGCAGAACCTCATGGTCTAAGGAAAAGATACTTGACATTGGAAAAGCTTTAGCATTACGAACTACACGATCTTGTGCTAGGCTTAGTATTGGGTCTTGTCCATCACATCATTCTCCCAATGATGTGATCTCATTATCAATGACATCCAATGTCCATGGTCAGGAAACCGTAACCATCTGTTGATCAACGAGCTAGTAACTAGAGGTTTACCAGGGACACGTTATGGTCTATGTATTCGCACATGTATCACTGTTTCCGGATAATACAATTCAAGCATGAATAACAGACAATTATCATGAACAAGGAAATATAATAATAACCATTTTATTATTGCCTCTAGGGCATATTTCCAACAGTCTCCCACTTGCACTAGAGTCAATAATCTAGTTACATTGCGATGAATCGAACACCCATAGAGTTCTGGTGTTGATCATGTTTTGCTCGTGGAAGAGGTTTAGTCAATGGATCTGCGACATTCAAATCCGTATGCACTTTACAAATATCTATGTCTCCATCTTGAATATAATTCCGGATGGAGTTGAAACGGCGCTTGATGTGCTTGGTCTTCTTGTGAAACCTGGGCTCCTTGGCAATGGCAATAGCTCCAGTGTTGTCACAGAAGAGAGTCATCGGGCCCGACGCGCTTGGAATAACTCCTAGGTCGGTGATGAACTCCTTCCTCCAGACTCCTTCCTGCGCTGCTTTGCAAGCAGCTATGTACTCCGCTTCACATGTAGAATGCGCCACAACGCTTTGCTTGCAACTGCACTAGCTGACTGCCCCACCATTCAAAATATACACGTATCCGGTTTGTGACTTGGAGTCATCCAGATCTGTGTCGAAGCTAGCATCGACGTAACCCTTTACGACGAGCTCTTTGTCACCTCCATAAATGAGAAACATATCCTTAGTCCTTTTCAGGTACTTCAGGATGTTCTTGACCGCTGTCCAGTGTTCCATACCGGGATCACTTTGGTACCTCCCCACCAAACTTATGACAAGGTTCACATCAGGTCTGGTACACAGCATGGCATACATAATAGAACCTATGGCTGAGGCATAGGGGATGACACTCATCTTTTCTCTATCTTCTGCCGTGGTCGGGGATTGAGCCGTGCTCAATCTCATACCTTGCAATACAGGCAAGAACCCTTTCTTGGACTGGTCCATATTGAACTTCTTCAATATCTTGTCAAGGTATGTACTTTGTGAAAGACCAATGAGGTGTCTTGATCTATCTCTATAGATCTTGGTGCCTAATATGTAAGCAGCTTCTCCAAGGTCCTTCATTGAAAAACACTTATTCAAGTAGGCCTTTATGCTCTCCAAGAGTTCTACATCATTTCCTATCGGCAATATATCATCCACATATAATATGAGAAATGCTACAGAGCTCCCACTCACTTGCTTGTAAATACAGGCTTCTCCCCAAGTCTGTATAAACCCAAATGCTTTGATCACCTCATCAAAGCGAATATTCCAACTCCGAGATGCTTGCACTAGCCCATAGATTGAGCGCTGGAGCTTGCTGATGGCTTCTCGCCCCTCGTTGGTTACCCCAAGTGGAAGGTTTGAGATGCAGTGTAGCGGTAGTTTTCCCTTGGCAAAGATACCAAGGATTGAATCCCCTGAGACTCCGAGGGTCAACAAGAAGGTGTCAACTGCTAGCGGCGCAACTTAGCGATTGACAGGACCTGCACACATATACAAATAACTTTGCTCCCAACGAGTACAGAGAGGTTGTCAATCCCTCCGGCCTTGTCGTTTACAAAGGATCAAACGCAAGAGATAATAGTGATAGGTATGACTGCAACTAGTAAGTAAGAACAGGAAATAAATAGCGGGTGTGATCAGTGATGGTAATATGGACCGGGGTCCCATGATGTTCACTAGTGATGTCTGTCTCCCAAAAGACGATAAAACAGCTAAGCGAGGTAAAAAAATTACAGCTGGGCAATTGACAGGATTATGTGCGCAAACCAATGCTAACTATGCTGCAAGAAAGGTAGAGGCTCAAAAGCATGGGCGGTACGCCAAGGCAAGTAGACCGAAATCCATCTGCATCTACTACTAATCATCCACCTTGAGATATCTATCCAGAACATCTCGCTGGTATTAAGTTGCGAGTCCCACCCATAGTGTAAACTCAAAGCAACAGACAACTGCATTAAAAGAACTTTGCGTAAAGTAAACAATCCTTGCACCCGCAAGTACAAGCACCGTTGTTTTCCCCCTTGTGGCAACAGCACATCCCCTAGACTCATGTTTCTGTCACTCAAGCTAGTCATCGAGGGGCATGAACCCACAATCAAGCATAACGTTCCCTCTTGGAGTTACTACCTACTACTTGGCCAAAGCAATAAACAGCAACGGAGAACATGCAAGAATTACTCAAGAACATAAATATAAAAGAGGTGAATCAAATATATTACTCACACACAATCTGAACATAATCTCATAATCCATCGGATCCCAGCAAACTCATCATAGCAACAGCATAAGGATTACATATGTGCCTCGATCATGTAGGGCAGCTCACGAGGTCTAATCGGTGAAGAACAAAGAGGGGAGGAGAACATCACATAGCTACTGGTCATGGACCCATGGTCCAAGGGAGACTACTCACAACTCATCTAGGAGGCGTCCATGGTGGTGGAGAAGCTCCCGGTGGTGGTTCTCCCCTCCGGCAGGGTGCCGGGAAGAGTTCTCCTGGTGCACCCAATCTTGGAAGCGCGGCGGCGGCGGAACAGAGATGAGATCGCGAAAAAGGGTTCCGTCCTCGAGGGTTTCGGGACGCGGTGTAAATATATGCCAAAGGGGGGCGTCAAAAGAGGCAAGGGGGGCCCAGGCGCCCTGGCGGCGCGGCCAGGAGGGGGGCCGCCCCCTCTGGTCGCCTGGAGCCCTGGTGGCCCCCCTCTGGCCCTACTTTGGCCGCATGGAAGCTTCCGGAACGCTGATTTTTTATATTATTTTCCCGGAATTTTTCTGGCAATTTATGTAATGGGAAAACCTGAAATACAAAAACAGCAGAAAACAGAAACTGGCACTGGGGTGCACTGAGTTAATAGGTTAGTCCAAATATCATCAAAAGTGTATGGAAGTGCATAAATATCATAGCAATATCACACAAAAGAGGCATGGAGCAAGCAGAAATTATAGATACGTTTTGGACGTATCAACATCCCCAAGCTTAATTCCTGCTCGTCCTCGAGTAGGTAAATGATAACAAGCATAATTTCTGTGGTGACATGCTATCAACCATATAAGAACTTTTCACAGTCACATGACAAATGCTTACTGAGATAATGAATCTTTAGTAATTAAGTTGCCTCATGAGAATATCACAAAGAACTGAAAGTTTTACAATATGATACTGAAACACTCAATAGATTTGTAGTGAGCATGGTGTGCAAACATGACAAAGTGGTACCTCGCTTGCCCCCTTTAGTGAAGTAAAACATAAATGCAGGGGCACCTCCAAAGTTTAAATGACGACTAGATACAATGATTTCAGAATAAACGATATCATAATCATGCAGAAGACAATGGTACTTTGGGACAATGCACATTACACTCAGAATGACAATCATGCTCTCAATAGTTGGTGCTTTAAAGAAAGAAGGTGGAGTCTCTCGAACCGTGGCTTTTGATGGCAAGGTTGAAAACCCGTGGTCGGAAACAAAAACTAAACATGTACCTGAGCTCTTGGTTTTTAAAAACAGAGGTAAAACTTATTTTTTTTGGAATATGCATACTTCGTCAACGAATGCTAGCAGATAACTCAATTACTTCTCGAGTTGGACAAGTTTCGAGGAACAGCTCCCGCACGAGGACGATCACATCCTCTTAATCTCCTTTGTTTATCACTGCCAAAGTTTTCTGATTTCTCATGAACAAAGCGTGAAGGAGGGTTTGTTTGTTGTATATTTTTTAATGAGCTGGGCACACTCTTTGCCAGTTCCTTCTCGCATTAGGGGTTTGCACATTAGACATGCAATCCCGGGGTGAAGCTTGTCCAACCTAAAAAGATCATGAATTAACTACTACTTCCTCGTGAGCTAAAATAGAGGCACAAAAGAGAAATGTTTTTGAATAACTTCGAGATGGTACAAGATAGTCTTCGTTAGGAATGGTAAGTAAATACCATGTATAGGAAGGTATGGTGGACTCATATGGCATAACTGGTTTAAAGGATTTTGGATGCACAAGCAGTCAGACCGCTTAGTACAGGCGAAGGTTAGCAAAAGACTGGGAGCGACCAACTAAGAGAGCAATGACGGTCATAATCATGTAGAGCGACAAAACAACATTGAATCGGGCATGGAAGTTATATCGCTACTCAGAAATCAAAGATCATCAAGGCTTGATAGACTTTCTTTACAGTCTTAAATATGCGTGAGCATATGCCAAGTCAATCAAAATAAATTCTTGGAGGAAGATATCACTAAACCATACCACATCATAGGCAAACAAATCATGTTGGTACTTCAATAACACATTAAGAACCCCCCAGCTATTTGAGACTAACCATAAGAAAACATGAACTACTAAGCACCATTATGCACATAGCATTTTTATCATAGACATATCAACCAGTGCAAGAGAAGACAACTCTCTTAACAAGATAAGCATGATAACTCAAGAGAGTTCCAGCAACCAACTAAACAAAAGCTCTTTAAAAAGTAAAGCATGAAAACTAAGAGCTGAACATGACAGTAGCTATTGAAAGACAAAGAACATACACATCAAAGATAAGCATGAAAATCATATGTTGTGTTCTAGGTTGAAGTGGAGCGTGTTTCTCTCCCAAACAAAGAAAGTTGGGTTCCAACTTGTTATGAACAGAAAGCAAAGCTAAAGAAAACTAAAAGGAAACTAAAAGCAAGACGCTCCAAGCATAGCACATAACACATGAAGTGATTAAAATATAGTGGAACGAAAGACGAACTGATAATTGTTGATGGAGAAGGGGATGCACGGGGGCATCCCCAAGCTTAGACGCTTGAGTCTTCTTGAATATTTCTTGGGGGTGCATGGGGGCATTGATACGTCCAAAACGTATCTATAATTTCTGCTTGCTCCATGCCACTTTTGGGTGATATTGCTATGATATTCATACACTTCTATAAACTTTTGATCATATTTGGACTAACCTACTAATCCAGTGCACCCGGGTGCCAGTTTTTGTTTTCGGCTGTTTTTGTATTTCAGATTTTCACGTTACGAGAACTACGAGGAAAAATCCAGAAAAATTATATAAAAAATCAGTGTTCCGGAAACTTCCTTGCGCTCGAAGGACAGCCGGGGGGGGGGGGCACCAGGGCGCCAGGCGCCCTGGCGGCGCCCCCCCCCCCCTGGGCCGCGCCGGGGGGGCGCCTGGGCCCCCCGAGCCCCGTCTGGTGCCCCCCTTCGGCATATATTTAGAGCTTCCTTCGAAACCCTCGGGACGGGAACTCTTTCTTGCGGTCTCATCTCTGTTCCGCCGCCGCCGCCGCTTCCAAGATCGGGAGCACCAGGAGAACCCTTCCCGGCACCCTGCCGGAGGGAGGGATCATCATCGGGGGCCTCTCCACCACCATGGACGCCTCCCGGATGAGTTGTGAGTAGTCTCCCTTGGACCATGAGTCCATGACTAGTAGCTGTGTGATGTTCTCCTCCCGTTCTTGTGCTTCACTAATTAGTCCTCGTGAGCTGCCCTACATGATCGAGGCACATATATAATCCTTATGCTGTTGCTATGTTGAGTTTGCTGGGATCCGATGGATTATGAGATTATGTTCAGATTGATCTTGAGTAATATATTTGATTTACCTCTTTTATATTTATGTTCATAAGTAATTCTTGCATGTTCTCCGTTGTTATTTATTGCTTTGGCCAAGTAATAGGTAGTGACTCCAAGAGGGAACGTTATGCTCGATTGTGGGTTCATGCCCCTTGATGACTAGCTTGAGTGACAGAAACATGAGTCTAGGGGATGTGCTGTTGCCACAAGGGGGAAAACAACGGTGCTTGTGCCCGCGGGTGCAAGGATTGTTTACTTTGCGCAAAGTTCTTTTAATGCAGATGTCTGTTGCATTGAGTTTACACTATGGGTGGGACTCGCAACTTAATACCAGCGAGATGTTCTGGATAGATATCTCAAGGTGGATGATTAGTAGTAGATATTGATGGATTTCGGTCTACTTACTTTGGCGTACCGCCCATGCTTTGAACCTCAACCTTTCTTGCAATGTAGTCAGCATTGGTTTGCGTTCGTGGTCCTGTCAATTGCCCAGCTGTAATTCGTTTACCTCACATAGCTATTTTATCGTCTTTTGGGAGAGAGACATCACTAGTGAACATCATGAGACTCCGGTCCATATTACCATCATTGATCACATCCGCTATTTACTTTTCGCTATTATTTACTATTGCAAACATTATCTATCACTACTATCATTGCTTTTAATCCTTTGTGAACTACAAGGCCGGAGGGATTGACAACCTCTCTGTACTCGTTGGGAGCAAATTTATTTGTATCTGTGTGCAGGTCCACGTTGATTGCTAATATCCGGCGCCGTAGCAGTTGACACCTACTTGTTGAACCTAGGAGTCTCTGGGGATTCGATCCTTGGCATCTTTGCTAAGGGAAAAACTTCCACAACACTGCATCTTACACCTTCCACTTGGGGTAACCAACGAGGGGTTAGAGGCCCATCAAGGAGTTTTTCTGGCGCCGTTGCCGGGGACTCCACTCTTCAGGATAGGGGAGTTGCACGCTATCTTTTACCTTTGCTTTTAGTCTTGTTAGTTTACCTTTCAGTTTTCTTCATGTCTTTTCACTGGTTATGCTTATGGACAACCTTGTTATTGGATCGTTGCTTGTGGGAAGACGCCCCACACCTGTGGTGGTTGATCCTCCCCCTACTGAAATTGTGCCCTATAAAATACCAGCTGGTATTATCGATTATGTTAGGGCTAATCGTTATGCAGGAGACAGACATCCCAGTGAACACTTGCTATACATGTCACAACTATGTTCATTATTTAAGCTTGCAGGTGTATCAAGGGAGTTTGTCATGAGGAAATTGTTCATCGTATCACTTATAGATAAAGCTTCAGATTGGTATAAGCTTCTCGATAACTCACACTTGCTTGATTGGCAAGAGCTTATGTCTCTCTTTTATACTAAGTTTTATCCTCTTCATGATGCTTATGTGGAGATCAAGAGTACCTTTTTGCATGTGGATCATGGTAACAATGCTTTATGTGATGCTTATATTGTTGAGTTTATTCGTGATCCCACTGAAAATTATTATGAGAAGGGAACATATGCTTATAGATATTTCAATAATATTAAGTTCCCTCTCTTTATGTTGAAGGTTTTGAAGCTGTACTTGTTTTGTCTTCCTATGCTTATTGCTTTGTGCTTCAATGAATTATTCTATTGCAATATTCCTATGCATAGGAAGCATGTTAGGCTTAAATGTGTTTGGTATTTGCTTCTTGATGCTCTCTTTTGTTCTTCAATTCTTATTCCTACAAGAGCATCATTAAAGTCTTATGCCTAGCTTAAAGGCATAAAAGAAAGCGCTTTTGGGAGGCAGCCCACATGAATAAATTTTTATATTTTGATTTTGTTGTGTCTTGATGTTATTTACTACAGTAGCATAAGCATTCTATCTTTGCTTTTAATATTTGTGCCAAGTATAGCCTCTGATTGCTAGAAAGTTCAAAAGTTGTGAGGTGCTGTCCAGGAAACAGATTCTGTCCTTGGATAGAAAAATTCGTATAAAATCACCAGATCATCTTTTTGGTCTGAATTTTTTTGACAGCGTTCTCTATATAATTTTCTTTCGTGCGTCTGTTCTGAGTTTTTTGATTTGAGTTTCATAAGTACCCCGAACAAATCATTTACTATCTGCTGTTCTGTTTTTCACAGATTCTGTCCTGTTTTGCCTTTCCTTCATTTTGCAAACCAAGAGCTTGCTTTTTCTTTGCAAAAACCTTTTGGCAATCTCGAGAAACAGTAGAACTTCAAGAATATCTTTATTTCCAGCAAGGTGCAATTATTTTATTAAGGGTACTAACCTCGCTAATCAGATTATGATGAGTTATGTATGAAGGGAGTTTTCAAGTGTGCGAGGGAAGATGATAAAAAGATTCAGGAGTGTCAAGCGCTCAAGCTTGGGGATGCCCCCGTGCACCCCCAAGAAATACTCAAGAAGACTCAGGCGTCTAAGCTTGGGGATGCCCCCGTGCATCCCCTTCTCCATCAACATTATCAGTTCGTCTTTCGTTCCGCTATATTTTTATCACTTCATGTGTTATGTGCTATGCTTGGAGCGTCTTGCTTTTAGTTTTTCATAACGAGTCGGAACTCAGCTTTCTTTATGTGGTAGAGAAACACGCTCCACTTCTACCTAGAACATAACATAGAATTTTCATGTCTATCTTTGCTGTGTGTGTTCTTTGTCTTTTAATAGCTACTATGATGCTCTGCTCTTAGTATTCATGCTTATCTTTCAAAGAGCTTTTGTTTAGTTGGTTGCTTGAACTCTCTTTAATTATCATGCTCACCTTATTAAGAGAGTTTGCTTCCGTTGCATTGGTTGATATGTCTATAATAAAGATGCTACGTGCATAATGGTGCTTAGTAGTTCATGTTTTCTTATGGTTAGTCTCAAATAGCTGGGGGGTTCCCAATGTGTTATTGGAGTACCAACATGATTTGTTTGCCTATGATGTGGTATGGTTTAGTAATATCTTCCTTCGAGAATTTATTTTGATTGACTTGGCGTATGCTCACGCATATTTAAGACTGTAAAGAAAGTCTGTCAAGCCTTGATGATCTTTTATTTCTGAGTAGCGATATAACTTCCATGCCTAATTCAATATTGCTTTGTCGCTCTGCATGATTATGAACGTCATTGCTCTCTTAGTTGGTCGCTCCCAGTCTTTTGCTAACCTCCACCTGTACTAAGCGAACTAACTTTGCAATACATAGCTCATGGGAAAGTAGCTTAAAAACTATTGTGGTAAAGAATATGTTGCCTATGTATCTTATTTCTTATAAGTTGCTTGCTGAGAGGTAACCATGTTTCTGGGGACGCCATCAACTGTCACACTTTTGTTGAATATCATGTGAGTTGCTATGCATGTTCGTCTTGTCCGAAGTAAGGGTGATTTGCCATGGGTTGAATGAGTATGCATATTGTTAGAGAAGAACATTGGGCCGCCAACCAAAGCCATGTATCATGGTGGAAGTTTTAGCTTGGACATTAATCCTCAATCTATTATGAGAATATGCTTATGCATTAAAGAGGAGTCCATCATCTATTTTCTATGTTGTCCCGGTATGGATGTCCTCAAGTTGAGATCTATCAAAAACGAGAAATCAAATGCGATTTATCTCCTTGGACCTTTGTACAGGTGGCATAGAGGTACCCCTTTGTGACACTTGCTTGAAACATATGTAATGCAATGATAACCCATGGAAATCCGAGCTAATTAGGACAAGGTGCGAGCACTATTAGTATTCGATGCATGAGGCTTGCAACTTATAGGATGTCTTATGCATGACACATATGAAGTACTACTACCGTTGACAAAATTGCTTCTATGTTTTCAAAATAAAAAAAATCCACCTTCTTTCTTCAAGCACCAACTACTGAGAGCATGATTGTCATTCTGAGTGTAATGTGCATTGTCCCAAAGTAGCATTGTCTTTTGCATGATTGTGATATCGTTTATTCTGAAATCATTGTATCTAGTCATCACTTAAACCTTGAAGGTGCCCCTGCATTTATGTTTTGCTTCACTAAAGGGGGCAAGCTAGATATCACTTTATCATATTCGCACACCATGTTCATTGCAAATCTTTTTGATGTTGCAGTTTCATGTTGTAAAACTTTCAGTCATTTGTGATCTTCTCATGAGGCAACTTAATTACTATAGAATCATTGTCTCAGTAAGCTTTTGTCATATGACTATAAAAAGTCCTATATGGTTAATAGCATGTCACCACAGAAATTATTCTTGTTATCATTTACCTACTCGAGGACGAGCAGGAATTAAGCTTGGGGATGTTGATACGTCCAAAACGTATCTATAATTTCTGCTTGCTCCATGCCACTTTTGGGTGATATTGCTATGATATTCATACACATCCATACACTTTTGATCATATTTGGACTAACCTACTAATCCAGTGCACCCCGGTGCCAGTTTCTGTTTTCGGCTGTTTTTGTATTTCAGGTTTTCACGTTACGAGAACTGCCAGGAAAAATCCAGAAAAATTATATAAAAAATCAGCGTTCCGGAAACTTCCTTTCGCCCGAAGGACAGCCGGGGGGCCACCAGGGCTCCAGGCGCCCTGGCGGCGCGCCCCCCCTGGGCCGCGCCGGGGGGGGGGGCGCCTGGGCCCCCCGAGCCCCGTCTGGTGCCCCCCTTCGGCATATATTTAGAGCTTCCTTCGAAACCCTCGGGACGGGAACTCTTTTTCGCGATCTCATCTCTGTTCCGCCGCCGCCGCCGCTTCCAAGATCGGGAGCACCAGGAGAACCCTTACCGGCACCCTGTCGGAGGGAGGGATCATCACCGGGAGCCTCTCCACCACCATGGACGCCTCCCGGATGAGTTGTGAGTAGTCTCCCTTGGACCATGAGTCCATGACCAGTAGCTATGTGATGTTCTCCTCCCATTCTTGTGCTTCACTAATTAGTCCTCGTGAGCTGCCCTACATGATCGAGGCACATATGTAATCCTTATGCTGTTGCTATGTTGAGTTTGCTGGGATCCGATGGATTATGAGATTATGTTCAGATTGATCTTGAGTAATATATTTGATTTACCTCTTTTATATTTATGTTCATAAGTAATTCTTGCATGTTCTCCGTTGTTATTTATTGCTTTGGCCAAGTAATAGGTAGTGACTCCAAGAGGGAACGTTATGCTCGATTGTGGGTTCATGCCCCTCGATGACTAGCTTGAGTGACAGAAACATGAGTCTAGGGGATGTGCTGTTGCCACAAGGGGGAAAACAACGGTTCTTGTGCCCGCGGGTGCAAGGATTGTTTACTTTACGCAAAGTTCTTTTATGCAGTTGTCTGTTGCATTGAGTTTACACTATGGGTGGGACTCGCAACTTAATACCAGCGAGATGTTCTGGATAGATATCTCAAGGTGTATGATTAGTAGTAGATATTGATGGATTCGGTCTACTTACTTTGGCGTACCGCCCATGCTTTGAACCTCAACCTTTCTTGCAATGTAGTCAGCATTGGTTTGCGTTTGTGGTCCTGTCAATTGCCCAGCTGTAATTCGTTTACCTCACATAGCTGTTTTATCGTCTTTTGGGAGAGAGACATCACTAGTGAACATCATGAGACTCCGGTCCATATTACCATCATTGATCACATCCGCTATTTACTTTTCGCTATTATTTACTATTGCAAACATTATCTATCACTACTATCATTGCTTTTAATCCTTTGTGGACTACAAGGCCGGAGGGATTGACAACCTCTCTGTACTCGTTGGGAGCAAAGTTATTTGTATCTGTGTGCAGGTCCACGTTGATTGCTAATATCTGGCGCCGTAGCAGTTGACACCTACTTGTTGAACCTAGGAGTCTCTGGGGATTCGATCCTTGGCATCTTTGCTAAGGGAAAAACTTCCACAACACTGCATCTTACACCTTCCACTTGGGGTAACCAACGAGGGGTTAGAGGCCCATCAGGCATCCCCAAGCTTGAGCGTTTGACACTCCTGAATCTTTTTATCATCTTCCCTCGCACACTTGAAAACTCCCTTCATACATAACTCATCATAATCTGATTAGCGAGGTTAGTACCCATAATAAAATAATTTCTCCTTGCTGGAAATAAGGATAATCTTGAAGGTCTACTGTTTCTCAAGATTGCCAAAAGGTTTTTGCAAAGAAAAAGCAAGCTCAAGGTTTGCAAAACGAAGGAAAGGCAAAACAGGACAGAATCTGTGAAAAACAGACCAGCAGGTAGTAAATAATTTTTTCGGGGCACTTCTGCAACTCAAATCAAAAAACTCAGAACAGACGCCCGAAAGCCAATTGTATAGAGCACGCTGTCGAAAAAATTCAGACCAAAAAGATGATCTGGTGATTTTATACGAATTTTTATGTCCAAGGACAGAATCTGTTTCCTGGACAGCACGTCACAACTTTTGAACTTTCTTGCAATCAGAGGCTAAACTTGGCACAAAGCTGTAAAGTAAAGATACAATGATGATGCTACTGTAGTAACAAACATCAAGACACAACAAAAGCAAAAATAAAATTTTATTCATTGTGGACTGCCTCCCAAAAGCGCTTTCTTTTATGCCTTTAAGCTAGGCATAATGCAGAGAGATCAAGTTTTATCAAGAGTAAAAGAATAGCTAGCCCGTATGACGGACTCAAAAGGTAACTTAATCTTCTTTCTAGGGAAGTGTTCCATCCCTTTCTTGAGAGGAAATTGGAATTTTATATTCCCCTCTTTCATGTTAATGATGGCACCAACGGTGCGAAGAAAAGGACGTCCCAAAATAATTGGACAAGAAGGTTCACATTCAATATCCATAATAGTAAAATCAACGGGAACATAATTGTCATTGACAACGATAAGAACATCATCGATCCTCCCCAAGGGTTTCTTTATGGAAGAATCAACAAGACGAACACCGAAAGAACAAGAATCAAAAGGTTTCAATTTAAGCATATCATATATTCTTTTGGGCATAACGGAGGTACTAGCTCCAACATCACATAAAGCATAGCAAGAGAAGTTATTCAACTTAATTTTAATCATAGGATCCCAACCATCTTCTAGCTTTCTAGGTATGGAGGCTTCTACCCTAAGTTTCTCCTCCCTAGCTTTGATGAGAGCAGTAGTGATATGCTCTGTGAAGGCAAGATTAAGCGTGCTAGTGCGGGGATCTCTAGACATCTTGTGAAGGAAATCAATAACTTCAGAAAGGGTGCAATTATCAAAATCAAGGTCACTACTATCAAGTAAAGTGGTAGTGGTGTCCTTTAGGCTCACTTGTTTGGTAGTTTCTATAGTCATAGCATCACCATTAATAGGTCCAATGGGACCAGGAGTGCATTGGGTGCTAAGAGTTTGGATATCCTCAACAACTTGGATAGTAGCAACAGTGTGGTGGGTAGGAAGGTTCTTAATTCTATCTTCTTCCTCCTTTTCTCTAGCCCATCTCTCTTTAAGTTTAGCCAACATCCTAATGTTTTCATTAATTTGCACTTGAATAGCATTCATAGGAGTGGTCTTACTCTCCTCAAGAGGGGAAGTTCTAATTTTAAGCAACTGTACCTCATGGGCTAAATTGTCTACCTTCGAAGAGAGATCGTCTAGTTTGGCTAGTTTTTCTTCTACACTCTTATTGAAGGCTTTTTGGGTAGTGATGAAATCTTTAAGCATAATCTCTAGTTCAGAAGTGGAGTTCTTGGTGCTAGGATAAGCATGGTTGTTCCCATAGGAATTAGAGGGGAACGGTCTAGGATTGCTACCAAAATTACTCCTATAAGCATTGTTATTGAAATTGTTTCTAGAGATAAAGTTCACATCTACTTGATCTTGAGCAATCAAAGAATTTAAAGGAACATCACGAGGATCAATAGAAGATTGCTTGGAAAGTAGAGACATGATCAAGTCAACTTTTTCATTTAGGGAGGAAATCTCCTCGACAGAGTTTACCTTCCTACCTATTGGAGCGCGTTCGGTGTGCCATTGGGAATAATTGGTCATCATCTCATCGAGAAGCTTCGTGGCAGCACCAAGTGTAGTTGACATAAAGGTTCCTCCCGCGGCCGAATCTAACAAGTTCCGCGAGGTAAAGTTCAAGCCTGCATAAAAAGTTTGGATAACCATCCAGGTAGTCAAACCATGAGTAGGGCAGTTCTTGACAAGAGATTTCATGCGTTCCCAAGCTTGGGCAACGTGTTCATTATCCAATTGTTTGAAATTCATTATGTTACTCCTTAGTTGGATAATTTTAGCAGGTGGATAGTACTTCCCAATAAAGGCATCCTTGCACTTGTCCCAAAAATCTATGCTATTTCTAGGCAAAGACTGAAACCAAATTTTAGCTCCTCCCCTCAAGGAGAAAGGAAAAAGCTTGAGCTTAACAATATTACCATATATTTCTTGGTACTTTTGCATATCACAGAGTTCAACAAAATTATTTAAGTGCAAAGCAGCATCATCTCCAGCACCGGAGAATTGATCTTTCATAACTAGGTTCAGTAAAGCAGGTTTAATTTCATAAGAAGGTGCTGAAGTGGCAGGTGTAGTAATAGGCGTGCAGATAAAGTCATCGTTGTTATGACTAGTGAAGTCACACAACTTGGTGTTCTCGGTGGAACCCATAGCAGCAAGCAAGCAAGATAACTATTTTTGTGATTTTCGATAAAGGGAACTAAAGCAAAAACTGAAAGGTAAACTAACAAGACTAAAAAGCAAAGGTAAAAGATAGCGTGCAACTCCCCTATCTTGAAGAGTGGAGTCCCCGGCAACGGCGCCAGAAAACTTTGCTTGATGGCTTCTCGCCCCTTGTTGGTTACCCCAAGTGGAAGGTTTGAGATGCAGTGTAGCGGTAGTTTTCCCTTGGCAAAGATACCAAGGATCGAATCCCCTGAGACTCCGAGGGTCAACAAGAAGGTGTCAACTGCTAGCGGCGCAACTTAGCGATTGACAGGACCTGCACACATATACAAATAACTTTGCTCCCAACGAGTACAGAGAGGTTGTCAATCCCTCCGGCCTTGTCGTTTACAAAGGATCAAACGCAAGAGATAATAGTGATAGGTATGACTGCAACTAGTAAGTAATAACATGAAATAAATAGCGGGTGTGATCAGTGATGGTAATATGGACCGGGGTCCCATGATGTTCACTAGTGATGTCTCTCTCCCAAAAGACGATAAAACAGCTAAGCGAGGTAAACAAATTACAGCTGGGCAATTGACAGGATTATGTGCGCAAACCAATGCTAACTATGCTGCAAGAAAGGTAGAGGCTCAAAAGCATGGGCGGTACGCCAAGGCGAGTAGACCGAAATCCATCTGCATCTACTACTAATCATCCACCTTGAGATATCTATCTAGAACATCTCGCTGGTATTAAGTTGCGAGTCCCACCCATAGTGTAAACTCAAAGCAACAGACAACTGCATTAAAAGAACTTTGCGTAAAGTAAACAATCCTTGCACCCGCAAGTACAAGCACCGTTGTTTTCCCCCTTGTGGCAACAGCACATCCCCTAGACTCATGTTTCTGTCACTCAAGCTAGTCATCGAGGGGCATGAACCCACAATCAAGCATAACGTTCCCTCTTGGAGTTACTACCTACTACTTGGCCAAAGCAATAAACAGCAACGGAGAACATGCAAGAATTACTCAAGAACATAAATATAAAAGAGGTGAATCAAACATATTACTCACACATAATCTGAACATAATCTCATAATCCATCAGATCCCAGCAAACTCATCATAGCAACAGCATAAGGATTACATATGTGCCTCGATCATGTAGGGCAGCTCACGAGGTCTAATCGGTGAAGAACAAAGAGGGGAGGAGAACATCACATAGCTATTGGTCATGGACCCATGGTCCAAGGGAGACTACTCACAACTCATCCGGGAGGCGTCCATGGTGGTGGAGAAGCTCCCGGTGGTGGTTCTCCCCTCCGGCAGGGTGCCGGGAAGAGTTCTCCTGCTGCTCCCGATCTTGGAAGCGCGGCGGCGGCGGAACAGAGATGAGATCGCGAAAAAGGGTTCTGTCCTCGAGGGTTTCGGGACGCGGTGTAAATATATGCCAAAGGGGGGCGTCAGAAGAGGCAAGGGGGGCCCAGGCGCCCTGGCGGCGCGGCCAGGAGGGGGGCCGCCCCCTCTGGTCGCCTGGAGCCCTGGTGGCCCCCCTCTGGCCCTACTTTGGCCGCATGGAAGCTTCCGGAACGCTGATTTTTTATATATTTTTCCCGGAATTTTTCTGGCAATTTACGTAATGGGAAAACCTGAAATACAAAAACAGCAGAAAACAGAAACTGGCACTGGGGTGCACTGAGTTAATAGGTTAGTCCAAATATGATCAAAAGTGTATGGAAGTGCATAAATATCATAGCAATATCACACAAAAGAGGCATGGAGCAAGCAGAAATTATAGATACGTTTTGGACGTATCACTTGCATACCTTGTTAGCATTCTCAGGATCGACAAAACCTTCCGGCTGCATCATATATAGTTCTTCCTTGAGTAAGCCATTAAGGAATGCCGTTTTGACGTCCATTTGCCATATCTCATAATCATAGAATGCAGCAATTGCTAACATGATTCGGACAGACTTCAGCATCGCTACGGGAGAGAAAGTCTCATCGTAGTCAATCCCTTGAACTTGTCGATAATCTTTAGTGACAAGTCGAGCCTTATAGATGGTCACATTACCATCCGCGTCAGTCTTCTTCTTAAAGATCCATTTATTTTCTATGGCGTGCCGATCAGCGGGCAAGTCCACCAAAGTCCATACTTTGTTTTCATACATGGATCCTATCTCGGATTTCATGGCTTCACGCCATTTGTTGGAATCGGGGCCCGCCATCGCTTCTTCATAGTTCGAAGGTTCACCATTGTCTAACAACATGATTTCAGTAGTAACTTGATCTAAAGCTTCATGATCATTATCATTAACTTCCTCCCTAGTCGGTGCAGGCACCACAGGAACATCTTCCTGCGCTGCGCTACTTTCTGGTTCGGAAGGGGTGACTGTCACCTCATCAAGTTCCACTTTCTTCCCACTCACTTCTTTCGAGAGAAACTCTTTCTCCAGAAAGGATCCATTCTTGGCAACGAAGACCTTGCCTTCGGATCTGAGGTAGATGGTATACCCAATAGTTTCCTTAGGGTATCCTATGAAGAAGCATTTTTCTGATTTGGGTTCGAGCTTTTCAGGTTTGAAGTTTCTTGACATAAGCATCGCAACCCCAAACTTTCAGAAACGACAACTTAGGTTTCTTGCCAAACCAAAGTTCATACGGTGTCGTCTCAACGGATTTAGACGGAGCCCTATTTAAAGTGAATGCGGTAGTCTCTAAAGCATAACCCCAAAATGATAGCGGTAAGTCGGTATGAGACATCATAGATCGCACCATGTCCAACAGAGTATGATTACGACGTTCGGACACACCATTACGCTGAGGTGTTCCAGGCGGTGTTAACTATGAAACCATTCCACAGTTCCTTAGGTGTGTGCCAAATTCGTGACTTAAATATTCTCCTCCACGATCCGATCGTAGGAACTTTATTTTTCTGTCATGTTGATTCTCAACCTCATTCTGAAATTCCTTGAACTTTTCGAAGGTCTCAGACTTGTGTTTCATCAAGTAGACAAACCCATATCTACTTAAGTCACCTATGAGGGTGAGAACATAACGATGGCCTCCGCGAGCTTCAACACTCATCGGACCGCACACATCGGTATGTATGATTTCCAATAAGTTGGTCGCTCGCTCCATTGTACCGGAGAACGGAGTCTTGGTCATCTTGCCCAAGAGGCATGGTTCGCACGTGTCAAATGATTCATAATCAAGAGACTCCAAAAGTCCATCTGCATGGAGCTTCTTCATACGTTTGACACCAATATGACCAAGGCGGCAAGCCATAAGTATGTGGGACTATCATTATCAACTTTTCATCTTTTTGCATTCACACTATGAATATGTGTAACATCACGTTCGAGATTCATTAAGAATAAACCATTGACCAGCGGGACATGACCATAAAACATCTCTCTCATATAAATAGAACAACCATTATTCTCGGATTTAAATGAGTAGCCATCTCGCATTAAACGAGATCCAGATACAATGTTCATGCTCAAAGCTGGTACTAAATAACAATTATTGAGGTTTAAAACGAATCCCGAAGGTAGATGCATATGTAGCGTGCCAACGGCGATCACATCGACCTTGGAACCATTCCTGACATGCATCGTCACCTCGTCCTTCGCCAGTCTCCGTTTATTCCGCAGCTCCTGCTTTGAGTTACAAATGTGAGCAACTGCACCGGTATCAAATACCCAGGAGCTACTACGAGCGCTGGTAAGGTACACATCAATAACATGTATATCACATATACCTTTGACGTTGCCGGCCTTCTTATCTGCTACGTATTTGGGGCAATACCGCTTCCAGTGACCCGTTCCCTTGCAATAAAAGCACTCAGTCTCAGGCTTGGGTCCATTCTTTGGCTTCTTCCCGGCAACTGGCTTACCGGGCGCGACAACTCCTTTGCCGTCTTTCTTGAAGTTCTTCTTACCCTTGCCTTTCTTGAACTTAGTGGTTTTATTCACCATCAACACTTGATGTTCTTTCTTGATCTCCACCTCCGCTGACTTCAGCATTGAATACACCTCGGGAATGGATTTATCCATCCCTTGCATATTGAAGTTCATCATGAAGCTCTTGTAGCTAGGTGGGAGCGACTGGAGGATTCTGTCAACGACTGCTTCATCTGGGAGATTAATTCCCAACTGAGACAAGCGATTGTGCAACCCAGACAATTTGAGTATGTGCTCGCTCACAGAACTATTCTCCTCCATCTTACAACTGTAGAATGCGTCGGAGACATCATATCTCTCGACTCGGGCATGAGCTTGGAAAACCATTTTCAGCTCTTGGAACATCTCATATGCCCCGTGGTGCTCAAAACGCTTTTGGAGCCCCGGTTCTAAGCTGTAAAGCATGCCGCACTGAACCAGGGAGTAATCATCACAACGTGACTGCCAAGCGTTCATAACGTCTTGGTTCGCTGGGGCGGGAGCATCACCTAGCGACGCTTCAAGGACATATGTTTTCTTGGCGGCTATGAGGATGATCCTCAAGTTACGGACCCAATCTGTATAGTTGCTACCATCGTCTTTCAGCTTGGTTTCTCTAGGAACGCGTTGAAGTTGAGGGTAACATGAGCGTGGGCCATTGGATCTACAAGACATATTGTAAAGATTTTAGACTATGTTCATGACAATTAAGTTCATCTAAACAAATTTAATGAACTCCCACTCAGATAGACATCACTCTAGTCATCTAAGTGATACATGATCCGAATCGACTAGGCCGTGTCCGATCATCACGTGAGATGGACTAGTCATCGACGGTGAACATCTTTGTGTTGATCGTATCTTCTATACGACTCATGATCGACCTTTCGGTCTTCCGTGTTCCGAGGCCATGTCTGTACATGCTAGGCTCGTCAAGTGAACCCTAAGTGTATTGCGTGTGTAAATCTGGCTTACACCCGTTGTATGCGAACGTTAGAGCCTATCACACCCGATCATCACGTGGTGCTTCGGAACAACGAACCTTAGCAACGGTGCACAGTTAGGGGGAACACAATTCTTGAAATTTTAGTGAGAGATCATCTTATTTACTACCGTCGTTCTAAGCAAAAAAGATGCAAAAACATGATAAACATCGCATGCAATCCAATAGTGACATGATATGGCCAATATCATTTTGCTCCTTTTGATCTTCATCTTCGGGGCTCCATGATCATCATTGTCACCGGCATGACACCATGATTGATAGATGTGAGGGCCCGATCTTTCGATGAGATGATAACTATCGATTTGGTGGAGTCGACTTTGACGATCCGACTACAAACGTGCACGACATTGCGCCTTAGCAATTGCTAAACCAATCTCCAGGGGTTACTGACAATGCCAAAAGCACAATCAGGCTGACCACGAAGGTCTATTCCTGCATGCAATCAAAGAACAAGCAAGAATATGATAAAGCAATCTGAATATTACAAATATAGATGAAGTGTTGATAAAGGTGGGGATCCGTAAGCGGTCTGGGTCTGGTCGTTGGACACAAACGAAGTACACGAAGTTGCAATGGCTAACTTTTGACTAAACAAATCCCCAAAGAAAAAGCTACTAGATGGATCTACTTATATAGGAGCAAGGGGTGGCGGCCAAGGAGGTGGAAGGACGTCCCAAGTCAGCCTAAAACTAACCCTAGGTCGTACAAGGCTCATGGGCCCAAGTGGAGGTGATGTAACACCTTTGGACTTGTAGTTTGACTCGGATTCTGCTGCAGCGTCCGATTGTTTCGTCGGTATCTCAACGCTCCGGACGAATTTGAAGGTGAATCTAATTGGGTTGGAAAGTTTACGAAATCTAGTTTCCAACAAAAAAAGAATCACCCAATTCGGAGTCCGTATGAAGGAGTTCTTGCCGTTTTGAGTCAGGTATGTCTGTGCAGTCCGAATCTGGATGCAGAACGTGAGAGACTTGGACTCTATCTTCTCTTGGCCCAAAAGTGACGTGAGAGAACTTTTTGAACAGCACCTAAACTTCTCTTTTTCCCTTATCTTCATATGTGGATTGTACAAATGTCTCATACACCTGGAATTAGACATGGCACAAAAGTCTGTTAAGTATTTTTGTCCTGGATGACATAAATAAATTGTTGCATAGTTTGCATTAGAAATCACCTCACAAATATACATGTATGCAATATTTTTGGTCGTATCCAAGGTAGTCATGTCCTCATCATCCTCCCTTTCTTGAAAATAAATCCGCCTCGGCGTTGCTTAATCTGAAATTTGGGTAAGAAAATAGACAAGGTGTACATGTTGTATACGTATATATCATCCATTTTTACTTCCCTTAATTTTTGCACATATGACACATATATAGATGAGTAACTTTCGTAGTTCATAAAATATAAAGCCAAAATATTATCACAAGAAGTAGAAGGCATGAAAATATTGCAACTCAGTTTGCACAAATAAGTGAAGCTCTTATTCATATCTAAAGATTGACAATGTTCATCATTAAACCATCCCAACATTGGTGAATAAACCTTACTTGCATGAAATTCACAGGCTACAACATGCCTAAATAAGCAAACATGCAATAAGTCATTTGACATAGAATCGTCACCAAGATTAGAGGTCATATCAAAATGATTAAACATTGGCACAATAATTTTCAAATTTATTTTATCGAAATCTGATTTATTCTCTAATTCACATGATTCTTTTGCATCAACAGTTAATTCAATGGGTGCACTCAAAATTTTTGGTATTTTAGTTGTTTGATCACATGACGCATTCATGACAGTAACATGATTATCTAAACTAGGTGGTGTGCTCAAATCAATAGGTAATTCAATACATGATGTATTCAAGTTAACTAGATATGCATCATCCTCATGTGAAGTTATATCATCATTGGTTTTACTGTTACCTTGTCGCAAAGACGTAGCTGATGTAGGTACGGACGATGACAATGTACCATACACTTTAGATGATGTCACGCTTACAATTGGAGGGGTGGCTGCTCTAGTAGGTGCAATGGCGGAGGAACCAACCAGTGGTGGTGAGCATGAACTAGAATAGTAGTTGTTGTAGTCACACAATGCATCCTCATGTACTTGTCTCTCAAAGGTACAAGCACGAACATACATACCAATAATGCAACGAGGAATATACTGAAATCTTGTACGAGTATCATGGTTCAAACCACCAAAAAATCTATTCATTGTATCATCCTCAGATTCTTCTATGTCACAATGATGCATATAAGATTTGAACTCTTGGTAGTAAGCATGAATGGTGTTACTGCCTTGTTTTAATTGTTCCAATTTACGAAGCAATTCACGGCGATAGTAAGGAGGGAAAAAATGTTTTCTCATTACAGCCTTCAAATCTTTCCAAGTTGTGGGTTCGTTATCAATACTTTTTCTTACAATAACCAGTAAATACTCTAGTGGCAGCTCGTACTCTCTCAAGTTCAGAAAAATGATGGTGACTAAAAACTTTTTCTACTTCAAGCTCCCAAGCTAGATAAATAGCAGGATTAAATCTACCCTCAAATGACGGTAAAGAAATAACCTGACCATGTGCTTGTGTGTGTTGTCCCATGTCTCGTGATGGTGAAGATGTATCCGTCATCCAAGAACTTCTGTCTCCGGTACCTGTCATGATTAGTAGAAACAAGAAACAAAATTCGAGAATAATGTTCCAATGAACTACTAGGATGTGGTGGTAAAGCGCTCACAGTAAAGCAAATATCAATATCTTACAAGTTCTTACCATGCAGCAGGTGGTGATAGGTAACCAACGGTGTCAAATAACTCCAAAGATTGAGTAAAGCGATTGCCAGGTGAACGTAAATATGCACGGTGTAGAAATATGTGGAGTTGGGTTGGCTATATATGGTAGCAAAAGATTAGCAATAATCAATTCAGAGATGCAATGTTGAATAAACGCTCAACAACGGTATTGTGCTGGTCCTAGGCTAGACCGGACTAGAGACGCGAGCCTAGAACACTAATGAGGTCACGGTGTAGCACAACTAGCATCAATAAAGGATACAAAGTAGCTCTGAATAGCAAGATATAAGTGAAGATCACAACGGCAGTAAAGATAATGATGAAAACAACTGCCAAGCAGAATATACAACAACTCTCTCTCCAACTTTCTTTTTCTTCTTTTTCTTTTTCTTTTTTCTCACACTTTTTTTCTTTTTCTTTCTCTCCTCTTTTTTTAACTTTTTTTTTCTCTGTCTTTTTTTTCTCCCTCTTTCCAAGACAAACTAGATAAGATGCAGATTGGATCAAGCAAAGATGCGAACGACTTCAACTATGTTGTCACAATGAACGATGGTCAGCACGAGGTGGAAATTGATGGATGAGGTGGTGTACAGCGGAAGAGATAACGATGCAGCGGCGACGTGACTAATGTGGACAGAACTTGAAACTCTAACGAACTAGACACTAAGACCAGCAACTCGACACGACGATGCAACCGATAATTCAATAATGCAAACAATGAAAAGAAATTGCAAAGGCTCAAACTGGCTTGGACAAAGGATGAATAGATCTAACTTTTTTTTGGACTTTTTCTTGGACAATAGGTAACAAAATAAATCTAATCTAGGAATAACTTGAAATTCTCACCAAGCAACCTGAAAACTGATACCACTTGATAGAGGCGAGGGGCCCGATCTTTCGATGAGATGATAACTATCGATTTGGTGGAGTCGACTTTGACGATCTGACTACAAACGTGCACGACATTGCGCCTTAGCAATTGCTAAACCAATCTCCAGGGGTTACTGACAATGCCAGAAGCACGATCAGCCTGACCACGAAGGTCTATTCCTGCATGCAATTGAAGAACAAGCAAGAATATGATAAAGCAATCAGAATATTGCAAATATAGATGAAGTATTGATAAAGGTGGGGATCCGTAAGCGGTCTTGGTCTGGTCGTTGGACACAAACGAAGTACACGAAGTTGCAATGGCTAACTTTTGACTAAACAAATCCCCAAAGAAAAAGCTACTAGATGGATCTACTTATATAGGAGCAAGGGGTGGCGGCCAAGGAGGTGGAAGGATGTCCCAAGGCAGCCTAAAACTAACCCTAGGTCGTACAAGGCTCATAGGCCCAAGTGGAGGTGATGTAACACCTTTGGACTTGTAGTTTGACTCGGATTCTGCTGCAGCGTCAGATTGTTTCGTTGGTATCTCAACGCTCCGGACGAATTTTAAGGTGAATCAAATTGGGTTGGAAAGTGTACAAAATCTAGTTTCCAACAAAAAAATAATCACCCAATTCGGAGTCCGTATGAAGGAGTTTGCCGTTTTGAGTCAGGTATGTCTGTGCAGTCCGAATCTGGATGCAGAACGTGAAAGACTTGGACTCTATCTTCTCTTGGCCCAAAAGTGACGTGAGAGAACTTTTTGAACAGCACCTAAACTTCTCTTTTTCCCTTATCTTCATATGTGGATTGTACAAATGTCTCATACACCTGGAATTAGACATGGCACAAAAGTCTGTGAAGTATTTTTGTCCTGGATGACATAAATAAATTGTTGCATAGTTTGCATTAGAAATCACCTCACAAATATACATGTATGCAATATTTTTGGTCGTAACCAAGGTAGTCATGTCCTCATCAATGATCTCCATCATCATGATCTTCATCATCGTGTCTTCATGAAGTTGTCTCGCCAAACATTACTTCTACTACTATGGCTAACAGTTAGCAATAAAGTAAAGTAATTACATGGCGTTTTCAATGACACGTAGGTCATACATTAAAATAAAGACAACTCCTATGGCTCCTGCCGGTTGTCATATTCATCGACATGCAAGTCATGATTCCTATTACATGAACATGATCAATCTCATACATCGCATATATATCATTCATCACATCCTTTTGGCCATATCACATCACACGGCACATGCTGCAAGAACAAGTTAGACGTCATCTAATTGTTGTTGCAAGTTTTTACGTGGCTTCTATAGGTTTCTAGCAAGAACGTTTCTTACCTACGTCAAAACCACAACGTGATATGCCAATTTATATTTACCCTTCATAAGGACCCTTTTCATCGAATCCGATCCGACTAAAGTGGGAGAGACTGTCACCCGCTAGCCTCCTTATGCAACTAGTGCATGTCAGTCGGTGGAACCTGTCTCACGTAAGCGTACGTGTAAGGTCGGTCCGGGCTGCTTCATCCCACGATGCCGCTGAATCAAGATAAGACTAGTAGCGGCAAGAGAATTGAACAAATCTACGCCCACAACTTCTTTGTGTTCTACTTGTGTAAGATACTACGCATGGACCTAGCTCAGACGCCACTGTTGGGGAACGTAGTAGAAATCAAAAAAATTCTACGCTTCACCAAGATCAATCTATGGAGTCACATAGCAACGAGGGAGAGGGGAGTGCATCTACATACCCTTGTAGATCGCGAGTGGAAGCGTTCAAGAGAACATGGATGATGGAGTCGTACTCGTCGTGATCGAAATCACCGATGATCCTAGCGCCGAACGGACGGCACCTCCGCGTTCAACACACGTACGAAGCAGCGAAGTCTCCTCCTTCTTGATCCAGCAAGGGGGGAGAGGTTGATGCAGATCCAGCAGCACGACGGCATGGTGGTGGATGCGGCAGTATTCCAGCAGGGCTTCGCCAATCAGCACTAGAGGAGGAAGGGGTGTCACGGGAGGGAGAGGGAGGCGCCAGGGCATTGGTGCGGCTGTCCTCCCTATCCCCCACTATATATAGGGGCCCTTGGGAGGCGCCGGCACTAGGAGATCCAATCTCCTAGGGGGCGGCGGCCAAAGGGGGGGACTTGCCCCCAAGCAGGTGGGGCGCCCCCCACCACTAGGGTTTCCAACCCTAGGCGCAGGGGGAGGCCCAAGGGGGGCGCACTAGCCCACTATGGGCTGGTTCCCTTCCCCTTTCAGCCCATGGGGCCCTCCGGGATAGGTGGCCCCACCGGATGGACCCCCGGGACCCTTCCGGTGGTCCCGGTACAATACCGGTGACCCCGGAAACTCTCCCGATGGCCGAAAACGGACTTCCTATATATAAATCTTTACCTCCGGACCATTCCGGAACTCCTCGTGACGTTCGGGATCTCATCAGAGACTCCGGAAAACTTTCGGGTTACCGCATACATATATCTCTACAACCCTAGCGTCACCGAACCTTAAGTGTGTAGACCCTACGGGTTCGGGAGACACGTAGACATGACCGAGACGACTCTCCAGTAAATAACCAGCAGCGGGATCTGGATACCCATGTTGGCTCCCACATGCTCCTCGATGATCTCATCGGATGAAACACGATGTCAAGGATTCAATCAATCCCGTATACGATTCCCTTTGTCTATCGGTATAGTACTTGCCCGAGATTCGATCGTCGGTATACCGATACCTTGTTCAATCTCGTCATGGCAAGTCTCTTTACTCGTTCCGTAATACATCATCCCATGACCAACACCTTAGTCACAGTGATCTCATTATGATGATGTCTTACCGAGTGGGCTCAGAGATACCTCTCCGTCACACGGAGTGACAAATCCCAGTCTCGGTTCGTGCCAACCCAACAGATACTTTCGGAGATACCCGTTGTGTACCTTTATAGCCAGCCAGTTACGTTGTGACGTTTGGCACACCCAAGTATTCCCACAGTATCCGGGAGTTGCACAACCTCATGGTCTAAGGAAAAGATGCTTGACATTGGAAAAGCTTTAGCATTACAAACTACACGATCTTGTGCTAGGCTTAGTATTGGGTCTTGTCCATCACATCATTCTCCCAATGATGTGATCTCGTTATCAATGACATCCAATGTCCATGGTGAGGAAACCGTAACCATGTGTTGATCAACGAGCTAGTAACTAGAGGTTTACCAGCGACATGTTGTGGTCTATTTATTCACACATGTATCACTGTTTCTGGATAATACAAATCAAGCATGAATAACAGACAATTATCATGAACAAGGAAATATAATAATAACCATTTTATTATTGCCTCTAGGGCGTATTTCCAACAACAATTTCTACCACTACTGTAGCACGTCTTCCTCGGCTCTGGTGCGTTCTCATCTGGGGCCTGGACCTCATCCTCCGCCTTTGTGCGCTCGCCGCGACGCCGCTGTTTACTGTTGTGAACATGCTCAACAAATGAGAGGAATCTCGAGAGGACTGTACGTGGAGAGGCAGACAATCGGAACCCACCAGGCCCATGGTTGTACGCTAGCAAGTGTCTCATTGAAAAAAATACTTCCTCCTAATGTTATAGTGATGTTGGGGCCCACGGGTTTGTCAACGTAGTTACTCCTACTAAAGAGATAAATTTACAACGAAGCTAGTTATTGGGGATCTAGCAGGGAGTGTCATTTATTATCAGTGGGCCAGCAAGTATCAGCTGTTTTTTTAGAAATGTATCAGCTAGGTTATGGGTTGCCTAGTCTAGTTTTTTTAACATGCGCAGCCCACGACATGGTGGTTTGTATTTTTGTTAGGGCCATCATGTATCGACCAACCTATGGGCCTCTCATCCTAGCTTTTATTTTTTCTTAGACATCCGTAGCCCAACTTATATTTTTTTAACACAGAAAACGCATAGGTCTGTTCTATTTTTCTATATAAGAATAGGAATGTCAGGTCCAACTTATGTTCCCATTTTTACAATATTATATATATTTATATTATTTTATATATTATTGTTATTATCATCATATATTTAACATATACTTACATACATAACAAAAAAAATATCCCACGTCTTATTAACTTATAAAATTAATTTTTTAACAATAAAATCCTGTTGTTTTTTACTTTAAGGCAACGAAAATGCTGGTCATTGTGTACAAAAGATTGGTAAGATTTGAGGACCAATGTGATAATAAAGCTCTTATTATTTAAATATATTTATAAGAAAATGATCAGCCATTGTTTATTTTTTGATAACATTGCTGCTCACAACCCAACAATATAATTAGAACCAGCCCAGCAAAATTGTGTATTTCGAGAAAGTGCAAATGGGCTATAATTTTTCAGGAAAAAATAAATGGGCCACATGGACGTTACATTATTTATTTACCCAGCCCAGCAAATTTGTGTATTTCGAGAAAGTGCAAATGGGCTGTAGTTTTTTAGAAATAATATAAATGGGTCGCACGGATACTACATTATTTGTTCACCTAGCCCAGCAAATGGACTATAAATTCTAAAAAAATGGATTGAATATGTGCCGAATTTTTGGAGGCTCAAACATGGGCCAATAGGTCGAAGCCAACGCAAGGCGTTGTCAACTTAGTCAACAAATGATTCTGACATCCTTAGCCGTTGGATTTACATCCAACGGCCGGCATCCATCTTCAGTCTCCTGTCTTCTTCATCCAGCACCGCCGGGACAACCTCCTCCCGCCTCCGGCTGCTAGCAGCTCTTCTTAGCAAGCTTCGCTGCGAAGCGATACCCCACCGCCGGCCAGACCATCCCCTTCACACATCCTCTTATTCTCCGCCGACTGTAGAACCATGCCGCACCAGAACCAGTTAACCCTCGTACACCTCTTCGCCTACGACTCCACTGCTGCGTCTTCCCAACTCCAGCTCGTAGCCGTCTGGGGCCTCCCCGTCATCCATCGCCTTGGTGTGCTTGGCGCGGCGTGGTCCATGTGGTCAACAAACGAGAGTTATCGGAAGAATACTATACGTGGAGAGACTGACAGTCGGGACGCACCAGGTCCATGGACGCACGCATCTAACCGCCTCCTTATTACGTGAAAATAAAATTAGTCCTCCCCCTGAAAGCTATGAACCACCACCTATATCTTCGCACGGAAGGAGGTGCCTCCTTATTCCTGCCCCTGACACCTGGGACCCACCAACAACATCTTCGCAAGCGGAAGTGCCTCCTTATTACGGTGGTCGGTGGCGAACTATGGATAGCGGAGGTCGCCGAAGTAACAACGGGCGGAGGTGAGGACTCCCGCGGATGGCGGGGCAAGCGACGCGGGTGGGACCAACAGAAGCAGCAGCGGGAGTGGCCTGCAGCGGCGTTTGCGGCAATGGCCGAGCGGAGGCAGTGGCAGCGCTCGACGAATTCAAACGCACGCGAGGGCATCGAGTGGTCTACGGGCCAAAGCAGTATCTACGCGAGGCCACGAGCGCACTGGTGTGTTCGAGTGAGCGGGAGGAGCAACACAACAGCGGTAGCAAGCACGGCGGCGGCGACGAGCTACTGTTGCAATGGAAAAACATGCTCGAGCTCGAAACCGAGCTCGGGAAGAGGCGGGGAGGAAGTGGGCCTCACATCGAACTTGAGCAGATGGTCGGGGGAGCGGGGAGAGGCACCGGAGCGGCAGTATTTGGAGCGGATCGACGATGGTGCAGAGAAGGGGAACAGCTCGATCCCGGTGCGGTGGTGATCCCGTGTACGAGCTGCTCCTCGGAGTCGATGTAGACGTAGCGGACGCAGCTCCTGGACATCACCCCGAGGCATGAGGAGCTCAGTTGCCTCGATAACGACAAGGCGGCGACGACGGCAACGGCAGGCGCGTGTGTTGCCGAGGAGGGCGACGAGGTGGAGAGGGTAAAGGGGATTAGGGTTTGCCAGGGAGTGAGGGGGTGCTCTTATCCACGCGGGGAGGCGGTGGATGCACGACGCGTGGAGGATCTGCGGCGTGTACAAGCGAACGGCGGCCACAAAGCCTTCTGTGAACAAAAGGTTGAAGATGGATGCGGGGTGGAGTTGGGCCGGTTAGGCTAGTGGGCTGGCCGGCTGGGCCGTTTGGCCCAGTTGGCCAGGGGGTCTTTCTCCTTTTATTTTATTTTGTTTTGTCTTTTCTTTTCATTTATTTTCCTTATACTATTTTATTTTATTTAGTTTTATAAAACGCAAAAGTTGTACCTAAATTTGTATCACTAATTGTACCTCTACTACGAAAAGCTTAAACCCCCAATTAAAATAGTTTGAGATTTTATTAATTATAAAAGACATTCAATTAATTCTTTTGCTATAGTTTTATTTATTTTAGGACATTCAAACACTTTCTAAAGATGTCGGTTTCTCCACCATTATTACTTATGCATTCTTTGTCACAACCAGAACAATTTGATTTTTATATTTGAAAACTTTTATTGTTTACCTTTGTTTTAAATTTGAAATTTGAACTGGGTTTCAAACTGACGCGAGTTTATCCACAGTAAACCGTGGTGACGTGGCATCATTAGCGGGGGATCACTGTAGCTTAATGACCCGGGCGTCACAATTCTCCTCCACTACAAGAAATCTCGTCCCGAGATTTAAGAGGGGGAGTAAGGGGGTACGGAATTCTAACGAATCTTCTCGGTCTTGGTTGCCCTTTCGAAGAGGTTGATCCCTTTCGTTGATGTCTTCATTTCTCTGCTTCAAGTCATCATGATCAAGTCGTCATCCTTTCTTCGGGATCTCTATCGTCCTACGAACGCGTCCAGGAGGAAAAACTCCGAAAGAACGCACAATTATTAGGAAATGATTACTGCTTAGATTATATGTAGATCAAAGAAAGGTTAAACAAACAAATGGAAAGGAAAATTGTGATTACACACAATTATTAGGAGTATATCCTTCCCATGGCCAAGTAGAACATGGCATACAGGGTAGGAGAGCAAGTACCCAACCATTCAGATAAAGAGGCAAGGATTAATCAAGATGTTACCCATACAACGGTGTTTGGATAACTGACCAAGAAACATTTAGCATTGGGCTTCACATGCTATTGTTGAAAATCGGAGCACCACAGACATGCTACGAGATAGCATTGGCATGGTCTTGAAGCAAAGGTCGGACTTGGATACACAAAGGATTCATTAGGAACAACTTATAGAATAAGTCTTACAATTTCCTCCTGGAAGAAGGGTTATCCTTGCAAAAGAGATTATAAGGTTAGGTCCTCCAGCCAGGGGTGCTAGGCATGACATCATATTATCGAGTCATCAAAGGACCAATATTATAACTCCTGGAAAGTTGTCACAGCCATCTTATCTAACCGAGTGTCAGGACCGGATTGTCAGGGGTATTAAATTCCCAAAATTGGCCCTTGTGCTCACCAGCCCCAGGATTAATGTTAGCTGATAAGGCACCACTTGATACAGAAGTTCCAAGAAAGGGTACAAATATGTAGTACAGGACCATTCAGGCCTTTAAGTACGACACGGGGTTTCTAGTGGCTGATGGCGGAAGCGGTTGTGACACGCTGACGTGTGTGGGACTCCATTTCCCACGGGAACAGCTGACCAGGTTCAGTCCTATCTCGCGAGGCTGCTATCACTGTTGTATGGGTTTCGGGTTGTTGTCGTGGCGCTCCTCTCCATGCGAGAAAATCTGGCCAAGACAATAGCCAGGGGCAAGTCAGTGAGTACTTTGAATGTACTCGCAAACATTATGAACATAGAGGAAACTAAAATCATGTTCGAGAATATTTGGTGATCACGATGTAAATTTGATATAACCGTCCATGATGCATGTAGTTCATCTGTATATAAAAAAATTGCATATGCGTTCAGGGAGAGATAGTAAAATAAAAGAAAAACGAACATGCCACAGTCGGGCGTCTGAGCGACACCGCTTAAAGGGCTTTGGAGGAAAAGTGGATAACAAAATGCCACAGTCGGACGTCTGAGCGACATCACATAAAGGGCTTATAAAGAAAGGAGACTAACAAAAATGCCACAGTCGGACGTTTGAGCAACATCACATAAAGCGCTTTTAAAGAAAATAATGTAGCAAAATGCCACAGTCGGACGTCTGAGCAACATCACATAAAGGGCTTATAAATAAAGGAGACTAACAAAAATGCCACAGTCGGACGTCTGAGCGACATCACATAAAGGGCTTATAAAGAAAGGAGACTAACAAAAATGCCATAGTCGGACGTCTGAGCGACATCACATAAAGGGCTTATAAAGAAAAAGACTAACAAAAATGCCACAGTCGGACGTGTGAGCGACATCACATAAAGGGCTTATAAAGAAAAGAGACTAACAAAAATGCCACAGTCGGACGTCTGAGCGACATCACATAAAGGGCTTAGCACGAATAAATAAAGGTGAATATCCAGGAGGTAGAACCATCCCAGGGATACTCAATAAGTTGCATGATATGGGGTTAGTTCATCAAGGTCAAAGTCACCGTATGTCACATTTCATAAAATAAAGTTCTGGTTTTAGCAGTTTTCTCCTCCAAAGATCGACGCTAAGACCGACACTTGACCCTTCCTAGACTGTAGTCCTAACCAGGGACACGGCTATTTGAATAGATTTAGTCTCTGCAGAGGGTGTACTCTTTACCCACGAGTAACGGATTCCTTCAGTCCCTCTGGACTAATTCTGTTCACGCTCTTTTAATTTGAAGACACATCTGGCCGCACACACCAGCTTAACTTACCGGTGTCTGGAATCACCCACGACACTTGTCAAGCCAAATTCTAAGTGGGGAGGCTACAACCTCGACTAGCATGGGATCACCAAAATTTATAATGCGCGCAAACTGGGGAAGCTACCCCCTTCGGCTTCAACCGAAACACCCATGCCCCCGGACCAGGTAGCATGCCTACCGGATGCAACCGGTATCTTCCACCATGGCCTCTCTGTACGGTGTGTGCTAGAACAGGGGTCAACAATTTACTGAACCGTACCCTACCGATAGTAGGGACAAGTGGTAGTACGAAAACAAGTATGGGGGTTACTGGACAAGACTCGATCTATGGTCGACTCAGGAGGTTTCAGCATCATTTGCATGATTAGTATAAACATTCTATTCCATAACCATAGTCGGGATCGCCACCCGTCATACCTCACCAAGTCCTACCGGACTTCGCCGTCTCAACGAAGAACTAATGGCACGCCTCGTGTCTACACAAGACCACGACTTCCACGGTTTTCTTCCGTTAGACATGGGAAGCATACGAGGGGATACCGTCATGCATACTAAACCTTCACCGCAAGGGTCTACCTCATGTACTCATGGGTAGGATCAAATCATCACATATGAAAGAAAATAAAGCATCCATATCATTGTAATCACATGCTTTAGACCAAGGTTCAAACATGCTTGCCTTCAAGTAGAGGGGAGGATAAATGCATTCCAAAACTTTTGGAAGTTTTCTCCCTCTTCAAAATCCTAATAGAAAGAGTATGAAATTAATACATAGAAGCACAAAAAGTTATCTGGAAAATTTTCAAATAAAATTTGAAAATAAACTAGACCAAATTTGAGGAACAGCAGAAAAAGAATCAATTCATTTGGAGCTGTAGTTAAAAAGTTAAAGCCAGTCAAAGTTTGGTCAACTCTGATTTTTAAACTAAAACAGAAAAGAAAACGTTTCGGCGGAGAATACGCCTTCGGGCTAGGGAATATGTACTCTGTGTTTTACGCCTTCACTTACAAACGTGCGGTGGCGAAGCTGGGTCACTGACAGTGGGTCCAGGGGGCCCACTAGTCAGGTTTGACCAGTCGCTTCCACCCCTCCTCTTCCTCTGCCCGAACGGAGGCGGGACTCCGGCGATCGTCGCCAGCGAATGGAGGCTCCTCGAGGGATACTGAGTGCGGGAATGGATCTGCTACTCCTAGGCGGTCCTCCCAGTAGTTGACTGGTCGACGGGGATGGAGGGAATCGCCGGCGGCGAGCTCCGCGGCGGAGGAAGGTTCGGGTAGAATTGGGGGATTCGTGTTTGGTGGGTTTTGATCACGTCCGAGGGGTAGGGCAGTTCCGCAAGGTCGAGGGGAAGGCAATAGTGGTGCTGGATGGGCGGGGGGAGGCCCTGGTGGCGCCGGAGTGCTCGAGGCAGTGACGGCGGCCGAGGTTGCCGGAGAGGAAGGGGACGACCTCTCTGGTCTTTCTACTGCTATGGGCGGATCAGTGTCGGATCGTGTGAGGTTGCTAGGGGGTCTGACGAGCTCGGGGGCTCCTTATATAGGCGGGCAATGGCGGTTCCGCGGCGGCCGAGGATAAGATCGCTGGCGACCGCCATTCTGTAGCAGTAGGGGACGTGGCGGCGACGAACGCTTGCGGATGAGCTTGCGGATGAGCTCGCACTGCTCCAGGGGGCAGCTGGCGAGCGCGCGTGGCTTGGGCGGCGCCGACCGTGGCAGAGATCCACTGTGATCGCCGGCGTGCTGCCAAAAGTGCCCCGACGGCGGTGCTGTGGAGTCCCAGAGGAAGCTTGGTGTGTTCTCGTGTGCGGATAAGGCCGGGCGCGGCTCTGCTGACGAGTTGGGGCCAGGGGGCGCGACGCGGCGACCCGAGCGCACGCATGTGCAAAACGCGCGTTCTGGGCACGCCCAGAGCATGCACGCTACGTGCTCGGCGATATGCCAAGGCCTGCTAGGGGGCTCCAAACCACAAGGGGATCAGCAGGGTGGGGCTATAAGTTGGAACAAACTCAAGAGACATGCTGGTCTAGTCAGGGGATCAAGTTCATAACATGAACCAGAAACTAAGCCAAACTGGTCATGCACTCAGGGTGTTTGACAAAATGCCAGTGGCATCTAGCCAACTCTTGGGGTGGCCAAATTCACCAGATGGATGTCTCCTTGGATGAGTAAGAAGGTGGTGATGTTAGTTTATCAAAAGCAAAAACTTGTTAGTGCAAGTTTTGCAAGATCCCAGTTCTGGACAGAAAGTAAATGGCATAATTTCATGGACCAAAAATCTTCCAATGGGCCCACTCTTCTGGACTTAAGGGTTTGGTAGGAAGAACAACAAGTTGGAAAAATCTCAGGGCCAATTGAGCATGTTAGAAAAGGGCTGCAGTAGAAAGTGACCAACTGGACCAGAGAGGAAAAAAGGATGTTTTGCTCAACTTTTCCAAAAGTTACCCAAGGATTTTTGCATGGAAGGGATGTAAGGGTTATACTAGACATCCTTGAATTTTTGTGGAATTTTTGGACAATTCCATCAAAGGGTTGCAGTGCAAACAGGGCCCTAGAACAGAAGGAAGTCACTTAAAATAAAAGGAGCTCAGGGAGAAAATAATGTAAAATGATCCTACAATTTTAAAGGTTGTCCTCCGTGGCTTAGGGCAAACAAGTTTCAACCCACAACCTCACAAACTAGCATTAGGGCAAAACTCCATAAAAGCAACAGAAGGGAAGCTCTGACAATCAAAGAAAAACCCAGAAAAAGAGAAGTTAAAACTCCTGGTCAAATTTTCATCACTAAGCAGGACCAAAATTTTGGGGTGTTACAACACCACCCCTCTGATGGCTTCTCGCCCCTCGTTGGTTACCCCAAGTGGAAGGTTGAGATGTAGCGTAGCGGCAAATTTCCATTGGAAAAGATACCAAGGATCGAATCCCGTGAGACTCCGAGGGTCGACAAGTAGGTGTCAACGGCGCCAGAAACTTAGCGGTTGACGGGACCTGCACACAGATACAGATAACTTTGCTCCCAACGAGTACAGAGAGGTTGTCAATCCCTCCTTGTTGTTTACAAAGGATGAAACACAAGAGATAATAATGATAGCTATGACTGCAACTAGGAAATAAAAACAGGAAGTAAATAGAAGGTGTGATCAGCGGTGGTAATATGGACCGGGGTCCCATGATGTTCACTAGTGATGTCTCTCTCCCAAAAGACGATAAAACCGCAAAGCGAGGTAAACAAATTACAGCTGGGCAATTGACAGGATTATGTGCGCAAACCAATGCTAACTATGCTGCAAAGAAAGGTAGAGGCTCAAAAGCATGGGCGGTACGCCAAGGCAAGTAGACCGAAATCCATCTGCATCTACTACTAATCATCCAACTTGAGATATCTATCCAGAACATCTCGCTGGTATTAAGTTGTGAATCCCACCCAAAGTGTAAACTCAAAGCAACAGACAACTGCATTAAAAGAACTTTGCGTAAAGTAAACAATCCTTGCACCCGCAAGTACAAGCACCGTTGTTTTCTCCCTTGTGGCAACAGCACATCCCCTAGACTCATGTTTCTGTCACTCAAGCTAGTCATCAGGGGGCATGAACCCACAATCAAGCAGAACGCTCCCTCTTGGAGTTACTACCTACTACTTGGCCAAAGCAATAAACAGCAACGGAGAACATGCAAGAATTACTCAAGAACAAAGATATAAAGAGGTGAATCAAATATATTACTCAAACACAATCTGAACATAGTCTCATAATCCATCAGATCCCAGCAAACTCAGCAAAGCAATAGCAGAAAGATTACATATGTGCCTCGATCATGTAGGGAAGCTCACGAGGTCTAAACCATGAAGAGCAAAGAGGGGAGGAGAACATCACATAGCTACTGATCATGGACCCATGGTCCAAGGTGGACTACTCACGACTCATCCGGGAAGCGTCCATGGTGGTGGAGAAGCTCCCGGTGGTGGTTCTCCCCTCCGGCAGGGTGCCAAGAAGAGTTCTCCTGATGCTCCCGATTTTGGAAGCGCTGCGGCGGCGGAACAGAGGCGAGATCGCGAAAAAGGGTTCTGTCCTCGAGGGTTTTGGGACGAGAGGGATATATATGCGAAGGGGGGCAGCCAGAGGCGGAGCAGGGGCCCCAAGCGCCCCCCTGGCGCGGCCAGGGGTGGGGCCGCGCCAGGTGGCCGCCTGGGCCTCCCCTGGCTCCCCTCTGGCCCATCTTTGGTTCTTCGCGAAGCTTCCTGTACGCTGATTTTTCCTATATTTTTCCTGGAATTTTTGGAGCACTTTTAATATGGGGGAAACCTGAAATAGAAAAACAGCAGAAAACCGGAACTGGCACTGTGGTGCACTGAGTTAATAGGTTAGTCCAAATATGATCAAAAGTGCATGGAAGTGCATCAATATCATAGCAATATCACACAAAAGAAGCATGGAGCAAGCAGAAATTATAGATACGTTTTGGACGTATCAACATCCCCAAGCTTAATTCCTGCTCGTCCTCGAGTAGGTAAATGATAACAAGCATAATTTCTGTGGTGACATGCTATCAACCATATAAGAACTTTTAAGTAAAGAAATCAAGGCATGTAATTCAATTCAAGTCATAACAAGCAAGAGTCTATATTAGCATTGTAACAAGCAACATAAGAACATGAAGGTGCAAGAGCTCTCGCTGTCCGTGACTCGAATGTCTCCAAATGGTGTTTGCGTGCAAGAAAGGGGATAGGGATATACAAGAGAGTGAAACATAGTTTTGTATTGTTGAGAACTTAATCTACTAAAGTTTCACACTTGGTCTTCTTTGGAATCTTATCTTGACTCATCCCCAGACCACTAGCCAGGTACAAGTCAAAATGATCCACTCCCTTTCGATATTTTGAGCACTCATGCAATGGATGAGCGTAAGCAAGAAAGTTGACACTTAGGATGGCAAAGAGAGAAAAATGATAAAGGGGGAAGACAAAAAAGGTGTGAAAGGCTCACATCAATGAGGGCAATCATAGGCGAGAGAAAGCCAAATGATAGATATGATGTGAGGAGTAGGGATTGCCATGCAACGGATGCACATATGAGCTAAGGTAAGCTCTCCAATGGAACTAGTGGGGTTGCATCCAACTTGCTCGCTCAAGAAGACCTAGAGCTCTTTTGAGGAGGCTCATCATTGGAATATACAAGCCAAGTTCTATAGTGCGAAGGTCCCCACATAGCTATATGCATGAATGATAATCTCTATGGAGTACAAGGTATAAGATGGAGTACGAGTGTGGATCTCTCAAAAGTAATAGTAGTGTGCCCCCTTCTCTCTTTTTATTTTTTTTTCTCTTTTTTCTCTTTTTTTATTTTTTTATGGCCTCAATGGCTCTTTCTATTTAAATCTCATTTGTCCTCTTTGGGATCTTTTGATTTGTCCTCTTTGGGATCTTTTCCTCACTTTAGGGGCAACACTCTATATATTACAAGAAGTATAGAAGATCTTTCACACTTTACAAAAGTACTCAACATAAAGAAAATGAAACTATCATGATGTATGCAAATGTATGCCTCTGCCAGTGTAGCAGGATATGCAATGATACTAGCGCGTCATGTAGCAATGATTAGGGCAAGGCCCAACTAGCATGCGGCTCATCGATCAAGCAAAAGCATGCATGACATGAAGATCAAGTCATGAGAAGATGGATGTTGCATGGCAATGTATCTCAGAAAGGCTATGGAAATGCCTTGATAGGTAGGTATGGTGGCTGTTTCGAGGAAGGATATAATGAGGCTTATGATGACAGAGCGTATCGTGCCAAGGATTTGGATGCACCGGCGAAGTATGCGCCAACTCTCGAGGTGAGAAAGGGCAATGTACGGTACCGAAGAGGCTAGAAAAATATGGCTAGGTGGAAGTGTCAACTTTCGAATACTCACATTAGTCCGAAGAACTCATGCACTTATTATCGGTAACTCTCAATCTAATTAGGAGGTTCACAAAGAGACAAGTACCCCGAGGAGGAGTGTATGGGGGTTTGGTTATCCTTGCGCATCCTCGACTCATGGTACGTGAGTGTACTCTAATATTCGATCCCTCCAAAGATTAGTGATCCATCTAGTAGCTAAAGTTCTCAACTATTTTGTAGGTTTTCGAAAATAAACACGGATTGCCCAAAATACGACATCTATAACTAATAGGCTAAAGCTCTTGACACCAAAAGTTCAGACATTACTCATGGCAATACCTCAAAACTATTGCACGTTACTACTAAAATTAAATAGCAACCTCAATTACCTACTTTAAGTTAAGACACACAACTCAGTGCAACAGGCAAACTCTCTTAACAAGATAAACATGAAAACTCAAGAGAGTTCAGCAACCAACTAAACAAAAGCTCTTTAAAAAGAAAAGCATGAAAACTAAGAGCTAAACATGACAGCAGCTATGGGAAGACAAAGAACACACACAGCAAAGATAAGCATGAAAATCCTATGTTGTGTTCTAGGTTGAAGTGGAGCGTGTTTCTCTCCCACACAAAGAAAGCTGGGTTCTAACTTGTTATGAACAGCAAGCAAAGCTAAAGAAAACTAAAAAAGGAAACTAAGAGCGAGACGCTCCAAGCATAGCACATAACGCATGAAGTGATAAATATAGTGGAACGAAAGACGAACTGATAATTGTTGATGGAGAAGGGGATGCATGGGGGCATCCCCAAGCTTAGACGCTTGAGTCTTCTTGAATATTTCTTGGGGGTGCACGGCGGCATCCCCAAGCTTGAGCGTTTGACCCTCCTGAATCTTCTTTTATCATCTTCCCTCGCACACTTGAAAACTCCCTTCATACATAACTCATCATAATCTGATTAGCGAGGTTAGTACCCACAATAATAAATTTTCCCTACTGGAAATAAAGATAATCTTGAAGAGCTATTGTTTCTCAAGATTGCCAAAAGGTTTTGGCAAAGAAAAAGCAAGCTCAAGGTTTGCAAAACCAAGAAAAGGCAAAACAGGACAGAATCTGTGAAAAACAGACCAGCAGGTAGTAAATAATTTTTTCGGGGCACTTCTGCAACTCAAATCAAAAAACTCAGAACAGACGCTCGAAAGCCAATTGTATGGAGCACGCTGTCAAAAAAATTCAGATCAAAAAGATGGTCTGGTGATTTTATTCGAATTTTTCTGTCCAAGGACAAAATCTGTTTTCTGTACAGCACGTCACAACTTTTGAACTTTCTTGCAATCGGAGTCTAAACTTGGCACAAAGCTGAAAAGAAAAGATACAATGATGATGCTACTGTAGTAACAAACATCAAGACACAACAAAAGCAAAATAATACCTAATTCGTTGTGGGCTGCCTGCCAAAAGCGCTTTCTTTTATGCCTTTAAGCTAGGCATGATGCAAAAATGAGGAATCAAAAGTCATCATAATAATCGGAGTTATAAATTTCTTGAAATGGTTCCTCAACAAGTTCATCCTTGTTCCTTCTAGGAAAGGGGTACGTACCTTTTGCCTTCCCGCGTAGGCGGATTTGTCCCTTACCTATATCGATGAAGCCTTTTACGGCTCGGAGGAAGTCCCTTCCAAGCACTATATTTCCTTGGTTTGGCTTCATGATGAAGAAATCAACCATTGCAATCCCTTTAAGGAATGTAACTGGTACGTCTTTTATTCTTCCCTGGATCTCAGAAATATCTCCATTAGCATGTTCATGATAGGATGATAATTTGTCCATGTTAAATTTTAAAGAATCATGAACAATTTTTGGCATAATAGAAACCATAGATCCAATATTACAATAAGCAAGGAAGTCTTGATTAGAGATGCTAATCCTAACAAAAGGCTCCCAATCATTGTCTATTTCCAAAATATCTCTCTTATTGGGTTTGGGTTTCTCTACCTTCATCAAGTCTAGAGCATCCATTCTCTTCTCAATAGTAGCAAGTCTATCTATGACAGTATCAAAACTATGATCATAAACAAAGTAACTAGATAGACCATGTATAATTTCAAGAGCTCTAGCTTCATCACACTCTAGGAAATCTCCTTCAGCTATAATATCAAGAGAGTGTTTACACCATTTAAAAAGACCATGGTAAAAATTTCTAAGCACAATTTTTATAGGTATCCAAGGCATAATTCTCCTATGTGCATCAGAAATTATGTCCCATGCCTTCTTCATATTTTCTCCATCCCTTTGATGGAAATCTAGAACTTCTGATTCCCTCAAAGCACCAAGTCCTAACATGCTTGACTAAACAGAAAGGACTACTAACAGAAAAGCAAATAATTTTTTTGTGATTTTTCATAAAGGACACTAAAGCAAAAACTGAAAGGTAAACTAACAATACTAAAAAGCAAAGATAAAAGATAGTGTGCAACTCCCCTATCTTGAAGAGTGGAGTCCCCGGCAACGGCGCCAGAAACTTGCTTGATGGCTTCTCGCCCCTCGTTGGTTACCCCAAGTGGAAGGTTGAGATGTAGCGTAGCGGCAAATTTCCCTTGGCAAAGATACCAAGGATCGAATCCCGTGAGACTCCGAGGGTCGACAAGTAGGTGTCAACGGCGCCAGAAACTTAGCGGTTGACGGGACCTGCACACAGATACAGATAACTTTGCTCCCAACGAGTACAGAGAGGTTGTCAATCCCTCCGGCCTTGTTGTTTACAAAGGATCAAACACAAGAGATAATAATGATAGCTATGACTGCAACTAGGAAATAAAAACAGGAAGTAAATAGATGGTGTGATCAGCGGTGGTAATATGGACCGGGGTCCCATGATTTTCACTAGTGATGTCTCTCTCCCAAAAGACGATAAAACAGCAAAGCGAGGTAAACAAATTACAGCTGGGCAATTGACAGGATTATGTGCGCAAACCAATGCTAACTATGCTGCAAAGAAAGGTAGAGGCTCAAAAGCATGGGTGGTACGCCAAGGCAAGTAGACCGAAATCCATCTGCATCTACTACTAATCATCCACCTTGAGATATCTATCCAGAACATCTCGCTGGTATTAAGTTGCGAATCCCACCCAAAGTGTAAACTCAAAGCAACAGACAACTGCATTAAAAGAACTTTGCGTAAAGTAAACAATCCTTGCACCCGCAAGTACAAGCACCGTTGTTTTCTCCCTTGTGGCAACAGCACATCCCCTAGACTCATGTTTCTGTCACTCAAGCTAGTCATCAGGGGGCATGAACCCACAATCAAGCATAACGCTCCCTCTTGGAGTTACTACCTACTACTTGGCCAAAGCAATAAACAGCAACGGAGAACATGCAAGAATTACTCAAGAACAAAGATATAAAAGAGGTGAATCAAATATATTACTCAAACACAATCTGAACATAGTCTCATAATCCATCAGATCCCAGCAAACTCAGCAAAGCAATAGCAGAAAGATTACATATGTGCCTCGATCATGTAGGGAAGCTCACGAGGTCTAACCATGAAGAGCAAAGAGGGGAGGAGAACATCACATAGCTACTGATCATGGACCCATGGTCCAACTTGGACTACTCACAACTCATCCGGGAAGCGTCCATGGTGGTGGAGAAGCTCCCGGTGGTGGTTCTCCCCTCTGGCAGGGTGCCGGGAAGAGTTCTCCTGATGCTCCCGATCTTGGAAGCGCTGCGGCTGCGGAACAGAGGCGAGATCGCAAAAAAGGGTTCTGTCCTCGAGGGTTTTGGGACGAGAGGGATATATATATGCGAAGGGGGGCAGCCAGAGGCGGAGCAGGGGCCCCAGGCGCCCCCCTGGCGCGGCCATGGGTGGGGCCGCGCCAGGTGGCCGCCTGGGCCTCCCCTGGCTCCCCTCTGGCCCATCTTTGGTTCTTCGCGAAGCTTCCTGTACGCTGATTTTTCCTATATTTTTCCTGGAATTTTTGGAGCACTTTTAATATGGGGGAAACCAGAAATAGAAAAACAGCAGAAAACAGGAACTGGCACTGTGGTGCACTGGGTTAATAGGTTAGTCCAAATATGATCAAAAGTGCATGGAAGTGCATCAATATCATAGCAATATCACACAAAAGAAGCATGGAGCAAGCAGAAATTATAGATACGTTTTGGACGTATCACCCTCTTAAGAAAAATCTCGTCCTCGAGATTTGCTAGGGGTTGCTATGAATTCTATTACTGCCACACAAAGATATTGCCAAAGTCAACCGTTCTGCAAATAAATGCCACTACAGTGTATGGGCAATAAGTGGTGCAATCTGCAGTGTTAAACACTGGCGCTGCACGGAAAAAGCTATGGTCGTGGAAAACGAGATATTACTACTACGGGCTATAGCAATTTTAGAAATAATATTCCTAAATATTTAACTACGCTGCTTGCACCCGAGAGAACAAGGCTCTCATTGGCTGACACGTGGGTCCTGGGTCCACTGTCAGTCTCTTCTTCTACCTTCGGTTCTCTCTTCTCCTCTCCCCCGCGCGCTTTCTCGAACTTTCTCCACCGGCGACGGCTAGCTCGTAGGGCATCTAGGCCGTACTGCCGTAGTGCGCGACGCGCTAGCTGTCGGTGCAGCGTGCACTCACCTCGCGGGGCAGCGCCCTGTCGGCATTGCTCGCGGATTCGCCTCCGAACACCGGCGGTCGGGCGACGAGCGGCGCTGGTGGACTGCGCCCACCGTACACCGATCTTGAGATATAAAACGGCTGAGGTGCTCCTTCTTCCTTTACTCACCTGGCCTCGTTCCTTCTTCTTTCTTCCCACTCCTCCATTTGTGCTTGCAGGAGCTTGGGTCGAGGCTCTAATGGTGGACGTGATGCCGGACTGGTGTATGATCCTCGTGTGCGTGGGGTTGGCGGCATTGCTGGGGTTATCCGCGCTCTTGTGTGCGATGATCCTTGACGATCGTCGTGACGCGGCGGCTCTAGTGCTAGCTCTGCGCGGCGACGGTGATCACGAGGATTAGCGTGAGTGTCGGGTGCTAACTGTTGTTAGTGTGCGGTAAGCAACTAGTGCTTGAATAAACTCCCACGAGTTTCTCTTCCAGAGACTGTGGTGAGGTGATCAATTAGCTGCAACAAGTGTACGTGGGTTAGCTACTTAGTGTACTGTGTGGAGTGGCCGGAGTTGTAATTCTGCTGTTGTGGTGTTGCGCGAGAAAATAAAAAAAAAAGTCTACGGTACGCAGGTAGATATTTGCAACAACTCAGGGAAGAAAGCAATTAGAAACTCACTCCAGGTTTATACTTAGCGCCAAAATTTAACTTAAATAAGAATTATTAGCAGTGGAACCACTTCATAACTTGAAATTAATTATTTAATTCGATACACCGCTTACAACTCATGAAAAGACGCGGGAATAACAAATCATAGCAGTACATCTAAAACATAAACGGCAGATGGACAGGGTCCTGTGAAAAGGTCTCTGGTGCTGGGGGACACTCTTCTTCTATTGGCGGGAGCGGATTGACTAGTCGATGAATGTGCTTCTCCTGCCCGGGCCTCAATGATCTGCCGATGGCGATCCAAGGATTTAAATCGGCGAGGCTCTGGAGATAACCCATTATCCGCTGGGTCAAATGCTCTTGCGTGATGACGTACTGTGTAAGGTTGGCTAGTACCGGGTCTCTCTCAATTCGCCCACCAGGAAAAGCTGCTGCTTCTCCGGGCGCTGCACAGCTCGGAAAGTAATAATATCCTCGTTCGCTGGCATAGGGCACCACGAATCGAAGGCGAGCAAGTGCTTCATACGTGGCAGCCTCTATGGCCATCTGAGGAGTTGGCATGGATTTCCTCATGAAGGAAACTTCTGTGGGGTCTTGGTTTGGGTTTGCGGGTGGGATGTGTACCACTGCCCAATATTTCGAGGTGGATGGTGTAATCCTTGATTTGAGCAGCTCATACTGGGGTGGACGGGTAGCACTCATGGTACTGCAGGTAAAATCACACAATATCTTCACGAAACTACCTGGGGATGCCTCAGGGGTTCTCAGGTAAATACTAGAGATCGGCATGGCGAAGGTAGTGGCTGTGAGATGAGGACACCAGGTGAGGGATGCTTGGCAAGCTCACGGTGTGGCCTATATATAGCAACCGGGCTGGTTTATAGGATCATGGTGAGGGGCCTCTATATTGTCGGTTTCGCTTTACGGGGGTCAAGGTCAAAGCTACAGGTACTCACGTCTTGTAAAAAGGCGTGTTTACTGTGGGGTTGTTGATGAGGTGCTTTGGAAGTCATACGTGACAAAAATAGGCATTCACATACTAGATGCTACAAAGATAAGTGTGCAAAAGTAAACTGTACATACATATAGGCATATAGATTACATGACCACGGGTGGGGACAAGATAAGGCTTGGTACTACTCGGGTGATTTAATCAACCTCGTTTATATCCAAGCGGCCTTGCCTTGTGGACGCTGAAGCTTCTCCAAGAGCTTCACTGTCTGCATTGGCCGGAGGTGGCTGAGGGGCTGCAGGGTTGGGGCAGTGATGATGACCCTCGCGGGGATTGTTGGCCACAGTCTCGTTGGAGCGTGTGCCAAACAAACGACGCATCACCTCTGGAGATACCAAGGCGTTCTGGTCGATGATCAAGGCAGGCCTCGGGGACTCGATTGGTTGTCCGAACAACACGACTGGGTTGTCAGTGCCGGACTCGTCTCGTCCTCTTGCTGGGGCTCGGCGAAGCAGTTCTCCACGAGCTGCGATCAGATCAAGGGTGATTTAATCGAACAGTTCTTCGAGTACACTAACATAGCGTACTAGATGCAATAATGCAGGATCCATCTCGTGGTCTCCGCTCACAACCCGGGGAGGCCTACCATACCCGTTACGACTGGGATAGTAGTAGAATGAGTGACAGTTAACTCTGGGCGACAGGTGCCTGAGTTGAACTATAGCTTCTCGGGCAGCCAGTTGGATGGCTTGCGGCTCAAAGGAAGTTGTCCTTCCGGTGAACCTGTAGGGGCGTTCTGGCGACAGATCCCTACCGTAGATGTGCACAGTGGCCCATAATTGACGGCTTTCACCACCCATGGAGTCTTCGTACACAACATATTCTGGGGGCTCTTCTAACGCAAAGGCACGACGGGTGAGGTTTGCGAGCACGGTCACAAAACCTCCAAGATTGGCTGTTGTGGTTTCATTGTGGACAATGGGTCCTGGCATTTTAGCTCGGTCTGGGGTAGAGGATGTGCTGTGCTGGGTTTGGGGCTAGCGTGCCCTATTTAGAGGGAAGGACGAAGTCTTCCTTCGCACGCTTGCGGAAGGAACTGTTTAGGTGTCGGTCACTGGCGCGTGATCGATGGGCTAGACTGATAGGTTGGGCATCGACTGCCAAAGGTGTCGGTTCCCTGTGTGGGTATCTTACGCGAGAAGCTTGCCCAGAGTTAGGATATGGTCTGGTGTGGTGGAATCTAGGTTTTTGTCCTGGCTAAGATAGGATTAGCCAACGGTCAGCTTGACTCTGATACCAAGGTTGTCAGGACCGGATTTTCGGGGGTATTAAATTCCCAAAATTGGCCCTTGTGCTCACCAGCCCCAGGATTACTGTTAGCTGATGAGGCACCACTTGATACAGAAGTTCCAAGCAAGGGTACAAATATGTAGTACAAGACCATTCTGGCCTTTAAGTACGACACGGGGTTTCTAGTGGCTGATGGCGGAAGCGGTTGTGACACGCTGACGTGTGTGGGACTCCATTTCCCACGGGAACAGCTGACCAGGTTCACTCCTATCTTCGCTAGGCTTCTATCTCTGTTGTATGGGTTCCGGGTTGTTGTCGTGGCGCTCCTCTCCATGCGAGAAAATCTGGCCAAGACAATAGCCAGGGGCAAGTCAGTGAGTACTTTGAATGTACTCGCAAACATTATGAACATAGAGGAAACTAAAATCATGTTCGAGAATATTTGGTGATCACGATGTAAATTTGATATAACCGTCCATGATGCATGTAGTTCATCTGTATATAAAAAAATTGCATATGCGTTCAGGGAGAGATAGTAAAATAAAAGAAAAACGAACATGCCACAGTCGGGCGTCTGAGCGACACCGCTTAAAGGGCTTAGGAGGAAAAGTGGATAACAAAATGCCACAGTCGGATGTCTGAGCGACATCACATAAAGGGCTTATAAAGAAAGGAGACTAACAAAAATGCCACAGTCGGACGTCTGAGCGACATCACATAAAGGGCTTTTAAAGAAAAGAATATAACAAAATGCCACAGTCGGACGTCT
>LR738715.1:277650106-277681654 GCA_902687465.1 Secale cereale
AGCGACATCACATAAAGGGCTTATAAAGAAAGGAGACTAACAAAAATGCCACAGTCGGACGTCTAAGCGACATCACATAAAGGGCTTATAAAGAAAGGAGACTAACAAAAATGCCACAGTCGGACGTCTGAGCGACATCACATAAAGGGCTTATAAAGAAAAGAGACTAACAAAAATGCCACAGTCGGACGTCTGAGCGACATCACATAAAGGGCTTATAAAGAAAAGAGACTAACAAAAATGCCACAGTCGGACGTCTGAGCGACATCACATAAAGGGCTTAGCACGAATAAATAAAGGTGAATATCCAGGAGGTAGAACCATCCGAGGGATACTCAATAAGTTGCATGATACGGGGTTAGTTCATCAAGGTCAAAGTCACCGTATGTCACATTTCAAAAAATAAAGTTCTGGTTTCAGCAGTTTTCTCCTCCAAAGATCGACGCTAAGACCGACACTTGACCCTTCCCAGACTGTAGTCCTAACCCAGGGACACGGCTATTCGAATAGATTTAGTCTCTACAGAGGGTGTACTCTTTACCCACGAGTAACGGATTCCTTCAGTCCCTCGGGACTAATTCCGTTCACGGTCTTTTAATTTGAAGACACATCTGGCCGCACACACCAGCTTAACTTACCGGTGTCTGGAATCACCCACGACACTTGTCAAGCGAAACTCTAAGTGGGGAGGCTACAACCTCGACTAGCATGGGATCACCAAAATTTATAACGCGCGCAAACTAGGGAAGCTACCCCCTTCGGCTTCAACCGAAACACCCATGCCCCCGGACCAGGTAGCATGCCTACCGGATGCAGCCGGTATCTTCCACCATGGCCTCTCTGTATGGTGTGTGCTAGAACAGGGGTCAACAATTTACTGAACCGTACCCTACCGGTAGTAGGGACAAGTGGTAGTACGAAAACAAGTATGGGGGTTACTGGACAAGACTCGATCTATGGTCGACTCAGGAGGTTTCAGCATCATTTGTGTCGGTGTACTAAGGTAGGGGTACCTCAGTACCCCAACTTGTGCACGGGCAGTAGCAGCTTCCCGCGGCAGGGCCTACCACGTGCTTGCCGGAGACCTTTCTGCTCCATATAAAACCATTCAAAAACAAAGTATACAAGACAGAAGATCAAGACCCCGGCAAGTGGAGCTTGCCGGGAAGGCCGTCCCAGGCTCAAGATTACCTCACTAGTACAAGACCCTGGCAAGAGGAGCTTGCCAGGAAGGCCAGAAGATTACACTTCAGAAGACATGCCTCGGCGCGACGTGCGCCCCGGCAGGGCCCGGGGAGCGACAAGCTTCAGAGCCCGGCAAGCTCCCGGGCCCGGCAAGGTCAAGACCCCGGCAAGGTGCTTGCCGGGGGGAGTTGCGCTGTGTGCCCGCGCTCCAGCTCATCGGTCCACGCGTCGCCCTGGGGCCATCCCAGGGACGCGTGGCGGATGGCTGTGCAGCCTGGGGGACACGGTGGCACTCCACGGTGATAAAGCTATCGCCGTGGCAAACGGAGACGCAAGGGCGGGCGCTTTTGGGGTCGACGGCGACGGGCATTAAATGCTCTTGTCCCCCACTGTCAAAGTAGGTGATGACCACTGTTCATGCACTGTTGCTCCACTATTCCCGCACTGTTACAACTACCACCACTTTTACATTTTTACCCTTTCTCCTACGTTGACACCTGTCGGTGACCCCTTGAGCTATAAAAGGAGGCCCATGCACAACGTAGAAAGGGTTCGGAACCTAGATCGCTCATACGCTCGGTGTAGCTAGTTCTTCAAGCTCCCGAGCTCCCCAACTCAATACTATCTAAGCAGGAGTAGGGTTTTACGCGTTCATCGCGGCCCGAACCTGGGTAAACTGCCCGCGTGCTCACCACGATCTGCTCTTTGTGCTCCCTCCGCTCCCTTACCTCACGAACAAGGGGCTCCGGTCCCATAGGTGCTCGTGGTGGACAGTTTCCCCCGACATCTTTGGCGCGCCAGGTAGGGGGCGTCGAGGTTGTGCGAACCTGATCCGGCGTTCACGCGGGCGCATTCTTCATCAACCTCTCCAGTTTCATCAGCAACTTCATCAGCAACAGCGACATGGCCCTGAAGAAGAAGGCTTCGGAGGTCGCAGGCCCGTCTGCGTCTCATCCGCCGCCACCGGAACCAACGGTGGGCGGGGGAGACGCCGTCGGAAGGGTGGTCGCTGGCGAGGAAACTCGCGGCGCCACCAAATCCAAGGACAAGACGGACGACCGAGCCTCGGTCTCCGTGGACGCGCCACGTCCATCTCAGCAAACAACAACCCAGCAGCGCCATGCCACAGGAGGTGGCATCCGCTTGCTGGGCCAAGGGCAAACCGAAGGCTCGCGGGACGCTCCGGGCCATCGTCCTGGCGCGAGCAAGGCGCGGTCGCCGGGGCGGGACCCTGCTCCTTCTAACCCAGTTAGGAGTCCGAGCATATCCCGCTCCTCGCACCGCTCGCCCCCGCTCCCCTCCTCTCCAGCAGAAGCGCTCGCAAGGGCGCAACTGCTCCTCGACTTCCCTCCAGCGGCAGACAAGGCCGAAGACTGGAGGGCAACCATCCAGAGCCTGATCGCCTTCGCCAACAACGATACGCCGCAGCAGCCGGCGACCTCGCGGCCACGGCAAGTCGAGAAGACGAAGGCCGACGGCGACAAAACCGCCGGGGGTGCAACCACCGTGCACTCCCCGCCGCGGAAGCAGAAGACGCCGCCCCGCCAGATCAACGCCGACGACGGCTCCACGGCGTCGTCGGATCCGCGGGCTCGTCGGGACCAGCGCCAAGTCCTTGACGACCGGCGACAAGAAGACGCTCGAACGACGATCGAGCGCCGCCGAGAAGCTCGGCGATAATCAGATCAGCGAGCTGGGAACGCTGTCGACACGCGCGCGCCCGGTGAACCAGGCGACTTGTCGTACGCGGCAGGTTGCCCTGCGTTTACCCGCGAGCTGCGGCGCGTCCAGTGGCCCAGCATGAAGAACTTCAAGCCGGACGTACCGGAGAAGTACGACGGCAAGACGCACCCCTCGGAATTTCTCAGCATATACACCATCGTGGTGCAGGCTGCCGGGGGGCGCGACGAGAAGATACTGGCGAACTACTTCCCGCTAGTGCTTAAGCCAAACGTCCGCTCTTGGCTTATGCACTTGCCGGAAGGCTCCATTTCTTCTTGGGCAGATCTTTGCCACCAGTTTGTTGGCGCCTTCACGGGCGGCCACAAACCCCACGGCCAGGAGAGTGATCTCCATATTCTGGCCCAGAAGGAAGGAGTACCTCTGCGCAAGTACATCCAGCGCTTCAGCCGCGTTCCATCCTGCTGCGGTTATCAGTGCGTTCCACCAGAACTTACGTAACCGCCGCATGCGTGAAGAAATGGCCATGACCAAGATACGGGATGTCAGCGAGCTCTATGCTCTAGCTGATAAGTGCGCGTGCGCCGAAGAGGGGAGAAGACTCCCCGGAGAGGATGCTGGCGCAGGGGGAAGCGACAGCGACGACGCCGCCCCGGCAAAGAAGAGCCGGCGGCGGAACAACAGAAGAAAGAACAAGAAGGAGGTGCTTGCCGTCGAGAAGTCCGGCAAGGAGGCTCCTGCCAAGCAAACACAGGCTGGCGGCTCCGGCAAGGAGCCTGCCCCTGTAGCGGCAGCCGACAAGCAGGACGGCTCCGACAAGCAATACTGCAAGATCCACCGCACCAAGGGCCACGACCTCTCCAACTACAAACGCGTCGAGTACCTCGTCGAGCAGCAGAAAGTTGAGTACGAGAGGCGCGACAAGGAGAAGGCCCAAGGTGGCGGAGGAGAACCAAGCAAGAAGCGGCCATTCAATGGCCGGGGAGGACGCCGCGGCAAGGCCAAGCAGCGGCAAGGTGACCGACCTCCCCGGGGCCGCGACAAGGACGAAGAAGACGACAACGATGACATGGAGGATGAGGGTAACAGCGAGTAGGAGTTCCAGAAGGCCACGGAGGTCCTGTGCGTCGACGGCGGCGCCTCTCTGCACACTTCCCACCGCCAACTCAAGCAGTGGGTGCGGGAAGTGAACGCAGCAGAGCCGCCCGTGGAGTCGCGCAGGCTCCTCAAATGGTCCAGCACGCCCATCATTTTTGATCTTGAGGATCACCCTGACCGCACCACTACGGTCGGGTGCTTGCCGACGCTGGTCTCACCCACCATCCGCAACCTCAAGGTCACCAAAATGTTGGTTGACGGCGGGGCCGGGCTGAACTTGATCTCCTCTGCTGTGATCAAGAAGCTCCAAATCCCAGATGGCGAGCTCGAAGAGACCGGTTCTTTCCAAGGAATCAACCCGGGGAGGAGCAAGCCCAAGGGGAAGATAACTTTGCCGGTGACCTTTGGCGGGGAGCTCAACTTCAGAACTGAGCGCATCACGTTTGACGTCGCCGATATCCCATTGCCATATAATGGGATACTCGGCCGTCCCGCCCTCGCCAAGTTCATGGCAGCTTCCCACTACGCCTACAACGTACTCAAGATGCCGGGGCCGATAAGCGTCATCACTGTCCATGGCGACAAGAAAGATGCGCTTGTCTGCGCCGACAAGATCTACCGGGACGCTGCAGCCGCAGCGGAGAAGGACACACTTGCCGCTGAAGCACCCGGGGGGAAGAAGACTAAGACCAAGTCCGGCAAGTGCTCTAGGGCCCACTCCGGCAACCGCACCTCTTCGGAGTGCTGCGCTGCCGTCGAGGACGCTCCATCGAGCTCCACCGGCAAGTGCAAGAAGGGAATGGCTGCTCCTCCGGCAACCAAGAAGGTGTCCGCCAACGAGGATGGCACTGGTGGTACCTTCACCATCAGTGCCACACTTGACAGCAAATAGGAAAGCGCGCTCGTTGCCTTCCTGCGGGCGAATGTCGATGTGTTTGCCTGGCAACCATCTGACATCCCCGGTGTTCCCAGGAAGGTGATTGAGCACAAGCTTGCTGTTTGTCCTCATGCGCGGCCCGTCAAGCAGAAGGTCAGAAAGCAAGCCGTGGAGCGCCAAGAATTCATTGCCGAAGAAATCAAGAAGCTAGAAGCAGCGGGCCTAGTTAGAGGCGTGATCCATCCGACGTGGTTAGCAAACCCAGTCGTCGTGCGTAAGGCCAACGGGAAGTGGAGACTGTGTATAGACTTCACTGATGTCAATAAAGCATGTCCCAAGGATCCATTCCCTTTGCCGCGCATTGATCAGATTGTTGACTCCACTGCCGGATGTGAGCTGCTCTCCTTCCTTGATGCATATTCAGGATACCATCAGATTTTCATGGCCAAGGAAGATGAAGAGAAGACTGCATTTATCACTCCTTGCGGCACGTATTGCTTCATACGCATGCCATTTGGACTGAAGAATGCAGGATCAACATTTGCAAGGGTAGTGCACACTGCTTTTGAGCCACAGATCCACAGAAATGTAGAGGCTTACATGGATGACGTCGTGGTGAAGAGGAAGAGCAAGGATACCCTGGTCCAAGATTTGGAAGAGACATTTCAGAACCTGCACAAGATACAGCTTAAGTTGAACCCCGAGAAGTGCGTCTTTGGAGTCCCCTCCGGCAAGCTTCTCGGGTTCTTTGTGTCACAGAGGGGGATTGAAGCCAACCCCGACAAGATTAAAGCCATCGAGCAGATCGAAGCCCCGAAGCGCGTCAAGGACGTCAGGAGACTTGCGGGTTGTGTGGCTGCCCTCAGTAGGTTCATTTCAAAGTCTGCAGAACGCGCCCTACCTTTCTTCAAAATTTTGAAGAAGGCAGGCCCTATGAGATGGACTCCGGAAGCGGAGGCAGCGCTGCAGGACTTGAAACGGTACCTATCCTCTACTCCAATACTTGTCGCACCTAAACCACAGGAGAAGTTGCTGCTGTACCTAGCGGCAACCAACCAGGTGGTTAGTGCTGCGTTAGTAGCGGAGAGGGAGGCCGACGAGGAATCAGCACCACCGGCAAGCGAATCCAGCGACAAGCAGGGGGCTCCTCCGACAAGCTCTGGCCCCGACAAGGACAACTCTGCGCAGGATCAAGAAGAAGTGCGAAGAAACATGGTGCAGCGCCCGGTGTATTTTGTAAGTTCCCTCTTGCAGGGGGCTAGATCAAGATACTCCGGGGTGCAGAAGTTGCTTTTCGGCCTCCTCATGGCCTCGAGAAAGCTGCGCCATTATTTCCAAGCACATGAGATAACAGTGGTCACTCGCTTTCCGCTGAAGAGGATATTGCACAATCCGGAAGCAACAGGCAGGATCGTTGAGTGGGCACTGGAATTATCAAGCTTTGGACTCAAGTTTGAAAGTACCTCAACCATACAGAGCCGAGCTTTGGCAGAATTCATAGCTGAATGGACCCCGACGCCCGATGAGGAAGTTCCAGAAACAAGTGCACCCGTACAAGAAGCGACAAGTGAATGGGTGATGTACTTTGATGGTGCCTTCTCGCTGCAAGGCGCCGGTGCCGGCGTAGTACTCATCGCGCCCACCGGAGAGCACCTCAAGTATGTGATCCAGATGCACTTTCCCAGGGAGCAAGCGACAAACAACACTGCTGAGTATGAAGGCTTGCTTGCCGGCCTCAGGATCGCGGCCGAACTTGGGATCAGGAAGCTGATTGTGCGGGGAGATTTTCAGTTGGTGGTCCGACAAGTTAACAAGAGTTACCAGAGCCCTTTGATGGAAGCTTATGTAGATGAAGTGAGGAAGCTTGAAGAACACTTTGAAGGTCTGCAAATGGAGCACGTCCCGAGAGCTCAGAATGAAATTGCAGATGGCCTTTCGAAGTGTGATGCGATGAAGTTACCTGTGGAACCAGGGACCTTCTTGCTCAAGCTAACTCAGCCATCCGTTACACCATCAATTGGGCAGTCCAAGAAGAGAAAGTTGGTCTCCGGCGACTACTTGCCGGCAGATCTCCCCGAGGCCGCCGCCAAGGTCCCCAAGATCAACGGTCAGAACGCTGAGGAACAGTTTGCTCCTGCAGATCCAAGGGTCTGTGCAGTTGAAGCAAGCGTTCCCGACAAGACTCGCCCCGGCGAGCTTGCCGGGGGACCATCAGCTCCGACAGAACCAGAGGTTCTTGCCGTAGAAGCTGAGGTTCCCGCAGCGGCCCTCATGCCTTTAGTCCTTGCCGTGGAGCCTCGGGCTCCGGCATGGGCGCAGCAGCTCGTTCGTTTTCTGCAAACTGGAGAACTTTTCGACGACCCAGAAGAGATAGAGAAGATAACCAGGCAGTCAAGTATGTACCAGTTCGTGGATAACGAGCTGTACAGAAGAAGGCTCAACGGTGTCAGGTTGAAGTGCATCTCCAGGGAAGATGGACAGAAGCTGTTGGCAGAAATACACGGAGGCATATGCGGCCACCACATTGGCGCAAGGGCACTTGCCGGGAAAGCTTTCCGGCAAGGGTTCTTTTGGCAAGAAGCCCTCCAAGATGCAACTGCACTAGTAACCAAGTGTGAAGCGTGCCAGTTCCATGCAAAACAAATTCATCAGCCAGCTCAAGCTCTCCAGACAATCCCTTTGTCCTGGCCCTTCTCGGTGTGGGGGCTCGATATCCTCGGCCCTTTCCCTCGCGCTGTCGGGGGCTTTGAGTACTTGTACGTCGCAATCGACAAGTTCACAAAGTGGCCAGAAGTGGAACCAGTGAGAAAGGTGACAGCACAGTCAGCGGTCAGGTTCTTCAGGTCAATTGTTTGCCGTTTCGGAATCCCTAACAGGATCATCACTGACAACGGTACACAATTTACTAGTCGCACCTTCATGCAGTACGTCCAAGACCTTGGCGCCAAGGTCTGTTTCGCTTCTGTTGCTCACCCAAGGAGCAACGGTCAAGCGGAGAGGGCCAATGCCGAAGTGCTGCGCGGACTCAAGACAAGGACCTTTGACAGGCTGCGTAAGTGCGTAAGAAACTGGATAGAGGAGCTACCGGCGGCTCTTTGGTCAATCAGAACGACACCTAGTCGAGCCACCGGACAGACACCCTTTGCCCTAGTCTATGGGGCAGAGGCAGTTCTCCCCACGGAACTCGTATACGGATCTCCTCGAGTGCTCACTTATGATGAGCTCGAGCAAGAGCAACTGCGACAAGATGATGCATTGCTCCTCGAGGAGGAACGTCTCCAGGCTGCTGTACGAGCTACTCGATACCAGCAGGCCTTGCGTCGCTACCATAGCCACAAGGTCAAGGCCAGGAGTCTCGAGGAAGGCGACCTTGTTCTTCGGCGTGTTCAGTCCGCCAAGAATTCCAACAAGTTGACGCCGAAGTGGGAAGGCCCTTATCGGGTGAGACAAGTAACAAGGCCTGGCGCTGTCCGCCTTGAGACCGAAGAGGTCTTACCGGTGAGCAATTCCTGGAACATAGAGCATCTTCGAAAGTTTCACCCATAAGGCGCGGTTGCCGTGATCCGCTCCGGCAACCACCTTTTGTACAAGCTTTGCCGCTGTTGCATGTAACCCTTTGTACAAAGCCGGGCGCAGACCCCGGGCATCAGTAAAGCTTTCGTGTTTTGCGCTATTTGCCTTTTCCATGCTTTTCTTCACTATTTGCATGTGTTATTTGGCATCTTGTGCAACCCACGTATCCGGTAAGCATTAGCACGCCGAAAGGCCATATACTTGTTTCCCTCTTCTTTTTCCTTGCCTCTTAAGCAGAAGGAATGTTCCTCGCGCACAAGTTTGCCAGGGGGGAAGGAGATGGAAGATGGCCAAGTGCTGTTCAAGAAAGAGAAGCCTTACCGGGAAGCAAGCGATATATGAAAGCTAAGTTATCAGAATTTGACCAGTTCAAATTTTTAAATTTTAGTTGTCTTCCTTGAACAACCACACTTTGTATGGAAAACCTGTGCGCGGAGGAACCTACCCGTGGTTAGCCGCACCCTTATCTTGTTTTCGAGTACGCTCAACGACTTAAGTGAGCTGCGACAAGTGTCGCGCCCTTGTTTCGTTTTCGAGTTCACTCAACAAGCTAAGTGCGTCGCGACTAGCTGCGGCAAGGTTGCTTGCCGGTAAGACCTTGGCCGGCAGGCTGCTCAGAGTCCAGCACTCAGCGCTCGCGGCAAAGGGCCCTTGCCGGCAAGCTCCCTGGGAGCGTAGGGTGAAAAGCATACAAAGTAAAGGACCAAGACAAGGGAGATAACATTGCACTAATTGATCAAAAATAAGATAAATATCTTACAAGGGATAACTTGTCGCAATGACTAATAAGTTCATGGCACACTATGCAGCAACAAAAGAGATGAAGAAGAGGAGGCCTAATCTACGCGGTCGCCCTCAATCCTAGAGATCTTGTTCACTTTGGCGATAATGTGGGCGACCTGCGCCTTCAGCGCCTCCATATCCGCGTCGGCCGGCAAGCTTCGGAGAACGTTGACGAGATTTATACCAGGATTGCGGTATACTATCTTCGTCAAGACGCGCTCCAAAGTTCCCACGCATAGCTGGCGCGACTTCTCGGCTAGTTGCGCGGGGAGCTTCTTCCGAAGATCTGCAAGAGCCGGCGCGATCCCTCTGAAGAAGAGGCTGAGCTTGGCGCTATGGGGGAGGTTTGGATCCGGAGAGTATATAAGATGCTCGACCTTCAGCGCCAACAGCTCCTGGTCGATGTTGGATGCAGAGGCCACCAAGTCGTCAGTCCATACCTCGACGGTCCGGCGGAAGTTCTCAGCCGCAGTGGTGGCGCTCTCCACCAAGCCTCGCTCCTTGCGGAGCTCTTCCTTCAGCTTGGTTTCCCGGTCCCGGACGGCATCAAGCGAGTCCTTCAACATGGAAACCTTCAGCTCCAGATCCTCAATCGAATCCTTGGCGGCCTTCAGCTCGTCGCCCTGCTTGGAGAGACGCACCTGGAGTTCAGAGTTGGTGTGGGCGTCCTTCTCGTGCTCTGTGTTGAGCGCGGTGACCCTCTCCACGCTCGCTTTCAGGGACTCCTCCAGCTGCGCAACCTTGGCCTCGAGCTCCTCCTTGGCGGTCTCCGCGGCAGCCGCGGCGGCCTTCGCCTCCTTCAGCTCTCCGCCAAGGGCCTGCTCCCGGGCGGCAAGGTCTTCCTCGTGGGAGTCGAGGTTGACCTTCCGTTGGGTGAGCTCTCCTTCTCGCCGGGACAGCTCCTCTCCGGCGAGTCGCTGCTGCTCCTCGGCCTCGGCCTTCTCCAGGAGCCACTCCTGGTACTCCCCGGCGAGCCTCTCGCGCTCCTCTGCCACGTCGCGGAGGGCCGCCTGGTTGGCGGCGCGGAGCTCCGCCGCGCGCTTCTCCATGTCAGCGGCAGCCTTGGCGGTAAGGGCCTCCCGAGACGCGAGCTTCGCCTGCCTGGCCCGGGAAAGGGCCAGGAGCCGGTGGAGCAGCTTCTCCTCCTCGGGCTCGTCACTCCCGCCGGGCGCCTCGACGACCTTCAGACCCGCGGAGGCGAGGACCTCCCCGTCAAAGGCCTCTCCCTCCGCGGGGGCTCGCGACGAAGATCCCCACGGCACCTGGATGTAGACGCCATTGGGAGCCTCGAGATAGTAAGTGGACGGCTCCTTCTCAGTGGAGGGGTCGGCGGCCGGCGCAGCGCTCGACGCTCCTGCCGCCTCCGGGCCGGCGGTATGGCCGCCGTCCCCCTCCCCGGCCGCTGCGTCTGCGGACGGAGCAGTCTCCTCCGCAGCCGGCTCAGCGGCTCCCGCCGTGTCCTCAACGACAGGGGCGTTGCCGCCGTCGCCCTGCACGCCCTCCTCCACGACGATGGTCTCCGTCTCCATCTGTTCTGGGAGAGGAGGATCTAGAAGAAGAAGAAAAAGAAGAAGAAGTTCAAGCAAATATCCAAAAAAGACGGATCCGAGAAGACAAGATTACAAAACTTACCTTGGCGAACTTCGTCAACGGCGGGCTCCCTCGCCGGGGAGCTCTGCCTTGGCGGGGTGGCCGCCCTCGCCGGGCTGCTCGCCCTTGGCGGGGTACTCGCCCTTGGCGGAGTACCCGCCCTTGGCGGGGCACTCTCCCTTGCCGGAGAGTTCGTCCTTGGCGGGGACGGCGGGGCCTGCGGCTCCTCGGGAGTGATCTCCGGGTGCTCTTGTGGCTGCGGCTCCCCCTCTGCACAAGACAACCAAGACAACAACAAGAACAACAAGGTGTTAGCATAAACAAGATCCTCAAGCGCGCCCGACGAGCGGAAAGGTTGAAACCAAACTTACGCTGGGGGCTGCGCTGGGGGCTGCTCCTCGGAGCAGCGCTCGGGTCCGGCAGGCTCGTCTCCGGCGCGTCCCCAGTCGCCGCAACGGGCGAGTCGTCCGCGACCTCGACGACGGGAACCTTGGCCTTCTTCGCCGCTCGCTGGGCCAGGGTCCTGAAATCAAAGCAGAAAGCAAGATTAGAACCAACAAGAATCAAGACGAAGTTAAAGAAGATACAAGACCTCAAGTTCTTACTCCTGTTCCTCGTCGTCGTCGTCGTCGCTCAGGGCGGAGAAGTCGAACGCCACCTGAGGCGCGTCCGCGCGGGGAGCAGGAGGCGAAGGTTCCCTCGGGCGCTTGGCGGTCCCCGGGGCTGGGGGCTGCGAAGACCCGGCCCCTGTGGACGCCGAAGCCCGGGGAGCGGGCGGAGCAGCCGCTCCGCTCTGAGAAGACCCTCCTCCGCTTGGCGCTGATGCGCGGGGCGCCTCCGCCGTGGCCTGTGTGCGGGTCGCCCCCGCCGTGGCCTGTGTGTGGGTCGCCCCCGCCGTGGTTGGTGCGCCGGGCGCCCCCGTCGCAGCTTGACTCCCCCGGGTGGCTCGCGCCGCCCGGCGAGTTGGTTGTTGTCGGGGCGCCTGCGCTCTCGTCCCCGTCGTCGCCTTGCGGAGGCGTTTCAGCGGGGATCGCCTGGGACTTGCCCGAGGCGGGGAGGTCTCCGATGACGAGGAGACGTCGTCGGCATAGATCCCCAGAGACCCGTCGGAGTCCTCGTCAGCCCCGACGTCCTCCTCCTCCTCCTCCTCCTCCTCGGCTGGCTTGCTGGGCCCAGCGCCCTGCCCTGCGGCCGTTCTCCCTCCGGCGCCTCCGCCCCCTCCGGCGCCTCCGCTCCCTGCGGCGCCTCTGTTTCCTCCGGCAACGCCGCCTCTCGCCGCGGCCTCGGTCACAATTCTGGGGATCCCGGAGTGCCTCAAAGAAGGGACCCCGGCGAGCTCATCGGGAGGAAGCTGCAGCAGCCTGCGGATCTCCGCCTCCTCTGTTTGGCAGGACGCATCCGCAGCCTCTGCCTCCTCAACGGTGAAGCCAAACTCTCCTGCCGCTGCGGCTGCAGCGGCCTCTTCTACCCGAGAAGCTATATAGGCAATCTCCTGGTCGGTGGTGTCCCGGGTGAGCCCTTTGATCTCATCCTTGTTCTTCGGCACCTCCACCAGGTTGTCAAAGAAGCTCATGATGTCTGCTGACTTGGGCGGTATACATGTGCGGTCCACGCCATGCGAGTCACATGCGGGCATCATGGCGCGAAGAGGATCCCGGGCCGTGCTGTTGCAGAGGGGCACCACTCCCCGGGGAGCTCTGAACCACTCTGGGTGGGCCGGGTCGTGCTTAAAGAGTTCCCGGACCATCCCCTTCAGCTCCAGCGATGTGAAGTTGAAGTTTAGCCCCGGGCGCAGTCTCATTATGTCCGCCGCGTTGCCGTACTCCCATGCTGGCCTCTTCCTATCTTGTAGCGGGGCAATGCGGTGGCGGAGGAAATCTGCTCCAAAATTTATAACGCGCGCAAACTAGGGAAGCTACCCCCTTCGGCTTCAACCGAAACACCCATGCCCCCGGACCAGGTAGCATGCCTACCGGATGCAGCCGGTATCTTCCACCATGGCCTCTCTGTATGGTGTGTGCTAGAACAGGGGTCAACAATTTACTGAACCGTACCCTACCGGTAGTAGGGACAAGTGGTAGTACGAAAACAAGTATGGGGGTTACTGGACAAGACTCGATCTATGGTCGACTCAGGAGGTTTCAGCATCATTTGTGTCGGTGTACTAAGGTAGGGGTACCTCAGTACCCCAACTTGTGCACGGGCAGTAGCAGCTTCCCGCGGCAGGGCCTACCACGTGCTTGCCGGAGACCTTTCTGCTCCATATAAAACCATTCAAAAACAAAGTATACAAGACAGAAGATCAAGACCCCGGCAAGTGGAGCTTGCCGGGAAGGCCGTCCCAGGCTCAAGATTACCTCACTAGTACAAGACCCTGGCAAGAGGAGCTTGCCAGGAAGGCCAGAAGATTACACTTCAGAAGACATGCCTCGGCGCGACGTGCGCCCCGGCAGGGCCCGGGGAGCGACAAGCTTCAGAGCCCGGCAAGCTCCCGGGCCCGGCAAGGTCAAGACCCCGGCAAGGTGCTTGCCGGGGGGAGTTGCGCTGTGTGCCCGCGCTCCAGCTCATCGGTCCACGCGTCGCCCTGGGGCCATCCCAGGGACGCGTGGCGGATGGCTGTGCAGCCTGGGGGACACGGTGGCACTCCACGGTGATAAAGCTATCGCCGTGGCAAACGGAGACGCAAGGGCGGGCGCTTTTGGGGTCGACGGCGACGGGCATTAAATGCTCTTGTCCCCCACTGTCAAAGTAGGTGATGACCACTGTTCATGCACTGTTGCTCCACTATTCCCGCACTGTTACAACTACCACCACTTTTACATTTTTACCCTTTCTCCTACGTTGACACCTGTCGGTGACCCCTTGAGCTATAAAAGGAGGCCCATGCACAACGTAGAAAGGGTTCGGAACCTAGATCGCTCATACGCTCGGTGTAGCTAGTTCTTCAAGCTCCCGAGCTCCCCAACTCAATACAATCTAAGCAGGAGTAGGGTTTTACGCGTTCATCGCGGCCCGAACCTGGGTAAACTGCCCGCGTGCTCACCACGATCTGCTCTTTGTGCTCCCTCCGCTCCCTTACCTCACGAACAAGGGGCTCCGGTCCCATAGGTGCTCGTGGTGGACAGTTTCCCCCGACAATTTGCATGATTAGTATAAACATTGTATTCCATAACCATAGTCGGGATCGCCACCCGTCATACCTCACCAAGTCGTACCGGACTTCGCCGTCTCAACGAAGAACTAATGGCACGCATCGTGTCTACACAAGACCACGACTTCCACGGTTTTCTTCCGTTAGACATGGGAAGCATACGAGGGGATACCGTCATGCATACTAAACCTTCACCGCAAGGGTCTACCTCATGTACTAATGGGTAGGATCAAATCATCACATATGAAAGAAAATAAAGCATCCATATCGTCATAATCACATGCTTTAGACCAAGGTTCAAAAATGCTTGCCTTCAAGTAGAGGGGAGGAGAAATGCATTCCAAAACTTTTGGAAGTTTTCTCCCTCTTCAAAATCCTAATAGAAAGAGTATGAAATTAATACATAGAAGCACAAAAAGTTATCTGGAAAATTTGAGGAACAGCAGAAAAAGAATCAATTCATTTGGAGGTGTAGTTAAAAAGTTAAAGCCAGTCAAAGTTTGGTCAACTCTAATTTTTAAACTAAAACAGAAAAGAAAACGTTTGGGCGGAGAATACGCCTTCGGGCTAGGGAATACGTACTCTGTGTTTTACGCCTTCACTTACAAACGTGCGGTGGCGAAGCTGGGTCACTGACAGTGGGTCCAGGAGGCCCACTAGTCAGGTTTGACCAATCGCTTCCCCCCCTCCTCTTCCTCTGCCCGAACGGAGGCAGGACTCCGGCGATCGTCGCCGGCGAATGGAGGCTCCTCGAGGGATACTGAGTGCGGGAATGGATCTGCTACTCCTAGGCGGTCCTCCCGGTAGTTGACTGGTCGACGGGGACGGAGGGAATCGCCGACGACGAGCTCCGCGGCGGAGGAAGCTTCGGGTAGAATTGGGGGATTCGTGTTTGGTGGGTTTTGATCGCGTCCGAGGGGTTGGGCAGTACCGCAAGGTCGAGGGGAAGGCGACAGTGGTGCTGGATGGACGGGGGAGGCCCTGGTGGCGCCGGAGTGCTCGAGGCAGTGACGGTGGCCGAGGTTGCCGGAGAGGAAGGGGACGACCTCTCTGGTCTTTCTACTTCTATGGGCGGATCAGTGTGGGATCGTGTGAGGTTGCTAGGGGGTCTGACGAGCTCGGGGGTTCCTTATATAGGCGGGCAATGGCGGTTCCACGGCGGCCGAGGATAAGATCGCCGGTGACCGCCATTCTGTAGCAGCAGGGGACGTGGCGGCGATGAACGCTTGCGGACGAGCTTGCGGATGAGCTCGCACTGCTCCAGGGGGCAGCTGGCGAGCGCGCGTGGCTTGGGCGGCGCCGACCGTGACAGAGATCCACTGTGATAGCCGGCGTGCTGCCAAAAGTGCCCCGACGGCGGTGCTGTGGAGTCCCAGAGAAATCTTGGCGTATTCTCGTGTGCGGATAAGGCCGGGCGCGGCTCTGCTGACGAGTTGGGGCCAGGGGGCGCGACGCGGCGACCCGAGCGCACGCATGTGCAAAACGCGCGTTCTGGGCGCGCCCAGAGCATGCACGCTACGTGCTAGGCGATATGCCAAGGCCTTCTAGGGGGCTCCAAACCACAAGGGGATCAGCAGGGTGGGGCTATAAGTTGGAACAAACTCAAGAGACATGCTGGTCTAGTCAGGGGATCTAGTTCATAACATGAACCAGAAACTAAGCCAAACTGGTCATGCACTCAGGGTGTTTGACAAAATGCCAGTGGCATCTAGCCAACTCTTGGGGTGGCCAAATTCACCAGATGGATGTCTCCTTGGATGAGTAAGAAGGTGGTGATGTTAGTTTATCAAAAGCAAAAACTTGTTAGTGCAAGTTTTGCAAGATCCCAGTTCTGGACAGAAAGTAAATGGCATAATTTTATGGACCAAAAAATCTTCCAATGGGCCCACTCTTCTGGACTTAAGGGTTTGGTAGGAAGGACAACAAGTTGGAAAAAGCTCAGGGCCAATTGAGCATGTTAGAAAAGGGCTGTAGTAGAAAGTGACCAACTGGACCAGAGAGCAAAAAAGGATGTTTTGCTCAACTTTTCCAAAAGTTACCCAAGGATTTCTGCATGGAAGGGATGTAAGGGTTATACTAGACATCCTTGAATTTTGGTGGAATTTTTGGACAATTGCATCAAAGGGTTGCAGTGCAAACATGGCCCTAGAACAGAAGGAAGTCACTTAAAATAAAAGGAGCTCAGGGAGAAAATAATGTAAATGATCCTACAATTTTAAAGGTTGTCCTCCTTGGCTTAGGGCAAACAAGTTTCAACCCACAACCTCACAAACTAGCATTAGGGCAAAACACCATAAAAGCAATAGAAGGGAAGCTCTAACAATCAAAGAAAAACCCAAAAAAAGAAAAGTTAAAACTCCTGGTCAAATTTTTATCCCTAAGCAGGACCAAAATTTTGGGGTGTTACACCGAGATTCAGATCCGATTGATGTCATGATACCTCAGACTCGGGATGTTCGGGAAGAAACGGTGCAACATTAATTGATGAAATAACATTGCAAGTTTCTCGGGAAATGAACTATGGGAGCGGGTTCTCGAAACAACCGTTCATCATTAAACCAAGGAGAGGATGAGGAGGTGGCTGATGGGCTCAGCGACAATTCATCGAGAATTCCAAACGGAGGGATTTCCACAATAATGTGAACAAGAGGATGACACTTGTCAATTCAAATGATATAATGTTGTGTGCTCGAGGAAAAACATACACCATTAATCATTAGGTGAAAGGTGTGCCCGAAATATGACCTTAGGCAGCAAGATCAATGTTAGAGTGATGATTCAATAACCAACAGTCTAAGAACGAACTGTCCATCGTTAACTTCGAAGCAATAGGGTTGCTATAAGTACATAACTCAAGCAGCATCGTTAGCCTATTGGTATCCCGGTTAAAAACAACACGGGGACCAAGGAAGAGTGGTGATGGTGAGAAGTATCATCATACCGAGAATTTCTAAGAGGTGGAGCAATACCCACAACATTCTCGACATAAAAGACAGTAATACTTCAAGGAAGAACACAACACTAGCTGGAGAGCAAGTTGTATTCATAATGTGGACAAGTTCGCGATGAAAGGAAGTCAAGGGTGTTGTCGATGATAAAAAATCGTTGAGGGCAAGGAAGGTATTTCTCATCATGAACAAAGTTGACATCTCGGAAGAAGTCAAAGTGTTGAAGGTGATCTGACACCTTTACCGGGAGGTTTCAAGAGGATGCAATCAAACAACAATGGCAACAAGCAAGGGAATGATGAAGTGGCAAGTTGTAGGATCAATATATAAGATGCAAGCTCGGAACCAAAGTTGCCTTTCAAGACAAGCAACATGATGTTGAAAGCTCGACTTAAGTCGTGCTCACACACTGAAGAATTCGTGCACTAGAGAAGGACGAGGTAGCACAGTCAAGGATAGCAAGACCATGATGCAGCCGATAGTCTAGGAATGACCAGATTGAGTTCAGAATTTCCCAGTAAAATACTAAGGGTATTTGATTTGTAATGCAGAATACTTTCACTAGTCGGTGTCCTTGGTTGACAACAACCCAGAACTCGTAGAGTGATTACGACAAGGAAAAAACATTACTTCAACAAAGTTAGTCAGGTGTGTTGCAATGGCAAGACATCTTCGAGATACCAGGGGTAATACTCGAAGGTAGAACATGATAGAAGTAGAACCGGGTTATTGACCTATGATAGTAGATACTTCAACCTTGCCAAAATAGATGAGGCGCGAGAATGAATTCCCATCAGATATATCAGATCAAGACAGCATGGTCGGAACCATAACTATAAGGAATCAATTCAAGAATACCGAAAGAATCATACAGTTGGATAATCATTTTGCAAGAAGCTTCTGAGACGGTCTACATCATTTTCATGGGCATGAACACAAGTTCAAGGTCGACTCCCACTTCTTTAATGCATATCATTTCATTCACCTCTCGCTCTGATAAAACTGTAGTGTTGGAATTTTATTTGGTAGAACACCGGAAGAGTATGACTTGTGAAAACTTTCAGGTTCTCACGGATTAGGGAAGGCATAGGTTCAACCCATCGGGCATCTTAGTAACATATACCACAAATTTCAAAAGTAAAAACACAAGCTCGAAAGTAGAGCATGGTTGGCCAAGCAGAGGATACAATTTACCAAAGGCATTATGTATCAGGGGAGAACTCAAGGTTTTGATATGTCGGAATGGTCGGATAGTAATCCACAAAAGGATCTGGCGGACCGCAAGGAATCAGATGTGAGTATCGATACTCAACCAGAAGAAGAAATACTTAAAGGAGATCAGATTATAGAAACAACTGACAAATTCAAGCAAATGCAAAGGAATAATGTTTCCCGAATCAAGAGATCAGAAGCAAACGCTCTGATCAAGGATGGATAAGTTGAATATTCTTAGGGATACAATCGATGGCAATTTGATTGGTCGAGATCCGCGTCGGAAGGATGAATTCTAGGATCTGATTGGGGATTGCGAGCATCCGCAACATTTTGAGTCAACGAACTCGAAATGATAGTGACAAGGATGGCAATAAGATTGCCACACTTATGGGATTAACCATATTCCACGCAAGCAAGAATTTCAAGATAAATATGTTGTTGAGGATTTTCTAAAGCTCGAATAGGATTTCGAAGACTTTAGTGAAACATATGAACAACTAGGGAGAAACAAATCTTCGATATGTGTGAGGATTAATTTGTAGGTGTATTCAGGCGACAAGGAACTGTAAGGCAGTAGGCACAAAGGATTATCGAAACAACAGCGAGTATTTCGGGGTATCTTGTAATAACAAGAACAACTAGGGATGAATGTAAGAATGATAACTGCATGTAGTTATCATAAGGGTTGACGGTGGAAGGGGAATTGCAAACGTGATGAACACAAGTTCTCGAGTTAACAGCGGAGAGTATCTTCAGGGTCTTCTGGTGTAGCAGACGATCATCGGTAATAAGGTGCTCTCCGGGTGAAAGTGATAACGAGATCCTAATGTTAGATTTTGCAAAATTCATTTATCCCGAATAGAAGAGAGATCAGAGTCCCAGAGTATAAACGAGGGGTAAAAGATCCTAATACCACCCATTGGTGATGTGGGCCCGTAAGCCACACAACAAGTTAGTAAATTTGTTTTTCAAAGACTAGACTCAACTTCGGCCAAGGAGTTGGAAAGGGGGATTCCTACAGGCAGTCGGCTCTGATACCAACTTGTGACGCCCCTGATTTGACCGTACACTAATCATGCACGCAAATGTGTACGACCAAGATCAGGGACTCACTAGAAGATATCACAACACAACTCTAGACACAAATTAAAATAATACAAGCTTTATATTACAAGCCAGGGGCCTCGAGGGCTCGAATACATAAGCTCGAATACACAAGAGTCAGCGGAAGCAATAATATCTGAGTACAGACATAAGTCAAACAAGTTTGCCTTAAGAAGGCTAGCACAAACTTCACCGATCGAAGAGGCAAGGCCTCCTGCCTGGGACCTCCTAACTACCTCGAAGCCGAACTCCACATAGAAACATCCTCGGGAACCTCTGTCTCCTAGACTCCACCACCTGGTTGCATCATCCGAGAAGAAAGGAAGAAAGGGGGAAAAGGGGGGAGCAAAGCAACCGTGAGTACTCATCCAAAGTACTCGCAAGCAAGGATCTACACTACATATGCAATGATATATGTGTAAAGGGGTAATATCTGTGGGATAAACTGCAGAATGCCAGAATAAGAGGGGGATAACTAATCCAAACGAAGGCTACGCTTCTGGCAGTCTTCATCTTGCAGCAGTAGAAGAGAGTAGCTGGAAAGTATCAAGTATCCTCGCTTCTGGCAGCCTCCGTCTTGCAGCAGTAGAATAGAATAGATGGTAAGTTCACCAAGTAACATCGTATAGCATAATCCTACCCGGCGATCCTCCCGCACATCACCCTATGAGAGAGCAACCACCGAGTTATATCTGGAACTCATCTGGATGTGTTTTATTAAGTATCCGGTTCTAGTTGTCATGAGGTCAGAGTACAACTCCATGTCGTCCTTTTATCGAGGTACACGGCTATTCGAATAGATTAACTTCCCTGTAGGGGTGTACCACATAACCCATCACGCTCGATCCCATTTGGCCGGACACACTTTCCAGGGTCATGCCCGGACTCGGAAGATCAACACGTCGCAGCCCTACCTACGCACAACAGAGAGGTCAGCACGCCGGTCTAAGTCCTAGGCGCGCAGGGGTCCGGGCCCATCGCCCAACGCAGACCTGCATGTTGCGTACGCGGCCGGTAAGCAGACCTAGCAACCTCCATTACTAAGGAAGTTACGTTACGCGGTCCAACCAGGCGCGCGCCGCTCAGTCGCTGACGTCAAGAAGGCTTCGGCTGATACCACGACGTCGAGTGCCCATAACTATTCCCACGTAGCTGGTTAGTGCGTATAGGCCAATGTCCAGACTCAGATCAAATACCAAGATCTCGATAAGCGTGTTACTATGAAATAACCGCGGACAACGACCAGGGCCAGGCCCACCTGTCTCCTAGGTGGTCGCAACCCGCCCTCTCGCTCTGCCACAAAGTAACCATCAGAGGGCTGCCGGGAACCCAGGCCCACCACTACCTGTGCGGAACCACCTGCCCCTTCAGCCCCCATCTCCAAATCATCATCATGTGTATGTAATTGTATGATATATACCCGTGATCACCACCCGAGTGATCACGGCCCGATAGTATAGCATGGCAGACGGACAAGAATGTAGGGCCACTGATGGAATACTAGCATCCTATACTAAGCATTAGGATAGCAGGTAAAGGTATCAACAGATGTAGCAACAATGACAGGCTATGCAATAGAATAGGATTCATCGAAAGCAGTAACATGCTACACTACTCTAATGCAAGCAGTAGAGAGAGGAATAGGCGATATCGGGTTGATCAAGGGGGGGCTTGCCTGGTTGCTCTGGCAAGAAGGAGGGTCGTCGTCGACGTAGTCGATCACAGTGGCACCGTCAGCAGTCTCAGTCGAGGTGTCTATCGGAAAGAAGAGGGGGGAGAAACAAACAATAAATATAAAGCAAACGTCGCACCACAAAGCATAACATGGCAAAAGGTGGTGCTACGTGTGACCTAACACAGTGCTCGGTGATACGGGCAAAGAGGAATAACATCCGGGAAAGTATCCCCGGTGTTAGGTATTTACGGACAGGTGAAACGGAGGGGGACGGTTGTAGGTTCACTATGCTAGGAACGTGCGATGGACGAACGGAATGCATATTCGAATTCGTCTCATCATTCTGAGCAACTTTCATGTACCAAGTATTTTCATCCAAGTTACGGATTATTTTATATTAATTTTTAAAGTTTTAAATCATTTTCTAATTTATTAATTATTAAATAAACCAACATTATCCAGAATAGTGTATGCTGACGTCAGCATGACGCCAGCAGTCAACAAGGGTGTTGACTGGTCAAACTGACGTGTGGGTCCCACCTGTCATACAATGTTTAGTTTAATTAGGATTTAGCTGATCTAATTACTGTTTAGTTAAACTAACTAGTAATTAGATTAATTAAATTGGATTAATTCACTAATTAATTAATTAATTAATTATTAATTTTATTAATTTGTTTTTTTCTCGTTTCTTTTTTTAAACTTCTGGGGCCATGGGGCCCCACCTGGCAGTGGCCCAGGGGGCCTATCGGGTTTGGGCGCGCCACGGGCGGAGCGGGCGCTGCGGTGCCCGACTGGGCGCTCGCCCAGATCGCCGGGGCGGACCCGAGTGACGGCGGCAGCGATGCCGAAGGCCGGGGCCGGGCGGCACGAGGCCGGAGGCCGGCCGCAGCGACAGCGGCACGAGGCGGAGGCCGGCCGCAGCGAGCGGGCGACAGGGAGGCGAGCGCTGAAGGAAATATGCCCTAGAGGCAATAATAAAGATGTTATTTGTATTTCCTTATATCATGATAAATGTCTTTTATTCATGCTAGAATTGTATTAACCGGAAACTTAGTACATGTGTGGATACATAGACAAAACAGTATGTCCCTAGTATGCCTCTACTAGACTAGCTCATTGATCAAAGATGGTGAAAGTGCAACTAATCCCCGGGTGGTTTTGGTAATTAATAACAACATATATATCATTGAACTAATATTTACTTGAGAATCATTTCAGAGAAGTTCGATGATATGGGTATGGAAATGTCTGAAGAAGTGGACCCCTCAAAATGCTAAGACAAGCATTGGCAAAGGCTCAAGACTCTATTTTTCGTTTAGTGATCAAAGATCACATTGAGTCCATAGGAAAAGCCAATACTATTAAAAGGGGATGAGGTTGTGTTGATGATCTGGTTGCTCAAGTGCTTAGTGATCTAGCTCCCTCAACTATCAGCAACTTTCACTACTTAACACACTCATAAGTAATCTCGGACAAACCGATTCTTCCAACTCAGTCCCACCGAGATGAACCACCTCGGTTATTCTTCCAAACCCTAATTTTTCGGTCCATCCGATTTTGAGTTCGGTCTCACCGAAACTGGACTGCCAACCTTCTGTAACCAATTGACATCATATCGGAATATCCGAGTTGTTAATTTCGGTCCCACCGAGAATGGCAAGCTCCTACCTTTGACTCATATCGGACACACCGAGATGGTATTTTCGGTCCCACCGAAAACCCCAACGTTCACTATATTTGAACTTTCGGTCTGACCGAGTTTTCACTTCGGTCTCACCGAGATTGCTCAATTATGTGTGTAACGGTTGGATTTTGTGTGGAGGCTATATATACCCCTCCACCCCCTCTTCATTCGTGGAGAGAGCCATCAGAAAGTCTACCACTCCTACCATACACTTTCTGAGAAGAGAACTACCTACCCTTGTGTTGAGATCAAGTCATTCCATTCCTACCATATGAAACTTGATTTCTAGCCTTCCCAAGTTGCTTTCCACTCAATCCTTTCTTCCACCACAGCCATATCAGTGAGGAGAGTTGAGTGTTGGGGAGATTATCATTTGAAGCACAAGAGCAAGGAGTTCATCATCATCAACAACATCTATTACCTTTTGGAGGGTGGTGCCTCCTAGATTGGTTAGGTGTCGCTTGGGAGCCTCCGTCTTTGAGATGTGGAGTTGAACCAAGAAGTTTGTAAGGGCAAGGAGATCGCCTACTTCGTGAAGATCTACCCCGAGTAAGGCTAGTCCTCCGTGGGCGTAGGCCATGATGGAATAGATGAGGTTGCTTCTTCGTGGACCCTTCGTGGGTGGAGCCCTCCGTGGACTCGCGCAGCCGTTACCCTCCGTGGGTTGAAGTCTCCATCAACGTGGATGTACGATAGCACCACCTATCGGAACCACGACAAAAATCTCCGTGTCTCCAAACTGCGTTTGATCTTCTCCACCTCTCTTTACTACATGTGCAATTTACTTTCCGCTGCTTATACTCTAGAATTGCATGTGTAGGGTGATACTTGAATTGATCTTAATTGTGAAACTGCCAAAAACTTTGCATGATCAAAAGGCAGATTTTATATATTGTCAAGTAGTCTAATCACCCCCCCCCCTCTAGACATACTTTCGATCCTACAAGTGGTATCAGAGCTTTGGTCTCCATTGTTTTGGTTTCCATTGCATTGGACTCCATAAGCTTGGTTTCACAACCTAGGAGAGTATGGCGTCTAGTGAGGGTAATTATCGTAGAGGTCCTTACTTTGATGGTACAAATTTTGCTAGTTAGAAGCATAAAATGAAAATGCATATTCTTGGTCATAACCCAGCCGCATGGGGCATTATTTGTGTTGGTATGCAAGGTGACTTCTTCGAGGAAGGAAAAGTTCCGGATCGCGAAGCTACACCAGAAGAATTGCGGATGTTGCAAAACAATGCTCAAGCTTGTGACATTCTCTTCAATGCTTTGTGTCCCGAGGAGTTCAACAAAATCAGCCGTCTTGAGAATGCTAAAGAGATTTGGGATACTTTGGTTGAAATGCACGAAGGTACTGAATCTGTGAAGGAATCAAAGCTAGATATTCTTCAAGGTCAACTTGACAAGTTCAAGATGAAGGATGGTGAAGGAGTCGCTGAAATGTACTCTAGGCTTGCTCTCATCACAAATGAGATTGCCGGCTTAGGAAGCGAAGAAATGACCGACCGATTCATCATTAAGAAGATTCTCAGAGCTTTGGATGGAAAGTATGACACCGTGTGCACTTTGATCCAAATGATGCCAAACTACAAGACTCTCAAGCCAACTGAAGTCATTGGAAGAATTGTTGCTCATGAGATGACACTTAAGGATAAGGAAGAGCTTCACAACAAGTCAAGTGGTGCTTACAAAGCTACAAGTGATGCTCCCACCACCTCAAGTGACAAGTTAATTTCCAATGAAGAGATAAGCCTAATGGTTAAGAACTTCAACAAGTTCTACAAGAATAGAGGCAAAGAAAGAAGCTCAAAGTCTAGATCATATGATGAAAAGAGATCTTCTAGTCGTGATCGAAACTGCTACAATTGTGGAAGACCCGGACACTTCTCAAATGAGTGTACGGCTCCCCACAAGAGAAGAGAAGAATCTCCAAGAAGAAGAGCAAGAGATGAGTCACCTCGGAGAGAGAGAAGGAGTAGAGATGATCGTTATGAACGAAGACCCTCTCGGAGAAGCAAGGATTCGGAGAGGAAAGACAAGTCATCAAGGAGCTACACAAGAAGAAGACATCAAGCTCATGTAGGTGAATGGGTCTCCGGCTCCGACTCTGACAATCAATCTGATGGAAGCTATCACTCCGACTCCGACTACAGTCAAGATGAAGGTGTTGCCGGACTTGCACTCGTATCCTCCAACTCCAACTCCTACGACTTATTTGATTCACCAAATGAGGGAATTGGAAGATGCTTCATGGCTAAAGGCCCCAAGGTAACACACCCTGAATTCATTGACTTTGATAGTGATGAGGATGACTTGCTTGGTGAAGATGAGCTCTTGCATGATAAATCTAGTGAGCTTAGTAATGATGAAAATGCTAGTAGTCTTTATAGTCGAGAAGAGTCGAATGACAATGCTATGAAGGAGATTGAGCGTCTAACTAAAGAACTAAACACTCTTAAGTTAGCTCATGAAACAACTCAAGAAGATCATAGAGAGCTCCTAAGATCTCATGAGAAGCTACGCTTCGAGAAGCTCACTCTGGAGCAAGAACATGAGTTTCTAAAAGCGATCAATGACGATCTTCGAAAGAAGAGTTCTTCCTATCTTGCCAAACGACTTCTCTTGTCTAATTTCTTGCCACCTATTAAGACTAAGCATGACAAGCATAAGAAAAATTCTTCCTCTAGTAGTAACAATAACCATGTTAAATCCAATATTGTTGCTTCTAGTAGTTCTCTTGATTCCACTAACAATGTTTCAAGCCAAGTTACACTTGAGCAAGAAAATAGCTTATTGAAGGAAATCATAGAGAAAGGTGTCTACAAGAGTCTTGCCGGAAGCAAGAACTTTGAGGAGATTGTTCGCAAACAAGGAAGGCACCGGAAGAATCAAGGGATTGGTTTTGAGCGAAAGTTCAACGCCAAAGGTGTTGAGTGGGAAGAAGGTCAATACCCTACTCCACAGTTTGTTTCACAAAAGGAGAAGTATGATCCTACTTCTTCCAATGTGGAACAAGCTCAAGATGACCTTCCACCACAAGACCACAAGCTAAAGGCCAAGGACAAGCTTCAAGAGGAGATTGATGCATTCATTGAAGCACCTCAAGCCATGGTCAAGTGGGTTCCCAAGGACACATCAAGTTCTACTTCGTCAAGCTAAACTACAACCCCAAGGATTCCCATCAAGATGATGTGGATCCCAAAGAAGAAGAACTAGAAGGTTCTTGAGGGTGACTCCGCCAACAAACTTCACTCACATTCATTTTGGCAAGGACTTGTGCAATCAACTTCCACATCATGCACCAGTTCATGGAGTCACAAACCCTCTTGTTGGTAAGTCAGGGGACAAGGTAATCATTGCTTTCATGGACATCTTCTTTTGTGTACTTCAATCTATGTCTATGGATATTCCTGTTTGTTCCTTGTGGGACTAACCCATGTAGGTATTGAAAGTGCCCTAATCCAAAGGATAGCTCCCAACTCTTGATGATCTACATCAACATTGAGCATCCACATCTTCAACATCTACATGAAGTCTTCTACGACAACCCAAGGTTAGTTTGACCCTTTAAAAGGGGTTCTCACATCAAGGGGGAGCTTTGCTCTAAAAATTGAGCTAAAGCATCTCCAAATGATGTGAACACATAAATGCTTTATGTAAAAGTGGTAACCCCACTTGTGCTTAAACGATGAGTATGACCTATGATCAAATGTTCTCATCTGGCTCCTAAGTCAAAATACTCATATATAGATGACCTAGTCATCGACAAATTGTGTGCTAGTAGCTAGAGTATTGGTTGTGCATGTTTGACACATATTTCAGTTGCTATCTTATTGTGTGAGCATGTTGAATGCATGATTTCATCCATTCGAGGACATCCATTTGTTGTTTTGATTGTTTTTGATTTTTCTTTTCTGGCCAAATGGATGGACAAGAATGCCTAAGCACCTTCCCTAGCTATCTATGCTTTCTTGTCTCAAATTCTATTCATGCTCATATCACAACTTTGAACAAGTCATTTTCGGACCCTCCGAGTGAGGAGCACTCGGAGCCACCGATCCATCTAAGGCTGACTTCCAAAACCTTCTAAGTCCATTTCGGTCTGACCGGCTTCTCCATCTCGGTCCAACCGAAACGCTTAGACTGATCTAGGTTTCATCTCGGTGAAACCGAGTTTAAAATCTCGGCGTGACCGATATGTGTAACTGCACAGCAGTTAGCCATTTCGGTGTCACCGAGTTTTTCAACTCGGTCCCACCGACAGTATGGGGATATATATACCTGAGGGCTGCGCGCGATTTAATTCTTCAAACCGTTTCGCCCCCAAGTCCCCTGCTGCCGTCGCCCTGATCTTCGAATCGTCGCCGTCGTCGCCTGTGCGCCCTCGCCGCAGGTCTCCGCCGCCGTCAACGGTAATCCTCTCCGCGCCGTTGCCACCGTAGAGGGACTCCACCAAGTTAGGGTGAGTCCCGATCCCTTTCGTGCTCCCCATCTGATTCTTGCACGATTGGTTTGCCATGAATCTATCCACGTTTGAGATATTCCCTAAACATCAGTTCAGATCCTTTAGTTTCGAGCGAAATTCTTAGGTTTAGGTTTCCACGGAACACATCTCGGTGAAGCCGATTTTGAAAACTCGGAATGACCGATTTGGCCTCTGGCCATTGCACTGCACCGTTCGGTCTAACCGATTCGTGCAAATCGGTGTGACCGATGTAGAGTCTCAGTGAAACCCTAGTGTTTCGGTAGGACCGAAACCCATTTCGGTCTGACCGAAAGTGGTGTGTAGGCCTCTGTATACACTTCGGATTCACCGAAACTGAAAATCGGTTTGACCGAAATGCATTCTGTGAAAACTCAAAACTAAGATTTGAACTCATTTTTTTTTTGCAAAAACCTCTGCAGTTGTGATAACTCTTCTACTCTGCCTATACCTTATCTTTTCACAGGTTGTCAGCCATGTCAGATGTCAGTGACAGCCAGAACAGGTCTGAATCACCGTTTGCAGAGATTCCAGAGGCAGACACTAGTCCTGAGGCTAGCAGTTCCAGTGATGATGGTGAGAGGAGCACCCCTAGTGGTTTGCCTCCTGCAGCCACCAGAACCAGAAAGAAGAGAAATTCTGATGATGAGGACTCTGACTTCGTTGCTGAGGAAGTTACCTCCAAGCCCAAGAGGAATGTTGTTGCCAAAGAGCACCAAGGGCAGCAGTCGAGGAAAGGCACAAGCAAGGTAAAGCAGTCAGCTGTTGCAAAGAAGCTAAACTTGGAAGAGCCAGCTCCAAGTAAGGTGAAGAAAACTTCCAAGAGGAAGAGGGTAGTATATGCTGAACCTCAAGTTGATGCAGCTGCTGAAGAAGAAGAAGAAGATGCACCCCAGCCTCCTCCTCAGAAAGCTAAGTTCATGGGTGATGCTATTAGGGCTCAAGCCTCTTCTAAGCCCAAGAAGCCTGCTCAAGCCAAGGCAGCTCCAGCCAAGCCCAAGAGGACAACCAGGAGCATTCCAGCTTCTGAGAAGAACAAAGGTGAGATGCCACCGTCTGAGTCAGATGAAGAGCATGTGTTGCTTAAGCTCCGTCCTAAGTTGCCACTCCACAATGATGCTCATCCTCAAGCTGAGGACATGAAGGCAAGGAAGGATAAAGGTCTCAGGCTATGGAGACAGTCTGATCCATATGCCGTGAGGAGAAGGACTGCTGTGGACCCCAGATTCCACACCAGAGAGCAGCAGGACTTCTATGAGACCGTGCTGATGGATAAGAAGCCTATTGTTGCTGACACCAGGTATGTTGACTGGAAGTACATTGATAGTGAAGAGCACCGAGACTTCTTTCCCCATGTGCATGAGAGCTTTACTGCATGTGGAGTTGCTGATTTTGTGGGTCAAGAGCTGACAGCTTGGAATGACGAGATGATCATGCAGTTCTACGCCACAGCCCACTTCTATCCTGATGGCAAGATCACTTGGATGACTGAAGGTCAGAGGTTTTCTTCGTCTGTTGAAGAATGGGCAGAGCTTCTGAATGCTCCAGTGCAGAGAGAGGACGACATTGATGTCTATGGGATTCCTAAGAAGAGCCATGATTCCATGAAGAACATGTACAAGGAGATCCCCGCTGCTGATTTGGAAGGGTGGAAGCTTGGCTCAGTGTACTATCTCCAGGCAGGTCTGACCACCACAAACACTATTTTGAGGCATACCTTGATGCCCAAGTCTGGAGACCACCGCATGATTCGAGGCTATTCTATCAACATGCTGCACATTCTCGATGAGAAGGCACCTTTCAAGGTGATGGACTTAATGGTAGAGACCATTAAGAGGACTGCAGCTGACCAGAAGAGGTCGTGTGGATTTGCCCCGCAGATTCAGATGCTCATCAATGCCAAGTTTGGCACGGGCAAATTCATGTTGGATAGGAAGCACTTGCCACTGCAGCCAGAGCATGAGGATAACGTAGTTGTGATGGATGAGGAGGATCCAACCTCAGTTGAAGGACAAGCCAAAATTGAAGCTGCGAAGAAAGCCAAAGCTGACAAAGAAGCAGCAGCAGCAGCTAAACCAAAGAGCTTCGGAGAGCAGATTCTTGAAGCTACCCAGAGGATTGAACAACGCCTGGCCAGCATTGAGCAATCTCAGGAAAGCCTAGAGAGGATTGTTGAGGACAAGATCCACGCTCTGGACGTGAAGCTGACTAAGATTCAGGTGTCCGTCAACAAGCTTGAGGCAGACATGGAGGAAGCAAGGCAGGAGAGAGCAGAGCTCATGCAGGATGATCTAGTCCAGGACTCTCATTGCCAGACTGCTCAGGTTCCCAGAGGATCCCGATCTGCAGCTATCCCAGTGACTGACTCCAGGGCTACCACTTCAGCTCCAGCAGTTACTCCAGCTCCAGCATCCACTCCTCCAGCGCAGACATCAGCAGAAGTCTTCGCCGATGCCGTCATTTCTACTCCGACATCTACCCAGACGGGAGCCGCCAGCAGAGCCCGCAGTGACGCTTAGCTCTATACCTTTTCGAACTTTTTGGTAACTTGTTGCCAAAGGGGGAGAAATTGTATAGATCATAGGGCTTCGAGAGAGAGAGAGAGTGCTCTTTCGTTCTTTTGCCGGTTTCTTTGAGATACATTGGTTTCTTTCGGTCTTTCGATACTTTCAGTGTGCTTGCTACTACGTTTGATGCTACCTTAATGAGTGCTTGGTCATACTATGCTTTAATGTGTGCTTAATGCCTATCATATGCTATTCCTTATTGTATGGCTATTTACTCTTGTCTTGGTGATTGAGTGCATGTTATTCATTCTTATCATTTTGTGCGCTCCACCAAGATGTATGTGACATGGAAGAGTTATCCATAATCCTAATCGATTGTGCATTTGCATTCAAACGCAAATTTTAAATAATGCACAAATTTAGGGGGAGCTCTTGTTTATCACATACTTCTCAAAGCGATGATATTATTCATTGATTATATCTTTTGTCGAAGCTTTGATCTATATGTTGTCATCAATTACCAAAAAGGGGGAGATTGAAAGTGCAACTAATCCCCGGGTGGTTTTGGTAATTAATAACAACATATATATCATTGAACTAATATTTACTTGAGAATCATTTCAGAGAAGTTCGATGATATGGGTATGGAAATGTCTGAAGAAGTGGACCCCTCAAAATGCTAAGACAAGCATTGGCAAAAGCTCAAGACTCTATTTTTGGTTTAGTGATCAAAGATCACATTGAGTCCATAGGAAAAGCCAATACTATTAAAAGGGGATGAGGTTGTGTTGATGATCTGGTTGCTCAAGTGCTTAGTGATCTAGCTCCCTCAACTATCAGCAACTTTCACTACTTAACACACTCATAAGTAATCTCGGACAAACCGATTCTTCCAACTCAGTCCCACCGAGATGAACCACCTCAGTTATTCTTCCAAACCCTAATTTTTCGGTCCATCCGATTTTGAGTTCGGTCTCACCGAAACTGGACTGCCAACCTTCTGTAACCAATTGACATCATATCGGAATATCCGAGTTGTTAATTTCGGTCCCACCGAGAATGGCAAGCTCCTACCTTTGACTCATATCGGACACACCGAGATGGTATTTTCGGTCCCACCGAAAACCCCAACGTTCACTATATTTGAACTTTCGGTCTGACCGAGTTTTCACTTTGGTCTCACCGAGATTGCTCAATTATGTGTGTAACGGTTCGATTTTGTGTGGAGGCTATATATACCCCTCCACCCCCTCTTCATTCGTGGAGAGAGCCATCAGAAAGTCTACCACTCCTACCATACACTTTCTGAGAAGAGAACTACCTACCCTTGTGTTGAGATCAAGTCATTCCATTCCTACCATATGAAACTTGATTTCTAGCCTTCCCAAGTTGCTTTCCACTCAATCCTTTCTTCCACCACAGCCATATCAGTGAGGAGAGTTGAGTGTTGGGGAGATTATCATTTGAAGCACAAGAGCAAGGAGTTCATCATCATCAACAACATTTATTACCTTTTGGAGGGTGGTGCCTCCTAGATTGGTTAGGTGTCGCTTGGGAGCCTCCGTCTTTGAGATGTGGAGTTGAACCAAGAAGTTTGTAAGGGCAAGGAGATCGCCTACTTCGTGAAGATCTACCCCGAGTAAGGCTAGTCCTTCGTGGGCGTAGGCCATGATGGAATAGACGAGGTTGCTTCTTCGTGGACCCTTCGTGGGTGGAGCCCTCCGTGGACTCGCGCAGCCGTTACCCTCCTGGGTTGAAGTCTCCATCAACGTGGATGTACGATAGCACCACCTATCGGAACCACGACAAAAATCTCCGTGTCTCCAAACTGTGTTTGATCTTCTCCACCTCTCTTTACTACATGTGCAATTTACTTTCCGCTGCTTATACTCTAGAATTGCATGTATAGGGTGATACTTGAATTGATCTTAATTGTGAAACTGCCAAAAACTTTGCATGATCAAAAGGCAGATTTTTTATATTGTCAAGT
>LR738715.1:277686319-277900943 GCA_902687465.1 Secale cereale
TGAGTGGGAGGAAAGTAGAACTTGATGAGGTAATTGTACCTTCTCCCGGATTGGAAAGTAGTACATCACAAAAAATTGTTCCAGTGATTCCTACACCAATCAGTGAGGAAGTTAATGATAATGATCATGAAACTTCGGATCAAGTTTCTGCTGAACGTCGTAGATCAACCAGAGTACGTTCCGCACCAGAGTGGTACGGCAACCCAGTTCTGGAAATCATGTTACTAGACCATGATGAACCTACGAACTATGAGGAAGCGATGATGAGCCCAGATTCCGCAAAATGGCTTGAAGCCATGAAATCTGAGATGGGATCCATGTATGAGAACAAAGTGTGGACTTTGGTTGACTTGCCCGATGATCGGCAGGCCATCGAAAATAAATGGATCTTCAAGAGGAAGACCGACGCAGATGGTAATGTTACTGTTTACAAAGCTCGACTTGTTACGAAAGGTTTTCGACAAGTTCAAGGAGTTGACTACGATGAGACTTTCTCACCTGTAGCGATGCTTAAGTTTGTCCGAATCATGTTAGCAATTGCCGCATTTTATGATTATGAAATCTGGCAAATGGATGTCAAAACTGCATTCCTGAATGGATATCTCAAAGAAGAGTTGTATATGATGCAACCAGAAGGTTTTGTCGATCCAAAAGGTGCTAACAAAGTATGCAAGCTCCAGCGATCCATCTATGGACTGGTGCAAGCATCTCGGAGTTGGAATATACGCTTTGATGAGGTGATCAAAGCATATGGTTTTATACAGACTTTTGGAGAAGCCTGTATTTACAAAAAAGTGAGTGGGAGCTCTGTAGCATTTCTAATATTATATGTGGATGACATATTGTTGATTGGAAATGATATAGAATTTCTGGATAGCATAAAATGATACTTGAATAAGAGTTTTTCAATGAAAGACCTCGGTGAAGCTGCTTATATATTAGGCATCAAGATCTATAGAGATAGATCAAGACGCTTAATTGGACTTTCACAAAGCACATACCTTGATAAGATTTTGAAGAAGTTCAAAATGGATCAGTCAAAGAAAGGGTTCTTGCCTGTATTACAAGGTGTGAAGTTGAGTAAGACTCAATGCCCGACCACTGCAGAAGATAGAGAGAAAATGAAAGTCATTCCCTATGCCTCAGCCATAGGATCTATCATGTATGCAATGCTGTGTACCAGACCTGATGTGTGCCTTGCTATAAGTCTAGCAGGGAGGTACCAAAGTAATCCAGGAGTGGATCACTGGACAGCGGTCAAAACATCCTAAAGTATCTGAAAAAGAACAAAGGATATGTTTCTCGTGTATGGAGGTGACAAAAAGCTCGTCGTAAACGGTTACGTCGATTCTAGCTTTGACACTGATCCGGATGACTCAAAGTCACAAACCGGATATGTATTTTTATTGAACGGTGGAGCAGTCAGTTGGTGCAGTTCCAAGCAGAGCGTCGTGGCGGGATCTACGTGTGAAGCGGAATACATAGCTGCTTCAGAAGCAGCAAATGAAGGTGTCTGGATGAAGGAGTTCATATCCGATCTAGGTGTAATACCTAGTGCATCGGGTCCAATGAAAATCTTTTGTGACAACACTGGAGCCATAGCCTTGGCGAAGGAATCCAGGTTTCACAAGAGAACAAAGCACATCAAAAGACGCTTCAATTCCATCCGCGATCTAGTCAAGGAGGGAGACATAGAGATTTGCAAAATACATACGGATCTGAATGTTGCAGACCCGTTGACTAAGCCTCTTCCACGGGCAAAACATGATCAGCACCAGGACTCCATGGGTGTGAGGATCATCACTTTGTAATCTAGATTATTGACTCTAGTTCAAGTGGGAGACTGAAGGAAATATGCCCTAGAGGCAATAATAAAGATGTTATTTGTATTTCCTTATATCATGATAAATGTCTTTTATTCATGCTAGAATTGTATTAACCGGAAACTTAGTACATGTGTGGATACATAGACAAAACAATATGTCCCTAGTATGCCTCTACTCGACTAGCTCATTGATCAAAGATGGTTATGTTTCCTAGCCATAGACATGAGTTGTCATTTGATCAACGGGATCACATCATTAGGAGAATGATGTGATGGACAAGACCCATCCGTTAGCATAGCACTATGATCGTTTAGTTTTACTGCTATTGCTTTCTTCATGACTTATACATGTTCCTATGACTATGAGATTATGCAACTCCCGAATACCGTAGGAACACCTTGTGTGCTATCAAACGTCACAACATAACTGGATGATCATATAGATGCTCTACAGGTGTCTCCGAAAGTATTCGTGGTGTTGGCATAGATCAAGATTAGGATTTGTCACTCCGAGTGTCAGAGAGGTATCTCTGGGCCCTCTCGGTAACACACATCACAATAAGCCTTGCAAGCAAAAGACTAATGAGTTAGTCACGAGATGATGTGTTACGGAACGAGTAAAGAGACTTGCCGGTAACAAGATTGAACTAGGTATAGAGATACCGACGATCAAATCTCGGGCAAGTAACATACCGATGACAAAAGGAACAACGTATGTTGTTATGCGGTTTTGACCGATAAAAGATCTTCGTAGAATATGTAGGAGCCAATATGAACATCCAGGTTCCACTATTGGTTATTGACCGGAAATGAGTCTTGGTCATGTCTACATAGTTCTCGAACCCGTAGGGTCCGCACGCTTAACGTTTGATGACGATCGGTATTATGAGTTTATGAGTTTTGATGTACCGAAGGTAGTTCGGAGTCCCGGATGAGACCACGGACATGACGAGGAGTCTCGGAATGTCTGAGACATAAAGATTGATATATTGGACGACTATATTCGGACACCGGAAGTGTTCCGGAAAAGTTTTGGATTTAACGGGATTGCCGGAGGGGGTTACCGGAACCCCCTACGAGGGGGGATGGTCCATAGTGGGCCTTAAGGGAAAGAGAGAGGCAGCCCATAGGGCTGGCCGGCGCCCCACCTAGGGTTCCTAGTTGGACTAGGATTGAGGGGGGTGCCACCTCTCCCTTTTTCCTTTCCCTCTCTTCCTTCTTTTGGTGATTCCTACTAGGAATAGGATTGCAATCCTATTCCTAGTAGGATTGCAACCCTAGCCGCACCAAACAAGGGCCGGCCGGCCTCCCCCCTTGCTCCTTTATATACGGGGGCAGGGGGGCACCCAAAGACACACAAGTTGAATTGTTTTAGCCGTGTGCGGTGCCCCCCTCCACAGAAACACACCTCGGTCATACCGTCGCGGAGCTTAGGCGAAGCCCTGCGCCGGTGAATACATCATATCCGTCACCACGCCGTCGTGCCGACGAAACTCTCCCGTGAAGCTCAACTGGATCAAGAGCTCGTGGGACGTCATCAAGCTGAACGTGTGCTGAACGCGGAGGTGCCGTACGTTCGGTGCTTGATCGGTTGGATCGCGAAGAAGTTCGACAACATCAACCGCGTCACTTGACGCTTCCGCTCCCGGTCTACGAGGGTACGTAGACACACTCTCCCCGCTCGTTGCTATGCATCTAGTAGATAGATCTTGCGTGATCGTAGGAAAATTTTAAAATACTACGTTCCCCAACAGGCGCTTGCGGAGTGCGCGGCCAAGGCAGCAGGCGCGAGTGGGAGGGGCCGTGGTGGCGCGTAGCAGCTGCGCCGGCGCGACTGGGGCGTGCGTCCAGGCGGCAGTGGCGGCGGCCGCGGGTGGCGGAGCGCTCGGCGGCGCAAGCAGCAGCAGTGGGTGGGGCGAGGCCGAGAGCGAAGGGCCGGGGCGAGTGTGAGCGGGAGGAGGGAGGCCAGGAGGGGCGTGACAGGCGCACACGGGTCGACCGTGGCGAGCGGCTGTGGCCGGTGGCGAGCTGCGGACAGCGGTGGTCGCCGAAGTAACACCGGGCGGAGGTGAGGACTCCGACGGATGGCGGGGCAAGCGACGCGGGTGGGAGCAACAGAAGCAGTAGCGGGAGTGGCCTGCAGCGGCGTTTGCGGCAATGGCCGAGCGGAGGCAGTGGCAGCGCTCGACGAATTCAAACGCACGCGAGGGCATCGAGTGGTCTACGGGCCCAGGCAGTATCTACGCGAGGCCACGAGCGCGCTGGTGTGTTCGAGTGAGCGGGAGGAGCAACACAACAGCAGTAGCAAGCACGGCGACGGCGACGAGCTACTGTTGCAATGGAAAAACATGCTCGAGCTCGAAACCGAGCTCGGGAAGAGGCGGGGAGGAAGTGGGCCTCACATCGAACTTGAGCAGATGGTCGGGGGAGCGGGGAGAGGCACCGAAGCGGCAGTATTCGGAGCGGATTGACGACGGTGCAGAGAAGGGGAACCGCTCGATCCCGGTGCGGTGGTGATCCCATGTACGAGCTGCTCCTCGGAGTCGATGTAGACGTAGCGGACGCAGCTCCTGGACATCACCCCGAGGCATGAGGAGCTCAGTTGCCTCGGTAACGACAAGGCGGCGACGACGGCAACGGCAGGCGCATGTGTTGCCGAGGAGGGCGACGAGGTGGAGAGGGGAAAGGGGATTAGGGTTTGCCGGGGAGTGAGGGGGGGTGCTCTTATCCACGCGGGGAGGCGGCGGATGCATGACGCGTGGAGGATCCGCGGCGTGTACGAGCGAACGGCGGCCACGGAGCCTTCTGTGAACAGAAGGTTGAATATGGCTGCGGGGTGGAGTTGGGCCGGTTAGGTTAGTGGGCTGGCCGGCTGGGCCATTTGGCCCAGTTGGCCAGGGGGGTCGTTCTCCTTTTATTTTATTTTGTTTTATCTTTTATTTTCATTTATTTTCCTTATACTATTTTATTTTATTTAGTTTTATAAAACACAAAAGTTGTACCTAAATTTGTATCACTAACTATACCTCTACTACAAAAAGTTTAAACCTCCAATTAAAATAGTTTAACATTTTATTAATTATAAAAGACATTCAATTAATTCTTTTGCTATAGTTTTATTTATTTTAGGACATTCAAACACTTTCTAAAGATGTCGGTTTCTCCACCATTATTACTTATGCATTATTTGTCACAACCAAAACAATTTGGTTTAAATATTTGAAAACTTTTATTGTTTACCTTTGTTTTAAATTTGAAATTTGAATTGGGTTTCGAACTGACGTGAGTTTATCCATAGTAACCGAGGTGACGTGGCATCATTAGCGGGGGATCACGGTAGCTTAATTACCCGGGCGTCACATTAGGGCACGATCGGCCCATTGGAGCATCGAGCAAACCTCGGCGAAGGAGGGACGCGGACGCGTCATAGGGATGAAGGAGGTCTGCTTCTTGAACCGCTTGCTGAGGCCGATGAGGAGGACGTTGATGAGCTGGCGATCGTCGATCGGATCACCAAGTTCACGGAGTTCATCCGCGATCGCCTTGAGGCGTTGGCAGTAGACGTCGACTAGTGAATCACCTTGCACCGTATTACGAAGCTCGGTGTGGAGATTGTTGGCGCGAGCATCGACGTTGTCCTGAAATAGCTGACGAAGGGTCGCCCATAGATCGGCGGCGGAGGCACCGTCACAGTGGACGAGATTGAAGATCTCTGTGGAGACTCGCATGTAGATCCATTGAATAATGGCGAGATCATCCTTGACCCATTGCGGATCATGACGTTGAGGAAGAGAGGCATCGGCAACGTGAGAGCGGAGATTGCATCACCCGAGGTGGACGTCGAAGAGGTGACGCCAATGGTAGTAGTTGTGAGCAGCGAGGTCTAGGGTTACGGGCATGTAGGGGCTAATATCAGAGATGGTGTCGGTAAAGGAGATGGAAGGGGCTATTGGTGGGGGTAGAGCTAGAGTAAAGGTAGAGGCGAAGGAGGCCGTGACCGCGGCGACGATGGCGGCGCGCCGCTCGAAGTAGCCGGACGGCGGCGGCGGTGGCGGGGCTGGCGGGTTAGCCATACCCTAGGATCGAAAGTCTGATACCATGTAGAATTCTATTGAATAACTATTATATAATTGTTGATGCAATATTGTGCCAGTACAAGAGGTATATATAAGAGCCAAGCCGCACCAGACCTAGCTCTATACAAACCGAGTAGGAGTCCTAATCCTATTACAAGTTGTATTCTAACACCAAGCAATTTTTATCGGTCTGACAGACGTGCCTATTCCATGGAATAGGCGATCGAATATTTCAGTTTCACCGAGTGAGTTTCATTCGGTATGACCTAGAATTAAGATCGTAGAAGGTTGAACTCGGGTGTCTCTGAAAAATTTCATTTTGGAGGGACCGATTACACTTAAAGGGGGTGTGGTTTGTACTGTCACGGTTTGGGACTTCCCTGTTAAGATTACAGTTCTTTATTTTGCTCAAAAAGAACAGGTGAAGGAACTGGGTTTGAAAAGAAAAAAAAAAACAGCTCAAGGAGGTAAGCCTGTAATCTTTTGCTGACACGGCCTAGCTGGAAGCGGCAGCTTTATAAATTAACATGACGATATTTGGATGCTTCAGGAACAACACTTCAACAAAAAGGAAGAAAGCGATCTACCATATGTCAATATTCAGAGTATGATTTCTGTTATCCTCACCTTGCAGTGGGGACGAGATCCTCTGACTTATCAATGGAAGTTACGGTAGCTACAAGTAACCTAACTTTCCTTCTTTGCTGTATGCAGTACACCATCTCTCTCTTGCCTCCTCTATTTTAGGCATGGAGGCCACTGTACCTGCCTAACTTGCGTCCTAAATGTCAGAGGATCCACAGTCATCAGAACACAGTGTCAGAGGATCCACAGAGTCATCAGAACACAGCGGGAATACAATTGTACAGCATTTGGGTTATGAGATCAATCAATCTCCAGTCAAGAGTTTTATCTTACCGCCAGACAAGTTGCGCCACTGTCTCCCTGCTGATCAGATTTAGTAGTGAAATTACATGACAAGCACAACAAAAACCAACCCAGAATGCAGTGGTAGCCTCGATAAGGATGGGCATCAAACACTAGTCAGTTCGGTTCCATACAAGGTACATTTCAAAGCAGCAACGAGGAGCCTTGCCGTCGCTTCCTGAAACAGTTTTAAGCTAGTCATTTCACTTTACAGGCTAAGGTACACAGAAAACCTAGTGCTGAATTTCTGGGAGCCATCTTCTCAGAGCAAATGGAAACTTCATCAGCGCTCTCGATAGACACCAAGCTTGTTAGTGGCCCAATTAGTGCCAGAACACAGTTAGTTTCACCCAAATAATTCTTCAGTTCAGGCCAGAACACAGTTATTCTCTCTCTTCACATAGAGCAGAAAACTGAGCCAGAATACTAGTTCTCATGGACGAGCACCAGTCAGTGCTATTGGTACTTTCAAGTGCATGCAGTCGAGCGACTAGATCTTTTACCTTCCATTGCATCCTTCTTTTTTCTACAGCCGGAACAAAGATAAGGACCGCTCGATGGTGTTGACGGGGCAGAGCAGTAACCTCCCCCATCATCTGTTATTAAATCCTCGAATGGCACTTGGTCCACTTGACAGATCGCACAGCGAAATGGGGGCAAATTTGCTTTTGACAGGGAATTCTTACCCAACCTGCAAAAACTAGGGGACAAGATGTTAGTATGCTGTCAAAAGGCCTAAAATGAACACGGTGAAGTAAAATACCAGATGGCATTCCTCAAACAAACAAAATGCCAATCAACAATATATCACAACAGCCAAGTGGACAAACTGATAAGAGAAGCATGTAAAGACTGAGGCCATTAATTTCTTATAGAGCAAACTGTATATGGAATAGCCAAAGTGAGATGCTCCTAGCTGTAGATGCAGTTTGTTCATTCCACTGCTAACCATTCTTGCAAACCTGACCTTCTACTGACAATGAGAAAAGTAGGGTCCGTGTTCAAGAGCTGTGGTGGCATACAAGATAGAATCCTATCTTCCAGAGTCCAGACCACCTGCTAGTCTACAACAGTACTACTGCAAGAGAAATGCAAACTAACAAAGGCGATATTCTATTACATTAACTATGTTCTGTTACTGGAAGGCGCAACAGCTCAACAAATGACTAAACAAATACTCCCTCTGTCCCAAAATATAAGAACGTTTTTAACACTACACTAGTGTCAAAAATATTCTTATATTATGGGACGGAGGGAGTAGATATCATCTCAAAATCCTCGTTGTCCATCTCCAGTCAGAATGTGACGAGCAAAAAAAATAAAAAATCGTGTATTACTTAGCTCTTTTGACCTTGGTCTACATTCTCACTTTCAAATAGACGGCGTATTTAAGTAATGCCTCAAGGGCAATGCCACCACAAGAGAAATGGACAATGCCACCACAAAGAACAGAAAACTGTCACCGTGAGTGTGAATACAGATTTGGCAAGTACACCAGCTATATGCATCTAACCAAGAGAGTGGAAAAATAAGTCCAGTAATTACCGAAAAAAAGCTTTCGCCCCGCTTTATATATAAAGCAAACCACCAGAGCCACAAGATCCAACAAAGGTTCACACAACACACGCGCGCAAAGGTAGCACAAACATAAGGTCCATGAGGGTTTTGCCGAGGGCACAGCTCAACAAACATAGGTCCAGTAATTCAACAAAACCAAATATAAATGCATGTCTGGTACCCAGGACATGGTACATAAGGTCAATTCATGGGGAGCTTGTGCAATGTTGCTTTACTGCTTTTCATGAAATGAAAATATTAAATACTTATAGATAAGATTGAACAACTGACGCAAAAAAAGGACTACCAGTGCTAATCCGGAAACGTTCAATTAGGGGGTGGATACAACCACTTTTTCTTCACCGTCCCAAAGATGTATCATATACATCATCAAACTAAACCAGGGATAAGGAGATAAAAGTGAAGTAAAAGGAAATTACCCAATGACAAACACAAAATTCACATATGACAAAAAAATGCACGACTAAAAACCATGTACTTTACTGATATAAATAGTATGTAAAACAATATGAACTGTAAGAGAAAAATAAGAACATGCCTTTCTTCCAACATTGCAGAGCCTTCTTCAAATAATTCCTCTACAAATCCAAATGAAGCAGACTTTTTTTTGTTACCAAGCTTTCCAACAGAGCTATGGGACCTCCTACCAAAAAGAAGAGACCTCAACTTGTTGTGATTTTGCTTTGGAGACAATGGTGGTGGTGTTGAACAATGATCAGATGGGATGATATCAACAACTACACAAGTTGTGTCATCTTTCAGTCCAGTTGTCTTTAGAGCTTGCTGTACAAGCAACATTGATCTCGGTTAGATGGTCAAGACAATCAAGCATACCGTCGAAGTATGGGACAATTTAACAACTGCAGTGAAATGCATACTGACCTTAACAACAAGCTTTGCAGCCAATTCCGCAGGCAAACCTCTGCACGCCTGTGCTGCAATCTCTGAGGACACTGCATCCCATATTCCATCTGATGCAATTATTAGCCTTCCTCCAGCACTAGAGAGCTATGGCAAACCCAAAACACACATGTCAGTCAAGATACACTAGAATAAGCTACTCTCATGGCATTTGATCAAATTTCCAAAATTCACCTTCACTTGCTTGACATGTGGAATTGGCACGATGAACTCCCCAACATCGGTATCCCCAATTGATCTTGAAAGACACAGTCCACCTGGCCAGCATCGGAGAGGGCCAACCTATAAGAACAAACAGAACGATTAACACCAAAGTTCATACCCAAACATGCAGTTGTATCCCCAAACTGTTCCCAGTAGAGAGCTACCTGCTGTCCACCGCAGAGGTTCAGCCGGCTGACCTCCCCTCCACTCGCCTTGACACGCTCCCGCTCCTCTGCATTCTCCTCTAGCCTATGGTCCACAGTCAGCAGAGAGACCACACCACCTTGAGTGTCAAGGATGCACCTGGAGTCTCCGACTGACGCCACGGTCACTGTGAATCCATCGATGACGACCAACGTCGCCGTCGTCCCTGACATTTCCCCTGCGCCAGTTCCCAGAGTTAACAACATCTTAGTTATGAGATTCGCCTGGGAATATAACGGCATTGCAAGGACCTCTCCCTGAGTCTCACCCTTGCGCTGGAAGTCAATGTCTGTCTTGACGAAGCCCGCCACAAGCGCGCGCGGCAGCACCTGCAGCCAGTCCTCGCGGTTGATACCCTGCGGCACGGCGCTCATCACATCGTCGAGCAAGTGCTCCTTGCTAAACACCGCCGCCGACACGCCATTGTGACCGTCGAACACCTACAGTCAGCAGATCCGGGAAACAAACACGCCCTCACATGGCCGAACCCGAGAGAGAGAAAACAAAAGGGGGGGCTGCGAATAAGACAGTGCGCGTACGGCGAAGACAGAAAAGGCCGAGGAAGGGTCGCCGGGGACGCGGAGGCAGTCGGGCTTAACCAGGAAGTAGTCCTCGCCGCGCTTGGCGAAGCCGGAGTGGCCGTACCGCACGAGCGGGCGCTCGGAGCCGCCGCCGCGGAGCTCGCGGCCGATCAGCGTCGCCAGAGGCAGCGCCGGGGGCAGCATCTCCTCATTGGAGGCGCTCTCCATCACAGCCCCCTGCTGCAGTCCTACCGAAGAAGCGTCTTCCCAAGAACCCACTCAAATGACACCATTTCTCGCGGGGAAAAGCTCTGGTCGGCGGCCCCGGCGGGGAAGGCTCCGAGCTGGATCTGAGACGACGCGACGGGCCCTCGTATTCCGGGGCCGGCGTCGCAATGCGGGCGGCGGCGAGCTGGGGTTTGGGGAATTCGGTGAAGGGAGTAAAGGCAGAACCGCAGAAGGGACAGAGGTAGTCCGGCCCCGCCGACTCTAGAGTGACAAGGTGGAGACCGGAGAGGAGTAGAGTATTATGATTTGGAGGCATAGTGGGGGTTTTGGTCCAAATTATTCAAGCTAAAAACTTACTAAAATGATGAGTACTTGCAAGCTTTTTTATAAATAATAAAGAGTAGTGGGGTGGCTAGCCCACTGTGCTACGTAGGAGTAGTGCTGATTAGCTTAGCTACTAGGGGGTCAATGGTGGTTTACAGCTTTAGATTAAGAAATATGTGTCTATCTGGATTTGCTTCTGCTTGTCGTCTGACCGTGGAATGTGTATGTCTTTTCTCTCCGTGGAACCATGTTGCTGGCTAAACTGGATGTCATATTAACCATTGATGGTTTTGGTGTGAAGTCATTGATCCATCGAAAACTCAATTCGGTGCCCATGCTTATCTGCACCCGGTAAAAAAAATCAAAACAAATATTAAAAAATTCAAAAAAATCCAAGTTTTTTTTGTGTGATAGATAATTTTATGAGTGAGGTTCGCTCCAAATTTCAACTTATGTGGACATCTGAGAAGATCTCAAAAAAAAAAAAAAATCGGATCAGAACAATGTGTGAACGGTAAACTTTTTTACAGACCCTGAATTTATCTTTTTTGCTGAAAGTTGCTCAGATGTACAAATAAGTTGAAACTTGAAGCGCACCTCACGCATAAACTTACTAATACACAAAAAATAGAATTTTTTTTAACTTTTTTATTATTCGTTTTGATATTTTTCGTCAGGGCGGGTGCCGATGAGCTCGGGAGCAGAAACGCCGCACTCTCAACCCATGTGCTATTGTTGCAAGTCTACCGATTCTTGCTAAATATACTTCCTCCGTTTTCTCTAGATAGGGTGCGTATACATATTTTGTTGTCCATGCATGATCATCAATCTACTATCAGCATGTTTGGTTGCTTGTATCTTTTTTTCCCTTGCATATGTGTCTCACCTAGACAGGCAGAGCAGATGCAGCCTAAAAAACATGTTGTGTACATGGTTTGGTTGCTTGTATACTTATTGCCTGCGTGGTAGCACCAAATAGCCTTCTTTCCCGCGCGCTCGTTTGGTTGCCTGCTTACAATTGTGATGATGCACTGCATGCTATTTGGTTGCATAAATTCGGGTTATACTTACATTGTATCTTATGTGGTGAGCTTATCATATATAGCTTACATACGATCACAATGATCACACAAATAAAACATCACTACAATTCGGGTTATACTTACTTTGTATCTTATGTGGCGGGCTTATCATATATAGCTTACATACTTTGTATCTTATGTGGTGAGCTTATAATATATAGCTTACATACGATGATGAAGTTTTTCATCCCAAACCGACCAAGTGACTTGTCTGCTTCAACATTGCTCTTCTATTTGAGCACAAACTTGGAGTAAGTATAATTTGCCTTCTATCTGCTCTTAAACCCTTCGAAGAAATTGTCTGTGTAACGAGTCACTTATTCTTGGTTATTTGTCATGAACTGTAATCCCCTAGAACATCCCTCTCTACACCACATACCATTTCACCTACCATTGACAGAAGGGCAACAATTCAAGCAACAAGCAAAGGAATACAATACACATGGAAAACAAGAAACTTATGCATGCATGATCATACATTCAAAAGGAAAAGCAACTTCATCATAACTACTTTATGTCATCCTACCACCACATCCAAAAAGAGGGTGTAACCTACCACTTCAAGTTCACCGTTGGTGTAAGGAGTTAGTATATACTATATACCACCTAATCAAAGATAGGGCATCAATAATTTTCAAGCCCTGGCTACCACAAAATGTACATCGCCATCGTCACCGTCACCGTCATTATCAATCATCATGCAAGCCATCACCACCACCACCACCAACACCAGAAACAACACTAGTAGTAGGTCTTGCCCAGCCAGGTCGTAAGCTAGAGCACCAAATGGGTGTCTACCATGGAAACGAACCCAACACCCCGTGCCTAGTTGTACAGCCGGTGGCTACACTACAAAAAACACTTCTGTCATAATACGTGTTTGTCACAGTAGGTCACATGATCTGCCACACATGTACATCCGCGATGATTTATGACATAATTAAGATAGTCAAACATGTTCTGTCGTAGAAGTGTTCCATGAAAATACTCCATTTAACATCACGAAAGTGTCCACTTCCGTGACGGTGAATGATGTGTCATGGAAGAGTTTTCGTTAAGGATAACCGACACATGACTGTTGGGGAACGTAGCATGCAATTTCAAAAAAAATCTTGCGCTCACGCAAGATCTATCTAGGAGATGCATAGCAACGAGAGGGGGAGAGTGTATCCACATACCCTCGTAGACCAAAAGCGGAAGTGTTTACTTAACACGGTTGATGTAGTCGAACATCTTCTCGATTCAACCGATCAAGCACCGAACGCACGGCACCTCTGAGTTCTGCACACGTTCAGCTTGATGACGTCCCTCAAACTATTGATCCAGCAAAGTGTCGAGGGAGAGTTTCGTCAGCACGACGGCATGGTGACGGTGATGGTGAAGTGATCCGCGCAGGGATTCGCCTAAGCACTACGACAATATGACCTGAGGAGCAAACTGTGGAGGAGGGCACCGCACACGGCTAGGAACAATTGATGTGTGTTCTAGGGGTGCCCTCCCCACGTATATAAAGGAGGGAGAGTGAGGGAGGCAGCCAAGGGGGCGCACCAAGGGGAGGTAGTCCTACTAGGACTCCTAGTCCTAGTAGGATTAGCCCCCCCCCCCCCTTATTCCTTCTCATGGAGGGGAAAGAAGGAAGGAGTGGGAGGAGGAGAAGGAAAGGGGGCGTCGTCCCCTCCCCTACTCCAATTCGGCCTCATTCCATGGGGGGGGGGGGCGCCACCCCTATGTGGGCTGGTGTGCCTCCCTCTTATGGCCCATAGGGCCCATAACTTCCCCTAGGGGGTTCTAGTGACCCCCCCGGAACTCCGATATGTACCCGGTACCCCTCGGAACCCTTCTGGTGTCCGAATACCATCATCCAATATATCAATATTTACCTCTTGACCATTTAGAGACTCACCGTCATGTCCGTGATCTCATCCGAGACTCTGAACAATCTTCCGTCACCAAAAACACATAACTCATAATACAAATCGTCATCGAACGTTAAGCGTGCGGACCCTACGGGTTTGAGAACTATGTAGACATGACCGAGCCACTTCTCCGGTCAATAACCAATAGTGGAACCTGGATGCTCATTTTGGCTCCCACATATTCTACGAAGATCTTTATCGGTTAAACCGTAATGACAACATACGTTATTCCCTTTGTCATCGGTATGTTACTTGCCCGAGATTCGATCATCGGTATCTTCATACCTAATTCAATCTCATTACCGGCAAGTCTCTTTACTCGTTTCCTAATGCATCATCCCGCAACTAACTCATTAGTCACATTGCTTGCAAGGCTTCTTACGATGTGCATTACCGAGAGGGCCCAGAGATACCTCTCCGATACTCAGAGTGACAAATCCTAATCTTGATCTATGCCAACCCAACAAACACCTTCGGAGATACCTGTAGAGCATCTTTATAATCACCCAGTTACGTTATGACGTTTGATAGCACACAAAGCATTCCTCCGGTATCCGGGAGTTGCATAATCTCATAGTTGGAGGAATATGTATTTGACCTCAAGAAAGCAATATCAGTAAAACTGAACGATCAATATGCTAACTAACGGATGGGTCATGTCCATCACATCATTCTCCTAATGATGTGACCCCGTTAATCAAATGACAGCACATGTCTATGGTTAGGAAACTCAACCATCTTTGATTAACGAGCTAGTCTAGTAGAGGCTTACTAGGGACACTGTGTTTTGTCTATGTATCCACACATGTATTAAGTTTCCGGTTAATACAGTTCTAGCATGAATAAAAGACATTTATCATGATAGAAGGAAATGTAAATAACAACTTTATTATTGCCTCTAGGGCATATTTCCTTCAGTCTCCCACTTGCACTAGAGTCAATAATCTAGATTACATAGTAATGATTCTAACACCCATGGAGTCTTGGTGTTGATCATGTTTTGCTCATGGAAGAGGCTTAGTCAATAGGTCTGCTACATTCAGATCCGCATGTATTTTGCAAATCTCTATGTCTCCCTCCTTGACTTGATCGGGGATAGAGTTGAAGCGTCTTTTGATGTGTTTGGTTCTCTTGTGAAACCTAGATTCCTTCGCCAAGGCAATTGCTCGAGTGTTGTCACACAAGATTTTCATTGGACCCTATGCACTAGGTATTACACCTAGATTGGATATGAACTCCTTCATCCAGACTCCTTCATTTGGTGCTTCCGAAGCAACTATGTACTCCACTTCACACGTAGATCCCGCCACGACGCTTTTCTTGGAACTGCACCAACTGATAGCTCCACCGTTCAACAAAAACACATATCCAGTTTGTGACTTAGAGTCATCCGGATCAGTCTCAAAGCTAGCATCAACGTAACCATTTACGACGGGCTCTTTGTCACCTACATAAACGAGAAACATATCATTGGTCCTTTTCAGGTACTTCAGGATGTTCTTGACCGCTGTTGAGTGATCCACTCCTGGATTACTTTGGTACCTCACTTCTAGACTTATAGCAAGGCACACATCTGGTCTGGTACACAGCATTGCATCCATGATAGAACCTATGGCCGAGGCATAGGGAATGACTTTCATTTTCTCTTTATCTGCTGTTGTGGTCGGGCATTGAGTCTGACTCGACTTCACACCTTGTAACACAGGCAAGAACCCTTTCTTTGACTGGTCCATTTTGAACTTCTTCAAAACTTTATCAAGGTATGTGCTTTGTGAAAGTCCAATTAAGCGTCTTGATCTATCTCTATAGATCTTGATGCCAAATATATAAGCAGCTTCACCGAGGTCTTTCATTGAAAAAATCTTATTCAAGTATCCTTTTATGCTATCCGGAAATTCCACATCATTTCCAATAAACAGTATATCATTCACATATAATATCAGAAATGCTACAGAGCTCTCACTCACTTTCTTGTAAATACAGGCTTCTCCAAAAGTTTGTATAAAACCATATGCTTTGGTCACCTCATCAAAGCGTATATTCCAACTCCGGGATGCTTGCACCGGTCCATAGATGGATCGCTGGAGCTTGCACACTTTGTTAGTGATACGTCCAAAACGTATCTATAATTTCTGCTTGCTCCATTGTAATGCCCAGGATGGAGTTATACCTCCTACGTGTCGAGGCACGACTTAAAGGCATAAGTCCATCCTAGAATGATCTCAAGTTTGGTAATCTTTGCACAACTCATGTAAAAGAGGGGATAGTAAACTGAAAATAGTTGGCTTACACTCGCCACGTCACAGAAATTGCAGTACAAGTCTCAAACATCATACATTAAGATCACTACAACCCTCTAAGGGCAAAAGCCAAAAGTCAAAGTACCAAACTCAGATAAATAAACCACAGGCGGATCGAATCCTAGTAAGAGACTCCACTACTGATCGTCCGGGTAGCGCACATAGTACCGACTACGCTCCTCGACGTACTCCCAATCCAGCTCGGTGCCATCACCTGGATAGCTCACAGCTGGACCTGCATCTGGTGTGTGAAGTAACTGTGAGCCACAGAGGACTCAGCAATCCCGTCTCCGGGTAACAGAACTATTTAAGCCTTTGGGTGAGGGAAAGGCTGAAGAAAGAACAAGTCTGCAGCAGCAACTAGCATCTAGCTTACGCAAGTGAGAGCGAGAAGAGAAGGCATCGGCGAGAAGTGATCACGAAGTGATCCTAGCTACAAGCTCACAAACATAACCCCTCCGTGTTCAACTCCCGAATCCCTATTCGGAAATTGACAGTCACGAAACTCACGCTGGTAGTGCATTAGTAACAATGTGTCAAGTTATCTACAACCGGAATTAACAAGCTCCCATCTGCCACATAACCGCGGGCACGGCTTTCGAAAGTTCAAACCCTGCAGGGGTGTTCCAACTTGACCCATTACAAGCCCACGATCCGCGGAGTCGCAACTCCAAAGTGGGAAGACCCGAGTATCCTCGGAATCCCGTGCTCAAGATATACCAAGCTAAGGTAAGGCTAATCCAGCAAATCCTCCCGGCGTGTCGACACCCTGATCGTAGCCGCGCGTATCTAGGTCTCAGGACACGACCGGATGGGCGATTCTACGGGTGTATACCAGATACCTCGGGTTGCCCCGAGGCGGCCCCGTAGACTCCCCGTTTCGGACCAACACTCATGTGGAGCACTGGCCCGGGGTTGTTGATTAAGAAAGAGGGTTAATTACTCCCTATGCATGTTTAGTTTGTTATTAGGCAAATAGTACCAATGTTGGGATTTGCTGGAAAAGACTTAGCACTTAGCGGTTTATCGAGGGGGTCCCATACACCCCAACCGTGTTAGGAACGCATAATCAAGGAACATAATACCGGCTTATACGGATCCTAACGGCATGAGTGGAACAAATCACCAAGCAAAAGGCTTAGCCTTCCACCCTTGCCAATATATAGATGATTTCAGTTTAAGCATTTATATAGTGTGATATAACCCAACCAAACTTCAACATGGAGCAAGCATCTTCACTTCACCTGCAACTAGCAACGCTATAAGAAGGGCTGAGCGAAGCGTACTTAGCCAAGCAACGGTTTGCATAGGTAGGGTGGTTAAACATGGCAATTGGTTACAAGTAGGAGGCTGACAAGAAGAACATGGGCATCGAGGCAAAACTATAGATCGAGACTACTAGCAAAAGGCAAAGATAGTAATGTTATCGGGGTTCGGTCATCTTGCCTGAAGAGGAGTCGTTCGGATCGTAAGAAGGGTCCTCGTGCTCAACCTCGTTGGAAAACTCGTGCTCAACTTCGTACCCGGTCTCAGCTTCCGGCTCTAAACACAACAAACACACCAAGCACCAATCAACAAAATGCAATGCGCACTCGAAAAACATGAATGCATGATGGATGCACTAAAGATGCACATGGAGCACGTAAAACATCACTCAAGCAAAACACCTCAAAACAAGATAACAACCTGATATTATTAATCTACACAGAAAATCACCCAAGTTTGATATAAGATTCGCTGAAATCGGAGTTACGGGCTAAAAGTTATGCCCGAAACAAGATTTGAGCGAAAGCTGAAAATTACAGCAACATAGCATCTTTGGAGCTCAAAATAATTAAGCTACAGCACCCAAAAAACATGGCAAAGGACTTGAACACAAACTAGATATAAAGTACAGCAACTAGGTCCAAAGTGCACCCCCAACGGAGTCATGGATCAATAGCAATGATCTTGGACATATTGAACTTTGAAATAAAATTCTGGCAGCAGAATTTTATTGAAACTTTAGAGCAAAAGATAAGCATGCTACAGCCACTCAAATGGACATGTGAGGACATGAATGGAAAGACAACAATATATTATACAAGGAACAATCAAAATCCACCCCAAAACTATCATGCTTTGTCCTACAACATCACACGAACATGGCATCGGAACGTTACAGATTTCAGACTTAGTGAAAATTCACTAAGTCCTAAAACAGCAATATCATCATAGCACACAAAAGAGCATGTTTAAGTCACCTCGAACTAAACATGGCAAAGGGTAAGCACCTCATCAACATACACATGAAGGTGATCCCGAAACACACAAGCATGCTTCATAGATGTGAACACAACGATTGCAACGAGCTCATCAAGATGGCATTTCATAACAAGTGAAAACACAACATGTGAACATGGCATTTTGCAACGATGATATCAAGGCGATAATAAATCTACCATGCAACCTATCACACATAACACGTAGTTCGTGGCGAGACGAACACGTGGACATGTCATTTGCATCGTTTGGACAAACGAGCTAAAAGATATCACATGTCAAAGGTGGCATGAAAATAACACATAACAGCAGTTTATAACATGATGCACTCTTGCAACAGCAAAACAAGTGTGAAGATGGCTTCTAACATGCATGACAACAACAGGTAAAACGTAGAGGACATCTCCACGAACATCTGGACATGCTACACGCGCAAAACGGAGCAACATGCACAAAGTTAGAGCAGTTCAAAGTTAGCATTTCAGATAAACAGATCTGGGGACTTAGTGGGGAAAAACAACCTCAGGGATCAGATCTGATGAACAGTGCGGAGACGGGCCCGGTGCGCGCGGATCCGGCCCAGATCTGCGGAGGCAGAGGCGGCGGCCCGGCGCGCGGCCCAGGTGGCGCGGGAAGGCGGCGGATGACGAGGCCCGCGGTGGCCTGGCCTGGCGGGGCGAGGCGGGAGGCCCAGCCGGCGGCGAGGCGTACGGGCCCGCTAGGCTGGCGGCCCGCGGGGCGGTACTGCCCGGTCGCGCGGAGTGGAGCAGTGCGGGAGGCCCCGATGCGGCGAGTGGGCCGGCGCGGGGAGGAAAACGGCGCGCGTAGCGGGGCCCAGGGAGGAATCGGCGAAGGCGGCCAAGTGGTCCTGGCGCGGGGACGTACGGGCCGCGCCGATGCGGCTGGCTCGGTGAGGAGCGAGCCCGAGCGGCTGGCGACCAAGTGCGGTCGCTCGACCGCGTTGACTCGCGCGAGGACGTGCTGCGGCGGCCGTTGCGTCGAACTGGAGGGCGCCGCTGACCCGCGGATCGAGGGGATCCTTCGGGATCCAGAAGAACAGTGGAATGGATCTGAGAAAAAGGAAAAAAAAAGAAAGTGGAGAAGGGGAAGAAGAAGGGGATGCCCAAATAGACTAGGGGGGGTCTATATGTAGCAGTTTTTAGGGTTAGGAGGGGATTTAGGGGCGCTAGGAGCCCTCCGATCGCGATCCAACGGATCCGATCGCGGAGTTGATTTAAAAGGCCTAGACGGAGATAAAAGACTGCAGTAAGGATGTTTCCGGGACACGAAGTGAAGGCACATCGGACCCACACGGACAACGGATGGAAAAGTCAACGGAGTCCAAACGAGACGAGATTTGAGAGGCGGGTTGCACACAACAAAACAACAACACACAACACAACCTCACGGCACACCGGTAACGTAAAACGCCCGAACAACAAAGTAGGCCTACGGGACGTCACGGACACGTGAGGGAGCTCCGGAACGCGAAACGGACAACGGGAAGAAACACACGGAACCAGATGCAACCCACAACACAAATGCAATGCAATGCACATGTCTACATGATATGAATGAATGCCACACACTCACACAACAAAACGACGAAAACCCGAAAGACAAAGAACCCGAAATGGAAATAGATGAAGCCGGAGATTTATTATATACCCAAAAGGGAAAGTATTACGTCCGGGGTATTACAAACTCTCCTCTACTACAAAAAGATCTCGTCCCGAGATCTAGGACTGGAAAAAGGAAGGGTACTCGGAACGAAGATGATCTTCTCGTTCCCAGGTAGCTTCTCGGTCTGTGTGATGTGACCACTTGACTTTCAGAAACTTGATGGACTTGTTGCGAGTCTTGCGTTCGGTTTCTTCGAGAATTGCAACTGGATGCTCTCGGTAGGAAAGGTCTTGTTGAAGATCAATCTCCTCAAACGGAATCATGCGCTCAGGTGCCTTGAAGCATTTGCGAAGTTGAGACACATGGAAGACATCATGAACATTTGCAAAGTTGGAAGGGAGCTCGAGCTGATAGGCTAGATCGCCTCTTTTGCCAAGAATCTTGAAAGGCCCGACGTATCTAGGAGCAAGCTTTCCTTTGATACCGAATCTTTGGGTTCCTTTCATCGGAGACACTCGGAGATAGACATGATCACCGATGTCGAAAGCCAAATCATGATGCTTGCCGTCATAGTAGCTCTTCTGACGCGACTGAGCGGCCTTGAGATTCTCACGTATGACTTTGCACATTTCTTCGGCTTCAGAGATCAAATCATTGCCAAGAAGTTGACGTTCACCTGTTTCAGACCAGTTGAGAGGGGTACGGCACTTTCTGCCATAGAGAATTTCAAACGGTGCTTTGCCTGCACTTGCTTGAAAGCTGTTGTTGTAAGAGAACTCGGCAAATGGAAGGCAGTCTTCCCATTTCATGCCGAAGGAGATGACACAGGCTCTTAGCATATCTTCAAGGATCTGATTCACACGCTCGACTTGACCACTAGTCTGAGGGTGAAAGGCAGTGCTGAACCTGATCTTCGTGCCCATGGCGGACTGAAAGGAGTCCCAGAACCTTGATGTGAACAAGCTGCCACGGTCTGAGGATATCACTTGAGGAATGCCATGTAGGGACACAATTCTGGAAGTGTACAGCTCTGCAAGTTGAGCTGCATTGATTGATTCCTTGACTGGAAGAAAGTGAGCGACTTTGGTAAGCTTGTCAATCACCACAAAGATAGCATCATTGCCTCGCTTGGATTTAGGAAAGCCAGTGACGAAGTCCATTTCAATGTGGTCGAACTTCCACTCGGGGATAGGAAGAGGTTGGAGAAGACCGGCTGGACGTTGATGTTCTGCTTTCACTCTTCTGCATACATCACATTCATTCACGAATTGGGCAATCTCCCTTTTCATGCGTGTCCACCAGTAAGATTGCTTGAGGTCTTGATACATCTTGGAACTGCCAGGATGAATGGAAAGGAGAGAATCATGAGCTTCTTCCATTATGAGCTTTCTGAGATCACCTTTGGGAACAACGAGTCTGTCCTCGAAGAACAAGGTATCTCTCTCATCAACACGGAAGCACTTGTATTTTGGAGTGCCCTTTGCAATCCCATGTTTCACCTTCTTCACCATGGTATCACTGAGCTGGGCCTCACGGACTTGATCTTCCAAGGTAGGAGCAATTTGGAGATTTGCAAGAAAACCCTGCGGAACAACTTGAAGGTTGAGCTTCCTGAATGCTTCACAAAGCTCAGGCTGGTGTGGCTTGATAAGAAGGCTGTTGCAATATGCCTTTCTGCTCAAAGCATCTGCAATCACATTCGCCTTGCCTGGAGTGTACTCAATGCTGGGGTTGTACTCTTGGATCATCTCGACCCAACGAGTCTGGCGGAGGTTCAGATGCGGCTGTGTGAAGATGTACTTCAAGCTCTTGTGATCAGTGAAGATGTCGACCTTTCTGCCCAACAACAGATGTCTCCACGTAATTAGAGCATGTACCACAGCTGCTAGCTCGAGATCGTGTGTGGGATAGTTCTTCTCACTGGGCTTGAGCTGCCGAGAAGTATATGCCACAATTTTCTTATCTTGCATAAGCACACCACCAAGGCCTTGAAGAGAAGCGTCACAGAACACTTCATAGGGCTTGGTTTCGTCCAGAGGAGTCAGAACTGGAGCAGAGACAAGCTTCTCTTTGAGGGTTTTGAAAGCCACTTCACATTCGGGAGACCAAAAGTATTTGACATTCTTCTGAAGCAGGTTGGAAAGAGGCTTGGCAATCTTGGAGAAGTTCTCCACAAACCTTCTGCAATAGCTGGCAAGACCCAGAAAACTGCGGAGCTGCTTGACGTTCTGAGAAGCTTCCCAGTTGACAATTGCTTCAACTTTCTCGGGATTAACCGCAATACCGTCAGCTGAGATGATGTGGCCCAGGTACAAAACCTTATCGAGCCAAAACTCACACTTGGAGAACTTGGCATAGAATTTATGCTCTCGGAGTCGATCAAGAACCAGACGCAAGTGCTTTTCGTGATCTTCTTCATTCTTGGAAAACACCTGAATATCATCCAGATACACGAGCACGAATTCGCCAGTATAGGGGTTGAAGATGTAATGCATCATCCTTGAAAAGGTAGGAGGAGCATTGGCGAGACCGAAGGACATGACGGTATACTCGTATGAACCGTAGCTCGTTCTGAAGGCCGTGTTGGGAATGTCTTCCTCGCGAATGCGAATTTGATGATAGCCCATTCGGAGGTCAAGCTTAGAGAACACTTTTGCTCCTTTGAGCTGCTCAAAGAGTTCGTTGATGTTGGGGAGCGGATACTTGTTCTTAATCGTCTTCTTGTTCAATGGCCGGTAGTCAACACAGAGACGCTCCGTGCCATCTTTCTTCTTGACAAATAAGACACCACAGCCCCACGGAGATGTACTTGGTCTGATGAGACCCATACTCTCCTGATTATCAAGCTGCTTCTTCAATTCCTTCAATTCATCCGGAGAGAGCTTGTATGGACGCCGGCAAGCAGGTTCGGTGCCCGGCTCGAGTTCAATGACAAACTCCACCTGGCGGTGTGGAGGCATGCCTGGAAGATCTTCTGGAAAGACGTCTTGATATTCGTTCACCACTGGATTTGCTCTATGGCATTAATTTCACCCTTATCATTAAGAGAGAAAAGCCGAATAGTATTATCCCTGGAGGCGAAGATAATCACATCTTCATCAGAATGAGTCAATTTAACTTCCTTTTGAGCACAATCAATGAGAGCATCGTGCTGAGAAAGCCAATCCATTCCGAGAATGAGGTCGATATCAGAATGACCAAGAATCACCGGTTTAGCCAGAAAACGATAATCTCCCATGCGAATAGAAACATCCGGAGCATAAACACTAGAAGTCATAATCTTGCCCGGAGAAACAACTTGCAACTTCTGAGGCAAATTTGAAGTGGCAATATTGTGCTTGGATGCAAATGGTTGAGACATGAAAGAGCATGATGCACCCGAATCAAATAACACTTTAGCTGGAAAAGAGTTCACTGGAAGGTTACCCAAAATGACATCAGAAGAAGCCTCCGCTTGTGCTGCATTCATCAGATTGACCCTGGCAGCCTTTGGATCATGCCTGACAATAGCTGAACTCACAGGTGGTGGAGGAGGAAGACGCTTCGGATTCGGACATCTGTTGGCATAATGACCCTTCTGGCCACACTTGTTGCACACCACTTCAGAGAGAGGACGGAAATGAGAGCCACTGGACTTGGAGCCTTGAGACTGAAACTGCTTCTTCGACTGGTTGCTTGGGTTGGGTGGGTGGGAGAAAACACGACCACTAGAGTTCTTGTTGTTGGAGTTGTTGAAGTTGCTGGAGTTGTTGTATGGAGCTCGAATCACTGGAGGAGGAGGAAGCCAGAATTTCTGTTGTTTCGCAGCCAACTGAGACGATGAGGAAGAGTGAACAGCATCTCGAATTCTCTTCTTAGAAGCCTCCATCTTAAGCTGAGCTGCTTCTTGTTTCAAAGCCATGTTATAGAACTTATCGAATTCGTCTGGCTCTAACAAAGTGAGAGCAAGCTGAAGTTCATCTTTGAGACCTCCACGGAACTGATAGATTTTACTCTTTGCATCAGGAATGTCTTGCTTTGCATAGCGAGCGAGGTTTTGGAACTTGACATTATACTGATAGACTGTCATGGAGCCCTGCTTGAGGTTGCGGAATTGCTCACGCATACCCTCGATAACACTTGTAGGAATGTGATGCGAGCGGAAATCCTTGCAGAAATTCTCCCATGAGATCACTTGACCCGGCCTTGAGTCTTTGTACTGCTGCCACCAATCAGCTGCTTGATCTTTCAGTTGGAAGGCTGCAAACTTCACATAGTCATCTTCTTTCACGTTACTGCACTCAAAATGCTTCTTGATATCGGTCAGCCAATCTTCAGCATCAAGAGGGTCGACACAGTAACTGAAAGCTTTAGGATTGTTGGCCAAGAACTGGTTCAGAGTAGCATGGTGCTGCTGGAAGAAGTTGCCTTGGTTCATTGGAACGCCCTGATTAGCTTGATTAGCTTGCATCATCTGCATCATCTGCATCATCAACTGAGTGTTCTGAGCAGTAGTCTGCATAATTGCTCTCCAAGCCTCTGGCGGAGGAGGAGGGGAAGGAGGACGTTCTGGAACCTCTTCACCCTCTGGGTTGGCATTCGGAACCCTTTTCGGAGCCATCCTGTAAGAGATGACCACGAATCAGCAATTGATTGACAAAAGGAATAAGCTGAATCAATGGAATGAATTGCAACAAGTCTTCACAATAATCATTCGAACAATAAGAACGAATGAAATCATCCGAACAAGAGGAACGAATGAATTTCTCAGTTAATTGATAACATCAGTCTTCACGAGAAGCCACATAGGGATCAAAATGAAAAATAAGAAAAACAACAAGGTACGGACAGGAACAAACACAAGAGAGGAGTTTCGTTCTAACACCTTTGTGCTGAGAGCATATGAACGCGTTACGAAAAGGTTTTGCAATCCCCGGATCAGCATAGCCAAGGACCCTTTAAGATGCAACTCCTGATAGTAACATCGGTCATATAACCCCTTCACTCAATGTCGAACCCCGAACTCACTAACCTGCATTCGTTGGAAGAATGCCTACGATCTACTGGATAAAACCCACCTATAGTTTTCCGAAAGATTCCAGTTATGCAATCAGGTGTTGGGGATACACGGGAAGCACCGCGCAATCAACTCTAACCTACATCCAGGTGTATCCATCCTTCAACACATAACCAGTCTTTCTCGGAAACTGTGTACCTCGGACCTTAGAAAAGCATCCACCATAACAAGCTATGGCAATACTCCCGAACTACCTCCCCAGTACTGGGTGATGTCGGGGTTATCTTGCCACTGGCCGTATAGGGGAGATTTTCGATGTCGGCCGTCTTAAGTATTTAGTACTGTCGCGATATGCTTGTTACAATGATACCCCGAAGCTCAACTCCTCGGTAACAGGAGGCATCGGGAACAATATCCTTGTCACAAGAACATCGAAACAATCCCAGAATACTCGCGGGATTCCTAAAAAAAAAATTTTGTGCAAATTTTGAAGATAGGAGAGACAAGAGTAGACGTCAGGAGTCCTCACCAGAGAGAAAGGGGATGAGAAGCAAAGAAATCCTACTCTCCGATATAATATAGGACTCAAAAAGTTTTTCAGTGTGTGCCTAGACTCAACCGTCAACGGTTCGATCAAACAGTGGGGGCTCCTAGGTCGGAGAAGGCTCTGAATACCAACTTGTAATGCCCAGGATGGAGTTATACCTCCTACGTGTCGAGGCACGACTTAAAGGCATAAGTCCATCCTAGAATGATCTCAAGTTTGGTAATCTTTGCACAACTCATGTAAAAGAGGGGATAGTAAACTGAAAATAGTTGGCTTACACTCGCCACGTCACAGAAATTGCAGTACAAGTCTCAAACATCATACATTAAGATCACTACAACCCTCTAAGGGCAAAAGCCAAAAGTCAAAGTACCAAACTCAGATAAATAAACCACAGGCGGATCGAATCCTAGTAAGAGACTCCACTACTGATCGTCCGGGTAGCACACATAGTACCGACTACGCTCCTCGACGTACTCCCAATCCAGCTCGGTGCCATCACCTGGATAGCTCACAGCTGGACCTGCATCTGGTGTGTGAAGTAACTGTGAGCCACAGAGGACTCAGCAATCCCGTCTCCGGGTAACAGAACTATTTAAGCCTTTGGGTGAGGGAAAGGCTGAAGAAAGAACAAGTCTGCAGCAGCAACTAGCATCTAGCTTACGCAAGTGAGAGCGAGAAGAGAAGGCATCGGCGAGAAGTGATCACGAAGTGATCCTAGCTACAAGCTCACAAACATAACCCCTCCGTGTTCAACTCCCGAATCCCTATTCGGAAATTGACAGTCACGGAACTCACGCTGGTAGTGCATTAGTAACAATGTGTCAAGTTATCTACAACCGGAATTAACAAGCTCCCATCTGCCACATAACCGCGGGCACGGCTTTCGAAAGTTCAAACCCTGCAGGGGTGTTCCAACTTGACCCATTACAAGCCCACGATCCGCGGAGTCGCAACTCCAAAGTGGGAAGACCCGAGTATCCTCGGAATCCCGTGCTCAAGATATACCAAGCTAAGGTAAGGCTAATCCAGCAAATCCTCCCGGCGTGTCGACACCCTGATCGTAGCCGCGCGTATCTAGGTCTCAGGACACGACCGGATGGGCGATTCTACGGGTGTATACCAGATACCTCGGGTTGCCCCGAGGCGGCCCCGTAGACTCCCCGTTTCGGACCAACACTCATGTGGAGCACTGGCCCGGGGTTGTTGAGTAAGAAAGAGGGTTAATTACTCCCTATGCATGTTTAGTTTGTTATTAGGCAAATAGTACCAATGTTGGGATTTGCTGGAAAAGACTTAGCACTTAGCGGTTTATCGAGGGGGTCCCATACACCCCAACCGTGTTAGGAACGCATAATCAAGGAACATAATACCGGCTTATACGGATCCTAACGGCATGAGTGGAACAAATCACCAAGCAAAAGGCTTAGCCTTCCACCCTTGCCAATATATAGATGATTTCAGTTTAAGCATTTATATAGTGTGATATAACCCAACCAAACTTCAACATGGAGCAAGCATCTTCACTTCACCTGCAACTAGCAACGCTATAAGAAGGGCTGAGCGAAGCGTACTTAGCCAAGCAACGGTTTGCATAGGTAGGGTGGTTAAACATGGCAATTGGTTACAAGTAGGAGGCTGACAAGAAGAACATGGGCATCGAGGCAAAACTATAGATCGAGACTACTAGCAAAAGGCAAAGATAGTAATGTTATCGGGGTTCGGTCATCTTGCCTGAAGAGGAGTCGTTCGGATCGTAAGAAGGGTCCTCGTGCTCAACCTCGTTGGAAAACTCGTGCTCAACTTCGTACCCGGTCTCAGCTTCCGGCTCTAAACACAACAAACACACCAAGCACCAATCAACAAAATGCAATGCGCACTCGAAAAACATGAATGCATGATGGATGCACTAAAGATGCACATGGAGCACGTAAAACATCACTCAAGCAAAACACCTCAAAACAAGATAACAACCTGATATTATTAATCTACACAGAAAATCACCCAAGTTTGATATAAGATTCGCTGAAATCGGAGTTACGGGCTAAAAGTTATGCCCGAAACAAGATTTGAGCGAAAGCTGAAAATTACAGCAACATAGCATCTTTGGAGCTCAAAATAATTAAGCTACAGCACCCAAAAAGCATGGCAAAGGACTTGAACACAAACTAGATATAAAGTACAGCAACTAGGTCCAAAGTGCACCCCCAACGGAGTCACGGATCAATAGCAATGATCTTGGACATATTGAACTTTGAAATAAAATTCTGGCAGCAGAATTTTATTGAAACTTTAGAGCAAAAGATAAGCATGCTACAGCCACTCAAATGGACATGTGAGGACATGAATGGAAAGACAACAATATATACTACAAGGAACAATCAAAATCCACCCCAAAACTATCATGCTTTGTCCTACAACATCACACGAACATGGCATCGGAACGTTACAGATTTCAGACTTAGTGAAAATTCACTAAGTCCTAAAACAGCAATATCATCATAGCACACAAAAGAGCATGTTTAAGTCACCTCGAACTAAACATGGCAAAGGGTAAGCACCTCATCAACATACACATGAAGGTGATCCCGAAACACACAAGCATGCTTCATAGATGTGAACACAACGATTGCAACGAGCTCATCAAGATGGCATTTCATAACAAGTGAAAACACAACATGTGAACATGGCATTTTGCAACGATGATATCAAGGCGATAATAAATCTACCATGCAACCTATCACACACAACACGTAGTTCGTGGCGAGACGAACACGTGGACATGTTATTTGCATCGTTTGGACAAACGAGCTAAAAGATATCACATGTCAAAGGTGGCATGAAAATAACACATAACAGCAGTTTATAACATGATGCACTCTTGCAACAGCAAAACAAGTGTGAAGATGGCTTCTAACATGCATGACAACAACAGGTAAAACGTAGAGGACATCTCCACGGACATCTGGACATGCTACACGCGCAAAACGGAGCAACAGGCACAAAGTTAGAGCAGTTCAAAGTTAGCATTTCAGATAAACAGATCTGGGGACTTAGTGGGGAAAAACAACCTCAGGGATCAGATCTGATGAACAGTGCGGAGACGGGCCCGGTGCGCGCGGATCCGGCCCAGATCTGCGGAGGCAGAGGCGGCGGCCCGGCGCGCGGCCCAGGTGGCGCGGGAAGGCGGCGGATGACGAGGCCCGCGGTGGCCTGGCCTGGCGGGGCGAGGCGGGAGGCCCAGCCGGCGGCGAGGCGTACGGGCCCGCTAGGCTGGCGGCCCGCGGGGCGGTACTGCCCGGTCGCGCGGAGTGGAGCAGTGCGGGAGGCCCCGATGCGGCGAGTGGGCCGGCGCGGGGAGGAAAACGGCGCGCGTAGCGGGGCCCAGGGAGGAATCGGCGAAGGCGGCCAAGTGGTCCTGGCGCGGGGACGTACGGGCCGCGCCGATGCGGCTGGCTCGGTGAGGAGCGAGCCCGAGCGGCTGGCGACCAAGTGCGGTCGCTCGACCGTGTTGACTCGCGCGAGGACGTGCTGCGGCGGCCGTTGCGTCGAACTGGAGGGCGCCGCTGACCCGCGGATCGAGGGGATCCTTCGGGATCCAGAAGAACAGTGGAATGGATTTGAGAAAAAGGAAAAAAAAAAAAAGTGGAGAAGGGGAAGAAGAAGGGGATGCCCAAATAGACTAGGGGGGTCTATATGTAGCAGTTTTTAGGGTTAGGAGGGGATTTAGGGGCGCTAGGAGCCCTCCGATCGCGATCCAACGGATCCGATCGCGGAGTTGATTTAAAAGGCCTAGACGGAGATAAAAGACTGCAGTAAGGATGTTTCCGGGACACGAAGTGAAGGCACATCGGACCCACACGGACAACGGATGGAAAAGTCAACGGAGTCCAAACGAGACGAGATTTGAGAGGCGGGTTGCACACAACAAAACAACAACACACAACACAACCTCACGGCACACCGGTAACGTAAAACGCCCGAACAACAAAGTAGGCCTACGGGACGTCACGGACACGTGAGGGAGCTCCGGAACGCGAAACGGACAACGGGAAGAAACACACGGAACCGGATGCAACCCACAACACAAATGCAATGCAATGCACATGTCTACATGATATGAATGAATGCCACACACTCACACAACAAAACGACGAAAACCCGAAAGACAAAGAACCCGAAATGGAAATAGATGAAGCCGGAGATTTATTATATACCCAAAAGGGAAAGTATTACATCCGGGGCATTACATCCATGCCACTTTTGGGTGATATTGCTATGATATTCATACACTTCCATACACTTTTGATAATATTTGGACTAACTTACTAATCCAGTGCACCCCAGTGCCAGTTTCTGTTTTCGGCTGTTTTTGTATTTCAGGTTTTCACGTTTCGAGAACTGCCCAGAAAAATACAGAAAAATTATATAAAAAATCAGCGTATCGGGAACGACACTGCTTCCGAAGGGGAGCCTGGGGGGGCACAGGGGCTCCAGGCGCCCTGTGGGCGCGCCCCCCCTGGGCCGCGCCGGGGGGCGCCTCGGCCCCCCGAGAGCCCCCCGGTGCCCTACTTTGGCAGATATTTAAAGGGTCCCCCGTAACCCTTGAAACAGGACTTCTTTTCGCGATCCCATCTCTGTTCCGCCGCCGCCGCCGCTTCCAAGATCGGGAGCACCAGGAGAACTCTTCCCGGCACCCTGCCGGAGGGGAGGATCACCACCGGGAGCTTCTCCACCACCATGGACGCCTCCCGGATGACTCGTGAGTAGTCTCCCTTGGACCATGAGTCCATGACCAGTAGCTATGTGATGTTCTCCTCCCGTTCTTGTGCTTCACTAATTAGTCCTCGTGAGCTGCCCTACATGATCGAGGCACCTATGTAATCCTTGTGTTGTTGCTATGTTGAGTTTGCTGGGATCCGATGGATTATGAGATTATGTTCAGATTGATCTTGAGTAATATATTTGATTCACCTCTTTTATATTTTAGTTCATAAGTAATTCTTGCATGTTCTCCGTTGTTATTTATTGCTTTGACCAAGTAGTAGGTAGTGACTCCAAGAGGGAACGTTATGCTCGATTGTGGGTTCATGCCCCTCGATGACTAGCTTGAGTGACAGAAACATGAGTCTAGGGGATGTGCTGTTGCCACAAGGGGGAAAACAACGGTGCTTGTGCCCGCGGGTGCAAGGATTGTTTACTTTACGCAAAGTTCTTTTAATGTAGTTGTCTGTTGCATTGAGTTTACACTATGGGTGGGACTCGCAACTTAATACCAGCGAGATGTTCTGGATAGATATCTCAAGGTGGATGATTAGTAGTAGATGCAGATGGATTTCGGTCTACTTACTTTGGCGTACCGCCCATGCTTTGAACCTCAACCTTTCTTGCAATGTAGTCAGCATTGGTTTGCGTTCGTGGTCCTGTCAATTGCCCAGCTATAATTTGTTACCTCGCATAGCTGTTTTATCGTCTTTTGGGAGAGAGACATCACTAGTGAACATCATGTGACTCCGGTCCATATTACTATTATTGATCACATACACTATTTTACTTTCCGCTATTTTATTTACTATTGCAAAATACTATCTATCACTACTATCATATTGCTTTTAACCCTTTGTGAACTACAAGGCCGGAGAGATTGACAACCTCTCTGTACTCATTGGGAGCAAAGTTATTTGTATCTGTGTGCAGGTCCACGTTGATTGCTAATTGCGCCGTTAGCAGTTGACACCTACCTGTTGAACCTAGGAGTCTCTGGGGATTCGATCCTTGGCATCTTTGCTAGGGGAAAACACTTCTACTTACTGCATCTTACACCTTCCACTTGGGGTAATCCAACGAGGGGTTCGAGGCCCATCAAGGAGTATTTTCTGGCGCCGTTGCCGGGGACTCCACTCTTCAGGATAGGGGAGTTGCATGCTATCTTTTACCTTTGCTTTTTAGTCTTGTTAGTTTACCTTTCATTTTTGCTTTAGTTCCTTTTTTTTATCAAAAATCACAAAAATAGTTATCTTGTTCTTTAGTTATCATTATGTTGGGTCCTTTTGTCTTTGACGAGGCAGAAGTTCTCACCTTTAAACAAAGAGGTGGTGAAAGTTTGAAAGATGCTTGGTATAGAATTAATGATTCACAAAAAAGAGCCACCAAGAAGCAACCCACTACTATCTTGCTTAGAAATTTTTATGTTGGAATCACTTCTTGGAATAGGTTTATTCTAGATACTGCTATCAATGGGAATTTCCTGGAGGCCCCAGTTTGGGAGTCTCTTAGTATTATTGAAAATCTTGTTGGGAGTCCCCCTGTTGTTAGCATTCGAGAGGACATCACCCTAGCTCACATTATGAAAAAACTTGAAAATATAGAGCTAGAGATGCCAAGCACTAATAAGATGAATGAGTTGGATCGAAAGATCCAAGGGAATTTGAATAGACTTGATAGCTCCATGCATAAATTTTTTTAAATTTTGGAGATCGTCAAATTCCATGATTCTGACTCTTCTAGGATGGAAAAGATTGAGGAAATATTTGATACCTTAGGAACTACATTCTCCTCGATCAAAACCGAAAAGGTAGGAACTCCGGCAAAGAGGGAGCCTAAGTTCGTTCATGTTCCAAAGGCTCCCCGTTCTAAAAGCAATCCACCTATTGCCAAAGGGGTTGAAACTGTAAAGACTTTGGAAGAAACACCTATCGTTGATGAATTTATAAATGAATCTTCCCTTGACTTTTATCCTTTTGGTCTTCTACCTAGAAGTATCTCTATGAGGCCTTTATTTGAGAGTCCTCTTAAGACTAGTTGTATTATTGGAGAGCTTTTTGATGATCTTGATGATGGATCAATTGATACAACTTGATATATGCATTATGCCTAGCTTAAAGGCATAAAAGAAAGCGCTTTTGGGAGGCAGCCCACATGAATAAATTTTTTTTTGCTTTTGTTGTGTCTTGATGTTGTTTACTGCTGTAGCATCATCATTGTATCTTTGCTTTTCATATTTGTGCCAAGTATAGCCTCTGATTGCTAGAAAGTTCAAAAGTTGTGAGGTGCTGTCCAGGAAACAGATTCTGTCCTTGGATAGAAAAATTCGTATAAAATCACCAGATCATCTTTTTGGTCTGAATTTTTTCGATAGCGTTCTCTATATAATTGTCTTTCGTGCGTCAGTTCTGAGTTTTTTGATTTGAGTTGCAGAAGTATCCCGAACAGGTCAATTACTGCCTGCTGTTCTGTTTTTCACAGATTCTGTCCTGTTTTGCCTTACCTTCACTTTGCAAATTAAGAACTTGCTTTTTCTTTGCAAAAACCTTTTGGCAATCTTGAGAAACATTAGAACTTCAAGAATATCCTTATTTCCAGCAAGGTATAATTATTTTATTAAGGATACTAACCTCGCTAATCAGATTATGATGAGTTATGTATGAAGGGAGTTTTCAAGTGTGCGAGGGAAGATGATAAAAAGATTCAGGAGTGTCAAGCGCTCAAGCTTGGGGATGACCCCGTGCACCCCCAAGAAATATTCAAGGAGACTCAAGCGTCTAAGCTTGGGGATGCCCCCGTGCATCCCCTTCTCCATCAACATTATCAGTTCGTCTTTCGTTCCGCTATATTTTTATCACTTCATGTGTTATGTGCTATGCTTGGAGCGTCTTGCTTTTAGTTTTCTTTTTAGTTTTTCATAACGAGTCGGAACCCAGCATTCCTTTATGTGGGAGAGAAACACGCTCCACCTCTACCTAGAACATTACATAGAATTTTCATGTCTATCTATGCTGTGTGTGTTCTTTGTCTTTTAAATAGCTACTATCGTGCTCTGCTCTTAGTATTCATGCTTATCTTTTCAAGAGCTTTTATTTAGTTGGTTGCTTGAACTCTTTTTAATTATCATGATCACCTTATTAAGAGAGTTTGCTTCCATTGCATTGGTTAATGTGTCTATGATAAAGATGCTACTTTCATGATGGTGCTTAGTAGTTTAGGTTTTCTTATGGTTAATCTCAGATAGCTGGGGGGTTCCCAATATGTCATTGGAGTACCAACTTGGTTTGTTTGCCTATGATGTGGTATGGTTTAGTAATATCTTCCTTTGAGAATTTATTTTGATTGACTTGGCGTATGCTCACGCATATTCAAGACTGTAAAGAAAGTCTATCAAGCCTTGATGATCTTTTGTTTCTGAGTAGCGATATAACTACCATGCCTGATTCAATATTGCTTTGTCGCTCTGCATGATTATGACCGTCATTGCTCTCTTAGTTGGTTGCTCCCAGTCTTTTGCTAACCTACACCTGCACTAAGCAAATTAACCATGCAATACATAGCTCATGGGAAAGTAGCCTAAAAACTATTGTGGTAAAGAATATGTTGCTTATGTATCTTATTTCTTATGAGTTGCTTGCTGAGCGGTAACCATGTTTCTGGGGACGCCATCAACTGTCACACTTTTGTTGAATATCATGTGAGTTGCTATGCATGTTCGTCTTGTCTGAAGTAAGGGTGATTTACCGTGGGTTGAATTAATATGCATATTGTTAGAGAAGAACATTGGGCCGCCAACCAAAGCCATGCATCATGGTGGAAGTTTTAGCTTGGACCTTAATCCTCAATCTCTTATGAGAATATGCTTATGCATTAAAGAGGAGTCCATCATCTATTTTCTATGTTGTCCCGGTATGGATGTCCTCAAGTTGAGATTTATGAAAAACGAGAAATCAAATGCGATCTATCTCCTTGGACCTTTGTACAGGTGGCATAGAGGTACCCCTTTGTGACACTTGGTAAAAACATATGCAATGCAATGATAACCCATGGGGATCCGAGCAAATTAGGACAAGGAGCGAGCACTATTGGTATTCGATGCATGAGGCTTGCAACTTATAAGATGTTTTATACATGACACATATGAAGTACTACTACCGTTGACACAATTGCTTCCATGTTTCAAAATAAAAAGCTCTAGCACTTCAAGCATCAACTACTGAGAGCATGATTGTCATTCTGAGTGTAATGTGCATTGTCCCAAAGTAGCATTGTCTTTTGCATGATTGTGATATCGTTTATTTTGAAATGATTGTATCTAGTCATCACTTAAACCTTGAAGGTGCCCCTGCACTTATGTTTTGCATCACTAAAGGGGGCAAGCTAGATATCACTTGATCATATTTGCACATCATGTTCATTGCAAATCTTTTTGATGTTTCAGTTTCATGTTGTAAAACTTTCAGTCATTTGTGATTTTCTCTTGAGACAACTTAATTACTTTAGAATCATTGTCTCAGTAAGCATTTGTCATATGACTATGAGAAAGTCTTATATGGTTAATAGCATGTCACCACAGAAATTATTCTTATTATCATTTACCTACTCGAGGACGAGCAGGAATTAAGCTTGGGGATGTTGATACGTCCAAAATGTATCTATAATTTCTGCTTGCTCCATGCCACTTTTGGGTGATATTGCTATGATATTCATACACTTCCATACACTTTTGATCATATTTGGACTAACTTACTAATCCAGTGCACCCCAGTGCCAGTTTCTGTTTTCGGCTGTTTTTGTATTTCAGGTTTTCACGTTTCGAGAACTGCCCAGAAAAATACAGAAAAATTATATAAAAAATCAGCGTATCGGGAACGACACTGCTTCCGAAGGGGAGCCTGGGGGGGGCACAGGGGCTCCAGGCGCCCTGTGGGCGCCCCCCCCCTGGGCCGCGCCGGGGGGGCGCCTCGGCCCCCCGAGAGCCCCCCGGTGCCCTACTTTGGCAGATATTTAAAGGGTCACCCGTAACCCTTGAAACAGGACTTCTTTTCGCGATCCCATCTCTGTTCCGCCGCCGCCGCCGCTTCCAAGATCGGGAGCACCAGGAGAACTCTTCCCGGCACCCTGCCGGAGGGGAGGATCACCACCGGGAGCTTCTCCACCACCATGGACGCCTCCCGGATGACTCGTGAGTAGTCTCCCTTGGACCATGAGTCCATGACCAGTAGCTATGTGATGTTCTCCTCCCGTTCTTGTGCTTCACTAATTAGTCCTCGTGAGCTGCCCTACATGATCGAGGCACCTATGTAATCCTTGTGTTGTTGCTATGTTGAGTTTGCTGGGATCCGATGGATTATGAGATTATGTTCAGATTGATCTTGAGTAATATATTTGATTCACCTCTTTTATATTTTAGTTCATAAGTAATTCTTGCATGTTCTCCGTTGTTATTTATTGCTTTGGACGAGTAATAGGTAGTGACTCCAAGAGGGAACGTTATGCTCGATTGTGGGTTCATGCCCCTCGATGACTAGCTTGAGTGACAGAAACATGAGTCTAGGGGATGTGCTGTTGCCACAAGGGGGAAAACAACGGTGCTTGTGCCCGCGGGTGCAAGGATTGTTTACTTTACGCAAAGTTCTTTTAATGCAGTTGTCTGTTGCATTGAGTTTACACTATGGGTGGGACTCGCAACTTAATACCAGCGAGATGTTCTGGATAGATATCTCAAGGTGGATGATTAGTAGTAGATGCAGATGGATTTCGGTCTACTTACTTTGGCGTACCGCCCATGCTTTGAACATCAACCTTTCTTGCAATGTAGTCAGCATTGGTTTGCGTTCGTGGTCCTGTCAATTGCCCAGCTGTAATTTGTTACCTCGCATAGCTGTTTTATCGTCTTTTGGGAGAGAGACATCACTAGTGAACATCATGTGACTCCGGTCCATATTACTATTATTGATCACATACACTATTTTACTTTCCGCTATTTTATTTACTATTGCAAAATACTATCTATCACTACTATCATATTGCTTTTAACCCTTTGTGAACTACAAGGCCAGAGAGATTGACAACCTCTCTATACTCGTTGGGAGCAAAGTTATTTGTATCTGTGTGCAGGTCCACGTTGATTGCTAATTGCGCCGTTAGCAGTTGACACCTACCTGTTGAACCTAGGAGTCTCTGGGGATTCGATCCTTGGCATCTTTGCTAGGGGAAAACACTTCTACTTACTGCATCTTACACCTTCCACTTGGGGTAATCCAACGAGGGGTTCGTGTTGGGGAACGTAGTATTTTCAAAATTTTCCTACGATCACGCAAGATCTATCTACTAGATGCATAGCAACGAGAGGGGAGAGTGTGTCTACGTACCCTCGTAGACCGAAAGCGGAAGCGTTTATCAACGCGGTTGATGTAGTCGTGCACCTTCACGATCCGTTCCGATCTAGTACCGAACGTACGGCACCTCCACGTTCAGCACACGTTCAGCTCGATGACGTCCTCGCGTTCTTGATCCAGCAAGACAGGCGAAGTAGTAGATGAGTTCCGGCAGCACGACGGCGTGGTGACGGTTGTTGATGAAGAACAATCTCTGCAGGGCTTCGCCAAGCACTACAGAAACTAGACGGAGGATAAACTAGAGGGTCGGGGTAGCCGGCACACGGCTTGGTGTATCTTGATGTGTCTTGGGTGCTAGCCCTACCCCTCTATTTATATGTTGAGCCTTGGGGTCGAAACTTGGAGTAAAAGCCTTCACAAAGTCGGTTTCACCCGAAAGGCAAGAGTCCTTCTCGGACTCCAGGGCCAGACGCCAGGGTTCCCGGCGTCTGGACCCAGACGCCAGGGACCCTGGCGTCTGGCCCCTGGACTCCGCAAAACTTCCTTTTGCGCTTTCCAAAAACCTTGTGTGCTTTCCCTTTTGGCCCAAATAACGTGTTCTCGTACCCAAACACTTCGGGAAACATCCGGAACCCCTTCCGGTGAATTCCGAAACCCTTCCGGAGGTCAAACACTATTATCTCATATATTAATCTTTATCTCCGGACCATTCCGGAGTTCCTCGTCATGTCCGTGATCACATCCGGGACTCCGAATAACATTCGGTCACCAACATACATAACTCATTAAATACTATATCATCAACGAACGTTTAAGCGTGCGGACCCTACGGGTTCGAGAACTATGTAGACATGACCGAGACATCTCTCCGGTCAATAACCAATAGCGGAACCTGGATGCCCATATTGGCTCCTACATATTCTACGAAGATCTTTATCGGTCGAACCGCATAACAACATACGTTGTTCCTTTTGTCATCGGTATGTTACTTGCCCGAGATTCGATCGTCGGTATCACTATACCTAGTTCAATCTCGTTACCGGCAAGTCTCTTTACTCGTTCCGTAACACATCATCTCGTGACTAACTCATTAGTCTTTTGCTTGCAAGGCTTATTATGATGTGTGTTACCGAGAGGGCCCAGAGATACCTCTCCGACACTCGGAGTGACAAATCCTAATCTTGATCTATGCCAACACCATGAATACTTTCGGAGACACCTGTAGAGCATCTTTATGATCACCCAGTTACGTTGTGACGTTTGATAGCACACAAGGTGTTCCTACGGTATTCGGGAGTTGCATAATCTCATAGTCATAGGAACATGTATAAGTCATGAAGAAAGCAATAGCAGTTAAACTAAACGATCATAGTGCTATGCTAACGGATGGGTCTTGTCCATCACATCATTCTCCTAATGATGTGATCCCGTTGATCAAATGACAACTCATGTCTATGTCTAGGAAACATAACCATCTTTGATCAATGAGCTAGTCTAGTAGAGGCATACTAGGGACATATTGTTTTGTCTATGTATCCACACATGTACTAAGTTTCCGGTTAATACAATTCTAGCATGAATAAAAGACATTTATCATGATATAAGGAAATACAAATAACATCTTTATTATTGCCTCTAGGGCATATTTCCTTCAGTCTCCCACTTGAACTAGAGTCAATAATCTAGATTACAAAGTGATGATCCTCACACCCATGGAGTCTTGGTGCTGATCATGTTTTGCCCGTGGAAGAGGCTTAGTCAACGGGTCTGCAACATTTAGATCCGTATGTATTTTGCAAATCTCTATGTCTCCCTCCTTGACTAGATCGCGGATGGAATTGAAGCGTCTTTTGATGTGCTTTGTTCTCTTGTGAAACCTGGATTCCTTCGCCAAGGCTATGGCTCCAGTGTTGTCACAAAAGATTTTCATTGGGCCCGATGCACTAGGTACTACACCTAGATCGGATATGAACTCCTTCATCCAGACTCCTTCATTTGCTGCTTCCGAAGCAGCTATGTATTCCGCTTCACACGTAGATCCCGCCACGACGCTCTGCTTGGAACTGCACCAACTGACAGCTCCACCGTTCAATAAAAATACATATCCGGTTTGTGACTTTGAGTCATCCGGATCAGTGTCAAAGCTAGAATCGACGTAACCGTTTACGACGAGCTCTTTGTCACCTCCATATACGAGAAACATATCCTTTGTTCTTTTCAGATACTTTAGGATGTTTTTGACCGATGTCCAGTGATCCACTCCTGGATTACTTTGGTACCTCCCTGCTAGACTTATAGCAAGGCACACATCAGGTCTGGTACACAGCATTGCATACATGATAGATCCTATGGCTGAGGCATAGGGAATGACTTTCATTTTCTCTCTATCTTCTGCAGTGGTCGTGTTGGGGAACGTAGTATTTTAAAATTTTCCTACGATCACGCAAGATCTATCTACCAGATGCATAGCAACGAGAGGGGAGAGTGTGTCTACGTACCCTCGTAGACCGGGAGCGGAAGCGTCAAGTGACGCGGTTGATGTTGTCGAACTTCTTCGCGATCCAACCGATCAAGCACCGAACGTACGGCACCTCCGCGTTCAGCACACGTTCAGCTTGATGACGTCCCACGAGCTCTTGATCCAGTTGAGCTTCACGGGAGAGTTTCGTCAGCACGACGGCGTGGTGACAGATATGATGTGTTCACCGGCGCAGGGCTTCGCCTAAGCTCCGCGACGGTACGACCGAGGTGTGATTCTGTGGAGGGGGGCACCGCACACGGCTAAAACAATTCAACTTGTGTGTCTTTGGGTGCCCCCCTGCCCCCGTATATAAAGGAGCAGGGGAGGGAGGCCGGCCAACCTCTCCTGGTGCGGCTAGGGAGGGAGTCCTACTAGGAATAGGATTGCAATCCTATTCCTAGTAGGATTCACCGAAAGGAAGAAGGGGGAAAGGAATAGGAGAGGTGGCGCCCCCCCAATCCTAGTCCAACTAGGATTCCTAGGTGGGGGCGCCGGCCAGCCCTATGGGCTGTCTCTCTCTCACCCTTTAGGCCCACTATGGACCATCCCCTCTCGTAGGGGGTTCCGGTAACCCCCTCCGGCATTCCCGATAAATCCGAAACTTTTCCGGTATACTTCCGGTGTCCGAATATAGCCGTCCAATATATCAATCTTTATGTCTCGGGCATTCCGAGACTCCTCGTCATGTCCGTGATCTCATCCGGGACTCCGAACTACCTTCGGTACATCAATACTCAAAAACTCATAATACCGATCGTCATCAAACGTTAAGCGTGCGGACCCTACGGGTTCGAGAACTATGTAGACATGACCGAGACTCATCTCTGGTCAATAACCAATAGCGGAACCTGGATGTTCATATTGGCTCCTACATATTCTACGAAGATCTTTTATCGGTCAGAACCGCATAACAACATACGTTGTTCCTTTTGTCAAACGGTATGTTACTTGCCCGAGATTCGATCGTCGGTATCTTTATACCTAGTTCAATCTCGTTTACCGGCAAGTCTCTTTACTCGTTCCGTAACACATCATCTCGTGACTAACTCATTAGTCTTTTGCTTGCAAGGCTTATTGTGATGTGTGTTACCGAGAGGGCCCAGAGATACCTCTCCGACACTCGGAGTGACAAATCCTAATCTTGATCTATGCCAACACCACGAATACTTTCGGAGACACTTGTAGAGCATCTTTATGATCACCCAGTTACGTTGTGACGTTTGATAGCACACAAGGTGTTCCTACGGTATTCGGGAGTTGCATAATCTCATAGTCATAGGAACATGTATAAGTCATGAAGAAAGCAATAGCAGTAAAACTAAACGATCATAGTGCTATGCTAACGGATGGGTCTAGTCCATCACATCATTCTCCTAATGATGTGATCCCGTTGATCAAATGACAACTCATGTCTATGGCTAGGAAACATAACCATCTTTGATCAATGAGCTAGTCTAGTAGAGGCATACTAGGGACATACTGTTTTGTCTATGTATCCACACATGTACTAAGTTTCCGGTTAATACAATTCTAGCATGAATAAAAGACATTTATCATGATATAAGGAAATACAAATAACATCTTTATTATTGCCTCTAGGGCATATTTCCTTCAGTCTCCCACTTGAACTAGAGTCAATAATCTAGATTAAAAAGTGATGATCCTCACACCCATGGAGTCCTGGTGCTGATCATGTTTTGCCCGTGGAAGAGGCTTAGTCAACGGGTCTGCAACATTCAGATCCGTATGTATTTTGCAAATCTCTATGTCTCCCTCCTTGACAAGATCGCGGATGGAATTGAAGCGTCTTTTGATGTGCTTTGTTCTCTTGTGAAACCTGGATTCCTTCGCCAAGGCTATTGCTCCAGTGTTGTCACAAAAGATTTTCATTGGACCCGATGCACTAGGTATAACACCTAGATCGGATATGAACTCCTTCATCCAGACTCCTTCATTTGCTGCTTCCGAAGCAGCTATGTATTCTGCTTCACACGTAGATCCCGCCACGACGCTCTGCTTGGAACTGCACCAACTAACAGCTCCACCGTTCAATAAAAATACATATCCGGTTTGTGACTTTGAGTCATCCGGATCAGTGTCAAAGCTAGAATCGACGTAACCGTTTACGACGAGCTCTTTGTCACCTCCATATACGAGAAACATATCCTTAGTCCTTTTCAGGTATTTCAGGATGTTCTTGACCGCTGTCCAGTGATCCACTCCTGGATTACTTTGGTACCTCCATGCTAGACTTATAGCAAGGCACACATCAGGTCTGGTACACAGCATTGCATACATGATAGATCCTATGGCTGAGGCATAGGGAATGACTTTCATTTTCTCTCTATCTTCTGCAGTGGTCGGGCATTGAGTCTTACTCGACTTCATACCTTGTAATACAGGTAAGAACCCTTTCTTTGACTGATCCATTTTGAACTTCTTCAAAATCTTATCAAGGTATGTGCTTTGTGAAAGTCCAATTAAGCGTCTTGATCTATCTCTATAGATCTTGATGCCTAATATATAAGCAGCTTCACCGAGGTCTTTCATTGAAAAACTCTTATTCAAGTATCCTTTTATGCTATCCAGAAATTCTATATCATTCCCAATCAACAATATGTTATCCACATATAATATTAGAAATGCTACAGAGCTCCCACTCACTTTCTTGTAAATACAGGCTTCTCCAAAAGTCTGTATAAAACCATATGCTTTGATCACCTCATCAAAGCGTATATTCCAACTCCGAGATGCTTGCACCAGTCCATAGATGGATCGCTGGAGCTTGCATACTTTGTTAGCACCTTTTGGATCGACAAAACCTTCCGGTTGCATCATATACAACTCTTCTTTGAGATATCCATTCAGGAATGCAGTTTTGACATCCATTTGCCAGATTTCATAATCATAAAATGCGGCAATTGCTAACATGATTCGGACAGACTTAAGCATCGCTACAGGTGAGAAAGTCTCATCGTAGTCAACTCCTTGAACTTGTCGAAACCCTTTCGCAACAAGTCAAGCTTTGTAAACAGTAACATTACCGTCAGCGTCAGTCTTCCTCTTGAAGATCCATTTATTTTCGATGGCTTGCCGATCATCGGGCAAGTCAACCAAAGTCCACACTTTGTTCTCATACATGGATCCCATCTCAGATTTCATGGCCTCAAGCCATTTTGCGGAATCTGGGCTCATCATCGCTTCCTCATAGTTCGTAGGTTCATCATGGTCTAGTAACATGATTTCCAGAACTGGGTTGCCGTACCACTCTGGTGCGGAACGTACTCTGGTTGATCTACGACGTTCAGCAGAAACTTGATCCGAAGTTTCATGATCATCATCATTAACTTCCTCACTGATTGGTGTAGGAATCACTGGAACAATTTTCTATGATGCACTACTTTCCAATCCGGGAGAAGGTACAATTACCTCATCAAGTTCTACTTTCCTCCCACTCACTTCTTTCGAGAGAAACTCCTTCTCTAGAAAGGATCCATTCTTAGCAACGAATATCTTGCCTTCAGATCTGTGATAGAAGGTGTACCCAACAGTCTCTTTTGGGTATCCTATGAAGACACATTTCTCCGACTTGGGTTCGAGCTTATCAGGTTGAAGCTTTTTCACATAAGCATCGCAGCCCCAAACTTTGAGAAACGACAACTTTGGTTTCTTGCCAAACCATAGTTCATAAGGTGTTGTATCAACGGATTTAGATGGTGCCCTATTTAACGTGAATGCAGCTGTCTCTAAAGCATAACCCCAAAATGATAGCGGTAAATCGGTAAGAGACATCATAGATCGCACCATATCCAATAAAGTACGGTTACGACGTTCGGACACACCATTACGCTGTGGTGTTCCGGGTGGCGTGAGCTGTGAAAGTATTCCACATTGTTTTAAATGAAGACCAAACTCGTAACTCAAATATTCTCCTCCACGATCAGATCGTAGAAACTTTATTTCCTTGTTACGATGATTCTCTACTTCACTCTGAAATTCTTTGAACTTTTCAAATGTTTCAGACTTGTGCTTCATTAAGTAGATATACCCATATCTGCTCAAATCATCAGTGAAGGTCAGAAAATAACGATACCTGCCGCGAGCTTCAACACTCATTGGCCCACATACATCAGTATGTATGATTTCCAACAAATCTGTTGCTCGCTCCATAGTTCCGGAGAACGGAGTTTTAGTCATCTTGCCCATGAGGCATGGTTCGCAAGCACCAAGTGATTCATAATCAAGTGATTCCAAAAGTCCATCACTATGGAGTTTCTTCATGCGCTTTACACCAATATGACCTAAACGATAGTGCCACAAATAAGTTGCACTATCATTATTAACCTTGCATCTTTTGGTTTCAATATTATGAATATGTGTATCACTACAATCAAGATCCAATAAGAATAGACTACTCTTTAAGGGTGCATGACCATAAAAGATATTATTCATAAAAATAGAACAACCATTATTCTCTGATTTAAATGAATAACCGTCTCGCAACAAACAAGATCCAGATATAATGTTCATGCTCAACGCTGGCACCAAATAACAATTATTTAGGTCTAAAACTAATCCCGAAGGTAGATGTAGTGGTAGCGTGCCGACGGCGATCACATCGACTTTGGAACCATTTCCCACGCGCATCGTCACCTCGTCCTTAGCCAATCTTCGTTTAATCCGTAGTCCCTGTTTCGAGTTACAAATATTAGCAACCGAACCGGTATCAAATACCAGGTACTACTACGAGCATTAGTAAGGTACACATCAATAACATGTATATCACATATACCTTTGTTCACCTTGCCATCCTTCTTATCCGCCAAATACTTGGGGCAGTTCCGCTTCCAGTGTCCAGTCCCCTTGCAGTAGAAGCACTCAATTTCAGGCTTGGCTCCAGACTTGGGTTTCTTCGTGGGAGTAGCAACTGTCTTGCTATTCTTCTTGAAGTTCCCCTTCTTTCCCTTGCCCTTTTTCTTGAAACTAGTGGTCTTGTTAACCATCAACACTTGATGCTCCTTTTTGATTTCTACTTCCGCAGCCTTGAGCATAGCGAAGAGCGCAGGAATTGTCTTTTGCATCCCTTGCATATTATAGTTCATCACGAAGCCTTTATAGCTTGGTGGCAGTGATTGAAGAACTCTATCAATAACACTATCCTCGTCGACTTTGCAACCAAGTTGAGTCATATGATTGTAGTACCCAGACATTCTGAGCAAGTGTTCACTGATAGAACTATTCTCCTCCATCTTGCAGCTATAGAACTTATTGGAAATCTCATATTTCTCAATCCGGGCATTTGCTTGAAATATTAACTTCAACTCCTGGAACATCTCATATGGTCCATGACGTTCAAAACGTCGTTGAAGTCCCGGTTCTAAGTCGTAAAGCATGGCACACTGAACTATCGTGTAGTCATCAGACCGCGACTGCCAGACGTTCAAAGCGTCTACATTAGCGGGAGGGGGCTTGTCACCTAGCGGTGCTTCAAGGACATAATTCTTCTGTGCAGCATTGAGGATAATCCTCAAGTTACGGACCCAGTCCGTGTAATTGCTACCATCATCTTTCAACTTAGCTTTCTCTAGGAATGCATTAAAATTCAAAGGAACGGTAGCACGGGCCATTGATCTACAACAACATAGATATGCAAAAATTATCAAGACTAAGTTCATGATAAATTAAAGTTCAATTTAATCATATTAATTAAAGAACTCCCACTTAGATAGACATCCCTCTGGTCATCTAAATGATCACGTGATCCAAATCAACTAAACCATGTCCGATCATCACGTGAGATGGAGTAGTATCAATGGTGAACATCTTATGTTGATCATATCTACTATATGATTCACGCTCGACCTTTCGGTCTCCAGTGTTCCGAGGCCATATCTGCATATGCTAGGCTCGTCAAGTTTAACCCGAGTATTCTGCGTGTGCAAAACTGGCTTACACCCGTTGTATTTGAACGTAGAGCTTATCACACCCGATCATCACGTGGTGTCTCGGCACGACGAACTTTCGCAACGATGCATACTCAGGGAGAACACTTATACCTTGAAATTTAGTAAGGGATCATCTTATAATGCTACCGTCGTTCTAAGCAAAATAAGAAGCATAATAAGATAAACATCACATGCAATCAAAATATGTGACATGATATGGCCATCATCATCTTGTGCTTTTGATCTCCATCTCCAAAGCACCGTCATGATCACCTTCGTCACCGGCACGACACCTTGATCTCCATCGTAGCATCGTTGTCGTCTCGCCAACTATAGCTTCTACGACTATCGCTGCCGCTTAGTGATAAAGTAAAGCAATTACATGGCGATTGTATTTCATACAATAAAGCGACAACCATATGGCTCCTGCCAGTTGGCGATAACATTACAAAACATGATCATCTCATACAAAGCCGTATAACTCATCATGTCTTGACCATATCACATCACAACATGCCCTGCAAAAACAAGTTAGACGTCCTCTAGTTTGTTGTTGCAAGTTTTACGTGGCTGCTACGGGCTTAGCAAGAACCGTTCTTACCTACGCATACAAAACCACAACGATGTTTCGTCAAGTATGTGCTGTTTTAACCTTCACAAGGACCGGGCGTAGCCACACTTGATTCAGCTAAAGTGAGAGAGACAGACACCCGCCAGTCACCTTTAAGCAATGAGTGCTCGTAATGGTGAAACCAGTCTCGCGTAAGCGTACACGTAATGTCGGTCCGGGCCGCTTCATCTCACAATACCGCCGAAGCAAAGTATGACATGCTGGTAAGCAGTATGACTAGTATCGCCCACAACTCATTGTGTTCCACTCGTGCATATCATCTACGCATAGACCTGGCTCTGATACCACTGTTGGGGAACGTAGTATTTTCAAAATTTTCCTACGATCACGCAAGATCTATCTACTAGATGCATAGCAACGAGAGGGGAGAGTGTGTCTACGTACCCTCGTAGACCGAAAGCGGAAGCGTTTATCAACGCGGTTGATGTAGTCGTGCACCTTCACGATCCGTCCCGATCTAGTACCGAACGTATGGCACCTCCGCGTTCAGCACACGTTCAGCTCGATGACGTCCTCGCCTTCTTGATCCAGCAAGACGGGCGAAGTAGTAGATGAGTTCCGGCAGCACGACGGCGTGGTGACGGTTGTTGATGAAGAACAATCTCTGCAGGGCTTCGCCAAGCACTACAGAAACTAGACGGAGGATAAACTAGAGGGTTGGGGTAGCCGGCACACGGCTTGGTGTATCTTGATGTGTCTTGGGTGCTAGCCCTACCCCTCTATTTATATGTTGAGCCTTGGGGTCGAAACTTGGAGTAAAAGCCTTCACAAAGTCGGTTTCACCCGAAAGGCAAGAGTCCTTCTCGGACTCCAGGGCCAGACGCCAGGGTTCCCGGCGTCTGGACCCAGACGCCAGGGACCCTGGCGTCTAGCCCCTGGACTCCGCAAAACTTCCTTTTGCGCTTTCCAAAAACCTTGTGTGCTTTCCCTTTTGGCCCAAATAACGTGTTCTCGTACCCAAACACTTCGGGAAACATCCGGAACCCCTTCCGGTGAATTCCGAAACCCTTCCGGAGGTCAAACACTATTATCTCATATATTAATCTTTATCTCCGGACCATTCCGGAGTTCCTCGTCATGTCCGTGATCACATCCGGGACTCCGAATAACATTTGGTCACCAACATACATAACTCATTAAATACTATATCATCAACGAACGTTTAAGCGTGCGGACCCTACGGGTTCGAGAACTATGTAGACATGACCGAGAATCTCTCCAGTCAATAACCAATAGCGGAACCTGGATGCCCATATTGGCTCCTACATATTCTACGAAGATCTTTATCGGTCGAACCGCATAACAACATACGTTGTTCCTTTTGTCATCGGTATGTTACTTGCCCGAGATTCGATCGTCGGTATCACTATACCTAGTTCAATCTCGTTACCGGCAAGTCTCTTTACTCGTTCCGTAACACATCATCTCGTGACTAACTCATTAGTCTTTTGCTTGCAAGGCTTATTATGATGTGTGTTACCGAGAGGGCCCAAAGATACCTCTCCGACACTCGGAGTGACAAATCCTAATCTTGATCTATGCCAACACCACGAATACTTTCGGAGACACCTGTAGAGCATCTTTATGATCACCCAGTTATGTTGTGACATTTGATAGCACACAAGGTGTTCCTACGGTATTCGGGAGTTGCATAATCTCATAGTCATAGGAACATGTATAAGTCATGAAGAAAGCAATAGCAGTAAAACTAAACGATCATAGTGCTATGCTAACGGATGGGTCTAGTCCATCGCATCATTCTCCTAATGATCACTGTTCAAGAAATCTTCCGATTCAGCGATTTATCATCCGATTTATCGCTACTCTTGGGGTGACCGATAAGATTATGCCTTATCTTCACCATTTATCATTTGGGCCGATTTATCGCTATGACAAGCGATTTATTGGGAATCTACCGATAAATCTGGCCTATTCGTAGCATTATGTTTGCAAAAACTATGTTCATTTGCATTTTGTGGACCTTGTAACGCAATATGTACTATTTTCATATATTTTTTTGTCATTATACCAGGATTCAAAGGCTAGGAATTAAGGTAACACTTCTGTCCAATATTGTTTTGGTGTTGAATATAGCATATTTTAGTGTTGCGAACCTAGGATTTGAAAAAAATGGCCGATTAATAGTCGACCGATAAAATCGATTAATCGACCGATTTCCGATTAATCTCTAATCCCCGGCTGACCGAGACGATAACGATAAGCGATATCCTCAACATTGCTAATGATGTGATCCCGTTGATCAAATGACAACTCATGTCTATGGCTAGGAAACATAACCATCTTTGATCAATGAGCTAGTCTAGTAGAGGCATACTAGGGACATACTGTTTTGTCTATGTATCCACAAATGTACTAAGTTTCTTGTTAATACAATTCTAGCATGAATAAAAGACATTTATCATGATATAAGGAAATACAAATAACATCTTTATTATTGCCTCTAGGGCATATTTCCTTCAGTTCGAGGCCCATCAGTTAGCACCTTTAGGATCAACAAAACCTTCTGGTTGCATCATATACATCTCTTCTTTGAGAAATCCATGAAGGAATACAGTTTTGACATCCATTTGTTAGATTTCATAATCATAAAATGCGGCAATTGCTAACATGATTCGAACAGACTTAAGCATCGCTACGGGTGAGAAGGTCTCATTGATACGTCTCCAACGTATCTATAATTTTTGATTGTTCCATGCTATTATATATTATGTTTTGGATGTTTAATGAGCTTTATTATACACTTTTATATTATTTTTGGAACTAACCTACTAACCCAAGGCCCGTTGCAAATTGTTGATTTTTTTGCCTATTTCAGTGTTTCGCAGGAAAGGAATATCAAACGGAGTCCAAACGGAATGAAACCTTCGGGAGAGTTATTTTTGGAACGATATCTTCACGAGAGACTTGGGGTACAAGTCAGAGAAGAAACGAGGTGCCCAAGAGGGGGCAAGGCGCGCCCAGGGGGGTAGGCGCGCCCCCACCCTCGTTGGCCCCACGTTGCTCCACCGACGTACTTTTTCCTCCTATATATACCCATATACCCTGAAAACATTGAGGATCATGAAGAAACACTAATTCCACCGTTGTAACCTTCTGTTCCCGTGAGATCCCATCTTGGGGCCTGTTCCGGAGCTCCACCGGAGGGGGCATCGATCACAGAGGGCTTCTACATCAACACCATAGCCTCTCCGATGAGTTGTGAGTAGTTTACCACAGACCTCTGGGTCCATAGTTGCTAGATGGCTTCTTGTCTCTCTTTGTATCTCAATACAAAGTTCTCCTCGATCTTCGAGGAGATCTATTCGATGTATTATTTTTGCGGTGTGTTTATCGAGATCCGATGAACTGTGGGTTTATGATCAAGATTATCTATGAACAATATTGGATTCTTTTATGAAATATTTTATGTATGATTATAATAAACTTGCAAGTCTCTTCGAATTATTGGTTTGGTTTGGCCTACTAGATCTATAGTTCTTGCAATGGGTGAAGTGCTTGGCTTTGGGTTCAATCTTGCGGTGTCCTTTCCCAGTGACAGTAGGGGCAGCAAGGCACGTATAGTATCATGGCCATCGAGAATAAAAAGATGGGGTCTATATCATATTTCTTGAGTTTATCCCTCTACATCAAGGCGTTACTCTGTTCTTATGAACTTAATACTCCAGATGCATGCTGGATAGCGGTCGATGTGTGGAGTAATAGTAGTAGATGCAGAATCGTTTGGGTCTACTTGTCACAGACGTGATGCCTATATACAATGATCATGCCTAGATATTCTCATAACGATGCGCTTTTCTATCAATTGCTCAACGATAGTTTGTTCACCCACCGTAGAATTTTGCTATCATGAGAGAAGCCACTAGTGAAACCTATGGCCCCCGGGTCTATCTTCATCATATTAATTTCCTTTCAACTAGCCAATTTCTGTTGCCATTGCTTATTTGCTTTATTTACTTTATGTTCTTACACCAAAAATACCAAAAATATTATCCTATCATATCTATCATATCTCACTCTCATAAGTGATCGTGAAGGGAGTGACAACCCCTTATCGCGTTGGCTGCGAGGTTCTTCTTTGTTTGTGCAGGTGCGAGGGACTCGCGCGTGGTCTCCTACTGTATCGATACCTTGGTTCTCAAAAACCGAGGGAAATACTTACGCTACTATGCTGCACCCTTTCCTCTTCGAGGGAATACAACGCAAGCTCGAGAAGTAGCTAGAAGAATTTCTGGCGCCGTTGCCGGGGAGATCTACCAAAAGTCATATACCAAGTACCTATCGCAAACACTTATCCCTCGCACTACATTATTTGCCTCTCGTTTTCCTCTCCCCCACTTCACCCTTGCCGTTGTATTCGCCCTTCTTCTTCCGTGTGTTGGATTGCTTGCTTGTCACTATGGCTCAAGACAATACCAAATTGTGTGACTTCTCGAATACCAACAATAATGATATTATTAGCACGCCGATTACTCCTATCTTAGACGCTGAATCTTGTGAGATCAATGCTGCTCTATTGAATCTTGTCATGAAAGATCAATTTTCTAGCCTTCCTAGTAAATATGCCGCTACCCATCTGAACAACTTTGTTGATTTGTGCGATATGCAAAAGAAGAGGGATACGGATAATGATATTGTTAAATTGAAGCTATTTCCGTTTTCACTTAGAGATCATGCTAAAACTTGGTTTCCCTCTTTACCTAGAAATAGTATTGATTCTTGGAATAAGTGTAAAGATGCCTTTATCTCTAAGTATTTTCCTCCCGCTAAGATTATCTCTCTTAGAAACGAGATTATGAATTTTAAGCAACTAGATCATGAGCATGTTGCACAAGCTTGGGAGAGAATGAAATTAATGATACGTAATTGCCCAACACATGGTTTGAACTTATGGATGATTATACAAAACTTTTATGTTGGCTTGAATTTTGCTTCTAGAAATCTTTTAGATTCGGCCGCGGGGGGCACTTTTATGGAAATTACTTTAGGAGAAGCTACCAAACTCCTAGATAATATTATGGTTAACTACTCTCAATGGCACACCAAAAGATCTTCTAGTAAAAAAGTGCATGATATTGAAGAGATTAGTGTTTTGAGTGTAAAGATGGATGAACTTATGATATTATTTGCTACTAAGAGTGCTTCTTCTGATCCTAATGATATGCCTTTATCCACGTTGATTGAAAATAATAATGAATCTTTGGATGTGAATTTTGTTGGTAGGAATAATTTTGGTAACAATGCTTATAGAGGAAACTTTAATCCTAGACCTTTTCCTAGTAATTTATTTAATAATTATGGTAATTCTTGCAATAACTCTTATGGAAATTTTGGTAAGATGCCCTCTGAATTTGAGACTAGTGTTCAAGAGTTTATGAATTCGCAAAATAATTTCAATGCTTTGCTTGAAGAAAAAATGCTTAAGATTGATGAGTTGGCTAGAAACGTGGATAGAATTACTATTGATGTTGATTTTTTGAAACTTAGATCTATTCCACCTAAGCATGATATCAATGAGTCTCTCAAAGCCATGAGAATTTCCATTGATGAGCGCAAAGAAAGAACCGCTAGGATGCATGCTAAAAATATTGCTTTATGAAATCGTGTTCTTCAGTTATCATGAGAATAAAGATGAAGATCTGAAAGTGATTGATGTGTCTCCTATAAAATCCTTGTTTTCTAGTATGAATCTTGATAAAAGATGGGACTCGAGATGAGTCTACTTTAGTTAAAAGGCATCCCAATGATTCGGAGTTTTTAGATCTTGATGCTAAAATTGTTAAAAGTGGGATTGAAGAGATCAAAACTTTTCATAGCGATGAACCCACTATCTTGGATTTCAAGGGATTTAATTATGATAATTGCTCTTTAACAGATTGTACTTCATTGTTGCAATCCGTGCTAAATTCTCTGCATGCTTATAGTCAAAATAAGGCTTTTACCAAACACATAGTTGATGCTTTAATGCGGTCCTATTAAGAAAAACTTGAATTAGAAGTTTCTATCCCTAGAAAGCTTTATGATGAGTGGGAGCCTACTATAAAAATTAAAATTAAAGATCATGAATGCTTTTCTTTGTGTGATTTGGGTGCAAGTGTCTCCACAATTCCAAAAGCTTTGTGTGATAGTTAGGATTCCATGAACTTGATGATTGTTCTTTCAATTTGCATCTTGCGAATTCTACCATTAAGAAACCTATGGGAAGGATTAATGATGTTCTTATTGTTGCCAATAGGAATTATGTGCTCGTGGATTTCATCGTTCTTGATATAGATTGGAATCCTTCATGTCCTATTATTCTTGGTAGACCTTTCCTTAGAACGATTGGTAAAATTATTGATATGAAGGAAGGAAATATTAGATTCCAATTTCCGTTAAGGAAAGGCATGGAACATATTCCTAGAAATAAAATTAAATTACCGTATGAATCTATTATGAGAGCCACTTATGGATTGCCTACCAAAGATGGCAATACCTAAATCTATTCTTGTATCGTGCCTAGCTAGGGGCGTTAAACGATAGCGCTTGTTGGGAGGCAACCTAATTTTATTTTGTTTGTTTTTGCTTCTGTTTAGGAATAAATATTTGATCTAGCTTCTGTTTAGATGTGGTTTTGTCTTTTAATTAGTGTTCATGCCAAGTAGAACCTTTGGGAAGACTTGTGTGAAGTTTATGTGACCATGCTGTAAAAAACAGAAATTTTAGCGCTCACGAGATTGGCTGTCATTTTTTACTGGAGAGTGATTTTTAGTTGATTCTTTTTGCAGATGATTAATAGACAAATTAATCATGTCCACCAATTTATTTCAGTTTTTTTAGAGTTACATAAGTATTCGAAAGTTACAGATTACTACAGACTGTTCTGTTTTTGACAGATTCTGTTTTTCGTGTGTTGTTTGCTTATTTTGAGGAATCTATGAGTAGTATCGGGGGGTATGATTCATAGGGAAGTTGAAATACAGTAGGTTTAACACCAATATAAACAAAGAATGAGTTCATTACAATACCCTTGATTGGTGGTTTGTTTTCTTATACTAACGGAGCTCACGAGATTTTTGGCTAAGTTTTGTGTTGTGAAGTTTTCAAGTTCTGAGTATTGATTTGATGGAAAATGGAACAAAGAGTGGCAAAAGGCTAAGCTTGGGGATGCCCAAGGCACCCCAAGGTAAAATTCAAGGACAACCAAAAGCCTAAGCTTGTGGATGCCCCGGGAAGGCATCCCCTCTTTCGTCTTCGTCTATCGGTAACTTTACTTGAGACTATATTATTATTCACCACATGATATGTGTTTTGCTTGGAGCGTCATGTATGATTTGAGTTTTTGATTTTTAGTTTTCCACAATAATCCTTGCTGGACACACCTTTTGATAGAGATAAATATGATTTAGAATTTATTAGAATACTCTATGTGCTTCACTTATATCTTTTGAGCTAGATAGTTTTGCTCTAGTCCTTCACTTATATCTTTTAGAGCACGGTGGTGGTTTTATTTTGTAGAAATTATTGATCTCTCATGCTTCACTTGTATCTATTTGAGAGTCTTTTAGAACAGCATGGTAATGAGCTTTGGTAATAAAACTAGTCCTAATATGATAGGCATCCAAGATGAGTATAGTAAAAAACTTCCACATAAAGTGCATTGAATACTATGAGCAGTTTGATACTTGATGATTGTTTTGAGATATGAGGATGGTGATATGAGAGTCATGCTAGTAGAGTAGTTGTGAATTTGAGAAATACTTGTGTTGAGGTTTGCAAGTCCCGTAGCATGCACGTATGGTAACCGTTGTGTGACAAATTTGAAGCATGAAGTATTTCATTGAGTGTCATCCGTTGTGTGGAGGTCGGGATCGCGCGATGGTTAACTCCTACCAACCCTTCCCCTAGGAGCATGCGTGTAGTACTTTGTTTTTATGACTTGTAGATTTTTGCAATAAGTATGTGAGTTCTTTATGACTAATGTTGAGTCCATGGATTATACGCACTCTCACCCTACCACCATTTCTAGCCTCTCTTGTACCGCGCAACTCTCGCTGGTACCATATACCTTCCTCAAAACAGCCACCATACCTACCTATCATGCCATTTCCATAGCCATTCCGAGATATATTGCCATGCAACTTTCAACCGCCCCGTTTGCTATGACACGCTTCATCATTGTCATATTGCCATGCATGATCATGTAGTTGACATCGTATTCGTGGCTAGGCCACGATGCATAATTTTTCATACATGTCACTCTTGATTCATTTCACATCCCAGTACACCGCCCGAGGCATTCATATAGAGTCATACTTTGTTCTAGTATCGAGTACTAATATCGAGTTGTAAATCAATAGAATTTTGATGATCATCATTATTAGAGCATTGTCCCAAAGAAAAGAAAAAAGGAAAAAAATAAGAAGAAGGAAAGGCCAAAGAAAAAAGAAAGGCCCAAAAAAAGGAAAAAAGGGACAATGCTACTATCCTTTTCCACACTTGTGCTTCAAAGTAGCACCATGATCTTCATGATAGAGAGTCTCTTGTTTTGTCACTTTCATATACTAGTGGGAATTTTCATTATAGAACTTGGCTTGTATATTCCAACCATGGGCTTCCTCAAATGCCCTAGGTTTTCGTGAGCAAGCAAGTTGGATGCACACCCACTTAGTTTCTTTTGTTGATCTTTCATACATTTATAACTCCAGTGCATCCGTTGCATGGCAATACCTACTCACTCGCATTGATAATTATTGATGGGCATCTCCATAGCCTATTGATATGCCTAGTTGATGTGAGACCATCTTCCTCTTTGTCTTCTCCACAACCACCACTCTATTCCACATAGTACTATGTCCATGGCTCACGCTCATGTATTGCGTGAAAGTTGAAAAAGGTTTGAAAAAATTAAAGTACGAAACAAGTGCTTGGCTGAAACCGGGGTTGTGCATGATTTGAGTATTTTGTGTGACGAAGATGGAGCATAGCCCAACTATATGATTTTGTAGGGATGAACTTTCTTTGGCCATGTTATTTTGAGAAGACATGCTTGCTTTGTTAGTACGCTTGAAGTATTATTATTCTTATGTCAATATATACTTGTATCTTGAATCTTTCGGATCTGAACATTCATGCCACAACAAAGAGAATTACATTGACAATTATGTTGGTTAGCATTCCACACCAAAAATTCTGTTTTTATCATTTACCTACTCGAGGACGAGCATGAATTAAGCTTGGGGATGCTTGATACGTCTGCAACGTATCTATAATTTTTTATTGTTCCATGCTATTATATATTCTGTTTTGGATGTTTAATGGGCTTTATTATACACTTTTGTATTATTTTTGGGACTAACCTACTAACCCAAGGCCCAGTGCAAATTGCTGTTTTTTTGCCTATTTCAGTGTTTCGCAGAAAAGGAATATCAAACAGAGTCCAAACGAAATGTAACCTTCGGGAGAGTTATTTTTGGAATGATATCTTCACGAGAGACTTGGAGTACAAGTCAGAGAAGAAACGAGGTGCCCATGAGGGGGCAGGGCGCACCTAGGGGGTAGGCGCGCCCCCACCCTCGTGGGCCCCACATTGCTCCACCGACGTACTTTTTCCTCCTATATATACCCATATACCCTGAAAACATCGAGGAGCACAAAGAAACCCCAATTCCACCGTTGTAACCTTCTGTTCCCGTGAGATCCCATCTTGGGGCCTGTCCTGGAGCTCTGTCGGAGGGGGCATAGATCACGGAGGGCTTCTACATCAACACCATAGCCTCTCCGATGAGTTGTGAGTAGTTTACCACAGACCTTTGGGTCCATAGTTATTAGCTAGATGACTTCTTCTCTCTCATTGGATCTCAATACAAAGTTCTCCTCGATCTTCGAGGAGATCTATTCGATGTAATCTTTTTGCGGTGTGTTTGTCGAGATCCGATGAATTGTGGGTTTATGATCAAGATTATCTATGAACAATATTGGATTCTTCTCTGAAATCCTTTATGTATGATTATAATATCCTTGCAAGTCTCTTCGAATTATTGCTTTGGTTTGGCCTACTAGATCTATAGTTCTTGCAATGGGAGAAGTGCTTGGCTTTGGGTTCAATCTTGCGGTACCCTTTCCCAGTGACAGTAGGGGCAACAAGGCACGTATAGTATTGTGGCCATCGAGGATAAAAATATGGGGTTTATACCATATTGCTTGAGTTTATCCCTCTACATCATGTCATCTTGCTTAAGGCATTACTCTATTCTTATGAACTTAATACTCTAGATGCATGCTGGATAGCAGTCGATGTGTGGAGTAATAGTAGTAGATGCAGAATCGTTTCGGTCTACTTGTCATGGACGTGATGCCTATATATAATGATCATGCCTAGATATTCTTATAACTATGCGCTTTTTTATCAATTGCTCGATAGTAATTTGTTCACCCACCGTAGAATTCTGCTATCATGAGAGAAGCCACTAGTGAAACCTATGGCCCATGGGTCTATCTTCATCATATTACTTTCCTTTCAACTACCAATTTCTGTTGCCGTTGCCTATTTTCTTTATTTACTTTCTGTTCCTATACCAAAAATACCAAAAATATTATCCTATCCTATCTATCAGATCTCACTCTCGTAAGTGACCGTAAAGCGATTGACAACCCCTTATCGCGTTGGCTGCGAGGTTCTTATTTGTTTGTGCAGGTGCGAGGGACTCGCGCATGGTCTCCTACTGGATTGATACCTTGGTTCTCAAAAACTGAGGGAAATACTTACGCTACTGTGTTGCATCACCCTTTCCTCTTCGAGGGAATACAACGCAAGCTCGAGAAGTAGGACTCATCGTAGTCAACTCCTTGAACTTGTCGAAAACCGTTCGCAACAAGTCGAGCTTTGTAGACGGTAACGTTACCATCAGCGTCAGTCTTCTTCTTGAAGATCCATTTATTCTCTATGGCTTGCCGATCATCGGGCAAGTCAACCAAAGTCCACAGTTTTTTCTCATACATGGATCCCATCTCAGATTTCATGGCATCAAGCCATTTTGCGGAATCTGGGATCATCATCGCTTCCTCATAGTTCGTAGGTTCGTCATGGTCTAGTAACATGACTTCCAAAACAGGATTACCGTACCACTCTAGCGTGGAACGTACTATGGTTGACCTACGAGGTTCGGTAGTAACTTGATCTAAAGTTTCATGATCATCATCATTAGCTTCCTCACTAATTGGTGTAGGCATCAGAGGAATGATTTTCTGTGATGAGCTATTTTCCAATTCGAGAGAAGGTAAAATTACCTCATCAAGTTCTACTTTCCTCCCACTCACTTCTTTCGAGAGAAACTTCTTCTCTAGAAAGGATCCATTATTTGCAACAAAGACCTTGCCTTCGGAATTGTGATAGAAGGTGTACCCGAAAATTTCTTTTGGGTATCCTATGAAGAGGCACTTCTCCGATTTGGGTTCGAGCTTATCAGGCTGAAGCTTTTTCACATAAGCATCGCAACCCCAAACTTTAAGAAACGACATCTTAGGTTTATTCCCAAACCACAGTTCATACAGTGTTGTCTCAACGAATTTAGATGGTGCCCTATTTAACGTGAATGCAACTGTCTCTAATGCATAACCCCAAAACGATAGTGGTAAATCGGTAAGAGACATCATAGATCGCACCATATCTAATAAAGTACGGTTACAACGTTCGGACACACCATTACGCTGTGGTGTTCCAGTTGGCGTGAGTTGCAAAATTATTCCACATTGTTTTAAATGAAGACCAAACACGTAACTCAAATATTTGCCTCCGTGATCAGATCGTAGAAACTTTATTTTCTTGTTACGATGATTCTCTACTTCACTCTGAAATTCTTTGAACTTTTCAAATGTTTCAGACTTGTGTTTCATCAAGTAGATATACCCAAATTTGCTCATATCATCTGTGAAGGTTAGAAAATAATGATACCCGCCACGAGACTCAACACTCATCTGACCGCATACATCGGTATGTATTATTTCCAGTAAGTCAGTGGCTCGCTCCATTGTTCCAGAGAACGGAGTTTTAGTCATCTTGCCCATGAGGCATGGTTCGCAAGCATCAAAGGATTCATAATCAAGTGATTCCAAAAGTCCATCAGCATGGAGTTTCTTCATGCGCTTTACACCAATATGACCTAAACGGCAGTGCCACAAATATGTTGCACTATCTTTATCAACTTTGCATCTTTTGGCATCAATATTATGAATGTGTGTATCACCACAATCGAGGTTCAACAAAAATAGACCACTCTTCAAGGGTGCATGACCATAAAATATATTACTCATATGAATAGAACAACCATTATTCTTTGATTTAAATGAATAACCGTCTCGCATCAAGCAAGATTCAGATATAATGTTCATGCTCAATGCTGGCACCAAATAACAATTATTCAGGTCTAAAACTAATCCCGAAGGTAGATGTAGAGGTAGCATGCCGACGGCGATCACATCGACCTTGGAACCATTCCCGACGCGCATCGTCACCTCATCCTTAGCCAATCTTTGTTTAATCTGTAGCCCTTGTTTTGAGTTACAAATATGAGCAACCAAACCAGTATCGAATACCCATGCGCTCCTACGAGCATTAGTAAGGTACACATCAATAACATGTATATCAAATATACCTTTGTTCACTTTGCCATCCTTCTTATCCGCTAAATACTTGGGGTAGTCCCGCTTCAAGTGACCAGTCCCTTTGCAGTAGAAGCACTCAGTTTCAGGCTTGGCTCCAGACTTGGGTTTCTTCCCGGGAGTAGCAACTTGCTTGCTATTCTTCTTGAAGTTGCGCTTGTTTCCCTTGACCTTTTTCTTGAAACTAGTGGTCACGTGATGCTCCTTTTTGATTTATACCTCCGCAGCTTTGAGCATTGCGAAGAGCTCGGGAATTGTCTTCTCCATCCCTTGCATATTATAGTTCATCATGAAGCCTTTATAGCTTGGTGGCAGTGATTGAAGAACTCTGTCAATAACACTATCATCCGAAAGATTAACTCCCAGCTGAGTCAAGTGGTTATGGTACCCAGACATTCTGAGTATGTGTTCACTGACAAAACTGTTCTCCTCCATCTTGTAGCTATCGAACTTGTTGGAGACTTCATATCTCTCAACTCGAGCATTGTCTTGAAATATTAACTTCAACTCTTGGAATATCTCATATGCTCCATGACGTTCAAAATGTCTTTGAAGTCCTGATTCTAAGCCGTAAAGCATGGCACACTGAACTAGCGAGTAGTCATCAGATCGAGCTTGCCAGACGTTCATAACATCAGTAGTTGCTCCTGCAGCAGGCCTTTCACCTAGCCGTGCATCAAGGACATAATTCCTCTGTGCAGCAATGAGGATAATCCTCAAGTTACGGACCCAGTCTGTGCAGTTTCTACCATCATCTTTCAACTTAGCTTTCTCTAGGAACGCATTAAAATTCAAGGGAACGGTAACACGGGCCATTGATCTACAACATAGATATGCAAAAACTATCAGGACTAAGTTCATGATAAATTAAGTTCAATTAATCATATTAATGAAGAACTCCCACTTAGATAGACATCCCTCAAGTCATTTAAATGATCACGTGATCCAAATCAACTAAACCATGTCCGATCATCACGTGAGATGGAGTAGTTTTCAATGGTGAACATCTTATGTTGTTCATATCTACTATATGATTCACGCTCGACCTTTTGGTCTCCAGTGTTCTGATGCCATGTCTGTACATGCTAGGCTCGTCAAGTTTAACCCAAGTATTCCGCACGTGCAAAACTGTGTTACACCCGTTGTATGAGAATGTAGAGCCTATCACACCCGATCATCACGTGGTGTCTCAGCACGACGAACTGTCGCAACGGTGCATACTCAGGGAGAACACTTGTACCTTGAAATTTTAGTAAGGGATCATCTTATAATGCTACCGTCATTCTAAGCAAAATAAGATGCATAAAATATAAACATCACATGCATGCAATCAAAATATGTGACATGATATGGCCATCATCATCTTGTGCCTTTGATCTCCATCTCCAAAGCACTGTCATGATCTCCATCGTCACCGGCTTGACACCTTGATCTCCATCGTAGCGTCGTGGTCGTCTCGCCAACTATTGCTTCTACGACAATCGCTAACTCATAGTGATGAAGTAAAGCAATTACATGGCGATTGTATTTCATACAATAAAGAGACAACCATAAGGCTCCTCCCGGTTGCCAATAATATACAAAACATGATCATATCATACAATAACGTATAACTCATCACGTCTTGACCATATCACATCACAACATGCCGTGCAAAAACAAGTTAGACGTCCTCTACTTTGTTGCTGCAGGTTTTACGTGGCTGCGACGGGCTTCTAGCAAGAACTGTTCTTACCTACGCATCAAAACCACAATGGTGTTTCGTCAAGTTTGCTGTTTTAACCTCCAACAAGGATTGTCCGTAGTCAAATTCAATTCAACTAAAGTTGGAGAAACAGACACCCGCCAGCCACCTTTATGCCAAGCTAGTTGCATGTTTGTCGGTGGAACCGGTCTCATGAACGTGGTCACCTAAGGTTGGTCCGGGCTGCCTCATCCAACAATACCGCTGAATCAAAATAAGATGTTGGTGGTAAGCAGTATGACTATCACTGCCCACAACTCTTTGTGTTTTACTCGTGTATATCATCTACGCATAGACCTCGCTCATGATGCCACTGTTGGGGAACGTAGCATGCAATTTCAAAAAAATTCTACGCTCATGCAAGATCTATCTAGAATATGCATAGCAACGAGAGGGGGAGAGTGTGTCCACGTACCCTCGTAGACCGAAAGCGGAAGCGTTTACTTAACTCGGTTGATGTAGTTGAACGTCTTCTCGATTCAACCAATCAAGCACCAAACATACAACACCTCTGAGTTCTGCACACGTTCTGCTTCATGACGTCCCTCGAACTCTTGATCCAGCAAAGTGTCGAGGGAGAGTTTCGTCAGCATGACGGTGTGGTGACGGTTGTCAGCGTCCTGGAAACGGGGGTACCCAGACTTGCCTGCATGCGGCCCAGAGCGTGGCTCGTCCAGCGGCCTGGTACGGCCCAACCTCATCAGCAACCACTCAAGACCCTCACAAGGGGCCAAGCCTCGCGAGGTGGACGACACAAGACCTCCCCTGGGGCAGCCTCACTAGGCTAGCTCCCGAGGAGCGGAGATATTAAGGCAAAGGGCACCTCGCAAGGTTCCCATGACGTGAGCCATGACGACCAAGGCCAGGCGGGTGCCAGCGGGCGCAGGATGCCAGTTTCCTCTTTTGTGCTAAAGGGGCAGGCGTAGGCGAGGAGTCCCGAGGCATCAGGCAAAGGTTTCCATATCGGTGCAACAAGACCAAGACCAGTAGGACGGCAGAGCAGAGGTCATCGCGGAGCCCATGGCGGCGTCACCACCAGAGCCTTTGGCAGACGAAGACCACCTTTTATCAAGATAGCTTGTACTAGCTGTCCCCCTTCAAACTTGGCCATTGTGGGATCCCTTCCCGCTCAATATTTGGGAAGATGACCTAGGCCTCTATATATAGGACTGGCCACCACCATAGGAAGGGGATCAGATCACCGAGGCCCAACACACACCCGCAAGCGCATTCGTGCACAAGAACACCTCTCCTCAGGAGGTTGTTCTTCCCATGTACTGTACTAGTTATTCACCAGCCTTCAAGGCAATCCACCACACCACACTGGATTAGGGTATTACACCATAACGGTGGCCCGAACCAGTATAAACCCTTGAGTCCCTTGTTCTTCAAGTTCGACGAGCTAGGCCTAGGAATCTGTGTGAGAGCGAACTAGGGCGGAACGAGAGATCTTCGTGCGCACCCCAGTGTTCGAACCTCACGGGTTTTGCCGGAACCCAATATCCGACATTTGGCGCGCCAGGTAGGGGGTGCGCTGGATCTTCTCTTCTGTTGTTCAGTTTGTTACCGCTTCGCAATCCCGATGGCCAACGATCAGGGGGGTCGCACTGACCTCTGGGCAGCCTGGCCCGCGCGGACGGCGCCATCCGCCCATGAAGGCCTCAACCCCTTGCTTCAGGCGGCCCTCGCACCGCCTAACGCCACCGGCCGCAGGCGGCACGGACCTGCAACCTCCGCCTTGGCGTCATGATGCGCACGCTCCGCAGCTTGATCTTCGAACTATGTCGTGGCAACAGCACCGCACACCTGATGGGAGCAGGCGAACATGAGGGCTGTGCTCATCGTGGCGCGAGAGTTGTTACGATGTGGGCTGGCCGAGGGCGGCCGCGACGTGCTGTTGGAATGCGTCACCGATCTGTTGGACTGCGCCTGCTGGGGCGCGATGCCTTCTTCTCTTCACCCGCGCCCCAGGTCGCGGGTGAGGCGCACGCGAGTTCCCGACAAGCTTGCGTGCCCCTGGGGCGATGGAGGGCCCCAACTACACCAACATGGGCGCTGGCGCCATCCGCCGGACCACGGCAACTTCGTCACAGGCGGGAGCAAGCGCCGGCGGCCCCTCGTGATGGTGTGCCGGACTACAACCAAGCAGCCGCCAGGGCCAGGTGCCGTAGCAGGAAGTTCAGGGCGCGGGGCACTTGGGCGGTGTTCTCGGTGGGGCAACTGACGAAGCCTATGTGCCCCGCATGGTGGACCTCGCATACGCGTTTGGGGAAGGCCCCAATGCCTTCCTCGGGCCGAGAAGGAACGACGAGACGCTCGAGGTAGGAGACTACCACGAGTCGCCTGGGGGCTCCACCGATCCCTTCAGCGACGACGACAGGGCGCAACAGGTATCGCAGCAGCAGTTGTGCACTAACAATGGGCTGCAGGTGAACCAGACCATGACGATGGTCGAAGACCCGATAGCGGCGGTTCCGCCCTCGACCGAGGCGGAGCGCTGGGGGCTGCGCGTGGAGGGCCTGGAGCCGCGGCCTCCCCCGCGCCACATGGAGCAAAGCAGCATGCGGAGGTATGTCCTCTACTGGGGGAGCATCGACAAGCCCTCCCCCAGGCAGAGGGCCCGTGGTCGCCGAGGGCGCCGTTGGCGTCCCCCTTGCCCCTTGATCTCGTCCTGATTTCCGGACGCCCCAACGGTGGTCGGGGGCGGCGCAAGGCGGGCCCCTCGTCAGGCGATATGAAGTAAGGCTTGCGCCTGTGAAGGTCTCCGCCCGTGACACTCTCACGTAATAATAAGTGGGGCTCTACACGCCTCGGAGTCTCTGGAGTGCCGCCCTCGGGCCTCGGGGCTCCCTCCCACGTCCTAGTGGTAGCACTTAGCTCCACGCTGGTGGAAGACCCGAAGACTACATAGGTGCCGGACGCGGCTATTTGCTTTCCTCTCCCTTTCTTTGTAACTGGATTCACCACTTTTTCGAATTGAATTTGAAGTCTTGCTCGTTGCCAAAAATGGGGGAAATTTTCCGTTGATTTATGCTGGATTTTGTCGCCTTTTGGCCGTTTTTGAAGATTGTGCCTCGAGCTCTCCGGATCGGGGACCAGAAGGCCGATCCCACCTGGTGGACCTCTGTAACCTCGGCAGGACCCCCTCGAGGCAAGAGACAACACGCCGCAAAATTGCCGCGTAGGCATCCTGTTGCGGCCAGCAGGACACCCCTGGCTCCGCTCCCCGGAGCGGGGACACGTGTTGCTCAGGAAGCTCAGGGCCGTGGATCTCTAGCGACCTACCCCGGAAAAGAGGCGTGACAATGGCCTCGTAACTCGCAAGCATTCTGTACATCGATCTTGCTGAGGAAGTCCTCGGTCCCACCTCCATAAAGAAGATCTGGTGACTGCCCATTGTCTTGTTTTGGCTTGGAAATCTCCTCAAAATAAGGCAAGTGACAAATCCAGTAGAAAATACCAATCCAACTTCCTCCTAAAATCACTTCACACAGGCGAGCGTGACTTGTGCGCTTTGGAATATTCCATTCTTGTAGCAGCCACCGCTTCGGATCCCCACACGGAGCCAGGTAAGACCTAGGTGAGTTAGAATGACAACCTAGCTTAGGAAACTCGAGGACAGACGTCCCAGGTTTGGATTTAAGCAGCAAAAAAGAGAGTAGAACATCAGTTTACACACATAGGGGGCTTCCCCATCAAAATGCTCTCATGCCCTATGGGGCCGTGTCTGAGTCCTTGCATGCAGGATCGAGGCGAAGGAGTACAAGCTCATCCGTCCGAGTCGCTCTCATGTACACTGTCGGTGCTGTCGCTGGCCTCGTCTTCACCATCCTCAACCGCGCCGCCCTCGTCTGCCGAGACCACGGCCTCGTCATCCTCAGTGGCAAAGGCCTTGACCAGGGCATCCACGTTGTCGTCCACCCAGCGCGCCAGGTTGTCTCAGATGGTCCCGGGCTCTGGGGCAATGGCGGCGTCGAAATCAAAGTGGGGGTCAATGTTCTGGAGGTGGCTGAATACTCGGGAGAACACGCGCCCAAGGAGGCTTCGACTCTTTTCTTCAACAAGCTGGTGGGCCCTCGTGGCTCGACTCTCCAGGCACGTCACAACCTCAGTGAAGAAGATGAGGTGGCCCGCGTAATCCTCCACATGGGGATGAGGGACATTCCCCTCGCAGATGGCCCCTAGCGCCCGGTTAGCCTTCACCCGAAGAGCCTGGAGCATGGGGGCATGCTCGTGCGGCAGCACCAATCGACGGCCAGCCTCGTCCTTGCTCCGCTGCACGAGAGCCGCGGCATCATCAACCTATCGTTGCAGCAAGGCCAGGTCGGCCTGCACGGAGTCCAGTTTGTCCTGAGCAGAAGACTGGGCTGCCGTGGCAACCCTCTCGCGCTGCTCGACTTCCTCCAGCTTCATCCTATGGGCAGCAGCTCTCCCATCAGCTTCTGCCCGTTGGAGCTCCAACTTTAGGCCATACTCCTTGGCAAGGTCTGCGCTGGCCTTCACCACCCTCTGGTCGATTTCCTCCTGAACTCTGGCCTCGTGAGCAGAGACAGTATCCTCGGCCAGGGTCACGTGGCGCTCCCTCGCCTCCAGCCGCTCGAGCTCAAGGCTGTGCTCCATGGCCTCCAACATCAATGCTTCTCACGCCGCAAGATCTCCGCCTCTTCGGAAGGCGTCCCCTTCATCGACGCCAAGGTGGCCCTACGCACCTCAGCTCATTGTTTCAGGCGGGCATTCAGGGCCTGAAGCTCCTACCTGCGCTTCTCTGCAACCTCGCAGCGGCGGTCGGCCTCCCTTGCCTCCTCTAAGGCTCGGGCGCTGCTCTCACGCGAGGCTGCAAGGGATGCCTCGGCCTCCATGTTGACACGCTCACGCAGGAGACGCCCGAGGTTGATGGCCACCTTCAGTCGATGCCACTCGTCCATCAGCCGGAGGCCCTCAGCCTCAAGACAAGCATCAACCTCCTCAAGCTCTCCCCCGAGTCGATTTAGCGCACTCACCGCCTCCTGAAGAAGCACATGACGGGCGGCGCCACGCCTGCGCGCAAACTCGAACACGTGATCGGGACCCTCCTTGGCACCAGAGTCCATTGAAGAAGCTCGAGGAGGCTCGTCCCCTCCCGGTGGCGGGCCTGGAGTATCCTCCATCCCAGCCGTCTTTCGGGCCACCACTGGGACCCGGAGGGCCGGGACTCGCTGCTCGAAGAAGACACCAGTGCCGAGGTGACACAACTACAGTCAACGACAATGGCTGAGCCCTAGGCACGCCTCCCGTGCACCAGGCGGTACCACGACGGAACAGCAAGAGCGTAGGATCAAGGCGCCAGCCGGCGAATCCGCCCCCGTGGATGGCCTCGCTCCAGAGGCGGCACATCGGCTGAGGGTGCCCAGGATCGGCGAAGAGCTCGAGGCAGTAGGGGGCTGCCTCTCAGGAGATTTCGTCACCTTGGAAGGAGGGGCCCTGAGGAATCATAGTCATGTGGGAAGGCAGGACTCAGGGAATTACAAAGATAAGTTACTCACTCGTCTATGGCAAAGTACTTCCTCTGCTTCAATGGCCGGAAGGCATCCCCACTACAGCTTGAAGATCACTTCCTCTTGCGGAGAGCTTCGAAGTTCAGCTGAAGCCGGCTGAAGCCCTGGATGCAGTCAGCAGCGCCAGGCGCGACTGGGGCGCCTCCAGGTGAGGTGCCCCCAGATGTGCTAGGCCATGTGGGGCCCCATGTCCTCGCCTCAGGGCAATGTCAGGGGGCCTCAGGGGCTTTGGCCTCAGGAGCACCAGGCATCACCTGCTCCTCCACTGTCCCCCCTGGGTGATTCTCACGAGCCCCAGGGGGTGGCGCTTCCGGAGCCCCAGGAGACGCCAACGTCGAGGCAGCCGTGCCAACAACACTCAGCGGCGATTGATACGTCTCCAACGTATCTATAATTTTTGATTGTTCCATGCTATTATATATATTCTGTTTTGAATGTTTAATGGGCTTTATTATACACTTTTATATTACTTTTGGGACTAACCTACTAACACAAGGCCCAGTGCAAATTGTTATTTTTTGCCTATTTCCGTGTTTCGCAGAAAAGGAATATCAAACGGAGTCCAAACGGAATGAAACCTTCGGGAGAGTTATTTTTGCAACCGTATCTACAAACAAGACTTGGAGTACACGCGAGGGAACGAAAGAGGTGGCCACGAGGGCAGGGGCGTGCCCAGGGGGGCAGGCGCGCCCCCGCCCTTGTGGGCCCCCTCCGGCTCCCCCGGTGCCCCTCTTCCTCCTATATATATATATATCCTTGTACCCTGAAAACATCGAGGCAACAGAGAAAACCCTAATTCCACTGCCGCAACCTTCTGTTCCCATGAGATCCCATCTCGGGGCCTGTTTCGGAGCTCCGCCGGAGGGGGGGGGGTCGATCACGGAGTGCTTCTAAATCAACACCATAGCCTCACCAATGAGTTGTGAGTAGTTTACCACAGACCTTCGGGTCCATAGTTATTAGCTAGATGACTTTTCTCTCTTTTTGGATCTCAATACAAAGTTCTCCTCGATCTTTGAGGAGATCTATTCGATGTAATCTTTTTGCGGTGTGTTTGTCGAGATCCGATGAATTGTGGGTTTATGATCAAGATTATCTATGAACAATATTGGATTCTTTTCTGAAATCTTTTATGTATGATTATAATATCCTAGCAAGTCTCTTCGAATTATTGGTTTGGTTTGGCCTACTAGATCTATATTCTTGCAATGGGAGAAGTGCTTGGCTTTGGGTTCAATCTTGCGGTGTCCTTTCCCAGTGACAGTAGGGGCAGCAAGGCATATATTGTATTGTTGCCATCGAGGATAAAAAGATGGGGTTTATATCATATTGCTTGAGTTTATCCCTCTACATCATGTCATCTTGCTTAAGGCGTTACTCTGTTCTTATGAACTTAATACTCTAGATGCATGCTGGATAGCGGTCGATGTGTGGAGTAATAGTAGTAGATGCAGAATCGTTTCGGTCTACTTGTTACGTACGTGATTCCTATATATAATGATCATGCATAGATATTCTCATAACTATGCGCTTTTCTATCATTTGCTCGACAGTAATTTGTTCACCCACCGTAGAATTCTGCTATCATCAGAGAAGCCACTAGTGAAACCTATGGCCCCCGGGTCTATCTTTATCATATTACGTTCCCTTCAATTTATGTTGCCGTTGCTTATTTAGTTTCTTTACTTTGTGTTCTTATACCAAAAATACCAAAAATACTATCCTATCATATCTATCAGATCTCACTTTTGTAAGTGACCGTGAAGGGATTGACAGCCCCTTATCGCGTTGGCTGCGAAGTTCTTATTTGTTTGTGTAGGTGCGAGGGACTCACGCGTGGTCTCCTACTGGATTGATACCTTGGTTCTCAAAAACCGAGGGAAATACTTACGCTACTATGCTGCATCACGCTTTCCTCTTCGAGGGAATACAACACAAGCTCGAGAAGTAGCAAGAAGAATTTCTAGCGCCGTTGCCGGGAGATCTACGCAAAAGTCATATACCAAGTACCTATCACAAACCCTTATCCTTCGTATTACATTATTTGCCTATCGTTTTCCTCTCCCCCACTTCACCTTTGCCGTTTTATTCGCCCTTTTTCCATCCGCCTTTCTGTTTTCTTGTGTTGCTATGTGCCCTCTATCAGCTTGCATCTTAGGTTGCTAAATTATGGATCCTCATCCACTTGCTAATCTTTTTAAGAGATCCAAGTATGATGAACCAATTGCTAGTGAGCTGCGTGCACTAGATTATCTTTATGAGGTTTTGCTTGAAATTCATGAGTCCGAAAATTGTGATGAAGTGTTGAAAGAAGAAAATTATGAAGTGATTCACGATAGCTCTTTTAATGAAAATCATGATTGCAATGATACTATTACAAATTATATTAATGTCAATTGTGTTAATGATATGCAAAACCCTAAGCTTGGGGATGCTAGTTTTACCATGTCCACTACTTGTTGCAATGATCATGAATGGGGTGATTCTTCTTATGATCTTGAAAAATTATTTAAGCCCCATGATGAATATGAGATTGAAGATAGTGTTTGCAATAATATTGAAAGTGCGTTTGGAAGAGTGTCAAATTTAGATCCCACATATTTGGAGAATGTTCAATCTTATGAAATTTTTGATAAAAGTGGGTTTGGAGAGGTCATGACTTTAGTTAATGTTGATCCCACTATTTTGGAAGAGTGTCAACTTCGCATGCATGTGGATCATATTGAGAATATGTTTTGGGATAGATATATTGTTGAATTTGATTTTGATCCTATATGTAATTATTATGAGAGAGGAAAATATGGTTGTAGGAATTTTCATGTTACTAAATTACCTCTAGTTATGTTGAGATTGCTATTGGCTCTTTCTTCTTCCTTGCATATGCTAGATCTTGATTGTCTTGCTAATTTGTTTTCCTATAAAATGCCTATGCATAGGAAGTATGTTAGACTTATATGTGATTTTCACATGCTATATGATGCTTTTTTTTGTGCTTCAAGTCTTATCTTTCATGCGAGCATCATTAAAATATCGTGCCTAGCTAGGGGCATTAAATGATAGTGCTTGTTGGGAGGCAACCCAATTTTATTTTATTTGTTTTTGTTTCTGTTTAGAAATAAATATTGCATATAGCTTCTGTTTAGATGTGGTTTTGTGTTTAAATTAGTGTTTGTGCCAAGTAGAACATTTGGGAAGATGTCACACCCTGATTTTCATGTCACATTGCTTAAGCTAATTATCATGTTAAAAATGTGGATTTACAAAAAAAAAACTTTTGAGTGTTTTTGACTTTGCTTGATTTGACTTTTGTCTGCTGTTTGCTAGTGCTCTAAAAATCAAATAAATCCTCCAACTCTTATACTTCATCTCCTTGATCCAAAACCTTTTCCCAATGATCATGCCATGTGTATAGAACAATATAGAGTTTTCTTATAAAAATATTTTGGCCAAATAGTATTTTCTAAAATTAGTTTTCCAAAAACCCCTGAATTGAGGTTTGCACTACAAGTACCTTATTTAGGGTGTGAAAAATCTTTCAAAAAGTATATTTGAATCATATTAGGTATAGGACTCTCAGAAACCACAAAATTATAATTTTAAAACTTATTTTTATATTTTATTTAAAAGCTTTTTCTTAAGGCCAGAAATGGTCTTTAATAGGGAAAAATTATTTAACTATTTCCAAAATATTTGCCAAAATTCAGGGAAACTCATAGGACATATATTGTCCATATATAAGAGTTTCAACACATGGTCATGTTCAAAATATTGGACAAATCCTTCCAAAACCCTTTTTGGATATTTCAAGCTTTTGAAATATTTACAAAGGAAATATTCTCCAAAAATTCCAGGGAAATTCTATCATGTCATATATGACATATTTGATGATCTTGCAAAGCCTCATGCCTTGAAGATCAAGGGAACATCATCTAATCCCCTCAAAACCATTTCTGTCTATTTTGAAGTTTGAGCAACTTTACATTGCCAAACTTGTCCAAATGCTCTCAAACTTGGTGCACATGCTAAAAAGATGTAATTATGCATCTATGCCAAAAGGCACAAGTTTTGAAGAAGCATAACTTGATCTAAGTGCCCCAAAACCATTTCTGTTCAAATTCAAATTTGAACAACTTTACATTGTCAACTTTTTACCTGGGGTTTCAAACTTTGTGGGCATGGTCATAACCCCAAATGATGACACTACACCAAGTGGTGCATCAAGGGGAGATGATTAGCTTAACTCAAACATGGTGAATCCATTTCTGTTGATTTCTAGGGTTCACCAAAGTTACATTGGCAACTTTACCCAAATGATCTCAAATTTGGTGGAGGGGCCTAAATGTGTGTGACATTCCATCCTGTTAAGTCCCATGTCAATTGGAAGTCATTTGCTTTCCCAAAACATGATCAAACACCTTCTGCCATTTTTCTTAAACCATTGTTTTGACCACTTTTACTATTTCCCTTTACCTCAAATTCTTACCACAGGTAAACCTGGTCATCTTCTACCCCTAGTAACTTCCCCATGTCCTCAGCTCAATGATTGGGGGGTGAAAACCCCATTTTTACTCTCCTGGACAGCAACAGTCCCCTTCTTCCTCACCTCCCTCCTCATTCCAGTGGCTCCCCAGGGCATCCAAGACCATCACACATTTCTTTACTCCTCCCCTGACCCCCTAGACAGCATTGGGCATGATGGACACGACCAGAGCGGCGAGGGCACAGTCGTGCCAGCCATACGGGTGCTCTGGAGCGCGCTACAGTGCGCTCCCGCACTGTAGCCGCGTCCTGCCCGAGGCACCCGACAGCCTGGGGCGTCGGGATCGTGTCTCCTGAGGTGCCCTCGACGTCCGCGACCTGCAGGCCGGTCGGCCCTATCCTCCCCTGCCCTCCTTCTCCCTCCGTGAGCTCGCCCGAGCGCGTCCATGGACGAAGCTCACGGTGCACCGCGGCCGCGCCTATATAAGCTACCCCCTACTCTTCCTCTCGCCTCTGATCAACCCCCCTGCACCCCACAAACCTCCTGGACGATCTCCCTTTCCTCCTGGTGCCTCTTTCCCTCTCCAAGGCCGGAGCCGAGCCGACGGCCACTGCCAAAATTCGGGCACCTCAGGCCCTTTCCCCCCACCTAGCCGCTCCAGCACCACCTCAGCACCGTCCCAGACTCACCCCAAGCTCTAGTTCCTCCTTCCCCCGCCTCTTACTGTTGTGCCAAACTACACCGACGGTCGCCTCCGCGGCCATCCAAGCCGTCGCCGCTTCAGCCCTCCCCGGCATGCGTGCAGTACATGGATGGGTGCGGCGTGCCCTCCTGAGCACGCCGGTGGGCGGAGCGTCGCCGGAGACGCTCTGTGGCCCCAGCAATCGCCGGCAGGAGCCACTCGTCCCCACGGCGAGGACACACGGCGGGAGGTTGAAGATGGCCTGAGCACTGGGCCCTGCGCGTCAGTGACCCAGCTGGCAGGGGGCCCCGCCCGTCAGCGGCTGTGCCGACCAAGCCGGCCCACCAGTCAGGGTAAGTGGATACGGCTTCGGGCCGATCCGCTTTCCCCGCTGGGTGGCGCCCTCCCGTGAACGCGCCTTCGACGTGGCCAGGCCCCTGCGCGTGGCTATGTAGTTGGGCCGGCCCAGTGCACTGCGGCGTTATACTGCGCCCAAAACGCAGTATAGGTATAAACCCCTTCCCTTTTTCCTTTTTCTTTATCCAGTCAACTTCAAAAATGCTTAAACAATTCATTCAAACTCCAAATTTGGTGATTCAAATTTCTAGTGACTCCATAAATCATGCTCTATCACATGGTGCAACATGCACATTTTTCCAGGAACTTTTCCTTCACAAATAATTATCAAATACCCATATTCCATTTTCTGTGATGAACTTTAGAAAATCACAGAGGGCTCAAATTTGATCCAAATGCAGTGGTTCAAATTCCTAGATGCTTGTCATATCCAAACTTAGTTTTGGTACATTTTTATTAATACTTTCTGTACCCCACCAAATATTGAGCCATTTCTTCATATTTATCAGCTTTGCAAAATCCTAGGAAATTCATTTGAATTCCAAATCCAGTGAAACCAACTCCTAGATGCTTCTAAAATCATGACTTGTTGGTGGGTGCCTTTGCTCATCATTCAAGAATATATTTCTGTACACTTTTTTTAATCCATAAACTCCTAGATCCCATCATATTGGAATGTTCCAAATCATCAATTGATCCAATACCTATGAAACCACCTTGGTCATTTCTCATATGACCAGAGGTATCCTAGAAAAGTCCAACTCCTATTTTTAGAGCACTTTTATTTTTGCCTTGTTGTGTTGCTTATTATGATTGTTTCCATCGTTAGTTGACGGAACGAACAGAGTACTCGGAGATGGACCAGAAGGTTTGAAGACTCGGAAGGACAAGGCAAGCAGCCCTTTGACCATGTTCGAGAAACCTTTTTATGCATGTCTCATAGCACCTTATTATCAATGCATCGGAATCATGTAGAAGAGGTGACCACTTTGGTTGGTGCCTTTGTTACTTTGCTATTGAACTTGCATCAAACATGACCCTACCTTCCTATGAGGGTTATGTGGGTGGGAGTAGTTAGGTTGCTTTAATAGTGGCTACGCAAATGGGACGGGTATATGCATGGTGACGGAGGCCGAATACTTTCAAAGGACTTTTCGGAAACCCCGTCGGGTGCCACTTATGCCCGAGGGAGATGGTGAGATGGGTAACCACTTGATGACGAGGTGGTGTACCGAGGCAAGTGTGTGTGATGTTTTGAAAACAGATTGGTTTAAGTTGCGACCGTTATTCCAACCTTACATGCGCAACCACTCTACCCTTATATGGGAAAGGGCATTATTGGTTACCTAGGTCGATACTAGCATGGTGCCCGCATTACTAGTGACGGGGGTGACATGAGGTCACTCTTGGGACGGGGTCGCGCTTGGATAGGCGGCCATGACTGTCTTTACAGGGCACCGGACACACCGTTGGTACCCTGTGCTTGTGGTATGTGATGAATATGGAGCGAGGCTCCAAAAATCTTGAGATGTGAAATGTGGGGCACGGGGCTGTTACCAATCGAGAGGACTCCATATTAGTGCCGTCTAGGGAAAGATAGTGATCGGGTGCTTACCCCGGGTACTTGAGGTACCGCGGGTCATGGATGTCACGGAAGTTCCCCGGATCTAGTGGGTAAAGTGTGCAACCTCTGCAGAGTGTAAAACTATTCGAATAGCCGTGTCCACGGTCAAGGACAGTTGGGTAACCGCTCTTGGGCTATGTCCAATGTTTGCGAAACCTGGTGTGTGTGTGTGTGAGGAAACAACACGGTTCAGTGATATTGATGATGCGATTCTTGAGGAAGTCACAATGAGCTTGAGCATGAGTTGATTACAACTCTTTCTCGGTAATGAGGTCTGTAACCTCCTGATACTTGTTGCAGACACATGCATGTCCATGTTATATGTTGATCATACTTGCATATGAAAAACTAGCTTTCCGCAAAACTGCCAATTTAGCAGTAGAGCCTTGCATAATTATTCTGTCATCACACTTGGGTTGCTTGCGAGTACATTCAAAGTACTCATTGGCTTGCCACTGGTTATTTTATTGGCCAGGCATGAGAGAACATGTTATGACGAAGATTTCTTGGTGACGAGCATGCGAGCTAGGACGCTTCCCAGTCAGAATGCCTGTAGGGTTAAGGCAGATGGCATGGGTCCAAGTTGTCATTGAAGATTTCCGCTGCAATGTTATACTCAAGACTTGACCATTATGGTCCTATTTGTGTAATACGGTATGTATGGATGTAAGACTCTTGTAATTCAGCTTCTGTGTGTTCAGTGAGCATTGATCTCTGGGATCACTGTACACGTGCATTCGGTGATCTCGACTTATGAGTCGGGGTCCCCACAGAAGACTTGTGTGAAGTTTATGTGATCATGCTGTAAAAAGCAGAAACTGTAACGCTCACGAGATTGGCTGTCATTTTTTACTGGAGAGTGCTTTTTAGTTGATTCTTTTTGCAGATGATTAATAGACAAATTCCTCACGTCCACCAATTTATTTCAATTTTTTTAGGGTTACAGAAGTATTCGAAAGTTACTGATTACTACAGACTACTGTTTTTGACAGATTGTGTTTTTCGTGTGTTGTTTGCTTATTTTGACGAATCTATGAGTAGTATCGGGGGGTATGAATCCGGAGAAGTTGCAATATAGTAGGTTTAAAACCAATATAAACAAAGAATGAGTTCATTACAGTACCTTCGAGTGGTGGTTTGTTTTCTTATACTAACGGAGCTCACGAGATTTTTGGCTAAGTTTTGTGTTGTGAAGTTTTCAAGTTTTGAGTATGGCTTTGATGGACTATGGAACAAAGAGTGGCAATATCCTAAGCTTGGGGATACCCAAGGCACCCCAAGGTAAAATTCAAGGATAACCAAAAGCCTAAGCTTGGGGATGCCTCGGGAAGGCATCCCCTCTTTCGTCTTCATCTATTGGTAACTTTACTCGGGGCTATATTTTTATTCACCACATGATATGTGTTTTGCTTGGAGCGTCATGTATGATTTGAGTCTTTACTTTTTAGTTTTCCACAATCATCCTTGCTGGACACACCTTTTGAGAGATAAATATGATTTAGAATTTGTTAGAATACTCTATGTGCTCCACTTATATCTTTTGAGCTAGATAGTTTTGCTCTAGTGCTTCACTTATATCTTTAGAGCATGGTTGTGGTTTTATTTTGTAGAAATTATTGATATCTCATGCTTCACTTATATCTATTTGAGAGTCTTTTAGAACAACATGGTAATGTGCTTTGGTTATAAAACTAGTCCTAATATGATAGGCATCCAAGATGAGTATAGTAAAAACTTTCATACAAGTGCAATGAATGATAGGAGATGTTTGATACTTGATGATTGTTTTCAGATATGAGGATGATGATCTTAGAGTCATGATAGTGGGGTAATTGTGAATTTGAGAAACACTTGTGTTAAAGTTTGTGATTCCCGTAGCATGCACTTATGGTGAACCGTTATGTGACGAAGTTGGAGCATGATTTATTTATTGTGTGTCGTCCTTTGTGTGGAGGTCGGGATCGCGCGATGGTTAACTCCTACCAATCCTTCCCCTAGGAGCATGCGTTGAATACTTGGTTTTGATAACTCGTAGATTTTTGCAATAAGTATATGAGTTCTTTATGACTAATGTTGAGTCATGGATTATACACACTCTCACCCTTCCACCATTGCTAGCCTCTCTTGTACCACGCAACTTTCCCCGGTACCATACACCCACCATATACCTTCCTCAAAACAGCAACCATACCTACCTATCATGGCATTTCCATGGCCATTCCGAGATATATTGCGATGCAACTTTCCACCGTTCCGTTCATATGACATGCTTCATCATCATTCACATAGAGTCATATTTTGTTCTAGCTTCGAGTTGTAATCGTTGAGTTGTAAGTAAATAAAAGTGTGATGATCTTCACTATTAGAGCATTGTCCCGTGTGAGGAAAGTACAATTGAAAAAAGGAGATGGCCCAAAAAAATAGAGAGAGGCTAAAAAAAGGGGAAGCCCCTCCAAAAAAATGAGAGAAAAGAGAGAAGGGACAATGCTACTATCCTTTTCCACACTTGTGCTTCAAAGTAGCACCATAATCTTCATGATAGAGAGTCTCTTGTTTTGTCACTTTCATATACTAGTGGGAATTTTCATTATAGAACTTGGCTTGTATATTCCAACGATGGGCTTCCTCAAATGCCCTAGGTCTTCATGAGCAAGCAAGTTGGATGCACACCCACTTAGGTTCTTTTGATGAGCTTTCAAACACTTATAGCTCTAGTGCATCCATTGCTTGGCAATCCCTACTCACTCACATTGATATCTATTGATGGGCATCTCCATAGCCCATTAACATGCCTAGTTGATGGGAGACTATCTTCTTCTTATGTCTTCTCCACAACCACCGCTCTATTCCACCTATAGTGCTATATCCATGGCTCACGCTCATGTACTGCGTGAAAGTTGAAAGGTTTGAAAGAATTAAAGTGTGAAACAATTGCTTGGTTGAAACCGGGGTTGTGCATGATTTAAATATTTTATGTGATGAAGAGGGAGCATAGCCAGACTATATGATTTTGTAGGGATAACTTTCTTTGGCTATGTTATTTTGAGAAGACATGATTGTTTTGTTAGTACGCTTGAAGTATTATTATTCTTATGTCAATATAGACTTTTGTCTTGAATCTTTCGGATCTGAACATTCATGCCACAATAAAGAGAATTACATTGAGAATAATGTTGGTTAGCATTCCACATCAAAAAGTCTGTTTTTATCATTTACCTACTCGAGGACGAGCAGGAATTAAGCTTGGGGATGCTTGATACGTCTCCAACGTATCTATAATTTTTTATTATTCCATGCTATTATATATTCTGTTTTGGATGTTTAATGGGCTTTATTATACACTTTTATATTATTTGGGACTAACCTACTAACCTAAGGCCCAGTGCAAATTGCTGTTTTTGTGTGCCTATTTTAGTGTTTCGCAGAAAAGGAATATCAGACGGAGTCCAAACGGAATGAAACCTTCGGGAGAGTTATTTTTGCAACTGTATCTACACAGAAGACTTGGAGTACACGCGAGGGAACGAAAGAGGTGGCCACGAGGGCAGGGGGCGCGCCCCCACCCTCGTGGGCCCGCTCTGACTCCCCCGGTGCCCCTCTTCCTCCTATATATATCCTTGTACCCTGAAAACATCGAGGCAACAGAGAAAACCCTAATTCCACCGCCGGAACCTTCTGTTCCCATGAGATCCCATCTTGGGGCCTGTTCCGGAGCTCCGCCGGAGGGGGGATCAATCACGGAGCGCTTCTACATCAACACCATAGCCTCGCCAATGAATTGTGAGTAGTTTACCAAAGACCTTCGGGTCCATAGTTATTAGCTAGATGGCTTCTTCTCTCTTTTTGGATCTCAATAGAAAGTTCTCCTTGATCTTCGAGGAGATCTATTCGATGTAATCTTTTTGCGGTGTGTTCGTCGAGATCCGATGAATTGTGGGTTTATGATCAAGATTATCTATGAACAATATTGGATTCTTTTCTGAAATATTTGATGTATGATTATAATATCTTTGCAAGTCTCTTCGAATTATTTGTTTGGTTTGGGCTACTAGACCTATAGTTCTTGCAATGGGAGAAGTGCTTGGCTTTGGGTTCAATCTTGGGGTGTCCTTTCCCAGTGACAGTAGGGGCAGGAAGGCACGTATTGTATTGTTGCATCGAGGATAAAAAGATGGGGTTTATATCATATTGCTTGAGTTTATCCCTCTATATCATGTCATCTTGCTTAAGGAGTTACTCTGTTCTTATGAACTTAATACTCTAGATGCATGCTGGATAGTGGTCGATGTGTGGAGTAATAGTAGTAGATGCAGAATCATTTCGGTCTACTTGTTACGGACGTGATGCCTATATATAATGATCATGCCTAGATATTCTCATAACTATGCGCTTTTCTATCAATTGCTCGACAGTAATTTGTTCACCCACCGTAGAATTCTGTTATCATGAGAGAAGCCACTAGTGAAACCTATGGCCCCGGGTCTACCTTTATCATATTACTTTCCCTTCAATTTATGTTGCTGTTGCTTATTTACTTTCTTTACTTTATGTTCTTATACCAAAATACCAAAAATACTATCCTATCATATCTTACTTTCATAAGTGACCGTGAAGGGATTGACAACCCCTTATCGCGTTGGCTGCGAAGTTCTTATTTGTTAGTGCAGGTGCGAGGGACTCACGCGTGGTCTCCTACTGGATTGATACCTTGGTTCTCAAAACTGAGGGAAATACTTACACTACTGTGCTGCATCGCTCCCCCCGCACCCCCTTCTGGGACGATCGCCGCGATAGCAGCGGACAAGGGAGCCGCACAGACGGGGTTCTCGCGAGACCCAACAAGGCCGGGTGGACGAAGCCCCATTCGTCAAAGAAGGGCATTTGCTTCACGAACTCCACCTTGTTCGAGTAGCAGTACAGAAGACAGCCCTCCTCCGGCTAGCGGGCCGGAGCTGGGTCGCGTGTCAGGAGCTCAAGCATCATGCACCATACCTCGTGAGGAAGAGCAGGCGCTTGGAGCCTCATGTGGTCCCCGTAGCCGGAGAAGGTCCACATTGTCCGGCGCTGGAGTGGAGTGATGCGGCACTAGATAAACTCCTTAACCACCATGGGCGCCGTCACCCCAAGCTTCTGCAGCCTAGCCAACCGGCGCCAAACGAGGGCTAGTTCCTGGTCAGTGAGCTTCTCATGCCTCCAGCCGGAGCTCGGGGCAGACGGAACCCACGGAAGAAGCAATAGGGGGCTGCGCACACCGACATCAACAAACACCCACCGCCTCATAAAGCCACCGACGATCGTCGAAAGGTCGAAATCGATCCCCGAGCCGGCCGTTGCCGCAATGGCCTGGAAGGATACACACCTCGAGCACTGGAGTGCATCCGTCACGTGCAACGAGAAGAAGTGTCAGAGCAAGGCCACGGAGGGGGTGATGCGCACCATGGCTTCGCGGACGAAAGCGAAAACAACAAGGAGGACGATAGATTGAGGATCAAGGTGCAGCGCGCTGATTTGGTAATGCGAGAGCACCGCATTGAAGAAATCAAAAAAGGGAGGAATCAAGCCCGCCCACAGGGCGTGAAAGTGGAGGGGGACCTCGGTGGCCGTCCTGTCGATTTCGGCGAGGGAAGCAGGCCAAGCCACGGTCGCCCCCACTCATTGGAATCGGTGGCGAGCGCCGGGCGCACCTTGTCCATCATCTCTTCATTGATCACCACTGACCGCTCGGTGGCGGGACCAAAGGCCGGCGGTGAGGGGGGCGAGATGCGAGACTCCTCCCCCTCTTTCTTCTTTCGGCTGGAGACCATGGTGGCGAAGGGAGTTGGTGTCGAATCGGACTAGGGGGGAGGATCAAGAAGATGACGAAGCTACCGGGCGTGTTAGCGGCGAAGGAGGTGGAGTTGTGTAAGCAACAGTGGCCATCAAGCCGAGTGAAAATCGAGGTTGCGTGGGGGAGTGGAGACGCGCACATCCCATCAATCACCACGCGTCAATCAAGGTTGTAGGCTTTTGGGGCCTGCGGCGCTCCGCACTTGACCCTTGGCTTCGCCACGAAGCCAAGTCCGAGCACGCCTTGGGCCCGGGGGCTACTGTCGGCGTCCTGGGAACGGGGGTACCCAGACTTGCCTGCGTGCGGCCTAGAGCATGGCTCGTCCAGCGGCCTGGTACGGCCCAACCTCATCAGCAACCACTCAAGACCCTCACGATATGCCAAGCCTCACGAGGCGGACGACACAAGAGCTCCCCTGGGGCGGCCTCACTAGGCTAGCTCCCGAGGAGAGGAGACATAAAGGCAAGGGGCACCTCGCGTGGTTCCCATGACGTGAGCCATGACGACCAAGGCCAGGCGGGCGCCAGCGGGCGCAGGATGCCAGTTTCCTCTTTTGTGCTAAAGGGGCAGGCGCAGGCGAGGAGTCCCGAGGCATCAGGCAAAGGTTTCCATATCGGTACAACAAGACCAAGACCAGCAGGACCGCACAACGGAGGTCATCGCGGAGCCCACGACGGTGTCACCACCAGAGCCTTTGGCAGGCGAAGACCGCCTTTTGTCAGGATAGCTTGTACTAGCGCCCCCCCTACAAACTTGGCCATTGTGGGATCCCTTCCCGCTCAATATTTGGGAAGAGGACCCGGGCCTCTATATATACGACTGGCCACCACCATAGGAAGGGGATCAGATCATCGAGACCCAACACACACCCGCAAGCGCATCTGTGCACAAGAACACCTCTCCTCACGAGGCTGTTCTTCCCATGTACTAGTTATTCCCCAGCTTTCAAGGCAATCCACCACACCACACTGGATTAGGGTATTACACCACAACGGTGGCGCGAACCAGTATAAAACCTTGTGTCCCTTGTTCTTCGAGTTCGACGAGCTAGGCCTAGGAATCGGTGTGAGAGCGAACTAGGGCGGAAGGAGAGATCTTCGTGCGCACCCCAGTGTTTGAACATCAAGGGTTTTTCCGGAACCCAAGATCCGACAACGGTGATGGTGAAGTGATCCGCGCTAGGCTTCGCCTAAGCACTACAACAATATGACCTAAGGAGCAAACTATGGAGGGGGGCACCGCACACGGCTAGAAACAATTGATGTGTGTTCCAGGGGTGCCCTCCCCACGTATATAAAGGAGGGAGAGGGAGGGAGGCGGCCAAGGGGGGTGCGCCAAGGGGAGGGAGTCCTACTAGGACTCCTAGTCCTAGTAGGATTCGCCCCCCCCCCTTATTCCTTCTCATGGAGGGGAAATGAAGAAGGAGTGGGAGGAGGAGAAGGAAAGGGGGCGCCGCCCCTCCCCTACTCCAATCCGGCCTCCTTCCATGGGAGAGGACGCGCCACCCCTATGTGGGCTGGTGTGCCTCCCTCTTATGGCCCATCGGGCCCATAACTTCCCCCGGGGGTTCCGGTGACCCCCCAGAACTCCGATATGTACCCGGTACCCCTCGAAACCCTTCCGGTGTCCGAATACCATCATCCAATATATCAATCTTTACCTCTCGACCATTTGGAGACTCCTCATCATGTCTGTGATCTCATCCGGGACTTCGAACAATCTTCGGTCACCAAAAACACATAACTCATTATACAAATCGTCATCGAACGTTAAGCGTGCGGACCCTACGGGTTCGAGAACTATGTAGACATGACCGAGACACTTCTCCGGTCAATAACCAATAGCGGAACCTGGATACTCATATTGGCTCCCACATATTCTACGAAGATCTTTATCGGCCAAACCGTAATGACAATATACGTTATTCGCTTTGTCATCGGTATGTTACTTGCCCAAGATTCGATCGTCGGTATCTTCATACCTAGTTCAATCTTGTTACCGACAAGCCTCTTTACTCGATACTTAATGCATCATCCTGCAACTAACTCATTATTCACATTGCTTGCAAGGCTTCTTACGATGTGCATTACCGAGAGGGCCCAGAGATACCTCCCCGATACTCGGAGTGACAAATCCTAATCTTGATCTATGCCAACCCAACAAACACCTTCGGACATACATATAGATCATCTTTATAATCACCCAGTTACATTGTGATGTTTGATATCACACAAGGCATTCCTCCGGTATCCGGGAGTTGCATAATCTCATAGTCGAAGGAATATGTATTTGACATGAAGAAAGCAATAGCAGTAAAACTGAACGATCAATATGCTAAGCTAACGGATGGGTCATGTCCATCACATCGTTCTCCTAATGATGTGATCTCGTTAATCAAATGACAACACATGTCTATGGTTAGTAAACTCAAACATCTTTGGTAAACGAGCTAGTCTAGTAGAGGCTTACTAGGGACACCGTGTTTTGTCTATGTATCCACACATGTATTAAGTTTCTGGTTAATACAATTCTAGCATGTTACGCCCAAGATGCGACTATATCTCCTGCGTGTCGAGGCACGACTTAGAGGCATAATCACATTTTGGTATGATTGTAAGATGGTCATCTTCACACATTCCCATGTACAAGAACAAAGGGGAAAATACATAGTTGGCTTACAATCGCCACTTCACACAATGCATAAATAAGTCATACATTCATCCAAGTACAATCATGGTTCGACTACGGACAAATCCAAATGAAAGAAGATAACCACCCACTATGCCTGATCGGCCCTAGTAGGAACCACTACTGATCGTCGGGAAACGTCATGTGCATACGCCCATGTTCTTCATCGAACCCCCACTTGAGTTCTTGGTCGCCACATGTTTCTCACTCGGTTGTACCTGCATCTGTGTTTTTAGTAAACTCTGAGTCATGAGGACTCGGCAATCCCATTCACGGGTATCAAAACTATCAAAGCCTTTGGGTAAGGAGAAAGTGTATAAGTGGCTGCTGCAAGCACTAAGCGTAGATGAGGTGGCTAGCTTACGTATCATCAGAGCGAGAAGACAAGTGAAAGCCATCGGTCGTGAACTAATCATGATCACTAGATGATCATGTGTACCTACGAGTCATCCATAACCCAGCTATGTTCTCTTCCTGAACTCCCTCGAAAAGAGACCATCACGACCACTCACACGGTAGTGTATTATGTTTGAGTTTTGTGTCAAGTTATCTACAACCGGATATTAACAAATTCCAATCCGCCACATAACCGCGGGCACGGCTTTCGAAAGATCACAACCCTGCAAGGGTGTCCCAACTTAGCCCATCACAAGCTCTCGCGGTCAACAGAGGTAAAACCCCCTTATCTTAGGGACTACCCGATTAGACTCGGAATCCCGGTGTACAAGATATTTCGACAATGGTAAAACAAGTCCAGCAAGACCTCCCAACGTGCCGACACCCTGATAGGTTCCGCGCGTATCCCATCTTAGGCCACAATCGGATGTGACAAGCTACGGGTAAATACCAAATACCTCGGGTTTCCCTGAGGCGGCCCCGCAGGCTGCCCAGTTTGGACCAACACTCATGTGGAGCACTAGCCTGGGTTATAAATTAAGTCCTCAGGGTCTAGAAAGTTGCTATGCAAGTTTTAGTTATTAGGCAAATGGTAGAACCAATTTTGGGCCTTGCTGGAGGAGTTTTATTCAAAGCGAACTATCAAGGGGGGCCCATAAACCCCAACCACGTTAGGAATGCAAAATCAAGGAACATAACACCGGTTTATCGATTCCTAAGGTGGCATCAGTGGAACAAAACACCGAGCAAAAGGCCAAGCCTTCCAACCATTGCCAAGTATATAAGGCACATTAATTTAAATAGAGATATTGTGTTATTCCCAAAATATCCAATCCTCATGGAGCAAACTTCATCTTCACCAACAACTAACAACGCTATAAGAGGGGCTTGAACAACATCATAACTTAGCCAAACAACGGTTTGCTAGGAAGGTAGTTAGAGGTTTCATGGCAAGGTAGGGGATGTCATGCAAAAGGATAGGTATCACGATAAAGCAATAGAGCGAGGCATCTAGCATAACAACAATAGAGGTGATATCAAGGAATGGTCATCTTGCCTGAGATCCCGCTAAGAAGAAGAACGAGTCCATGAAGAAGATAAACGAACGTATTCGACGAATCCTCACAACTCCGAACGAAATCGAAGCTGGCGAGAGAAGCAAACCGGAAAGAAGCAAACAACATGGTAAACACACAAGCATAAACATGGCATATGATGCACAACCAAGGATGATGCATGTTATGTTTAAATATGCATGGCATGGCAAAGTGCAACAACAATACTACAAGTTAAGTGGAGATCAATATGCAACGGGTTGCATACTGACAAAACACCACATTCACATATTTAGTTTGATCTCGTTTATGTAGACAACAATATTAAATGTTTATGAACATGGCAAGAGGTGAAGCAAATGTAAACTACGTATTTAGGCAAGTTTAAATGAGGCCGAAATGACAAACAATAATTCCGATATTACTCCATATGTTATTTAGCAATTATTAAAGCAAACAAAAACTTTAACCATTTAAATGTTGTTATCATGATGCGGATGACATTTGCAAGTTTTTATGCAATTTTATGGAAAGGCTGACAATTAACAAGATATGAAGCATTTGGTCACCATGGCGAAACGAAGGGGTGCCATGACAACGGAAATGGTGCCACGGCAGCATTCCGATGATCCGACAACTCGTCGAGATGTCGGTGCAAAAGAGAGAAAGGATGTACGGAGCATGCAAAAGATGGTGGGGTGATCCTGGTAACCAGGTTCCCACGTGTCGGCGACATGGAAACGGGAAACATGCAAGCGACAACTCGAACACGGTACACCACACGGTTCGACTCATGCAACATGCATTCGTCCACGGGGTCATCGGCTCGACGGTTATACCTTTGAAGCATGCGTTTCGGGCCGGATCGAGTTCAACGAGGGAGGTAGTCGTTCTCGCGAGGGTAGAGGAAGTAGCCGTTCATGGGGCGTCATTTGACGCAGTCATTCCCGTTTCGTAGTCGAACACGTCGTCGAGGGTAGTGGTACACGTTTCAGAGAGGTACTTGACGAATCCAGCGTTTTCGGGGCGACGGTAGTGGTACACGACTACTGTAGTCAAACTTGATGGATCCGAGGGCTCCGAGGGTCGTGGTACTTGTCGCAACATAGGTCCCCGGGGTCGTCTTGTACACGTTCACGCTGTAGTCGTACATGTTGGCGGTAGTCGAACTTGACGAAAAAACACACCGACTGTAGTTGCACTCGGGTCGTTGCGGTCTTCAGGGTCTTCGGTCACAGGTGCTTGGCGGGTCATCGGTATGTAGGAAACGAGCGATGGCGACAGCAGGAGTCCGATGAGCTGGACTTGGCATGGGAAGACGGAGAAGACCTCGAGGCAGATGGATCCGCGGGAACTCGTCTAGATCCGACAGAGATGGCAAGGACGGGTGCCGGAAACTGCGGCTTGAGGCGTCGAGTGACAGGGTCCGGCGGCGCTCAGGGAGAGCTCGGGCGTCCCAGCGCTGGGATAAGGACGAACGTCGGGGACAGAGCGGAGGCAAGCTGCGGCGCTGGTCCGGCAAGGGACGGTGCTGGTGGGACTGGTGGTCTGCGAGGCAGAGCTCCTGGACGGCAGCGGCGAGCTCCTGTAGTGGTGCAGCCGCGGCTTGGAGAAGCTGGGCCAGGGCACGATGCAGGAGACTTGATGGAGATGGTGCGCTTGGAGTCGGAGGCGACCAGCAAGGCAGGAGGATGGCCTGGGTGCGCGGGACGGCGAGGATCGTCGGAGGCAGGGAAGGGTGGCGCTGGGCGGCGGGGCGTGCGTGGTAGGGGAGGGTGGTGAAGATGCGGAGGGGCGGCGGCCCTGCTGGCTTCGGTCGCCGGTGAACGACGGGATCGGTTGATGCAGAGGAGGGAGTGAGGGAGATGGGATCGAGCGAGGGGAGAAGTGGCGGCGCTGGCAGAAGGAGGGGATCGAGAGGGAGTGAAGGGGGATCAGGCAGGGTGATATTGGGCTAGGGTTAGAAGGTGCGAGTTGTGGAGCGGTTGGGCCTCAAGGCACTTGGTGGGCCAGCCTGGCCTAGTGGCATGCGGCTGCTAGGCTCTAGTGCTCCTCCTTCCTTTTTTTTCAGTTACAGAAAAAATGAGAAGAAATAAAAAAGGAGGCCAGAAAAGGTTAGAGAAAAGGTTTAGGCACGGAGTTGATATTCTAGACTCACACCAATGTGCACGGTCCAAGAAAAAATAGGAGCGGACAAGATTGAAAGTTGTAAATTTGAACTCATTTGAATTTTATTCAAATGGGTTTGAACTAGGACTTGGTAAAAGGAAGGTCCAAAATGCTCAGACATTTAGAGGAGCCTCGATAAAATAGATGAGAATTATTGGCAAAGTTTGGGGAACAAACTTGAAATATAATAGGCAAGGAATTAAATTGCAAGTGTGTTATGGTTAATTACAAATTATTGGAATATTTATAATAGCTCCATAATTAATAGGAGGATATATTATAAAGAGAAATCACCATGTGAATTTCCTCGATTTAAATAGATCAAAAGATCTATGCAATTTATTTAGTTAAGTTGAAAAAAATTAATGATATGATGGCGTGATGAAATGATGCAATGCACAAATAAAATAGAGCAAGCAAATAAAACACACGGTGAAGCTCGGAATAGCTGGAAGTCTTCTGGAGCATCGGTCTTGGGGCGTCACATAGCATGAATAAAAGACATTTATCATCATATAAGGAGATATAAATAACAACTTTATTATTGCCTCTAGGGCATATTTTCTTCAGTGACAGCCACCGAAATGGGTCGCCGTTAAGCTATTGGGTGTTGGTTTTGGATCCGATGCCGCTAACAGCCCCGACCAATGATGATATTCCACATGTCATTTTCTCATTCGCAAATGGAACCACGCATCAACTATGTGTTATGATAGGTGTCGCCCATCCAACGGAAGATACACGCCAATGAAACTATGACATGTGGCACGACCCAATAGTGGCTCATTTAGATAAAAAGGTCGGCCCAGTCAAAGTTAGCTTGCCGACCTATTTACGACCTGCTTACACAAGGCCCATTTACAAGCACGGTCCGTACGACCCGTAAGAATAGTGTGAATTCAGCCCGTCACCTGCCCGTTGTGGATTTGTCATCATTGCAGCCCATGGTCACTTCTGGCCCGTTAACAGCCCTTTGTGTATTTGGGCCCAATTATGGCCCACTGTGTTTCTAGCCTATTGAAGGTCCTGGTACATTTGGGCCCATTTGTTGACCAATTATACTTTTGGCCCGTAAACAAACCATGCTAGAATTGGGCCATTTTGCGCCAGGTCTGACTTTTGGCCTGTTAGCAAGCCATTATGTTATGCTTATCCTCCATCAACTTAAATCGATGAGAAGCAATGGATTTAGCATACTACTTATTTGCGTTGAAAAGGATTAGGAAGAGATATAGCGCAAAACTTGTGAAAGTCTTCATGAACCACCGGTAGGATTGGAATGAACGAATGAATTGATATGATAACACCGGAAAGAACTCTTGAGCAAACCACGGTAGAAATTGAAACCGAGTGAAGAACAGAACGGAGCACCGTAAGAATTCAAATTGAACGAAGAAAAGGGAATGAATCGCCGGGAAGAATTAAAATACAAATGAAGCCACTTGATGGTATTTATATACTGGACGACGAGATCACGAACTGACTAGAGAATACTTGGACGAAGCATCAGAAGAATATAGAGATGAACGAAGGGGCATCAATGAAGAATTGTTGGAGGACGAAGTTGAAAACTGAGAACGAAGAAATCTTCTGAAATGATGGCCTTCGGAGGATCACAAAGAAAATAAATCATGAAATGCTTCGGATGGGTAAGAAAAGATTTATTGACGATCGGAATAACTCGAGAGGATAGCATTAAGCTAGAAGCACGAATCTTCATGAGAACGGTCAAGGATTGGAGAGAAACTCTTCTTCGGTCTTCCAATGAGGACGAGGGACACCACCAAAATTATTGAGATACTCCGGAAGAATAAAAAATAGGAGATGTTGAACCAGCGATGAAAAGAATTTGAAAGCGATTTTTGAGAGGCATGTGACTGATGGAATCCATTCTTACATCACACTTTGAAATAATTTGAGAATAACTCTGAAAATATTAGAAGAGTCAGGTAAGATCCTGGAAAAAGACCTGGTGGTTATGAGCCCACAAAAAAGAAACAATGTTGGACAAGATTGCTTGAAAGAGAGATTGCACCGGTTGAATTAAATGGCATGGATGAGGTAATAAAAACCTCGAAATAGCTTGAACGGATTAAGAATGGAAACGTGAATCTTCTGAGATATCTTGTACACTCCGGATATGAATAGACAGGGATGAAGAGCTAATTGAGCTTTGGATAAGAAATTCCAACATGGGAAAAACATGTGAAATAAGAGGAAGAGATATGGTCAACACCAAAGCTTGGATTTAGTCCACCGGAGAAGAAACGAGGACGAAGAATTGTAAACTTGAAGCTTCCTGAGCATCTTCACGAGAAAACACCGGCTAAGAACGTTGCAGGAAAGAATGAAGAGCTTCACATGAATATAATGGATAATTGATTAAGAATTCCGACTCCATAAAGAAAAAGGGGTGGGAGGGTGGGGAAAAACAAAGACAACTCGGGACGAACGAAACAGACACCATTGAGAAAAACCAAGAATTGTCCCTGCACAAATTGAAAGGATCGGGTTAACTTGAAGAGAAACATGCGGGTTGAAAAGAATTTTCATGACAATCTTGATGATCAAGAAGGACTAGCACTCCCATAGAAATATGATAACACCGATTAGGAAAGGTATGGAATAAACACTTGACTTCGAAGCAACTCAAATACACAATCAAAACAAAATGAAGGATTGGCTTTCGAAAGAAGCCGGAACAAACATATGATAGAGCTTTCGTCCAAAGTTTTCGTGATGAGGCCCCCTGGGCACGACGTTACTAAGGACGTTGCATCCCCGAATCAGCATAGCCAAGGATTCATTAAGATGCAACCCCCAGTGTAAAATCGACCGTGACAAACGAACCACTAGACGTTGAACCCCAACCTCATATCATGCATTCGTTGGAATATTACCTAAGAGCTACTTGAATTCCCACCTATTAATTCCTGAAGCTTTCTGGTTATGCAATCTGGTGTTGGGGATACATGGGAAGCACCGTATAACACACAACTAACAAGTCCTACATCCAACTGTATCCATCCGTCAACACATAACCTGTAGCGACCACGGTTCCAATGAACCAAAGTCTCTGTGCTTAGTGTCATCCCTCGATCGGTATGCTGACACACATAGTACTCGAGGATTTATAACAGAGGTTCAATCACACTTTATTACATTGAAAATCCTCGAAGAGGCAATATCCATTACACGATAATGGCTGAAGGCCATCTAAAATGATAAACTGCGGAAGCTATGAAGAGTAGTTGAGTCCATCCAACTCCACGGCAAACATTGAGTGCATGACAACGACATATCGCACCTTAATCCTTGTCTGAAAACTCTGCAACATGATACATTGCAGCCATGTAGGTCAGCACATTGAATATGCTGGCAAGAACACACTGTAATGAAAAAGAGCAAAACCTACAACTACATGCATATTTGGCTGGTGGAGGTTGTACGTTTTATTTTGGCATAAAGCTAGTTTTTCCCAACAACAAAGGAATGTATTTATTTATCTAGTTTGTTAAATTTAATCATGAACAATTGACAATGGTACCCCCATCCCAATCCCAATCCAAAGTCATTATTAACCCAACAAATTAAGTAAAGTGATGAGATCAGTCCATAATTCAAATACCATGATAATCACGATGTCCATAATCGGGGACACGGCTACTCATGAATAGTTTGTACACTATGCAGAGGTTTGTGCACTTTTCCCCACACGACTTGATCTCCTCCGTTTGATTTCTTGCATTGCATGGTGTTTGAGAAACGGATGACCGAGACACAGTCTTTCAAAAGCATTAACTCTTTACCCTGGGTAGACCGTACCACCTATATACGCTACATCTGCTGGTCTACCACTGAAAGAGGTCACACAACATACTCAACTATGCTAGAGCCCATAATGGCATTGTGGCTGCACACGGAAGTTTCTAGGCATGAATGATATATGATCCCTTTGAGCCTGGGTGGCATTCCTTGGACAACACTGGTATATCCCCAGGTGCCCTGACAACCACTGGTACATCCCCAGGGTGCCACAACCAATCCACCCAGATGTGTGTTAAATTTCCACCTTAAAGAAACCCTTAGTTGTAATTGCACTCACAACTTTCATGAAATCACTCATACCAATCCACGTCTAAAAGCATGGCTAAGCAATAAGTAGCAAAGCATAAATTCCCTTGGGTTGATCTTAAGATATTGGGTTCCTACCTCATGAACTACAAAGCGTCATATTAAGTAACCAATCCTACTCATGCAAGTGAGGATAGAACTAATGCAAGAAAACTGGGTATTGGAAAGTATGATCAAAGTATGAACTTGCCTTGCTGACGATCGCTGAAACCTAAAGACTCGTAGTAGCACGCTTCGCACTCCGGAAATTCTATCGCAATCAAACAATAGCATACATAAGCAATCATGCAACAGAATAAAAAAACAGAACTCGAAAGACTTTGAAAACAAATGAATCACTCTTGCAACAGAAAACAATTTATAATAGTACCAAAATTAAGTGAATTTGGCCTTATCAGAAAGTTTAGGTCAAGAGCTTGATTTGCAAAAAGAATCAACTCAAACAGAGTTACGAAACTCAAATTGCGATCAAATGAAGTTCAAACACAAAAATGTTTGAATTAAAAAACTAAAACTTTCAAAAACAACTTTGAGCTATACTACTGGAAAGATAAGATCGAAATGAAGAAATTGGCGTTGGTTTCATCTAATTCTGACTAACGAGTAAAAAGTTACGAGGGTTTGAAGATCAGGGACCGATCTGTAAAAATTCCATCACGGATAAGTCCTTGACGAAAATTATCAGAAAAAGAAAAGACTAATTTGCGAACGTTCGTTTTCTGAGACTAAACAGCGAGCGTTCGCTGAATAATAAAACCAAAGAAAAACCAAAGAAAACTGGAAAAAAATAGATATTGGGTTTTCTAGAAAAAACCGATCTAGGGTTTAAAAAAACCGAAACTAATAAAAAAATTGGCGTCTTAACTACCTCGCGGATCGGGTCCGGCGGGCGGTGGATCGGCGGCGGGCGGCGGCTCCGGCGACTCCGGCGGCGGCGGGGCAAGCGGCGGCGGCGCGGCTAGCGCAGGGCGAGCGGGCGGCTAGGGTTAGTGTTCGGACGCGGGCGACTGGGCCTTTGGGCCTCGGGGCGGTGGCTTATAAAGCCCGTAGGTCGGTTCGCTATTTTTTTAAACGGACGGAGTAAAACAATTAAAAGAAATACCAAACGGAGTCCAAAAATTCCGAAATAAATTTTCACCGTCCTCTAATAATATTTAGGACAAAGTGAACATTTTTCCCGGACCTAAATGATGATCTATGTATAACATTCCAAATTGAAGATTTGGGATGTTACAAACCTACCCCCCTTAAGATGAATCTCGCCCTTGAGATTCGGGTTGGCTAGAAAATAGGAGTGGGTGGTCCTGGCGTAGATCATCCTCTCGTCCCCACATGGCTTTGTCTTCTGTGTGATGGCTCCACTATACTTTGCAGAACTTGATGACTTTGCTGCGGGTAACTCTGCCGGCACACTCAAGAATCTTAACGGGCTTCTCCTCATAGGTCAGGTCGCTCTCTAACTGAATTGCTTCCAGGGGCACTGTATCACGTAACGGAATCTCGGCCATCTCTGCGTGACACTTCTTCAACTTTGATATGTGAAATACATTGTGAACTCCAGACAAAGTCTCGGTCAATTCTAGCTGATAAGCTACTTCTCCTTTGTGAATTCCAAGACCTTGTACGGTCCCACAAATCTTGGTGCCAATTTATCCTTAACTCCGAAACGCTTAACTCCTCGAAGTGGAGATACTCAAAGATACGATCTATCTCCAACTTCATAGGTCACCTCCTTGCGCTTTGTATCGGCATAACTCTTCTGCCTAGACTGGGCTACCTTAAGTCTGCCGCGGATCATCTTGACCTTCTCTTCCGACTCTTTGATCAAGTCGGGTCCAAATAACTGACAGTCTCCAACTTCATCCCACATTAACGGAGTTCTGCATCTTCTTCCGTACAAAGCCTCGAAAGGGGCCATTTGCAAACTGGTTTGATAACTATTGTTGTAAGAAAACTCCGCGTACGGCAAATTATCATCCCAGCTGGATCCATAATCGAGCACACAAGCTCTCAGCATGTCCTCCAGAATCTGATTGACTCTCTCGGTCTGTCCATCTACCTATGGATGAAAGGTTGTACTGAACTCTAGCCTGGTACCTAAAGTCTCGTGCAACTGCTTCCAAAACTTTGAGGTAAACTGTGTTCCTCTATCTGATAGAATGGTCCTCGGAACTCCATGCAGACATACGATCCTGGTCATGTATATATTGGCCAACTTGGCACTCGTGTAAGTGGTCTTCACAGGGATAGAGTGAGCTACTTTTGTCAAACGATCAACTATCACCCAGATAGAATCATACCCTGAACGTGTCCTGGTAGTTCCATGATGAAATCCATTCCAAGCTTATCCCACTTCCATTCGGGTATAGGTAACGGCTGTAATAACCCTGCTGGTTTCTGATGTTCAGCCTTGACTCTCTGACAAACGTCACACACTGCTACATACTCGGCAATGTCCTTCTTCATTCTGGTCCACCAGAAATTTTGCTTCAAATCCACATACATCTTGGTGTTGCCTGAGTGAATGGAATACGGCGAGTCATGTGCCTCCTGGATAATCAGCTTCCTAATCTCGGGATCATTGGGGACATGGATACGCTTTTCAAACCAAAGTGTCTTGTATTCATCCTCATGAAATCCTTCTGCCTTGCCTTCAGCCATTCTTTCCTTTATTTCTGCAATCTCTTTGTCCACCTTCTGGGCTTCTCGAATCCTTCCCAATAATGTGGACTGAATTTCTAATGTGGCAACATAACCTCTAGGGACTATTTCCATATGCAAATCCCTAAGATCATCGACTAACTCCTCGGGTAAACCTCCGGAAATGATTGTGTTAACATAACTCTTGTGGCTTAGGGCATCTGCTACGACATTGGCTTTTCCTGGATGGTAATGCAACCTCATGTCGTAATCCTTTATGAGCTCGAGTCATCTCCTTTTCCTGAGATTCAACTCTTTCTATGTGAAGATATACTTCAAACTCTTATGATCCGCGTATACATTACAACGGTTTCCCATAAGAAAATGTCTCCAGGTTTTGAGTGCGTGCACCACGGCTGCTAACTCCAAATCATGCGTAGCATAATTCAACTCATGTGGTCGAAGTTGGTGTGAAGCGTATGACACAACTCTTCCGTCTTGCATGAGAACACCTCCAAGTCCTTGTCGAGAAGTGTCACAATATACTTGGAAATCCTTGCGTATATCCGGAAGAATCAGCACTGGGGATGTAACCAAACGTTTCTTCAACTCCTGAAAACTGGCCTCACACACTTCGGTCCACTTATACTTAGTCTCCTTCTTTAATAGCTCTGTCATGGGTTTCACAATCTTCGAGAAATTCTTGATAAATCTCCGGTAATATCCTATGAGTCCAAGAAAATTGCGAGTTTCACCAACTGAGGTGGGTGCCTTCCATTGTGTGACTGCCTCAACCTTGGCGGGTTCTACGGATATGTCGTCTCCGGATATGACATGTCCAAGGAATCGAACTTCCTTCAACCAAAACTCACACTTACTGAACTTGGCGTATAACTGATGTTCTCGGAGCTTCTCGAGAACTAAACGCAAATGTTCCTTGTGCTCCTCTTCATTCTTGGAGTATATCAATATGTCATCAATGAATACTACCATAAACTTATCCAAGAATTCCATGAATACCTTGTTCATCATACTCATGAAATAGGAAGGAGCATTAGTCAAACCAAATGACATAACTGTATACTCATAAAGCCCGTACCTTGTGGTAAAAGCTGTCTTGGGTATATCCTGTTCTCGGTTCTTCAGCTGATGATATCCTGATCGCAAATTGATCTTAAAGAATACCCTGGCTCCTTGCAGCTGGTCAAATAGATCGTTGATCATCGGCATTGGGTACTTATTCTTGATTTTAACCTCGTTCAGTGCATGATAGTCAACAACCATTCTTAATGATCCATCCTTCTTCTCGACTAAGAGCAGTGGGGCTCCCCACGGCGATGAACTTGGTCGTATGTAACTCTTATCCATTAAATCTTTGATTTTCTTCTTGATCTCCTCCAGATCATTAGCGGGCATCCGGTATGGTCTCTTAGATATTGGTCCAGTGCCGGGTAATAGTTCAATTAAGAACTCTATGTCCCTATCCGTGGCATGCCGGACAACTCTTCCGGGAATATGTCCGGGTAATCCTTAACAACTGGCACTTCCTCCTGAACAACTCTCGTGGGTGCATTGACATGCACTTTCCTGGGTGTGTGCCTCGGTGCATACTTGATCCTTTTTCCTTCCGGGGTGGTGAGAAGAATTGATCTATTGGCGCAATCCATGTTTCCTACAAACTTGGATACCCAATCCATTCCTATGATCACATCCAAACCTTGGGATTCCAAAAGAATGAGATCTGTGGGAAATACATGTCTTCCAATAGTCAATGGCTCTTGGTAGCATCCATGGCTTGCCATATACTCTGCTCCAGGGGAACTTACTAACATGGGCGTCCTAAGGGCAACGGTGGGCAACTTATATTTTTCCACAAAACCCCTTGATATGTATGAATGTGATGCACAAGTGTAAAAAAGAACAAGGGCAGTAAATGCATTAATCAAAAACTTATCGACTACTGCGTCGGGCTGCTCGTCAATCTCCTCCACATTGACGTGGTTCACTTGTCCTCTAGAGAACGGGTTGGACTTATTTCCTGAGCTTCCATTACCATTCCCATTCTTCGACTCGGGACATTGCTTGGCGTAATGTCCGGTCTTCCCACACTTGAAACAAGTCACGTGGCTTAGATCCTTCTTGGCAGGGGTTGAGGGAGTGGAACGATTCTGATTGTTGCTTCTTCCATTCCCATTGCCATTCCTAGCACCACTGTGGTTGTGTGCATTCCCTCCATTATTAGAATGGCTTCCATGGTTATGGGTGGGATGGTTGTGTCCTCCTGAGTATGGGGTATAGAGGGGCTTTTGCTGGGCTCCAGAGTTAAACTTCCCCGCTCCATACTTTCTCTTGCGGTTGTCAATCTGTTATTGCTTTCCCTCCAGCATAATACCTTTGTCCACTAGCTCTTGGTAGTTGTTGTAGGTTGCTAGCATCAGCTGCATACTCATCTCATCATTGAGTCCATCTAGAAACTTCTCCTGCTTTGCGGCGTCAGTGGACACATCATCTGGCGTGTAGCAAGCTAACTGCCTAAAGTCATCCACATACTGCCCCATAGTATGGTTTCCTTGGTGCAAGTTGCGAAACCCACGCTTCTTCAGGCTCATGGCTCCTGCTTAGACATGTGATGTGCGAAAAGCTTGCTGAAACTGATCCCAAGTAATCACAGCAAGTGGGTAGGTGGTGAAGGAAATATGCCCTAGAGGCAATAATAAAGTTGTTATTTATATTTCCTTATATCATGATAAATGTTTATTATTCATGCTAGAATTGTATTAACCGGAAACTTAGTACATGTGTGAATACATAGACAAAACAGAGTGTCCCTAGTATGCCTCTACTAGACTAGCTCATTGATCAAAGATGGTTATGTTTCCTAACCATAGACATGAGTTGTCAGTTAATCAACGGGATCACATCATTAGGAGAATGATGTTATGGACAAGACCCATCCGTTAGCTTAGCACTATGATCGTTTAGTTTTACTGCTATTGCTTTCTTCATGACTTACACATGTTCCTATGACTATGAGATTATGCAACTCCCGAATACCATAGGAACACCTTGTGTGCTATCAAACGTCACAACGTAACTGGGTGATCATAAAGATGCTCTACAGGTGTCTCCGAAAGTGTTCGTGGTGTTGGCATAGATCAAGACTAGGATTTGTCACTCCGAGTGTCGAAGAGGTATCTCTGGGCCCTCTCGGTAATGCACATCATAATAAGCCTTGCAAGCAAAAGACTAATGAGTTAGTCACGAGATGATGTATTACGGAACGAGTAAAGAGACTTGCCGGTAACGAGATTGAACTAGGTATAGAGATACCTACGATCGAATCTCGGGCAAGTAACATACCAATGACGAAAGGAACAACGTATGTTGTTATGCGGTTTGACCGATAAAGATCTTCGTAGAATATGTAGGAGCCAATATGAGCATCCAGGTCTTGCTATTGGTTATTGACCGGAGATGAGTCTCGGTCATGTCTACATAGTTCTCGAACCCGTAGGGTCCGCACGCTTAACGTTTGATGACGATCGGTATTATGAGTTTATGAGTTTTGATGTACCGAAGGAGTTCGGAGTCCCGGATGAGATTGGGGACCTGACGAGGAGTCTCGAAATGGTCAAGAAGTAAAGATCGATATATTGGACGACTATATTCTGACATCGGAAAGGTTCCGAGTTATTCGGGTATTTTTCGGAGTATATGAGCCTTATTGGGCCATACGGGAATAGAGGAGAAAGGCGAAAAGGAAGGAGGCGCGCCCCCCTCTGGTCCGAATTGGACAAGGGGTGCAACCCTCTTTTCCTTCTCCCTCTCCACCTCTTTCCTTCTCTCCTGCTCCGCAAAGGAAAGGGGAATCCTACTAGGACTTGGGAGTCCTAGCAGGACTCCCCACAGTTGGCGCGCCCCCTCTAGGGCCGGCCTCTCCCTTGCTCCTTTATATACGGGGGCAGGGGGGCACCCTAGGACACACAAGTTGAATTGTTTTAGCCGTGTGCGGTGCCCCTCTCCACAGATACACACATCAATCATACTGTTGCAGTGCTTAGGCGAAGCCCTGCGCCGGTAGATACATCATATCTGTCACCACGCCGTCGTGCTGGCAAAACTCTCTCGTGAAGCTCAACTGGATCAAGAGCTCGTGGGACGTCATCAAGCTGAACGTGTGCTGAACGCGGAGGTGACATACGTTCGGTGCTTGATCGGTTGGATCGCGAAGAAGTTCGACTACATCAACCGCGTCACTTGACGCTTCCGCTCCCGGTCTACGAGGGTACATAGACACACTCCCCCCCTCGTTGCTATGCATCTAGTAGATAGATCTTGCGTGATCGTAGGAAAATTTTGAAAATACTACGTTTCCCAACAGTGGCATCATGAGCCAGGTCTATGCAAAAATGATATGCATGAGTAGAACACAATGAGTTGTGGGCGATACTAGTCATACTGCTTACCAGCATGTCATACTTTGCTTCGGCGGTATTGTGAGATGAAGCGGCCCAGACCGACATTACGCGTACGCTTACGCGAGACTGGTTTCACCGTTATGAGAACTCGTTGCTTAAAGGTGACTGGCGGGTGTCTCTCTCTCTCACTTTAGCTGAATCAAGTGTGGCTACGCCCGGTCCTTGTGAAGGTTAAAACAACACATACTTGACGAAACATCGTTGTGGTTTTGTATGCGTAGGTAAGAACGGTTCTTGCTAAGCCCATAGCAGCCACGTAAAACTTGCAACAACAAAGTAGAGGACGTCCAACTTGTTTTTGCAGGGCATGTTGTGATGTGATATGGTCAAGACATGATAAGATATACGGTTTTGTATGAGATGATCATGTTTTGTAAAGTTATCGGCAACTGGCAGGAGCCATATGGTTGTCTTTTTATTGTATGAAATGCAATCACCATGTATTTGCTTTACTTTATCACTAAGCGGTAGCGATAGTCATAGAAGCAATAGTTGGCGAGACGACAACGATGCTACGATGGAGATCAAGGTGTCGCGCCGGTGACGAAGGTGATCATGACGGTGCTTTGGAGATGGAGATCAAAAGCACAAGATGATGATGGCCATATCATGTCACATATTTTGATTGCATGTGATGTTTATCTTATTATGCTTCTTATTTTGCTTAGTTTGACGGTAACATTATAAGATGACCCCTTACTAAATTTCAAGGTATAAGTGTTCTCCCTGAGTATGCACCGTTGCAAAAGTTCGTCGTGCCGAGACACCACGTGATGATCGGGTGTGATAAGCTCTACGTTCAAATACAACGGGTGTAAGCTAGTTTTGCACACGCAGAATACTCGGGTTAAACTTGACGAGCCTAGCATATGTAGATATGGCCTCGGAACACTGGAGACCAAAAGGTCGAGCGTGAATCATATAGTAGATATGATCAACATAAGATGTTCACCATTGAAACTACTCCATCTCACGTGATGATCGGACATGGTTTAGTTGATTTGGATCACGTGATCATTTAGATGACTAGAGGGATGTCTATCTAAGTGGGAGTTCTTAAGTAATATGATTAAATTGAACTTTAATTTATCATGGACTTAGTCCTCGTAGTATTAGCATATCTATGTTGTAGATCAATAGCTCACGATGTTGCTCCCCGTTTATTTTTTATATGTTCCTAGAGATAACTAAGTTGAAAGATGTTAGTAGCAATGATGCGGAATTGTTTCATGATCTGAGGATTATCCTCATTGCTGCACAGAGAATTATATCCTTGATGCACCGCTAGGTGACAGACCTATTGCAGGAGCAGATGTAGACGTTATGAACATTTAGACAAAAGCTCGGTATGATGACTACTTGATAGTTTAAGTGCACCATGCTTTACGTCTTAGAACCGGCACTTCAAATACGTTTTGAACGCCACGGAGCATATAAGATGTTCCAAGAGTTGAAATTAGTATTTCATACTCATGCCCGTGTCGAGAGGTATAAGACTTCTGACAGTACTTTGCCTACAAGATGGAGGAGAATAGCTCAACCAGTGAGCATGTGCTCATATTGTCTGGGTACTACAATTACTTGAATCAAGTGGGAGTTAATCTTCCAGATAAGATAGTAATTGACAAAGTTCTCTAGTCACTATCACCAAGTTAGTAGAACTTCGTGATGAACTATAATATGCAAGGGATGACGAAAGGAATTCTCGAGCTCTTCGCGATGCTGAAGTCGGCGAAGGTAGAAATCATGAAAAAGCATCAAGTGTTGATGGTTAACAAGACCACTTGTTTCAAGTAAAGGGCAAAGGGATAGAAGGGGAACTTCAAGAAGAATGACAAGCAAGTTGTCACTCCCGTGAAGAAACCCAAAGCTAAAACTCAAGCCCGAAACTAAGTGCTTCTACTGCAAAGGAAATGGTCACTGGAAGTGGAACTGCCCTAGATACTTGGCAGATAAGAAGGATGGCAAAGTGAACAAAGGTATATTTTGATATACATATTATTGATGTGTACTTTACTAGTGTTCATAGCAACCCCTGGGTATTTGATACCAGTTCAGTTGCTAAAATTAGTAACTCGAAACGAGAATTGCAGAATGAACAGAGACTAGTTAAAGGTGAAGTGACGATGTGTGTTGGAAGTGGTTCCAAGATTGATATGATCATCATCGCACACTCCCTATACTTTCGGGATTAGTGTAAAACCTAAATAAATGTTATTTGGCATTTGCGTTGAGCATGGATATGATTTGATCATATTTGTTGCAATACGGTTATTCATTTAAAGTCATAGAATACTTGTTATTCTGTTTACATGAATAAAACCTTCGATGGTCATACACCCAATGAAAATAGTTTGTTGGATCTCGATCGTGGTGATACACATATGCATAATATTGAAGCCAAAAGATGCAATGTTAATAATGATAGTGCAACTTATTTGTGGCACTGCCGTTTAGGTCATAATGGTGTAAAGCGCATGAAGAAACTCCATAGTGATGGACTTTTGGTATCACTTGATTATGAATCACTTGGTGCTTGCGAACCATGCCTCATGGGCAAGATGACTAAAACTCCGTTCTCCGGAACAATGGAGCAAGCAACAGATTTGTTGGAGATCATACATACAGATGTATGTGGACCAATGAGTGTTGAAGCTCGCGGCGGGTATCGTTATTTTTTGACCTTCACTGATGATTTGAGCAGATATGGGTATATCTACTTAGTGAAGCATAAGTCTGAAACATTTGAAAAGTTCAAAGAATTTCAGAGTGAAGTGGAGAATTATCGTAACAAGAAAATAAGAGTTTCTACGATATGATCGTAGAGGTAAAATATTTGAGTTAGCGAGTTTGGCCTTCAGTAAAAACAATGTGAAATAGTTTCACTACTCACGCCACATGGAACACCACAGTGTAATGGTGTGTCCGAACGTCATAACCGTACTTTATTAGATATGGTGCGATCGATGATGTCTCTTACCGATCTACCACTATCGCTTTTGGGGTTATGCATTAGAGACAGCTACATTCACGTTAAATAGGGCACCATCTAAATCCATGGAGATGACACCGTATGAACTGTGGTTTGACAAGAAACCTAAGCTGTCATTTCTTTAAGTTTGGGATGCTTATGTGAAAAAGTTTCAACATGATAAGCCCGAACCCAAATCGGAGAAGTAAATCTTCATAGGATACCCAAAAGAAACTGTTGGGTACACCTTCTATCACAGATCCGAAGGCAAGGTCTTTGTTGCTAAGAGTGGATCCTTTCTAGAGAAGGAGTTTCTCTCGAAAGAAGTGAGTGGGAGGAAAGTAGAACTTGATGAGGTAATTGTACCTTCTCCCGAATTGGAAAGTGGAACATCACAGAAACTAGTTCCAGTGATTCCTACACCAATTAGTGAGGAAGCTAATGATGATGATCATGAAACCTTGGATCAAGTTACTACTGAACTTCTTAGATCAACCAGAGTACGTTCCGCGCCAAAGTGGTACGGCAACCCGGTTCTGGAAGTCATGTTACTAGACCATGATGAACCTACGAACTATGAGGAAGCAACGATGAGCCCAAATTCCGCAAAATGGCTTGAGGCCATGATCTGAGATGGGATCCATGTATGAGAACAAAGTGTGGACTTTGGTTGACTTGCCCGATGATCGGCAAGCCATCGAAAATAAATGGATCTTCAAGAGGAAGACCGACGCTGACGGTAAAGTTACTGTTTACAAAGCTCGACTTGTTGCAAAAGGTTCTCGACAAGTTCAAGGTGTTGACTACGATGAGACTTTCTCACCCGTAGCGATGCTTAAGTCTGTCCGAATCATGTTAGCAATTGCCGCATTTTATGAAATCTGGCAAATGGATAACAAAACTGCATCCTTTAATGGATTTATTAAAGAAGACTTGTATATGATGCAACCAGAAGGTTTTGTCAATCCTAAAGGTGCTAACAAAATGTGAAGCTCCAGCGATCCATCTATGGACTGGTGCAAGCATCTCGGAGTTGGAATATACGCTTTGATAAGTTGATCAAAGCATATAGATTTATACAGACTTGCGGTGAATCCTGTATTTACAAGAAGTGAGTGGGAGCACTACAACCTTTCTGATAAGTATATGTGAATGACATATTGTCGATCGGAAATGATGTAGAATTTTCTGGAAAGCATAAAGGAGTGTTTGAAAGGAGTTTTTCAAAGAAAGACCTTGGTGAAGCTGCTTACATATTGGGCATCAAGATCTATAGAGATAGATCAAGACGCTTGATAAGACTTTCGATGAGTACATACCTTGATAAGATGTTGAAGTAGTTCAAAATGGATCAGTCAAAGAAGAAGTTCCTGCCTGACTTGTAAGGTGTGAAGTTGAGTAAGACTCAAAGCCAGACCACGGCAGAAAAATATAGAGATAATGAAAGTCATTCCCTATGCCTCAGCCATAGGTTCTATAAAGTATACCATGCTGTGTACCAAACATGTTGTGTACCTTGCCATGAGTTTGTCAAGGGGGTACAATAGTGATCCAGGAGTAGATCACTGTACAGTGGTCAAAATTATCCTTAGTAACTGGATGACTAAGCAAATGTTTCTCGATTATGGAGGTGATAAAGAGTTCTCGTAAAAGGTTACGCCGATGCAAGCTTTGACACTAAATCCAGATGACTCTAAGTATCAATCTGGATGCGTATTGAAAGTGGGAGCAATTAGCTAGAGTAGCTCTATGTAGAGCATTGTAGACATAGAAATTTGCGAAATACATATGGATCTGAATGTGACAGACCCGTTGACTAAACTTCTCTCACAAGCAAAACATGATCACACCTTGGGTATTAATCACATAGCAATGTGAACTAGATTATTGACTCTAGTAAACCCTTTGGGTGTTGGTCACATGGCGATGTGAACTATGGGTGTTATTCACATAACGATGTGAACTATCGATATTAAATCACATGGCAATGTGAGCTAGATTATTGACTCTAGTGCAAGTGGGAGACTGAAGGAAATATGCCCTAGAGGCAATAATAAAGTTGTTATTTATATTTCCTTATATCATGATAAATGTTTATTATTCATGCTAGAATTGTATTAACCGGAAACTTAGTACATGTGTGAATACATAGACAAAACAGAGTGTCCCTAGTATGCCTCTACTAGACTAGCTCATTGATCAAAGATGGTTATGTTTCCTAACCATAGACATGAGTTGTCATTTGATCAATGGGATCACATCATTAGGAGAATGATGTGATGGACAAGACCCATCCGTTAGCTTAGCACTATGATCGTTTAGTTTTACTGCTATTGCTTTCTTCATGACTTACACATGTTCCTATGCCTATGAGATTATGCAACTCCCGAATAGCGTAGGAACACCTTGTGTGCTATCAAACGTCACAACATAACTGGGTGATCATAAAGATGCTCTACAGGTGTCTCCGAAAGTGTTCGTGGTGTTGGCATAGATCAAGACTAGGATTTGTCACTCCGAGTGTCGGAGAGGTATCTCTGGGCCCTCTCGGTAATGCACATCATAATAAGCCTTGCAAGCAAAAGACTAATGAGTTAGTCACGAGATGATGTATTACAGAACAAATAAAGAGACTTGCCGGTAACGAGATTGAACTAGGTATAGAGATACTGACGATCGAATCTCGGGCAAGTAACATACCAATGACAAAAGGAACAATGTATGTTGTTATGCGGTTTGACCGATAAAGATCTTCGTAGAATATGTAGGAGCCAATATGAGCATCCAGGTTCCGCTATTGGTTATTGACCGGAGATGAGTCTCGGTCATGTCCACATAGTTCTCGAACCCGTAGGGTCCGCACGCTTAACGTTTGATGACGATCGGTATTATGAGTTTATGAGTTTTGATGTACCGAAGGAGTTCGGAGTCCCGGATGAGACCGGGGACATGACAAGGAGTCTCGAAATGGCCGAGACGTAAAGATCGATATATTGGACGACTATATTCGGACATCGGAAAGGTTCCGAGTGATTCGGGTATTTTTCGGAGTATATGGGCCTTATTGGGCCATACGGGAATAGAGGAGAAAGGCCAAAAGGAAGGAGGCGCCCCCCTCTGGTCCGAATTGGACAAGGGGTGCAGCCCCCTTTTCCTTCTCCCTCTCCACCCCTTTCCTTCTCTCCTACTCCGAAAAGGAAAGGGGAATCCTACTAGGACTTGGGAGTCCTAGTAGGACTCCCCACACTTGGCGCGCCCCCTCTAGGGCCGGCCTCTCCCTTGCTCCTTTATATACGGGGGCAGGGGGGCACCCTAGGACACACAAGTTGAATTATTTTAGCCGTGTGCGGTGCCCCTCTCCATAGAAACACACCTCGGTCATACCGTTGCAGTGCTTAGGCGAAGCCCTGCGCCGGTAGATACATCATATCTGTCACCACGCCGTCGTGCTGGCGAAACTCTCCCGTGAAGCTCAACTAGATCAAGAGCTCGTGGGACGTCATCAAGGTGAACGTGTGCTGAACACGGAGGTGCCATACGTTCGGCGCTTGATCGGTTGGATCGCAAAGAAGTTCGACTACATCAACCGCGTCACTTGACGCTTCCGCTCCCGGTCTACGAGGGTACGTAGACACACTCTCCCCCTCGTTGCTATGCATCTAGTAGATAGATCTTGCGTGATCGTAGGAAAATTTTGAAAATACTACGTTTCCCAACAGTTGGTGGTGTAGTTCTCCCACCAAGCGGCTGCTGGTCCCTCAAGCTGATGTGCAGAAAAATGCACTCTCTCTGCATCAGTGCATCCTGAAGTGGCTAGCTCTCTGTCCATCTTACGGAGCCAGTCATATGCAACTATAGGCTCGATGCTACTAGAGAACACCAGTGGTTGCAACCTTAGGAATCAGGTCAAGTTGTCATGGGGTGGTGGAGGTGGGTTGTCGTTGTTGTTCTGATTCTGGACAAGAAGTTGCATCAAACTGTTCTGCTACTGGATCAACTAGGTGAACTCAGGGGGAAACTTAAATCCGGGTTCACGTCTCGGAGGCATCTGAGGGGTTTAGAGGGGAGAGAGTAGAATAGAATGAGGTCTAGGGAAATCACTACCCATATGCACATGAGACAAACAATTTCATATCATATCACTCAGTTCAAACAAGAGCAAACAAAGATCCTATTACAAAGCTAGCGAACGATTCTAACTACTCGAATTTATACTAATGATTACAGGGTGGTCATCTAATCACTGTTATCTGAAGACTCCATGATATCTGCTCCAGCTTCGTCTTCATAGTCACTTTCATCACTGTCGGTGTCGTATATCAGAATGTAGTTCTCCATGGTAATTCCTATCTCCAGTTCTGGCTTCACTGTGCCAGTTCCAACCTTCTTCGTCAGCGCTTCATTCTGCTCCATTAGTACGGCGATTTCTTCTTCGTATCCATCACAGACTGTCTTGAGTTCTTCTTCTAGCTCCACATTCTGAGTTATCACCATGTTGGTCTTCTGCATAAGTGCGCACATCTGATTCTCGTAGCGTCGAATATGTTGTTCCATCTCCTGGATGTATGCTGCAATGGATCCGTCCTTCTTGGTGTGAAGCATCTCCCATTGCTGGTCTCGACGTCCACAAATCTGGTAGATGGTGTCTTCAAGGTCCTTGTTGTAGACTTCACATATGCGTCCAAATGTGATGTGAGTTGCCATACTCTTTCCCAAGCTCCATATCGGTGCGTCAAATTCTAGCTCCAGTGGCTCCATGAATGGTGCAATAGTTCTCCCAGGTACACTAACTTTGACCTTCCAGCATTCCTCTTCCGGTGATGTTGCGTAGAGATCTCCAGTGATACTTGGTATTCCAATGTGCAAGTATCTAGTGATTTCCTTCAAGTGCTTTCCGAATGGGGTGTCATCGTCTAGTTGAGTGAACTTGCTTACTGGGTCCGACATCTATGGAGAAGAAATGGAGAAGAATTAGAATGAGTAGAGAAGAAGTAGAGTGAAGGAAAAGAACATCCTATGGATTATCCTAGTGGTCGCGTCCTATAGTCAACGTGTGCTCTGATACCATCTTGTAGCGACCATGGTTCCAATGAACCGAAGTCTCTGTGCTCAATGTCATCGCAGGGTCGATATGCTGACACACGCAATACTCGAGGATTTATAACATAGGTTCAATCACACTTTATTACATCGAAAATCCTCGAAGAGGCAATATCCATTACACGGCAATGGCTGAAGGCCATCTAAAATGATAAACTGCGGAAGTTATGAAGAGTAGTTGAGTCCATCCAACTCCATGGCAAACATTGTGTGCATGACAACGACCTATCACACCTTAATCCTCGTCTGAAAACAATGCAACATGATATGTTGCAGCCATGTAGGTCAGCACATTGAATATGCTGGCAAGAACACACTGTAATGATAAAGAGCAAAACCTACAACTACATGCATATTTGGCTGGTGGAGGCTGTATGGTTTATTTTTGCGTAAAGCTAGTTTTTCCCTACAACAAAGGAATGTATTTATTTATCTACTTTGTTAAATTTAATCATGAACAATTGAGAATTGTACCTCCATCTCAATCCCAATCCAAAAAGTCATTATTAACCCAACAAATTAAGTAAAGTGATGAGATCAGTTCATAATTCAAATACCAGGATACTCAAGATGTCCATAATCGGGGACACGGCTACTCATGAATAGTTTGTACACTCTGCAGAGGTTTGTGCACTTTTCCCCACATGACTCTGATGTCTACTACGCAACCTTCTTCTTGTAGACGTTGTTGGGCCTCCAAGTGCAGAGGTTTGTAGGACAGTAGCAAATTTCCCTCAAGTGGATGACCTAAGGTTTATCAATCTGTGGGAGGCGTAGGATGAAGATGGTATCTCTCAAGCAACCCTGCAACCAAATAACAAAGAGTCTCTTGTGTCCCCAACACACCCAATACAATGGTAAATTGTATAGGTGCACTAGTTCGGCGAAGAGATGGTGATACAAGTGCAATATGGATGGTAGATATAGGTTCTTGTAATAAGAAAATATAAAAACAGCAAGGTAGCAAGTGGTAAACGTGAGCATAAACGGTGTTGCAATGATAGGAAACAAGGTCTAAGGTTCATACTTTCACTAGTGCAAGTTCTCTCAACAAGGATAACATAATTGGATCATATTACTAGCCCTCAACAAAAGAGTCACTCCAAAGTCACTAATAGCGGAGAACAAACGAAGAGATTATGGTAGGGTACGAAACCACCTCAAAGTTACTCTTTCTGATCGATCTATTCAAGAATCCGTAGTAACGTTCAATCTATCATAGAGTTCGTACTAGAGTAACACCTTAAGACACAAATCAATAAAAACCCTAATGTCACCTAGATACTCCATTGTCACCTCAAGTATCCGTGGGCATGATTATATGATATGCATCACACAATCTCAGAAACATCTATTCAACCAACACAAAGTACATCAAAGAGTGCCCCAAAGTTTCTACCGGAATGTCAAGACGAAAACGTGTGCCAACCCCTATGCATAGATTCCCGAGGTCACGGAACCCGCAAGTTGATCACCAAAACATACATCAAGTGGATCACATGATATCCCATTGTCACCATAGATAAGCACGTGCAAGACATACATCAAGTGTTCTCAAATCCTTAAAGACTCAATCTGATAAGATAACTTCAAAGGGAAAACTCAATCCATTACAAGAGGGTAGAGGGGCAGAAGCATTATAAGATCCAACTAGAATAGCAAAGCTCGCGATACATCAAGATCGTGCCATCTCAAGAACACGAGAGAGAGAGAGTTCAAACACATAGCTACTGGTACATACCCTCAACCCCGAGGGTGGACTACTCCCTCCTCGTCATGGAGAGCGCCGAGATGATGAAGATGGCCACCGGTGAGGGTTCCCCCCTCCGACAGGGTGCCGGAACAGGGTCTAGATTGGTTTTCGGTGGCTACAGAGGCTTTCGGCGGCAGAACTCCCGATCTAGGTTAATTTCCGAAGGTTTCAGTATTTATAGGAATTTTTGGCGTAGGTCCCACGTCAGGGGGCTTCTGGGCTGTCCATGAGATACGAGGGCGCGTCCCCCACCCTCGTGGGCAGCCCGTGGCTCTCCTGGCCCAACTCTTTTACTTCGGGGGCCTCTTTTGGTCCAGAAAAAATCATAAAAAATTGGTACGTCAATTGGACTCCGTTTGATATTCCTTGTCTGTAAAACCCTAAAACAGGAGAAAAACAGAAACTGCACTGGGCTCTAGGTTAATAGGTTAGTCCCAAAAATCATATAAAAATGTATATAAAAGCCCATAAGACATCCTAGAAGGATAATATAATAGCATGGAACAATAAAAAGTTATAGATATGTTGGAGACGTATCAGACTCGATCTCCTCCGTTTGATTTCTCGCACTACATGGTGTTTGAGAAACGAATGACCGAGACATAGTCTTTCAGAAGCATTAACTCTTTACCCTGGGTAGACCGTACCACCTATATCCGCTACATCTGCTAGTCTACCACTGAAAGAGGTCTGATACGTCTCCAACGTATCTATAATTTTTGATTGTTCCATGCTATTATATTATCCTTCTAGGATGTTTTATGGGCTTTTATATACACTTTTATATGATTTTTGGGACTAACGTATTAATCCAGAGCCCAGTGCCAGTTTCTGTTTTTCTCCTGTTTTAGAGTATCGCCAAAAAGGAATATCAAACGGAGCCCAATTGACCTAAAACTCAACGGAGGACGTTTTTGGACCAGAAGAAGCCCAGAGAGTACCAGAGGAGGACCAGAAGGTCCACGGGCTGCCCACGAGGGTGGGGGGCGCGTGCCCCCTGGGCGCGCCCCCTGCCTCATGGACAGCCCGGAGACCCCCTTTACTTGCCCCTGACTCCAACACCTCCTATATATACTGAAACCTCTGGAAAATGACCTAGATCGGGAGTTCCGCTGCCGAAAACCGCTGTTGCCACCGAAAACCAATCTAGACCCGTTCCGGCACCCTGCCAGAGGGGGGAATCCATCTCCGGTGGCCATCTTCATCATCCCGGCGCTCTGCATGATGAGGAGGAAGTAGTTCACCCTCGGGGCTGAAGGTATGTACTAGTAGCTATGCGTTTGATCTCTCTCTCTCTCTCTCTCTCTCTCTCTCTCTCTCTCTCTCGTTCTTGAGATGGCATGATCTTGATGTATCGCGAGCTTTGCTATTATAGTTGGATCTATTGATGTTTCTCCCCCTCTACTCTCTTGTAATGGATTGAGTTTTCCCTTTGAAGTTATCTTATCGGATTGAGTCTTTAAGGATTTGAGAACACTTGATGTATGTCTTGCATGTGCTTATCTGTGGTGACAATGGGATATCACGTGATCTACTTGATGTATGTTTTGGTGATCAAATTGCGGGTTCCGTGACCTTGGGAATCTATGCATAGGGGTTGGCACACGTTTTTGTCTTGACCCTCCGGTAGAAACTTTGGGGCACTCTTTGAAGTACTTTGTGTTGGTTGAATAGATGAATCTGAGATTGTGTGATGCATATCGTATAATCATGCCCACGGATACTTGAGGTGACAATGGAGTATCTAGGTGACATTAGGGTTTTGGTTGATTTGTGTCTTTAGGTGTTATTCTAGTACAAACTCTAAGATAGATCGAACAGAAAGAATAGCTTCGAGCTATTTTACTACGGACTCTTGAATAGATCGATCACAAAGAATAACTTTGAGGTGGTTTCCTACCCCTACCATGATCTCTTCGTTTGTTCTCCGCTATTAGTGACTTTGGAGTGACTCTTTGTTGCATGTTGAGGGATAGTTATATGATCCAGTTATGTTATCCTTGTTGAGAGAACTTGCACTAGTGAAAGTATGAACCCTAGGCCTTGTTTTCTAGCATTGCAACACCGTTTATGCTCACTTTTATCACTTAGTTACCTTGCTGTTTTTATATTATCAGTTTACAAAAACCTATATCTACCATCCATATTGCACTTGTATCACCATATCTTCGCCGAACTAGTGCACCTATACAATTTACCATTGTATTGGGTGTGTTGGGGACACAAGAGACTCTTTGTTATTTGGTTGCAGGGTTGCTTGAGAGAGACCATCTTCATCCTATGCCTCCCATGGATTGATAAACCTTAGGTCATCCACTTGAGGGAAATTTGCTACTATCCTACAAACCTCTGCACTTGGAGGCCCAACAATGTCTACAAGAAGAAGGTTGTGTAGTAGACATCAAGCTCTTTTCTCGCGCCGTTGCCGGGGAGGTTAGTGGTTGAAGGTATATCTTTAGATCTTGCAATCGAATCTTTTAGTTTCTTGTTTTATCACTAGTTTAGTTTATAAAAGAAAACTACAAAAAATGGAATTAAGGTTACCTCATATGCTTCATCATTTTAATATCTTTCGTGAAAATGATGGGAAGGGAAATTATGCTCAAGTACTAGAAGAAGAATTACATAGAATGCTTGGCATAAAATATGTGCATGATGAGCATGATTGCAATGTTGTTAGTGTGAATCCTTTGAATATCCATGATGCTAATGATATGCAAAGCCACAAGCTTGGGGATGCTATGTTTGAGGAAGATGATATTTTTAGTCCCCCAAGCTTTGATGAGAAAACTTATTTTTTTGTTAGCATGCCTCCTATTTATGATGATAATATTTATGAAAGTGGATTTGGAGAGTTCATGACTTTACTTAGTGATGAATCCACTATTTTGAAAGAGGTTCCAATTGAATATGAGAACAAAGTTGCTATCTATGATGATTATTGTGATGACTTGTATGCTATTAAGAATAATGACAACCATGAAACTTGTCATCATGATTTTAGTTTTCAATTGGATCATGCTTCACATGATAGTTATTTTGTTGAGTTTGCTCCCACTACTATTGATGAAAGGATCGATATGGTTGACTAGAGGGGGGGGGGTGAATAGGCAACTAACAATTTTAGCTTTTCTTTACCACTTTAAATTAAGCGTCAAAGTAAGTTGTCTAGATAAGTTACTAAGATGACAACTAGAGGAAAGTAAAGAACACAACTTCACAAGCAGGCTATATAAGATAAACAAGTAAAGCTTGCACAAGTAAAGGATAGAAATAACCACAAGTGGAGAAGGTGGAGACGAGGATGTGTTATCAAAGTTCCTTCCCTTTGAGGGGAAGTACGTCTCCGTTGGAGCGGTGTGGAGGCACATTGCTCCCCAAGAAGCCACTAGGGCCACCGTATTCTCCTCACGCCCTCACACAATGCAAGGTGCCGTGAATCCACTAGTGGTGCCCTTGAAGGCGGTAACCGAACCTTTACAAACAAGGTTGGGGCTCTCTCCACAACTTAATTGGAGGCTCCCAACGAAACCCCGGAGCTTCACCACAATGGAATGTGGCTCCAAAGTGACCTCTTCCGTCTAGGGTGCTCAAACACCCAAGAGTAACAAAATCCACACAAGAAAGTATGGGGGAATCAAGTTTCCTTTGGTGGAAGTGTAGATCTAGGTCTCCTCCTTCAATCCCTAGCAAATCAACAAGTTTGGTTGGCTAGGGAGAGAGATCGGGCAAGAAAGCTTCAAAGGCATTAATGGTGGAGAGAGAGAGGCAAGAGATAAGATGGAGGTGGGAGAAGGGCCTCCTTAAATAGGATCACCAACAATCCAACTGTTATGTGCAGAATTGCATAGGACCGGTACTTCCGCTCACCCAACCGGTAGTACCGGTGAGTGAAGGAACCTGCGCCCATGGCACCAAGGCGGTACTTCCGGTGACGCACCCGGCAGTACCGGTCTTCCGGAGAAAACCGGAACTACCGCCCCACCCCCGGTCAACTACCGCTTTGAGACCAGAAGGTTTCAAGCAGGGGCGGTAGTTGGGACGGTGGTTGGGCCGAAACTACCGCCAGGCAGGTAGTTTCTGTGTGATGGCAGTCAGAGCGGTACTACCGCCCTGAGCACTGGTAGTACCGGTTTCGTTAAGAGAACACCGGTACTTCCGGGCCACCACCGGTCTACCACCGCACCCAATACAGAAGGTATCACCTCTGAGCGGTACTTGGGGCGGTGGTTCGACCGGAACTACCGGCCACCGGTACAACCGCCTACAACGGCGGTACTACCGCTGTAGAGGAAACTACACATAAAGAAGAATCAAAGGGGACCTCTCTCTCTCCACGAACGGAGGCAATATCGTGGGTGCAAAGTATCTGTGTACGTGACTTGATTCACCCATTACCTTCCGATGTAGGTTCCCTCTTAATAGTACGGATTTCCTATGACCAAGCGAAACAAAAAGGCATCAGAACATCCGTCTTTGATCTTTTCCTTAAAGAGGGAAGGCCTAACCGTCTTGTGCCACATGCTATAAACCTGAGTAATATTGACGCACGATTAGTCCACACATGGATTGTCATCATCACCAAAACCTTAGGCAAGATATGCCCTTACAATTGATGATAATAATTTTGCTTATGTGGAGAGTAGTAAAATTTCTATGCAAGTAGATCATGAAAATAATGATTTATGTGCTGGTTATATGGTTGAGTTCATTCATGATGCTACTGAAAATTATTATGAGAGAGGATCATATGCTTCTACATGTTGCAATAATATCAAGTTTCCTTTCTATGTGCTTAAAATCTTAAAGTTATGCTCGTTTTCCCTTCCTATGCTAGTTGATTATCGTTCCCATAAGATGTTTGCTCACAAAATCCCTATGCATAGGTAGTGGGTTAGGCTTAAATGTGTTGGTCATATTCTTCATGATGCTCTCCTTATGTTTCAACTCTTATCTTTTACGCGAGCATCATTGAAATCATCATGCCTAGCTAGGGGCGTTAAATGATAGCGCTTGTTGGGAGGCAACCCAACTCTATTTTTGTTCTTTGCTTTTTGCTTCTATTTAGGAATAAATATTGCATCTAGCTTCTTTTTAGATGTGGTTTTGTGTTTTAATTAGTGTTTGTGCCAAGTAGAACCTTTGGGAAGACTTGTGTGAAGTTTATGCGATCATGCTATAAAAAACAGAAACTTTAGCGGCCACGAGATTAGCTACCATTTTTTTACTGGAGAGTGCTTTTTAGTTGATTCTTTTTGCAGATGATTAATTTATAAATTCCTCACGTCCACCAGTTTATTTCAAAATTGTTAGAGTTACAGAAGTATTTGAAAGTTACAGATTGCTACAGACTGTTCTGTTTTTGACAGATTCTGTTGTTATGTGTTGTTTGCTTATTTTGATGAATCTATGAGTAGTATTGGAGGGTATGAACCATAGATAAGTTGGAATAAAGTAGATATATATTACACCAATATGAATTTAGAATGAGTTCACAACAGTACCTAAGTGGTGGTTTTCTTTTCTTATACTAACGGAGCTTACGAGTTTTCTGTTGAGTTTGTGTTGTGAAGTTTTCAAGTTTTGGGTAAAGATTCGATGGACTATGGAATAAGGAGTGGCAAGAGCCTAAGCTTGGGGATGCCCAAGGCACCCCAAGGTAATATTCAAGGACAACCAAAAGCCGAAGCTTGGGGATGCCCCGGGAAGGCATCCCCTCTTTCGTCTTCGTCTATCGGTAACTTTACTCGATGCTATATTTTTATTCACCACATGATATGTGTTTTGCTTGGAGCGTCATTTTATTTTATTTTATTTTGCTTTGCTTGCTGTTTGAATAATATCCCAAGATCTGACATTCTTAAATGTTATAGAGTCTTCACATAGTTTCATAATTATTCAACTACTCATTGATCTTCACTTATATCTTTTCGAGTAGTTTGTTGGTTGCTCTAGTGCTTCACTTATATCTTTTTAGAGCACGGCGGTGGTTTTATTTTGAAGAAATAGTTGAAATCTCATGCTTCACTTATATTATTTTGAGAGTCTTTTAGAACACCATGGTAATGTGCTTTGGTTATAAAATTAGTCCTAATATGATAGGCATCCAAGATGGGTATAGTAAAAAAACTTTCATACAAGTGCATGGAATATTATGAGAAGTTTGATACTTGATGATTGTTTTGAGATATGAGGATGGTCATATTAGAGTTATGCTAGCAGGGTAATTATGAATTCAAGAAATACTTGTGTTAAAGTTTGTGATTCCCGTAGCATGCACGTATGGTGAAGCGCTATGTGACAAAGTTAGAGCATGAGGTATTTATTGATTGTCATCCTTTGAGTGGAGGTCGGGATCGCGCGATGGTTAACTCCTACCAACCCTTCCCCTAGGAGCATGCGTTGAATACTTTGTTTTGATAACTCGAGAATTTTTGCAATAAGTATATGAGTTCTTTATGACTAATGTTGAGTCCATGGATTATACGCACTCTCACCCTTCCACCATTGCTAGCCTCTCTTGTACCGTGCAACTTTCGCCGGTACCATACACCCACCATATACCTTCCTCAAAACAGCCACCATACCTACCTATCATGGCATTTCCATAGCCATTCCGAGATATATTGCCATGCAAGTTTTCACCGTTCCGTTCATATGACACGCTTCATATTCTCATATTTCCATGCATAATCATGTAGTTGACATCGTATTTGTAGCAAAGCCACCATTCACAATTCATTCATACATGTCACTCTTGATTCATTGCACATCCCGGTACACCGCCGGAGGCATTCACATAGAGTCATATTTTGTTCTAGCTTCGATTTGTAATCCTTGAGTTGTAAGTACATAAAACTGTGATGATCTTCATTATTAGAGCATTGTCTCGTGTGAGGAAACAAAAAAAGAGAGAAAGGCCACAAAAAAAGAGATGGCCCAAAAAAAGAAGGGGGCTGAAAAAGAGGCCCCTCCAAAAAAAGAGAGAGCAGGGACAATGCTTCTATCCTTTTCCACACTTGTGCTTCAAAGTAGCACCATAATCTTCATGATAGAGAGTCTCTTGTTTTGTCACTTTCATATACTAGTGGGAATTTTCATTATAGAACTTGGCTTGTATATTCCAACGATGGGCTTCCTCAAATGCGCTAGGTCTTCATGAGCAAGCAAGTTGGATGCACACCCACTTAGTTCTTTTGTTGAGCTTTCATACAATTATAACTCTAGTGCATCCGTTGCATGGCAATCCCTACTCACTCACATTGATATCTATTGATGGGCATCTCCATAGCCCATTGATACGCCTAGTTGATGTGAGACTATCTTCCTCCTTTTTGTCTTCTCCACAACCACCATTCTACTCCACCTATAGTGCTATATCCATGGCTCACGCTCATGTATTGCGTGAAAGTTGAAAGGTTTGAAAAAATTAAAGTGTGAAACAATTGCTTGGCTGAAACCGGGATTGTGCATGATATAAATATTTTGTGTGATGAAGAGGGAGCATAGCTAGACTATATGATTTTGTAGGGATAACTTTCTTTGGCCATGTTATTTTGAGGAGACATGATTGCTTTGTTAGTATGCTTGAAGTATTATTATTCTTATGTCAATATAGACTTTTTTCTTGAATCTTTCTGATATGAACATTCATGACACAATAAAGAGAATTACATTGAGAATTATGTTAGGTAGCATTCCACATCAAAAATTCTGTTTTATCATTTACCTACTCGAGGACGAGCAGGAATTAAGCTTGGGGATGCCTGATACGTCTCCAACGTATCTATAATTTTTTATTGTTCCATGCTATTATATTATCCTTCTAGGATGTTTTATGGGCTTTTATATACACTTTTAAATGATTTTTGGGACTAACCTATTAACCCAGAGCCTAGTGCCAGTTTCAGTTTTTCTCATGTTTTAGAGTATCGCAGAAAAGGAATATCGAACGAAGCCCAATTGACCTGAAACAAAACGGGGGACATTTTTGGACCAGAATAAGGCCAAAGAGTACCATAGGAGGACCAGAAGATCCATGGGCTGCCCACGGGGGTGGGGGCACGAGCCCCCCTAGGCGCGCCCCCTGCCTCATGGATAGCCCGGAGACCCCCTTTACTTGCCCCGACTCCAACACCTCCTATTTATACTGAAACCTCCGGAAAATAACCTAGATCGGGAGTTCCGCCGCCCAAAGCCTCAGTTGCCATCGAAAACCAATCTAGACCCATTCCGGCACCCTGCCGGAGGGGGAAATCCCTCTTCGGTGGCCATCTTCATCATCCCGGCGCTCTTCATGACAAGGAGGGAGTAGTTCACCCTCAGGGCTGAGGGTATGTACCAGTAGCTATGTGTTTGATCTCTCTCTCTATCGTGTTCTTGAGATGGCATGATCTTGATGTATCGCGAGCTTTGTTATTATAGTTGGATCTTATGATGTTTCTCCCCCTCTACTCTCTTGTAATGGATTGAGTTTTCCCTTTGAAGTTATCTTATCGGATTGAGTCTTTAAGGATTTGAGAACACTTGATGTATGTCTTGCATGTGCTTATCTGTGGTGACAATGGGATATCACGTGATCTACTTGATGTATGTTTTGGTGATCAACTTGCGGGTTCCATAACGTTGGGAATCTATGCATAGGGGTTGGCACACGTTTTTGTCTTGACTCTCCGGTAGAAACTTTGGGGCACTCTTTGAAGTACTTTCTGTTGGTTGAATATATGAATCTGAGATTTTGTGATGCATATCGTATAATCATGCCGACGGATACTTGAGGTGACAATGGAGTATCTAGGTGACATTAGGGTTTTGGTTGATTTGTGTCTTTAGGTGTTATTCTAGTATGAACTCTAAGATAGATCGAACGGAAAGAATAGCTTCATGCTATTTTACAACGGACTCTTGAATAGATCGATCAGAAAGAATAAATTTGAGGTGGTTTCGTAACCTACCATGATCTCTTCGTGTGTTCTCCACTATTAGTGACTTTGGAGTGACTCTTTGTTGCATGTTGAGGGATGGTTATATGATCCAGTTACGTTATCCTTGTTGAGAGAACTTGCACTAGTGAAAGTATGAACCCTAGGCCTTGTTTCCTAGCATTGCAACACCGTTTATGCTCACTTTTACCACTTAGTTTCCTTGCTATTTTATATTTTCAGTTTACAAAAACCTATATCTACCATCCTTATTGCACTTGTATCACCATCTCTTCGCCGAACTAGTGCACCTATACAATTTACAATTGTATTGGGTGTGTTGGGGACACAAGAGACTCTTTGTTATTTGGTTGCAGGGTTGCTTGAGAGAGACCATCTTCATCCTACGCCTCCCACAGATTGATAAACCTTAGGTCATCCACTTGAGGGAAATTTGCTACTGTCCTACAAACCTCTGCACTTGGAGGCCCAACAACGTCTACAAGAAGAAGGTTGAATGGTAGACATCAAGGTCACACAACATACTCAACTATGCCAGAGCCCATAATGGCATTGTGGCTGCACACGGAAGTTTCTAGGCATGAATGATATTTGATCCCTTTGAGCCTAGGTGGCATTCCTTGGACAACACTGGTATATCCCCAGGTGCCCTGACAACCACTAGAACATCCCCAGGGTGCCACAACCAATCCACCCAGATGTGTGTTAAATTTCCACCTTAAAGAAACCCTTAGTTGTAATTACACTCACAACTTTCATGAAATCACTCATACCAATCCATGTCTACAAGCATGGCTAAGCAATAAGTAACATATCATAAATTCCCTTGGTTTGATCTCAAGATATTGGGTTCCTACCTCATGAACTACAAAGCATCATATTAAGTAACCAATCCTACTCATGCAAGTGTTTGAGGATAGAACTAATGCAATAAAATATGGGTATTGGAAAGTATGATCAAAGTATGAACTTGCCTTGGTGACGATCGCTGAAACCTAAAGACTCATAGTAGCACACTTCGCACTCCGGAAATCCTATCACAATCAAACAATAGCATACATAAGCAATCATGCAACCGAATTGAAGAACAGAACTCAAAAGACTTCGGAAAAAAACGAACCAATCTTGCAACAGAAAACAATTTCTAATAGTACCAAAATTAAGTGAATTTAGCCTTATCAGAAAGTTTAGGTCAAGAGCTTCGATTTGCAAAAAGAATCAACTTAAACGGAGCTACGAAACTCAAATTACGATCAAACAAAGTTCAAATACAAAACTGTTTGAATTCAAAAACTAAAACTTAAAAAAAACTTTGAGTTGTAGTACTGGAAAGATAAGATCGAAACGAAGAAATTGGCGTTGGTTTCATCTAATTCTGGCCAACGAGTAAAAAGTTACGAGGGTTTGAATATCAGGGACCGATCTGTAAAGTTTTCATCGCGGATAAGTCTTTGACGAAAATTAACCGAAAAAGAAAAGACTAATTTGCGAACGTTCGTTTTCTGAGACAAAACAGCGAGCGTTCGCTGAATAATAAAACCGAAGAAAAACCGAAAAACAAATCTTGGGTTTTCTAGAAGAAAAAAATCGATCTAGGGTTTAAAAAAACTAAACTAATAAAAAAACAACGTCTTAACTACCTCTCGGATCGGGTCCTGCGGGCGGCGGATCGGTGGCAGGCGGCGACTCAGGCGACGGCGGGGCGAGCGGCGGCGGCGGCGAGCGGCGGCTCCGGAGCGGGGCGAGCGGCGGCGGCGCGGGCGGCTAGGGTTAGGGTTCGGGCGTGGGCGGCTGGGCCTTCGGGCCTCGGAGCGACTGCTTATAAAGCCTGAGCGGAGAGAGTCCGGCTCGGGCACGGCCCGTAGGTCGGTTCGCTATTTTTTTAAATGGATGGAGTAAAACAATTAAAAGAAATACCAAACGGAGTACAAAAATTCCGAAATAAATTTTCGCCGTCCTCTAATAATATTTAGGACAAAGTGAACATTTTCCCCGGACCTAAGTAAATTTTTGAGAAATGCATATTTTTCTAATTCAAATAAAATAGAAATAAAATCCAAATAAAATTGTTTATTCAATTTTAACATTTTTCCTCCAATATTTCTTTTATTTTGGAGAAGCCATACTATCTCCTCTCATATATTTTGATATTGAAATATTTCGGAGAGAAAAATAATTAAAACCAAATGATCCTCTTTTCAATATTTGAGAAAATTCAAATATGAAAATAATGAAATCCCCAACTCTCTCTCTGTGGGTCCTTGAGTTGCTTAGGATTTTTAGGATCAAAACCAAAATGCAAATAAAATATGGTATGCATATGATGATCTATGTATAACATTCCAAATTGAAAATTTGGGATGTTACATAACCAGGCACCTTCGGAAATCGTGTACCTCAGACCTTCGAAAAGCATCCACTATACTAGCTGTGGCAATACTCCCGAACTATCCCCCCCCAGTCCTGGGTGACTTCGGGGTTATCTCAACACCAGACATGCATAGAAGCGTTTTCGATGTCGGCCACCTCTGGTATTCCAGAACTGCAACGATACAATTCTGATGACAACACCTCGGAGCTCAACTTCGCGAGACTCTGCCACAACCCCTAAATGACAGGAGGCACCAAGAACAATGTTCTCGTCACAAAGAGATCGAAACGATCCCAACAATACCTGCGTGATCCTAAAAAAATAGTGGAAAAGAGGGTAGGAAGTCAAAACGTCCACGTGAGGAGTCCTTACCAGAGCGACGAAGGGGATAAGGATAAAAAGAATTCCTACTCTCAGATATATATAATCCTAAGACTCAAAACTTTTTTAAATTCTAGACTCAACATCGGCAGCGGTTCGATCAAGCAAGGGCTCCTAGGTCGGGGAAGGCTCTGATTACCAACTTGTAATGCCCAAGATGTGACTATATCTCATACATGTCGAGGCACAACTTAGAGGCATAATCGCATTTTGGTATGATCGCAAGATGGTCATCTTCACACATTCCCATGTAAGAACAAAGGAAAAAAAATACATAGTTGGCTTACAATCGCCACTTCACACAATGCATAAATAAGTCATACATTCATCCAAGTACAATCGTGGTGCGGCTATGGACAAATCGAAATGAAAGAAGATAACCACCTACTATGCCCGATCGGCCCTAGTAGGAACCACTACTGATCGTCGGGAAATATCACGTACATACGCCCACGTTCTTCATTGAACTCCCACTTGAGTTCCTGGTCACCACCTGTTTCGTACTCGGTTGTACCTGCATATGTGTTTTTAGTAAACTGTGAGTCATGAGGACTCAGCAATCCCATTCCCGGGTATCAAAACTATCAAAGCCTTTGGGTAAGGAGAAAGTGTATAAGTGGTTGCTGCAAGCACTAAGCTTAGATGAGGTGGCTAGCTTACGTATCATCAGAGCGAGAAGAGAAGTGAAAGCCATCGGTCTTGAACTAATCATGATCACTAGATGATCCTGTCTACCTACAAGTCATCCATAACCCAGCCATGCTCTCTCCCGAACTCCCTCGAAAAGAGACCATCACGACTACTGACACTATAGTGTATTATGTTTGAGTTTTGTGTCAAGTTATCTACAATCGGATATTAACAAATTCCAATCCGCCACATAACCGCGGGCACGGCTTTAGAAAGATCATAACCCCGCGAGGGTGTCCCAACTTAGCCCATCACAAGCTCTTGCGATCAACAGAGGTAAAAAAACCTTATCTTAGGGACTACCCGATCAGACTCGGAATCCCGCTGTACAAGATATTTTGACAATGGTAAAACAAGTCTAGCAAGACCACCCGACATGCCGACGCCCTGATAGGAGCCGCGCGTATCTCGTCTCAGGCCACAATGGGATGGGACAAGCTACTGGTGAATACCAAATACCTCGGGTTTCCCCGAGGCGGCCCCGCAGGCTGCCCAGTTTGGACCAACACTGATGTGACACCCGAGTAATCAAGCTACAGTGAACCTCTGCTAATGATGCCACGTCACCTCCGTTACCGCTGCAATCTCGCGTTAGTTCAAAACCGATTCAAAATCCAAATTCAAAAAAACAATTCAAACAATTAAAATTTTCAAAAATGAAAACTAAAATGTTCTTATTGTGACAAACATTTCATAAGATATATAGGCGGAGAAACCAAGTCTTTATAAAATGTTTAAATGCACTAAACTAATTAAATCAGTAGCTAAAACCATTAATTAAATGCCTTTTATATTTTGCAAAATACTAAACTATATTATTTTGGGATGAAACTTTTTGTGGTTGTGACATCAATTTAGGTGCCACTTTGGTATTTTGTTAAATCTAAAGTAATTAGGAACTAAAAAAGCAGAAAATCAAATAAATAACAAAAGTAAATGAAAACAAAACAAACAAAAAAAGGAAAGAAAAGGAAAACCCCCTTACTTGGCTTCGGCCAAGCAGGCCACCTGGCCGGCCCACCTCTTCCTCTCCTTATCCCCCCGGACCACCCTGACCTAACCCAACCCACGATCCCCACTTCACCCTCGATCCACTCCTCCTTCTTGCCCCCGATCTGGATGCGTCGCCGCCCGAGGACCTCGTCGACAACGCCATCGACGCACGCCGCCCCGCCGCTGCACCTCGCTGCCTCGTCGCGCCGGCCCCGACTCTTCCTCGAGCCCACTACCACTCCCCTACGGCCCCGTCGTGAGCACCTCCTCTCCCTTCCCGTCCTCGCTCGCCCGTCGACCGCGCAGCCCGCGCCCCGCGCGCACGCGTGCCTAGCCATAGCTCGCGCCCTTCGTTGTCGTAGCCTCTGCTCATGCGACCACCCCTGCTCGCCTCACCAGAGTGCTGCTCTTCGTGCTGTTGCTGCCGCCCATTGCCACCATCTCACGCCGGCCCTCTCCTCCCTCTAGTCGACACCGGTTGCCTCCCTGCCTCGCCCGCCTCGCCTTTGTCACCTGCCTCCCGCGGCCACCGCATGCCATGGCCGCCGGACCTGCCCCTGTGCTGCGCCGATGCTGCATGCACCCGAGCGTCGCCGCCGCTCCTTCTACCCGCGCTGGGCCCGCCTCTGCGCCGATGTGCTGCTGTGTTGCAGCCGCGCCCGCCCCACTCCTGCCGGTTACCTCCGCCGCTCCCCTCCCGGCTCCCCTGCTCCTGCTCGCTACAGCCAGCCGCGTCCCCCTCTGCTCGCTGTGCTCCGCCCTCCCCAGTCGTTGCCTCTCGCTCCACCTGCGCCCCGCCTCGCCTCCGTCCACCGCCGCCGGCCCCTGCGCCAGCCGCTGCGGCCACCGCACTGCCTCGTCGGCTCCTCGCGCCGTTGGCCATGGCTGGGGCCAGCGCCCGGGCTCGCCCCGTCGGGTGCTCGTGGCCGCACCCGGGTGCCCGGTGCCCAGCTCTCGCTATGCCCCGGGCCCTTTGACAGCCGGGGCCCAGCGCCCAGAATTTTAAAAAAAGTAAGAATTAAGAAAAAGAATTTAAAAAGAAAAATAATTTAAATAATTTAAATAATAATTTAAATATTAATTAATTAAAGAATTAATTAACTTAATTAATCCTGATTAGCTTAACCTAACCATTAATTAACCTGTTTTAGTTAATCCCAGTCAATGACAGTGGGGCCCACGTGTCAGTTTGACGAATCAAAGGTCAGAGTTGACCGCTGAAGTCATGCTGACGTCATGATGATGATGTCATAAATGCATTTTCAAATTAAATTAATTCTTTTAATTCTAAAATGGTTTAAATCTATATAAATTAATATAAAATAATCCATAACTCGAATGAAAATAATTTATGTATGAAAAATGATCAGAAAAATGAGACGAACTCGAATACGCTACCCACTTACCTATCAGATGCCTCCAGCACTATAAACATGGAACCTTTCCCTCCGGATCATCTATCCAGTAATTTCCCAAAGCCGGGGAAATATCCACAGATATTTTCCCGCTCCGTCTGTAACGTGTAGCACCGCGTTGGGCCACGCCTAGCACCACATATTGATGTGTTATGCTTTGTGATGCTTTTGATTGCTCTGTTGTTTATTGTGTTCCCCGTCCGTTACTTCCTTTCCGGTAGACCCTGAGGTGATGTCGATGCCATTGTGTTCGTGTACGGCTACGCTTCCGAAGATTCCTTTCGTGTGCAGAGCTTCCAGACAAGCCCCCACCTTGATCACCAGATATCGCCCATTCTCTTCACTCTTATTCTTGCATTAGATTTGCTACTGTTGTTGTTTCGTTAGCTCCTACACTGTTGCATAGCCTGTCATTGTTGCTACAACCATTGATACCTTTACCTGCTATCCTAATGCTTAGTATAGGATGCTAGTATTCCATCAGTGGCCCCACATCCTTTTCCGTCTGCCATGCTATACTACTGGGTCGTGATCACTCAAGAGGTGATCACGGATATATATGAATGAAATATGCCCTAGAGGCAATAATAAAGTTGTTATTTATATTTCCTTATATCATGATAAATGTTTATTATTCATGCTAGAATTGTATTAACCGGAAACTTAGTACATGTGTGAATACATAGACAAAACAGAGTGTCCCTAGTATGCCTCTACTAGACTATCTCATTGATAAAAGATGGTTATGTTTCCTAGCCATAGACATGAGTTTTCATTTGATCAACGAGATCACATCATTAGGAGAATGATGTGATGGACAAGACCCATCCGTTAGCTTAGTACTATGATCGTTTAGTTTTACTGCTATTGCTTTCTTCATGACTTATACATGTTCCTATGACTATGAGATTATACAACTCCCAAATACCGGAGGAACACCTTGTGTGCTATCAAACGTCACAACGTAACTGGGTGATTATAAAGATGCTCTACAGGTGTCTCCGAAAGTGTTAGTGATGTTGGCATAGATCAAGAATAGGATTTGTCACTCCGAATGTCGAAGAGGTATCTCTGGGCCCTCTCAGTAATACACATCATAATAAGCCTTGCAAGCAAATGACTAATGAGTTAGTCACGAGATGACGTATTACGGAACGAGTAAAGAGACTTGCCGATAACGAGATTGAACTAGGTATTGAGATACCGGCAATCGAATCTCGGGCAAGTAACATACCGATGACAAAGGGAACAACGTATGTTGTTATGCGATTTGACCGGTAAAGATCCTCGTAGAATATGTAGGAGCCAATATGAATATCCAGGTTACGATATTGGTTATTGACCGGAGATGAGTCTCGGTCATTTCTACATAGTTCTCGAACCCGTAGGGTCCGCACGCTTAACGTTTGATGACGATCGGTATTATGAGTTAATGAGTTTTGATGTACCAAAGGTAGTTTGGAGTCCCGAATGAGATCACAGACATGATGAGGAGTCTCGAAATGTCAAATACATAAAGATTAATATATTGGACGACTATATTCGGACATCGGAAGTGTTTCGGGTGTTATCAGGTAAAACCGGAGTGCCGGAGGGGGTTATCGGACCCCCCCCCGAGGTAGTATGGGCCATAGAGGGACAATGAGGGAAAGAGAGGGGAAGCCCATAGGGCTGGCCGCACCCCCCTAGGATTCCTAGTTGGACTAGTAAAGAAGGGGGAGGTGCCACCTTTCCTTTCCTTCTCCTCTCCTCCCCTTCCTTTCCTACTCCTAATAGGAATAGGAAAGGGGGTTACTATTCCTACTAGGAGTAGGAATCCTACTCCCTTGGCGCGCCCCTTGGCCTGGCCGCACCTCCCCCTTGCTCCTTTATATACGGGCGCAAGGGCACCCAAAGACACACAAGAAACATTGTTCTAGCCGTGTGCGGTGCCCCCCTCCACAGAGACACACCTCGGTCATACCATTGCAATGCTTAGGGGTAGCCCTGGGCGGTAGCTTCATCACCTCCATCACCACACCGTCGTGCTAACGAAATTCTCCCGTGAAGCTCAACTGCATCAAGAGCTCGTGGGACGTCATCAAGCTGAACGTGTGCTGAACACGGAGGTGTCGTATGTTCGGTGCTTGATCGGTTGAATCACGAAGACATTCGACTACATCAACCGCGTCACTAGACGCTTCCACTTCCGGTCTACCAGGGTATGTAGACACACTCTCCCCTCTCGTTGCTATGCATATAGTAGATAGATCTTGCGTGATCTCAGGAAAATTTTGAAATACTATGTTCCCCAACAGTGGCATCATGAGCCAGGTCTATGCGGAGATGATATGCACGAGTAGAACACAAGTGAGTCGTGGACGATACTAGTCATACTGCTTATCGACATGTCATACTTTGATTCGGCGGTATTGTTGGATGAAGCGGCCTGGACCGACATTACGCGTACGCTTACGCGAGACTGGTTCTACCGACGTGCTTCGCACACAGGTGGCTGGCGGGTGTCAGTTTCTCCAACTTTAGTTGAATCGAGTGTGGCTACGCCCGGTCCTTGTGAAGGTTAAAACAACACATACTTGACGGAAAATCGTTGTGGTTTTTGTATGCGTAGGTAAGAACGGTTCTTGCTAAGCCCGTAGCAGCCACATAAAACTTGCAACAACAAAGTAGAGGACGTCTAACTTGTTTTTGCAGGGCATGTTGTGATGATATGGTCAAGACATGATGAGTTATACGTTATTGTCTAAGATGATCATGTTTTGTAAAGTTATCAGCAACTGGCAGGAGCCATATTGTTGTCGCTTTATTGTATGAAATACAATCACCCTGTAATTGCTTTACTTTATCACTAAGCGGTAGCGATAGTCGTGGAAGCAATAGTTGGCGAGACGACAACGATGCTACGATGGAGATCAAGGTGTCCCGCCGGTGACAATGGCGATCATGACGGTGCCTTGGAGATGGAGATCAAAAGCAGAAGATGATGATGGCCATATCATGTCACATATTTTGATTGCATGTGATGTTTATCTTATTATGCTTCTTAACTTGCTTAGTACAACGGTAGCATTATAAGATGACACCTTACAAAATTTCAAGGTACAAGTGTTCTCCCTGAGTATGCACCATTGCGAAAGTTCGTCGTGCCGAGACACCATGTGATGATCGGGTGTGATAAGCTCTACGTTCACATACAACGGGTGCAAGCTAGTTTTGCACACGCAAAATACTCGGGTTAAACTTGACAAGCCTAGCATGTACAGACATGGCCACGGAACACTGGAGACCGAAAGGTTGAGCGTGAATCATATAGTAGATATGATCAACATAAGATGTTCACCATTGAAAACTACTCCATCTCACATGATGATCGGACATGGTTTAGTTGATTTGGATCACATGATCATTTAGATGACTAGAGGGATGTCTATCTAAGTGGGAGTTCTTTGGTAATATGATTAATTGAACTTTAATTTATCATGAACTTAGTCCTCATAGTATTTGCAAATTGTGTTGTATATCAATATCTCGCGTTATAGCTCCCCTATGTTTTTGATATATTCCTAGAGAAAACTAAGTTGAAAGATGTTAGTAGCAATGATGCGGACTAGGTCCGTGATCTGAGGATTATCCTCATTGCTGCACAAAAGTATTATGTCCTTGATGCACCGCTAGGTGACAAACCTATTGCAGGAGCAGATGCAAACGTTATGAACGTTTGACAAGCTCGGTACGATGACTACTTGATAGTTTAGTGCGCCTTGCTTTACGGCCTATAACCGGGACTTCAAAAACGTTTTGGATGCTGCAGAGCATATGAGATGTTCCAAGAGTTGAAATTAGTATTTCATACTCATGCCCGTGTCAAGAGGTATAAGACCTCTGACAGTACTTTGCCTACAAGATGGAGGAGAATAGCTCAACCAGTGAGCATGTGCTCAAATTGTCTGGGTACTACAATTGCTTTAATCAAGTGGGAGTTAATCTTCCAGATAAGATAGTAATTGACAAAGTTCTCTAGTCACTATCACCAAGTTAGTAGAGCTTCTTGATGAACTATAATATGCAAGGGATGACAAAAGTAATTCCCGAACTCTTCATGATGCTGAAATCGGCAAAGGTAGAAATCAAGAAAGAGCATCAAGTGTTGATGGTTAAGAAGACAACTAGTTTCAAGTAAAGGGCAAAGGGATAGAAGGGTAACTTCAAGAAGAATGACAAGCAAGTTGTCACTCCCGTGAAGAAACCCAAAGCTAAACTCAAGCCTGAAACTAAGTGCTTCTACTGCAAAGGAAATAGTCACCGGAAGCGGAACTACCCTAGATTCTTGGCGGATAAGAAGGATGGCAAAGTGAACAAAGGTATATTTGATATACAAATTATTGATGTGTAATTTACTTGTGTTCATAGCAACCATTGGGTATTTGATACCGGTTCGGTTGCTAAAATTAGTAACTCGAAACGAGAGTTGCAGAATGAACATATACTAGTTAAAGGTGTAGTGACGATGTGTGTTGGAAGTGGTTCCAAGATTGATATGATCATCATCGCACACTCCCTATACTTTTGGGATTAGTGTAGAACCTAAATAAATGTTATTTGGCATTTGCGTTGAGCATGAATATGATTTGATAATGTTTGTTGCAATACGGTTATTCATTTAAAGTTATAGAATAATTGTTATTCTGTTTACATGAATAAAACCCTCGATGGTCATACACCCAATAAAATAGTTTGTTGGATCTCGATCGTAGTAATACACATATTCATAATATTGAAGCCAAAAGATGCAAAGTTGATAATGATAGTGCAACTTATTGGTGGCGTTGCCGTTTAGGTCATATTGGTGTAAAGCGCATGAAAAAACTCCATGCTGATGGGCTTTTGGAATCACTTGATTATGAATCACTTGGTGCTTGCGAACCATGCCTCGTGGGCAAGATGACTAAAACTCCGTTCTCCGGAACAATGAAGCGAGCAACTGACTTATTGGAAACCATACATACTGATGTATGTGGACTAATGAGTGTTGAGGCTCGCGGCGGGTATCGTTATTTTCGAACCTTCATAGATGATTTGAGCAGATATGGGTATATCTACTTGATGAAACACAAGTCTGGAACATTTGAAAATTCCAAAGAATTTCAGAGTGAAATGGAGAATCATCATAACAAGAAAATTAAGTTTCTACGATCTGATCGTGGAGGCAAATATTTGAGTTAGAGTTTGGTCTTCATTTAAAAATGTGGAATAGTTTCATAGCTCACGCCACCCGGAACACCACAACGTAATGGAGTGTTCGAACGTCGTAACCGTACTTTATTAGATATGGTGCGATCTATGATGTCTCTTACCGATTTACCAGTATTTCTTTTGGGTTATGCATTAGAGACAGCTGCATTCACGTTAAAAAGGCACCATCTAAATCCCTTGAGACAACGCCTTATGAACTGTGGTTTGGCAAGAAACCAAAGTTGAATGTTTCTTAAAGTTTGGGGCTGCGATGCTTACGTGAAAAAGCTTCTACCTGATAAGCTCGAACCCAAGTCATAGAAATGTGCCTTCATAGAATACCCAAAGGAGACTGTTGGGTACACCTTCTATCACAGATCCGAAGGCAAGATATTCGTTGCTAAGAATGGATCCTTTCTAGAGAAGGAGTTTCTCTCGAAAGAAGTGAGTGGGAGGAAAGTGGAACTTGATGAGGTAATTGTATCTTCTCCCGAACTGGAAAGTAGCACATCACAGAAACTAGTTCCAGTGATTCCTACACCAATCAGTGAGGAAGCTAATGATGATGATCATGAAACTTTGGATCAAGTTACTGCTGAACTTCGTAGATCAACCAGAGTATGTTCTGCGCCAAAGTGGTACGGCAACCCGGTTTTGGAAGTCATGTTACTAGACCATGATGAACCTACGAACTATGAGGAAGCAACGATGAGCCCAGATTCCGCAAAATGGCTTGAGGCCATGAAATCTGAGATGGGATCCATGTATGAGAACAAAGTGTGGACTTTGGTTGACTTGCTCGATGATCGGCAAGCCATCGAAAATAAATGGATCTTCAAGAGGAAGACCGACGCTGATGGTAAAGTTACTACTTACAAAGCTCGACTTGTTGCAAAAGGTTTTCGACAAGTTCAAGGTGTTGACTACGATGAGATTTTCTCACTCATAGTGATGCTTAAGTCTGTCCGAATCATGTTAGCAATTGCCGCATTTTATGAAATCTGGCAAATGAATAACAAAACTATGTTCTTTAATGGATTTATTAAAGAAGAGTTGTATATGATGCAACCAGAAGGTTTTGTCAATCCTAATGGTGCTAACAAAATGTGCAAGCTCCAGCGATCCATCTATGGACTGGTGCAAGCATCTCGGAGTTGGAATATACGCTTTGATAAGTTGATCAAAGCATATAGTTTTATACAGACTTGCGGTGAAGCCTGTATTTACAAGAAAGTTAGTGGGAGCACTACATACTTTCTGATAAGTATATATGAATGACATATTGTCGATCGGAAATGATGTAGAATTTTCTGGAAAGCATAAAGGAGTGTTTGAAAGGAGTTTTTCAAAGAAAGACCTCGGTGAAGCTGCTTACATATTAGGCACCTAGATCTATAGAGATAGATCATGACGCTTGATAAGTTTTTCAATTAGTACATACCTTGATAAAGATTTTGAAGTAGTTCAAAAGGGATCAATCAGAGAAGCAGTTCTTTCCTGAGTTATAAGGTATGAAGTGAGTAAGACTCAAAACCCGACCACGACAGAAGATAGAGAAATAATGAAAGTCATTCCCTATGCCTCAGCCATAGGTTCTATAAAGTATGCCATGCTGTGTGCCAAACCTGGTGTGTACTTTGCCATGAGTTGGCAAGGAGGTACAATAGTGATCCAGGAGTAGATCACTGGACAGCAGTCAAAATTATCCTTAGTTACTGGATGACTAAAGAAATGTTTCTTGATTATGGAGGTGATAAAGAGTTCGTCGTAAAGAGTTACGCCGATGCAAGCTTTGACACTAATCCAGATGACTCTAAGTATCAATCTGGATGCATATTGAAAATGGGAGCAATTAGCTAAAGTAGCTCCATGCAGAGCATTGTAGACATAGAAATTTGCAAAATACATACGGATCTGAATGTAACAGACCCACTGAATAAACTTCTCTCACGAAGCAAAACATGATCACACCTTAGTACTCTTTGGGTGTTAATCACATGGCGATGTGAACTAGATTATTGACTCTAGTAAACCCCTCGGGTGTTGGTCACATGAGGATGTGAACTACAAAGTATTAAATCACATGGCGATGTGAACTATAAAGTATTAAATCACATGGCGATGTGAACTAGATTATTGACTCTGGTAAACCCTTTGGGTGTTGGTCACATGAGGATGTGAACTATGAAGTATTAAATCACATGGCGATGTGAACTAGATTATTGACTCTAGTGCAAGTGGGAGACTGAAGGAAATATGCCCTAGAGGCAATAATAAAGTTGTTATTTATATTTCCTTATATCATGATAAATGTTTATTATTCATGCTAGAATTGTATTAACAGGAAACTTAGTACATGTGTGAATACATAGACAAAACAAAGTGTCCCTAGTATGCCTCTACTAGACTAGCTCATTGATCAAAGATGGTTATGTTTCCTAGCCATAGACATGAGTTGTCATTTGATCAACGGGATCACATCATTAAGAGAATGATGTGATGGACAAGACCCATCCGTTAGCTTAGCACTATGATCGTTTAGTTTTACTGCTATTGCTTTCTTCATGACTTATACATATTCCTATGACTATGAGATTATGCAACTCTCGAATACCGAAGGAACACCTTGTGTGCTATCAAACGTCACAACATAACTGGGTGATTATAAAGATGCTCTACAGGTGTCTCCGAAAGTGTTCGTGGTGTTGGCATAGATCAAGAATAGGATTTGTCACTCCGAATGTCGGAGAGGTATCTCTGGGCCCTCTCGGTAATACACATCATAATAAGCCTTGCAAGCAAATGACTAATGACTTAGTCACAAGATGATGTATTACGGAACGAGTAAAGAGACTTCCCGGTAACGAGATTGAAGTAGGTATTGAGATACCGACGATCGAATCTTAGGCAAGTAACATACCGATGACAAAGGGAACAACGTATGTTGTTATGCGGTTTGACCGATAAAGATCTTTGTAGAATATGTAGGAGCCAATATGAGCATCCAGGTTCCACTATTGGTTATTGACCGGAAATGAGTCTCGATCATGTCTACATAGTTCTCGAACCCGTAGAGTCCGCACGCTTAACGTTTGATGACGATCGGTATTATGAGTTTATGAGTTTTGATGTACCGAAGGTAGTTGGGAGTCCCTGATGAGATCACAGACATGACGAGGAGTCTCGGAATGTCCGAGACATAAAGATTAATATATTGGACGACGATATTCGGAGACCGGAAGTGTTCCGAGTGTTATCAGGTAAAATCGGAGCGCCGGAGGCGGTTACCGGACCCCCCCCCCTGAGGGAGTATGGCCCATAGAGGGCCAATGAGGGAAAGAGAGGGGAAGCCCATAGGGCTGGCCGCACCCCCTAGGGTTCCTAGTTGGACTAGGAAAGGGGGGAGGCGCCACCTCTCCGTTCCTTCTCCTCTCCTCCCCTTCCTTTCCTACTCCTAATAGGAATAGGAAAGGGGGGGGGTACCTATTCCTACCCCTTGGCCTGGCCGCACCTCCCCCCTTGCTCCTTTATATACGGGGGCAGGGGGCACCCAAAGACACACAAGAAATATTGCTCTAGCCGTGTGCGGTGCCCCCCTCCACAGAAACACACCTCGGTCATACCGTTGCAGTGCTTAGGCGAAGCCCTGCGCCGGTAGCTTCATCACCTCCGTCACCACGCCGTCGTGCTGACAGAACTCTCCCGTGAAGCTCAACTGGATCAAGAGCTCGTGGGACATCATCAAGCTAAACGTGTGCTGAACGCGGAGGTTCCGTATGTTTGATGCTTGATCGGTTCAATCGCGAAGACGTTCGACTACATCAACCGCGTCACTAGACGCTTCCGCTTCCGGTCTACAAGGGTACGTAGACAAATTCTCCCCTATCGTTGCTATGCATCTAGAAGATAGAACTTGCGTGATCGTAGGAAAATTTTGAAATACTATGTTCCCCAACAATATACTACACTATTACATGCTCATGTTGATGATCCGGAGATGGGGGCTAAAGGGGCAGGTGGTTCCACACAGGTAGTGGTGGGCCTGGGTTCCCGGCAGCCCCTTGATGGTTACTTTGTGGCAGAGCGATAGGACATGTCATGACCACTTAGGAGACAGGTGGGCCTGGCCCTGGTCGTTGTCCCGGTTATTTCATAATAACACGCTTAACGAGTTTGGATATTGGATCTGAGTCTGGCCTCTAGCCTATACGCACTAACTAGCTACGCGGGAACAGTTATGGGCACTCGGTGTCATGGTATCAGCCGAAGCCTTCTTGACGTCAGTGACTTAGCGGCGCGCGCTGGGTTGGACTAGAACGCTCGCACTTGTATAAGGGGGCTAGGTCTGCTCACTAGCCGTGTTCACCACATGCAGGAGTGCAAAGGGCGATGGCCCATGACACCTGCGCGCATAGGACTTAGACCGGCGTGCTGACCTCTCTGTTGTGCTTAGGTAAGGCTGCGACGTGTTGATCGTCCGAGGCCGGGCATGACCCAGGAAAGTGTGTCCGGCCAAATGGGATCGAGCGTGTTGGGTTATGTGGTGCACCCCTGCAGGGAAGTTAATCTATTTGAATAGCCGTGTCCCTCGGTAAAAGGACGACCCAGAGTTGTACTCCGACCTCTTGACAACTAGAACCGGATAATTAATAATACACACCCTTTCAAGTGCCAGATATAACCCGGAGATCTCTTTCCCACAGGGCGACAAGGGGAGGATTGCCGGGTAGGATTATACTACACGATGTTACTTGGTGAACTTACCATCTACTCCCTTCTACTGTTGTAAGACGGAGGCTGCCAGAAGCGAGGATGATTGTTACTTTCTAGCTACTCTCTTCTACTACTGCAAGATGGAGGTGGCCAGAAGTGTAGTCTTCGATTGGATTAGCTATCCCCCTCTTATTATGGCATTCTGTAATTTAGCCCACATATACTACCCCTTTATACAGATACCATTGCATATGTAGTGTAGATCCTTGCTTGCGAGTACTTTGGATGAGTACTCATGGTTGCTTTGCTCCCCCTTTCCCCCTTTTGTCCCTCCTTCTCGGGTGACGCAACGAGATGGTGGAGTCTAGGAGCAAGAGGATCCCGAGGAGGTTTCTACGTGGAGTTCGGCTTCGAGGAGTAGTTAGGAGGTCCCAGGCAGGAGGCCTGCCTTTTCGATCATTGCTACTTTTGTGCTAGCCATCTTATGGCACCTTGTTTAACTTATGTCTATACTCATATATTTTTGCTTCCACTGACTTTTGTGTTGTCGAGCTTATGTATTCGAGCCCTCGAGGTCCCTGGCTTGTAATATAAAGCTTGTATTATTTTATTTGTTTCTAGAGTTGTGTTGTGATATCATCCAGTGTGTCCCTGATCTTGGTCGTACACATTTGCGTGCATGATTAGTGTACGGTCAAATCGGGGGCGTCACAAGTTGGTATTAGAGCCGACTGCCTGTAGGAATCTCCCTTTCCAACTCCTTGGCCGAAGTTGAGTCTAGTCATTGCAAAACTTTTACTAACATGACTGTGTGGCTTACGGGCCCACGTCGCCATTGGTTGGTATTAGGATCTTTTACTTCTCGTCTATACTCTGTGACTCTGATCTCTCTTCTATTTCGGTTAAAAGATTTTACTAACTCTGACACTAGGTTCTCGTAACTATTTCTCTCGGAGAGCCCTCATTCCGGAAGATTACCTGCTTCATCAGAAGATTCTGAGGATATCCCCCGATATTTTCCCGAGACCCTTGTGCTCATCACCTTTGCAATTCACTACCACTGATATATCCCTATGGATATCTGCATGCACTTGTCATTCTCATGATCATTCCTCGTCACTCTTGTTGTTACAAGATGCCTTGAAATATTCTCCGTTGTCCTGAGAATCCTTTGAGTTTACTGTTTTGCAGTTTTAGTTCGCATGAAAACCCTTACGGTTATTTCCTCACATTTATCGAGGATCTGTTCTCCTCAATTAATCATGTGTCTCACAAAATTCTTCGGAATACTTTTTGATCTTTCAAAAATCCTCTGCAGCCTGTTACTCTTGAAATTCTTGCCTGCTTGCATTATGGTTAATTCCATATGACTAGTAGTCTTCCTTAACATCCCTTGTCTTAGCCATTTTGAGCCTATTGATTCAATGTGTGTGTATACACGTAGTCATCAGGTTATCTTTTTAAAATTATCTTTTCAGCTCAGACGTCATTCCGGACATGAGTTGGTTCTCGGCAATTCAAAATTCAAACCTTTATTGATTGTCCAACTAAGTGTTCTCAACTTATCCATCCTTGATCACAGCGTTTGCTTCTGATCCTTCGTTTTGGAAACCGTAATTTCTTCCTATTTAAGCATCAGACTAATCAAGTGATTCTTGAATCTGATGCCTCTGCATTCTTTCTTCCTCTGAGTGAGTATCGATACTCACATCAGCTCCCTTGTGGATCGCCCGATCCATTGTTGGATTGTTATCCGACAGTGTCCTTCATATTCAATCACCTTGTGAGTTCTTCCCCAGATGCATAATGCCTTTGGTAAATTGTATCCTCTGCTTGGCCAACCATGCTCTGCTTTCGAGCTTGTGTATTTACTTTTGAAACTTGTGGTATATGTTACTAAGATGCCCGATGGGTTGAACCTATGCCTTCCCCTAATCCGTGAGAACCCGAAAGTTTTCACAAGTCATACTCTTCCGGTGTTCTACCAGATAAAATTCCAACACTACAGTTTTATCAAAGCAAGAGGTGAATGAAATGATATGCATTAAAGAAGTGGGAGTCGACCTTGAACTTTGTGTTCATGACCATGAAAATGATGTAGACCATCTCGGAAGCTTCTTGCAAAATGATTATCCAGCTGTATGATTCTTTCGGTATTCTTGAATTGATTCCTTATAGTTACGGTTCCGACCATGCTGTCCTGATCTAATATATCTTATGGGAATTCATTCCAGTGCCTCGTCTATTTTTGGCAAGGTTGAAGTATCTACTGTCATAGGGCAATGGCCCCGTTCTACTTATATCATGTTCTACCTTCGAGTATTACCCCCTGGTATCTCAAAGATGTCTTGCCATTGCACCACATCTTAATAAATTTGTTGAAGTAATGTCTTTCCTTGTCGTAATAACTCTACGGGTTCTGGGCTGTTGTCAACCGAGGACACCGACTAGTGAAATTATTCCGCACTACAAATCAAATACCCCTAGTATATTTACTAGGAAATTCTGAACTCAATCTGGTCATTCTTAGACTATCGGCTGCATCCTGGTCTTGCTATCTTTGACTGTGCTACCTTGTCCTTCTTTGGTGCACGAATTCTTCAGTGTGTGAGCACGACTTACGTCGAGCTTTCAACATCATGTTGATTGTCTTGAAAGGCAACTTTGGTTCTGAGCGTGCATCTTATATATTGATCCTATAACTTTCCACTTTGTCATTCCCTTGCTTGTTGTCATTGTTGTTTGATTGCATCCTCTTGAAACCTCTCGGCAGATGTGTCAGATCACCTTCAACACCTTGACTTCTTCCGAGATGTCAACTGTGTCATGATGAGAAATACCCTCCTTGCCGTCGATGATTTTTATTATCTTCGGCAACACCCTTGACTTCCTTTCATTGCGAACTTGTCCACATTATGAATACAACTTGCTCTCCAGCTAGTGTTGTGTTCTGCCTTGAAGTATTATTGTCTTTTATGTCGAGAATGTTGTGGGGATTGCTCCACTTAGAAATTCTCGGTATGATGATACTTCTCACCATCACCATTCTTCCTTGGTCCCCGTGTTGTTTTAACCGGGATACCAATATGCTAATGATGCTGCTTGAGTTCTGTACTTCTAGCGACCCTATTGTTTTGCGGTTAATGGTTGACAGTTTGTTCTTAGACTGTTGGTTATTGAATCGTCACTCTAACATTGATCTTCCTGCCTAAGGTCATACTTTGGGCACACCTTTCAACTAATGATTAATGGTGTATGTTTTCCTCGAGCATACACCATTATATCATTTGAATTGACAAGTGTCATCTTCTTGTTCATTGTGGAAATCCATCCGTTTGGAATTCTCGATGAATTGTTGCTGAGCCCATCAGCCACCTCCTCATCCTCTCCTTGGTTTAATGATGAACTATTGTTTCGAGCACCCACTCCCATAGTTCATTTCCCAAGAATCTTGCAACGTCATTTCGTCGATTTGTGTTGCACCTTTTCTTCTCGAACATCCCGAGTCTAAGGTATGATGACACCAATTGGATCTGAAGCTCGGTCAGATATGATGGTTGGGACAACTTTCCAAGAGTTATAATGTTGGTCCTTTGCGGACCCAGTAATATGATGTCATGCCTAGCACCCCTGGCTGGAGGACCTATCATTATACTTTCTTTTGCAAGGATAACCATTCTTCTAGGAGGAAATTGTAAGACTTATTTTATAAGTTGCTCCTGATGGATCATTTGTGTATCCAAAGTCTGGCCCTTGATTGAAACACCATACCATTGCTACCTCAAAGCATGACAATGATACCCCGCTCATCAACAAGAACATTGGAGGCACAATGCTAAGTGTTTCTTGGTTAGTTAACCAAACACCGTTGTATGGGTAACATCTTGATTAATCCTTGCCTCTTTATCTGAATGGTTGGGTACTTGCTCTCCTACCCTGTATGCCATGTTCTGCTTGTCCATGGGAAGGATATACTCCTAATAATTGTGTGTAATCACAATTTTCCATTCCATTATTCTGTTTAACCTTCTTGATCTATATGATCGAAGAAGTAATAATTCTCTGCTTATGTAAACACCTCGTTGTACAACTCTGTTAGTAAGACCTTGATTATATTGTTGATAACATTCCGGTACTGCCGGTGGACGAGAACTTTGCCTATTGGTCCGCCTCATTTCAACGAGCGGGAAAATGGTTCTCTTCATTCCCCGTCCTTGGTACCAACATTGTTCCCGACATAGCTGATAAGCTATCCACTGACATGCCTCCCTGTCGCGGTTGTGCAAGATGTCACCATCCTTCCTATTTTCAATCCATAACACACAGGTCCACTAGAACGAAACCTGAATCTTATTTACAACCTGGATTCTAATGTATCCTTTGCACCTGGCTTCGTATGTGATTCACGAGCTAAATTCTATACCATTATTCATCCTGGAATCAAACACCATGTTATTCTCGTTGTTCAAGCCCCCATTCCATCTTATGTCCAAGCATCGAATGATTGCCTACCCATTTGAAACTTTGGTACCATCGTATATTGCACTCAACGAATTCACTGAAATACAACTCGTGGGTGCTACCTCTTGAGCTTGCATTGTATTCCCTCGAAGAGCAAAAGGGAGATGCAGCACAGTAGCGTAAGTATTTCCCTCAATTTTTGAGAACCAAGGTATCAATCCAGTAGGAGACCACGCGCGAGTCCCTCGCACCTGCACAAACAAATAAGAACTTCACAGCCAACGCGATAAGGGGTTGTCAATCCCTTTACAATCACTTACAAAAGTGAGATCTGATAGAGATGATAGTTTATATTTTTGGTATTTTTAGTTTATAAGAACAGCAAATAAAAGCGATAAAAGTAAAGTAGATGTAGATTGATATGTTGAGAATAGACCCGGGGGCCATTGTTTTCTCTAGTGGCTTCTCTCATGATAGCGATATTCTACAGCGGGTAAACAAATTACTTTCAAGCAATTGATAGAAAAGTGAATAATTATGAGACTATCTAGGCATGATCATTGTATAAGGCATCACGTCTGAGACTAGTAGACCGAAACGATTCTGCATCTACTACTATTACCTCACACATCGACCGCCATCCAACATGCATCTATTGTATTGAGTTCATAAGAACAGAGTAACGCCTTAAGCAAGATGACATGATGTAGATGGATAAACTCAAGCAATATGATATAAACCCCATCTTTTTATCCTCGATGGCAACAATACAATATGTGCCTTGCTGCCCCTACTATCATTGGGAAAGGACACCACAAGATTGAACCCAAAGCCAAGCACTTCTCCCATTGCAAGAACTATAGATCTAGTAGGCCAAACCAAACCAATAATTCGAAGAGACTTGCAAGGATATTATGAGCACACATAAAAAGTTCAAAGAAGAACCAAATATCCTTCATAGATAACCTTGATCATAAACTCACAATTCATCGAATCTCGACAAACACACCGCAAAAAGAGATTACATCGAATAGATCTCCTCGAAGACCGAGGAGAACTTTGTATTGAGATCCAGAGAGAGAGAAGAAGCCATCTAGATACTAGCTATGGACCCGAAGGTCTGTGGTAAACTACTCACAACTCATGGTGAGGGCGATGATGATGATGATGAAGGCCTCCATGATGGATCTCCCTCCTGTAGAGCTCCAGAACAGGCTCCAAATGGGATCTCCACGGGAACAGAAGGTACAACGGTGGAATTAGGGTTTTCTCTCTGTTCACGGAGTTTCTGGGGTACGTAGACTTATATAGGAGGAAGGAGGGCACCGGGGGAGTCACGGGGGCTCCACGAGGCAGGGGGCGCGCCCTAGGAAGGGGGGCGCGCCCCCCACCCTCGTGGGCCCCACGTGGCTCTTCTAACGTGGTTCTCAAGTTCATCATGTGTGATTTCCTCCAAAAATATCTCTCGGGAAGGTTTCATTCCGTTTGGACTCCGTTTGATATTCTTTTTCTGCAAAACCCTGAAATAGGCAAAAAACAGCAATCTGGATTGGGCCTTTGGGTTAGTAGGTTAGTCCCAAAAATGATATAAAAATGAATGATAAAGCCCATTAAACATCCAAGACTTCATAAATAATAGCATGGAACAATCAAAAATTATAGATACGTTGGAGACGTATCAAGCATCCCCAAGCTTAATTACTGCTCGTTCTCGAGTAGGTAAATGATAAGGAAAGAATTTTTGATGTGGAATGCTAACCAATATAGTTTTTCAATGTAATTCTCCTAACTGTGGAATGAATGTTCAGATCTGAAAGATTCAAGACAAAAGTGTATATTGACATAAGAAATAACAATACTTAAAGCATACTAACAAAGCAATCATGTCTTCTCAAAATACTATGGCTAAAGAAAGTTATCCCTACAAAATCATATAGTGTTGGCTATGCTCCCTCGTTATCACACAAAAATATTCATATCATGCACAACCCCGATTTCAGCCAAGCATTTGTTTTCATACTCTATCTTTTCAAACCTTTCAACTTTCACGCAATACATGAGCGTGAGCCATGGACATAGCACTATGGGTGGAATAGAGGTGGTTGTGGAGAAGACAAAAAGGAGGGATATAGTCTCACATCAACTAGGCTTATCAACGGGCTATGAAGATGCCCATCAATAGATATCAATGTGAGTGAGTAGGGATTGCCATGCAACGGATGCACTAGAGCTAAATATGAATGAAAGCTCAACAAAAGAAACTAGTGGGTGTGCATCCAACTTGCTTGCTCACAAAGACCTAGGGCATTTGAGGAAGCCCATCATTGGAATATACAAGCCAAGTTCTATAACGAAAATTCCCACTAGTATATGAAAGTGACTAAACATGAGACTCTCTACAATGAAGAACATGGTGCTACTTTGAAGCACAAGTGTGAAAAAAAGATAGTAGCAATTGTCCCTTTTTTTTCTTTTCTCTTTTTTTTTTCCTTTTTTGGGGGCCTTTATTTTTTTCCTTTGGCCTTTTTTTTTTCTTTTTTTCACGGAGGGGATTTATAGATTTAGACTTTCCTCCCATGGAACAATGCTCTAATAATGATGATCATCACACTTTCATTACAACTCGATATTAAACTCGATACTACAACAACAAAGTATGACTCTATATGAATGCCTCCGGCGGTGTACCGGTATGTGCAATGAAACAAGAGTGGCATGTATAAAAATTATGCATGGTGGATTTGCCACAAATACGATGTCAACTCCATGATCATGCAATGGCAATATGACAATATGATGCGTGTCATATGAACGGAACGGTGGAAAGTTGCATGGCAATATATCTCGGAATGGCTATGGAAATGCCATGATAGGTAGGTATGGTGGCTGTTTTGAGGAACAATATGGTGGCTGTTTTGAGGAAGGATATATAGTGGGTTTATGGCACCGGCGAAAGTTGCGCGGTACAAGAGAGGCTAGCAATGGTGGAAGGGTGAGCGTGCGTATAGTCCATGGACTCAACATTAGTCATAAGAACTCATATACTTATTGCAAAAATCTATGAGTCATCAAAACAAATCAATCAACGCATGCTCCTAGGGGGCAGGTTGGTAGGAGTTAACCATCGCGCGCCCCCGACCTCCACACAAAGGTTGGCACTCTACAAATACTTCATGCTCTAACTTCATCACATAGCGGTTCACCATACGTGCATGATACGAGAATCACTAACCTTAACACAAGTATTTATCAATTTCATAATAACTCCACTAGTATGACTCTAATATAACTATCCTCATATCTCAAAACAATTATCAAGCATCCAACATCTCATTCTATTCAATGCACTTAGTGTGATTTTTTTTACTACATTGACATTTGATGTCTATCATGTGAATACTAGTTTCTTTAGCCTAAACACATTACCATGCTGTTTTAATAGACTCTCAAAAGGATATAAGTGAAGCATGAGACTTCAAAAATTTCTACAAAGTATTACCACCACCGTGCTCTAAGAGATATAAGTGAAGCACTAGAGCAAAAACTATTCAACTCAAAAAATATAAGTGAAGCACATAGAGTGTTCTATCAATTCCTAGGCCATGTTTAACTCTCTCAAATAGGTGTGTCCAGCAAGGATGATTGTGGCAAACTAACAAGCAAAGACTAAAATTATACAAGACGCTCCAAGCAAAACACATAACATGTTGCGAATAAAAATATAGCTCCAAGTATAGTTACCGATGGATGAAGACGAAAGAGGGGATGCCTTCCCGGGGCATCCACGAGCTTAGGCTTTTGATTATCTTGAATTTAATTGGGGTGCCATGGGCATACCCAAGCTTAGGCCTTTGCTACTCCTTGTTCCATAGTCCATCAAAGCAATACTCAAAACTTGAAAACTTCACAACACAAAACTTAGACAAAAATTCTCGTGAGCTCCGTTTGTATAAGAAAGCAAACCACTACTCGAAGGTGCAGCAATGAATTCATTCTTTGTTTATATTGGTGTTAAAACTACTGTATTCCAACTTCTCTATGATTCATATCCTCCAATACTACTCATAGATGCATCGGAATAAGCAAACAACACACGAAAAACAGAATCTGTCAAAAAGAGAATAGCCTGTAGTAATCTGCAGGTTTCGCCTACTTTTGGAACTCCAAAAAATTCAAACTAAATTAGTAAATTTGCGAAATTTGTCTACCAATCATCTGAAAAAAGAATCAACTAAAAAGGACGCACCAATAACGAGCGCTAACGATTCTGTTTCACAGCAAGATCACATAAACTTCACACAAGTCTTCCCAAAGGTTCTACTTGGCAAAAACACTAAACAAAACATGAAACCACATCTAATCATAGGCTAGATGCAATATTTATTCCCTAACAGCGACAAAAACAAAAAACAAAAAATTTGGTTGCCTCCCAACAAGCGCTATCGTTTTACGCCCCTAGCTAGGCACGATACAAGATAAATCTAGGTATTGCCATCTTTGGAAGGCAATCCATAAGTGGCTCTCATGATAGATTCATATGGTAATTTAATTTTCTTTCTAGGAAAGTGTTCCATGCCTTTCCTTCACGGAAATTGGAATATAATATTTCCTTCCTTCATATCAATAATTGCACCAATCGTTCTAAGGAAAGGTCTACCAAGAATAATAGGACATGAAGGATTGCAATCAATATCAAGAACAATGAAATCTACGGGCACATAATTCCTATTGGCAACAATATGAACATGATTAATTTTCCCCATAGGTTTCTTAATAGTGGAATCCGCAAGATGCAAATTTAAAGAACAAACTTCAAGCTCATGGAACCCTAGCAAATCACACAAAGTTTTTGGAATAGTGGAGTCACTTGCACCCAAATCACACAAAGCATATCATTCATGATCTTTTATTTTTATTTTGATAGTAGGTTCCCATTCATCATAAAGCTTTCTAGGGATAGAAACTTCCAACTCAAGTTTTTCTTCATGAGATTGCATCAAAGCATCAACTATGTGTTTAGTGAAAGCTTTATTTTGACTATAAGCATGCGGAGAATTTAGCACGGATTACAACAAGGAAATATAATCAATCAAAGAGCAATTATCATAATTGAATCCCTTGAAATCCAAAGTAGTGGGTTCATCACTATGCAAAGATTTAATCTCTTTACTCCCACTTTTAGCAATTTTAACATCAAGATCTAAAAACTCTGAATCATTGGGACACCTTAAATCAGAATTATCTCCAATACTATCTTCATCAAGATTTATACTACAAAACAAGAATCTAATAGGAGACACATCAATAACTTTCAGATCTTCATCTTTATTTTCATGATAACTAGAAGAACACGATATAATATAATCTTCTCTTTTAGCACCCATTCTAGCGGTTCTTTCTTTGCATTCATCAATGGAAATTTTCATGGATTTGAGAGACTCATTGATATCATGCTTAGGTGGGATAGATATAAGTTTCAAAGAATCAACATCAAGAGTAATTCTATCCACACTTCTAGCCAATTCATCAACCTTAAGCAATTTCTCTTCAAGCAAAGCATTGAAATTCTTTTGCGAAATCATAAACTCCTTAACACTAGTTTCAAATTCAGAAGGCATCTTTACATAAGAGTTGTTGTAGGAATTGCCATAATTATTAGAGGAATTACTAGGAAAAGGCCTAGGATTAAAATTACCTCTATAAGCATTGTTACCAAAATTATTCCTACCAACAAAATTCACATCCAAAGATTCATTGTTATTCTCAATCAAAGTGGACAAAGGCATATCATTAGGATCAGAAGAAGCACTCTTAGCAGCAAATTATTTCATAAGTTCATCCATCTTTCCACTCAAAACACTAATTTCTTCGATAGCATGCACTTTTTTACTAGTAGATCATTCAGTGTGCCATTGAGAATAATTAACCATAATATTATCTAGGAGTTTGGTAGCTTCTACTAAGGTGGTTTCCATTAAAGTGCCTCCGGCGGCCGAATCTAAAAGATTTCTAGAAGCGAAATTCAAGCCAGCATAAAAGTTCCGAATAATCATCCATAGATTCAAACCATGTGTAGGGCAATTACGTATCATCAATTTCATTCTCTCCCAAGCTTGTGCAACATGCTCATGATCTAGTTGCTTAAAATTCATAATATCGTTTCTAAGAGAGATGATCTTAGCAGGAGGGAAATACTTAGAGATAAAAGCATCTTTGCACTTATTCCACGAATCAATACTATTTCTAGGCAAAGAGGAAAACCAAGTTTTAGCACGATTTCTAAGTGAAAACGGAAATCACTTCAATTTAACAATATCGTTATCCGTATCCCTTTTCTTTTGCATATCACACAAATCAACAAAGTTATTTAGATGGGTAGCGGCATCTTCACTAGGAAGGCCGAAGAATTGATCTTTCATGACAAGATGCAACAAAGTCGCATTGATCTCACAAGATTCAGCATCGGTAATAGGAGCAATCGGAGTGCTAATAAAATCATTGTTGTTGGTATTGGAGAAGTCGCACAATTTGGTATTGTTCTGAGCCATAGTGACAAGCAAGCAATCCAACACACACAAGCAAACAAGAAGCAAGCGAACGATAAACACACGGCGGAAGAAGGGCAAATAAAACGGCAAGGGTGAAGTGGAGAAGAGGAAAACGAGAGGCAAATAAATGTAATGCGAAGGATAAGGGTTTGTGATAGGTACTTGGTATATGACTTTTGCGTAAGCCTCCCCGGCAACGGCGCCAGAAATTCTTCTTGCTACCTCTTGAGCTTGCGTTGTATTCCCTCGAAGAGGAAAGGGAGATGCAGCACAATAGCATAAGTATTTCCCTTAGTTTTTGAGAACCAAGGTATCAATCTAGTAGGAGACCACGCACGAGTCCCTCGCACCTGCACAAACAAATAAGAACTTCACAGCCAACACGATAAGGGGTTGTCAATCCCTTTACGGTCACTTACGAAAGTGAGATCTGATAGAGATGATAGTTTATATTTTTGGTATTTTTAGTTTATAAGAACAGCAAATAAAAGCAATAAAAGTAAACTAGATGTAGATTGATATGTTGAGAATAGACCCCGGGGCCATAGTTTTCTCTAGCGGCTTCTCTCATGATAGACATATTCTGCGGCGGGTAAACAAATTACTGTCGAGCAATTGATAGAAAAGCGAATAATTATGAGACTATATAGGCATGATCATTGTATATAGGCATCACGTCCGAGACAAGTAGACCGGAACGATTCTGCATCTACTACTATTACTCCACACATCGACCGCTATCCAGCATGCATCTACTGTATTGAGTTCATAAGAACAGAGTAACGCCTTAAGCAAGATGACATGATGTAGAGGGATAAAATCAAGTAATATGATATAAACCCCATCTTTTTATCCTCGATGGCAACAATACAATATGTGCCTTGCTGCCCCTACTATCACTAGGAAAGGACACCACAAGATTGAACCCAAAGCCAAGCACTTCTCCCATTGCAAGAACTATAGATCTAGTAGGCCAAACCAAACCAATAATTCGAAGAGACTTGCAAGGATATTATGAGCACACATAAGAAGTTCAGAGAAGAACCAAATATCTTTCACAGATAACCTTGATTATAAACTCACAATTCATCGGATCTCGACAAACACACCGCAAAAAGAGATTACATAGAATGGATCTCCTCGAAGACCGAGGAGAACTTTGTATTGAGATCCACAGAGAGAGAGAAGAAGCCATCTAGATACTAGCTATGGACCCGAAGGTCTGTGGTAAACTACTCACAACTCATGGTGAGGGCGATGATGATGATGATGAAGGCCTCCATGATGGATCCCCCTCCGGTGGAGCTCCGAAACAAGCTCCAAGATGGGATCTCCACGGGAACAGAAGGTACGGCGTTGGAATTAGGGTTTTCTCTCTGTTCACGGAGTTTTTGAGGTACGTAGACTTATATAGGAGGAAGGAGGGCACCGGGGGAGGCACGGGGGCTCCACGAGGCAGGGGGCGCGCCCTGGGAAGGGGGGCGCTCCCCCCACCCTCGTGGGCCCCACGTGGCTCTTCTGACGTGGTTCTCAAGTTCATCGTGCGAGATTTCCTCGAAAAATATCTCTTGCGAAGGTTTCATTCCGTTTGGACTCCGTTTGATTTTTTTTTCTGCAAAACCCTGAAATAGGCAAAAAACAACAATCTGGACTGGGCCTTTGGGTTAGTAGGTTAGTCCCAAAAATGATATAAAAGTGAATGATAAAGCCCATTAAACATCCAAGACTTCGTAAATAATATCATGGAACAATAAAAAATTATAGATATGTTGGAGATGTATCAGTGGGGTACCTCGTATATTTCCCATTGAGTTCACCATCAGATGCTCATCTTTGTGGAGATGCATTCTTTCGGAGTTTTTCCCCCTGGTCGCGTTCATAGGACGATGGAGATCCGAAGAAAGGATGATGACTTGATCACGATTACTTGAAGCAAAGAAATGAAGACATCAACGAAAGGGATCAACCTCTTCGAAAGGGCAGCCAAGACCGAGAAGACTTGTTAGGTTTTTGCTACCAGCACTTCCCCCCATACTCCATCGCTTAAATCTCGGGATGAGATTTCTTGTAGTGGAGGAGAATTGTGACACCCGGGTAATCAAGCTACAGTGAACCTCTGCTAATGATGCCACGTCACCTCCGTTACCATTGCTAATCTCGCGTTAGTTCAAAATCGATTCAAAATCCAAATTCAAAAAAACAAGTCAAACAATTAAAGTTTTCAAAAATCAAAACTAAAATGTTCTTATTGTCACAAATAATTCATAAGATATATCGGTGGAGAAACCAAGTCTTTATAAAATGTTTAAATGCACTAAACAAATTAAATCAGTAGCTAAAACCATTAATTAAATGCCTTTTATATTTAGTAAAATACTAAACTATATTATTTTGGGATGAAACTTTTTGTGGTTGTGACATAATTTGTAACATCAATTTAGGTGCCACTTTGGTATTTTGTTAAAACTAAAGTAATTACGAACTAAGAGAAAGCATAAAATGAGATAAACAAGAAAAGTAAAAGAAAACAAAACAAACAAAAAAGGAAAGAAAAGGAAACCCCCCTCACTTGGCTTCGGCCCAGCAGGCCACGTGGCTGGCCCACCTCTCCCTCTCCTTATCCCCCCAGACCACCTTGACCTAACCCAACCCACGATCCCCACTTCACCCTCGATCCACTCCTCCCTCTTCCCCCCGATCTGGACGCGCCGCCGCCCGAGGACCTCGTCGACGACGCCATCGAGGCATCGACGCACGCCGCCCCGCCGCTGCACCTTGCTGCCTCATCGTGCCGGCCTTGACTCTTCCTTGAGCCCACGGCCACTCCCCAACGGCCCCGCCGTGAGCACCTCCTTTCCCTCCCCGTCCTTGCTCGCCCGTCGACCGCGCAGTCCGCGCCCGCGCGCACGCACGCCTAGCCATAGCTCGCGTCGTTCGTTGTCGTAGCCTCTCCTGCTGCGACCACCCCTGCTCGCCTTGCCGGAATGCTGCTCTTCGTGCTGCTGCTGCCGCCCCATAGCCACTATCTCACGTCGGCCCTCTCCTCCCTCTAGTCGACGTCGGCTGTCTCCCTGCCTCGCCCGCCTCGCCTCTCTCGCCTGCCTCCCGCGGCCACCGCATGCCATGGCTGCCGGACCCCCCCTGTGCTGCACCGATGCTGCCTGCACCCGAGCATCGTCGCCCCTCCTTTCACCCGCGTAGGGCCCCCCTCCGCCGCCGATCTGCTGCTGTGCTGCAGCCATGCCCGCCCCACTCCTATCGGCTACCTCCGTCGCTCGCCTCCCGGCTCCCCTGCTCCTGCTCGCTACAGCCGCCCGCGGCCCCCTCTGCTCGCCGTGCCCCGCCCTCCCCCGCCGTTGCCTCCCGCTCCACCTGCGCCCCGCCTCGCCTTCGTCCACCGTCGCTGACCCCTGCGCCAGCTGCCGCCGCCACCGCACTGCCTCGTCGGCTCACCGCGCCGTTGGCCATGGCCGGGGCCAGCGCCCGGGCTCGCCCCGTCGGGCGCTTGTGGCCGCGCCCGGGTGCCCGGTGCCCAGTGCCCGCTATGCCCCGGGCCCTTTGACAGCCAGGGCCCAGCGCCTAGAATTTTTAAAAAAGTAAGAATTTAAAAAGAAAAAGAATTAAATAATAATAATAAGTAAAATATTAATTAACTTAATTAATCCTGATTAGCTTAACCTAATCATTAATTAAATTATTTTAGTTAATCCCAGTCAATGATAGTGGGACCCACATGTCAGTTTGACCAGTCAACGGTCATAGTTGACCGCTGACGTCATGCTAACGTCATAAATGCAATTTCGAATTAAATTAATTCTGTTAATTCTAGAATGGTTTAAATCTTTATAAATTTATATAAAATAATCCATAACTCGGATGAAAATAATTTATATATGAAAAATGATCAGAAAAATGAGACGAACCCGAATACGCTACCCACGTACCTGTCAGATCCCTCCAGCACTGTAAATATGGAAACTTTCCCTCCGGATCGTCTATCTGGTAATTGCCCAAAGCCGGGGAGATATCCACAGATATTTTCCCGCTTCGTGTAACGTGTAGCACCGCGTTGGGCCACCCCTAGCACCACATATTGATGTGTTATGCTTTGTGATGCTTTTGATTGCTCTGTTGTTTATTGCGTTCCCCCTCAATTACTTACTTTCCGGTAGACCCTGAGGCGATGCCGATGCCACTGTGTTCGACTACGGCTATGCTTTCGAAGATTCCTTTCGTCTGCAGAGCTTCCAGGCAAGCCCCCACCTTTATCACCAGATATCGCCCATTCTCTTCTCTCTTATTCTTGCAATAGGTTTGCTACTATTGTTGTTTCGTTAGCTCCTACTCTGTTGCATAGCCTGTCATTGTTGCTACAACTGTTGATACCTTTACCCGCTATCATAATGCTTAGTATAGGATGCTAGTATTCCATCAGTGGCCCGACATCCTTGTCCGTCTGCCATGCTATACTACTAGGCCGTGATCACTCGGGAGGTGATCACGGGTATATACTACACTATTACATGCTCATGTTGATGATTCGGGGATGGGGGCTAAAGGGGCAGGTGGTTCCACACAGGTAGTGGTGGGCCTGGGTTCCCAGCAGCCCCTTGATGGTTACTTTGTGGCAGAGCGACAGGGCAGGTCACGACCACCTAGGAGACAGGTGGGCCAGGCCCTGCTCATTGTCTGCGGTTATTTCATAATAACACGCTTAACAAGTTTGGATATTTGATCCGAGTGTGGCCTTTGGCCTATACGCACTAACCAGCTACGCGGGAACAGTTATGGGCACTCGACGTCGTGGTATCAGCTGAAGCCTTCTTGACGTCAGTGACTTAGCGGCGCGCGCTGGGTTGGACTGGAACGCTCGCACTTGTATAAGGGGGCTAGGTTTTATCATCGGCCGCATTCGCAATGTGCATGAGTGTAAAGGGTGATGGCCCATGACCCCTGCGCGCATAGGACTTAGACCGGCGTGCTGACCTCTCTGCTGTGCTTAGGTAGGGTTGGGATGTGTTGATCTTACGAGGCCGGCATGACCCAGGAAAGTGTGTCCGTCCAAATGGGATCGAGCGTGTTGGGTTATGTGGTGCACCCCTGCAGGGAGGTTAATCTATTCGAGTAGCCGTGTCCCTCGGTAAAAGGACGTCCCGGAGTTGTACTCTGACCTCATGACAACTAGAACCGGATACTTAATAAAACACACCCTTTCAAGTGCCAGATATAAACCGGTGATCGCTTTCCCATAGGGCGACGAGGGGAGGATCGCTGGGTAGGATTATAATATACGATGTTACTTGGTGAACTTACCATCTACTCCCTTCTACTGCTGCAAGAAGGAGGCTGCCAAAAGCGGGGATACTTGTTACTTTCCAGCTACTCTCTTCTAGTGCTGCAAGATGGAGGTGGCCAGAAGCGTAGTCTTCGATTGGATTAGCTATCCCCCTCTTATTCTGGCATTCTGCAGTTTAGCCCACAGATATTACCCCTTTATACAGATACCATTGCATATGTAGTGTAGATCCTTGCGTGCGAGTACTTTGGATGAGTACTCACGGTTGCTTAGCTCCCCTTTCCCCCTTTTGTCCCTTCTTCTCGGGTAACGCAACCAGATGGTGGATTCAAAGAGCCAGAGGATCCCGAGGATGTTTCTACGTGGAGTTCGGCTTCGAGGTGTAGTTAGGAGGTCCCAGGCAGGAGGCCTTGCCTTTTTGATCATTGCTACTTTTGTGTTAGCCATCTTATGGCGCCTTGTTTAACTTATGTCTGTACTCAGATATTTTTGCTTCCGCTAACTTTTGTGTTGTCGAGCTTATGTATTTGAGCCCTCGAGGCCCCTGGCTTGTAATATAAAGCTCGTATTATTTTATTTGTGTCTAGAGTTGTGTTGTGATATCATCCAGTGTGTCCCTGATCTTGGTCGTACACATTTGCGTGCATGATTAGTGTACGGTCAAATCGAGGGCGTCACAACTGATGAGGAGCACTCGCTCGGGTTGTAAATTAAGGCCTCGGGGTCCGGATAGTCCCTATGCAAGTATTAGTTATTAGGTAAATGATAAAACCAATGTTTGGCCTTGCTGGAAAAGTTTTATTCAAAGCAAACTATCAAGGGGGTCCCATAAACCCCAACCGCGTTAGGAACGCAAAATCAAGGAACATAACACCGATTTATCAGTTCCTAAGGTGGCATCAGTGGAACAAAACACCGAGCAAAAGGCCAAACTTTCCACCCATTGCCAAGTATATAAGGTGCATTAATTTAAATAGAGATATTGTGTTATTCCCAATATATCCAATCCTCATGGAGCAAACTTCATCTTCACCTGCAACTAACAACGCTATAAGAGGGGCTTGAGCAACAACATAACTTAGCCAAACAACAGCTTGCTAGGAAGGTAGTTAGAGGTTTCATGGCAAGGTAGGGGCTGTCATGCAAAAGGATAGGTATCGCAATAAAGCAATAGAGCGAGGCATCTAGCATAGCAACAATAGAGGTGATATCCAGGAATGGTCATCTTGCCTGAGATCCCGCAAGGAAGAAGAACAAGTCCATGAAGAAGACAAACGGACGTAGTCGACAAATCCTCACAACTCCGGAACGAAGCCAAAGCTAACGAGAGAAGCAAACCGGAAAGAAGCAAACAACATGGTAAACACACAAGCATAAACATGGCATATGATGCACAACCAAGGATGATGCATGTCATGGCAAAGTGCAACAACAATACTACAAGTTAAGTGGGGATCAATATGCAACCGGTTGCATATTGACGAAACACCACATTCACATATTTAGTTTGATCTCGTTTATGTAGACAACAATATTAAATGTTGATTAGCATGGCAAGAGGTGAAGCAAATGTAAACTACATATTTATGTAAGTTTAAATGATGCCGAAATGACAAACAACAATTCCGGTAAAACCCCATATGTCATTTTGCAATTATTAAAGCAAACAAAAACTTTAACCATTTAAATGTTGTTGTCATGATGCGGATGACATTTGCAAGTTTTTATGCAATTTTTTGAAAAGGTTGACGATGAACAAGATATGAAGCATTTGGTCACCATGGCGAAATGAAACGGGTGCCACGACCACAACAACGGAAATGGTGTCGCGACAGCATTCTGATGATCCGACAACTCGATGAGATGTCGGTGCAAAAGAGAGATAGGATGTGCGGACCATGAAAAAGATGGTGGGGTGATCCCGGTAACCGGGTTCCCACGTGTCGGCGACATGGAAATGGGGAACATGCAAGCGACAACTCGGACACGGTGCAACACACGGTTCAACTCATACAACATGCATTCGTCCATGGGATCATCGGTTCGGCGGTTATACCTTTGAAGCGTGGGTTTCGGGCCGAATCAAGTTCAACGACGGAGGTAGTCGTTCTCACGAGGGTAGAGGAAGTAGTCATTCATGGGGCGCCGTGTGAAGTAATCTTTCCCGTTTCATAGTCGAACACGTCGTTGAGGGTAGTGGTACACGTCTCGGAGAGGTACTTGACAAATCCAACGTTTTTGGGGCAACAGTAGTGGTACACGGCAACTGTAGTCGAACTTGATGGATCCGAGGGCTCTGAGCGTCGTGGTACTTGGCGCAACTTAGGTCCCCGGGGTCATCGTGTACACGTTCCCACTGTAGTCGTACATGTCGGCGGTAGTCGAACTTGACAAAAAAACACACCGACTGTAGTTGTACTCGGGTCCTTGTGGTCTTCAGGGTCTTCGGTCACAGGTGCTTGGCCGGTCGTCAGTATGTAGGAAACGAGCGATGGCGGCAGCAGGAGTCTGATGAGCTGACTTGGTGCGGGAAGACGGAGAAGACCTCGAGGCAGATGGATCCGCGAGAACTCATCCAGATCCGGCGAAGATGGCAAGGACGTGCGTCGGCAACGGCGGCTTGAGGCGTCGAGCGACGGGGTCCAGCGGCGCTCAGGGAGAGCTCGAGCGTCCCAGCGCCGGGACAAGGACGGAGGTCGGGGACGGAGCAGCGGCAAGCTACGGCGCTGGTTCTGCGAGGGACGACGCTGGTGGGGCTGGTGGTAGACGAGGCGGAGCTCCTGGATAGCAGCAGCGAGCTCCTATAGTGGTGCAGCCAAGACTTGGAGAAGCAGGGCCAGGCCGCGGCGCAGGGGACTTGATGGAAAAGGCGCGCTTGGCGTCGGAGGTGACCGGCGGGGCAGGAGGATGGCCTAGGGCACGGGGCGGCGACAGTCGTCGGAGGCAGGGACGGGTGGCGTTGGGCGGCGCTGGGCAGCGGGGCGCGCGGGGTAGGAGAGGGCGGTGAAGATGCGGCGGGGCGGCGTCCCTGCTGGCTTCGGTCGCCGGCGAACGGCGGGATCGGGCGATGCAGAGGAGGGAGTGAGGGAGATGGGATCGAGCGAGGGTAGAAGTGATGGCGCTGGCAGAAGGTGGGGATCAAGAGGGAGTGGAGGGGGATCGGGTAGGGTGATATTGGGCTAGGGTTAGAAGGTGCAAGTTGTAGAGCGGTTGGGCCTCAAGGCACTTGGTGGGCTGGCCTGGCCTAGTGGCATGCAGCTGCTAGGCTCTAGTGCTCCTCCTTCCTTTTTTTCAATTACAAAAAATGAGAAGAAAGAAAAAAGGAGGGTAGAAAAGGTTAGAGAAAAGATTTAGGCACGGAGTTAATTTTCTGGACTCACACCAATGTGCACGGTCCAAGAAAAAATAGGAGTGGGCAAGATTGAAAGTTGTAAATTTGAACTCATTTGAATTTTATTCAAATGGGTTTGAACTAGGACTTGGTAAAAGGAAGGTCCAAAATGCTCGGACTTTTAGAGGAGCCTCGATAAAAGAGATGAGCATTTTTGGTAAAGTTTTGGGGAACAAACTTGAAATAGTATAGGCAAGGAATTAAATTGCAAGTGTGTTATGGTTAATTCCAAATTATTGGAATAATTATAATAGCTCCATAATTAATAGGAGGATATGTTATAAAGAGAAATCACCATGTGAATTCCCTCGATTTAAATGGATCAAAAGATCTATGCAGTTTATTTAGTTGAGTTGCAAAAGATTAATGATATGATGGCGTGATGAAATGATGCAATGCAAATAAAATAGAGCAAGCAAATAAAACACACGGCAAAGCTTGGAATAGCTGGAAGTCTTCTAGAACGTCGGTCTTGGGGCGTCACATAGCATGAATAAAAGACATTTATCATGATATAATGAAATTTAAATAACAACGTTATTATTGCATCTAGGGCATATTTCCTTCAGTGACAGCCACTGAAATGGGTCGCTGTTAAGCTATTGGGTGTCGGTTTTGGATCCGATGCCGCTAACAGCCCCGACCAATGATGATATTCCACATGTCATTTTCTCATTCGCAAATGGAACCACGCATCAACTATGTGTTATCATAGGTGTCGCCCATCCAACGGAAGATACACGCCAATGAAACAGTGACATGTGGCACGACCCAACTATGGCTCGTTTAGATAAAAAGGTCGGCCCAGTCAAAGTTAGCGGGCCGACCCATTGACGGCCTGCTTACACAAGGCCCATTTACAAGCAGGGTCCGTACGACCCGTAAGAATAGTGTCAATTCAGCCCGCCACCTGCCCGTTGTGGATTTGTCATCATTGCGGCCCATGGTCACTTCTGGCCCGTTAACAACCCTCTATGTATTTGGGCCCAATTATGGCCCACTGTGTTTCCAGCCTATAGAATGTCCTGGTACATTTGGGCCCATTTGTTACCCAATTATACTTTTGGCCCGTAAACAAACCATGCTGGAATTGGGCCGTTTTGCGCCAGGTCTGACTTTTGGCCTGTTAGCGCCCCCCTTTAGAGTTGGCCATTTCTAGCCTGATGTGTCTTTTGTCATGTTAACGACTGGCGCTACCCATGGGCCATGTGTGCCGAATGTGACATTGGGCCTATTAACGACCCATATTCTCGATGACACAAATCTAGCCCGTCCGCACTTTTGGCCCGTTAACGACTCGTGTAGTAAGTCGGCACATTTATGACCCTTGTTGACTTTCGGCATGTTAACGACTCGCCGTGTAAACGGGTCAACCATGGCATGAGATATATTTCATCCTGCTAATGGCCAGTGGGCACTTTGGCACATTTTAGGCCCAAACATTTTTCGGCCTGCTAGAAGCCATAGGTATCTTCTGGCCCAATGAAGGTCCAATCTATGGTTTGGGATGTTAATGACTCGTGGCATTTATGGGCCAAACACTAGTTCATCAACGTCCTATGCAAACAGTTTTTATCCCCTTTCCATGAATAGTTGTAAATCGTCACCTTGCATGTGTGTGGGATACCATCGTGATCATCTCGTGACCACATTATCGTATCCAGAATACCATCGTGATCACATTATCATTATCCAGAATACCATCATGGTTGTCATAACATCACATTATAATTATCAAGAACACCATCGTGATCATCTCGTGACCACATAAAGATCAACCAACTTATGTCCTCATCGAACCAGGGTTGTTTATTAGTTCGGTTATTATTACTGTGACCCATAGTGTGACCTAGTACGAACTGTGTCCATGACCGAGGACGCGGCTATCGATAGACTATACACACTCTGTAGAGGTTAGTACACTTTACCCACACCACATAACCCATGGCCTCGTGCTCCCATTCGGGTGGACTAACGGCATTCCGACAAAACCAATCTATTGCATGACACTCTCCCGACCACTCCGACAAACTCCCCTTTGGGCTAAGTCATGGGTGGCCCTGATGCTACTCTGTACATCCAATGGCCACCGTCGTGGCAAAACTAAAATAGAACCAAACAGGGACAACCCAGGTACAACACAACTCGGGCACACAAGGTTATTGCCGCCTATTGGGCCAGGGTAGCGCACGCACATAACCTTCCCTAGTTGGAGGGACCGGCAAGAGGCATGACAATAGACCGAATTAGGGCCTTCCTGATAACCCACAAGTGTAGGGGATCGCAACAATTTTCGAGGGTAAAGTATTCAACCCAAATTTATTGATTTGACACAAAGGGAGCCAAAGAATACTCTTAAGTATTAGCAGCTGAGTTGTCAATTCAACCACACCTGGAAACTTAGTATCTGCAGCAAGATAGTTCAGTAGCAAAGTAATATGATAGTAGCGGTAGCAGCAATAAAAGTAACGATAGTGTTTTTGTAGTTTTTGTGATAGTAGCAACCAAAAAGTAAATAAGCAACAAGCAATATAGGTAAAGCTCGTAGGTATTGGATCGGTGATGGGAAATTATGTCGGATGCAATTCATCATGTAGAAGTTATAACCTAGGGTGACACAGAACTAGCTCCAGTTCATCAATGCAATGTAGGCATGTATTCCGAATATAGTCATACGTGCTTATGGAAAAGAACGTGCATGCCATCTTTTGTCCTACCCTCCCGTGGCAGCGGGGTCCAATTGGAAACTAAGGGATATTAAGGCCTCCTTTTAATAGAGTAGCGGACCAAATCATTAACACATAGTGAATACATGAACTCCTCAAACTATGGTCATCACCGGGAGTGGTCCCGATTATTGTCACTTCGGGGTTGCCGAATCATAACACATAGTAGGTGACTATAGACTTGCAAGATAGGATCAAGAACACACATATATTCATGAAAGCATAATAGGTTCAGATCTAAAATCATGGCACTCGGGCCCTAGTGACAAGCATTAAGCATAGCAAAGTCATAGCAACATCAATCTCAGAACATAGTGGATACTAGGGATCAAACCCTAACAAAACTAACTCGATTACATGATAGATCCCATCCAACCCATCACCGTCCAGCAAACATACGGTGGAATTACTCGCACACAGCGGTGAGCATCATGGAATTGGTGATGGAGGAAGGTTGATGATGACGATGGCGACGATCTCCACTCTCCGGAGCCCCGAACGGACTCCAGATCAGCCCTCCCGAGAGAGATTAGGGCTTGGCGGCAGCTTCGTCTCGTGAAACGCGATAATTCTTTCTCCCTGATTTTTTTCTCCCCGAAAGTGAAGATATAGGATCTGGGGGTACGTCGGTAAGTCACCAGGGGGCCCACGAGGCAGGGGGGCGCGCCCCCCACCCTCATGGACAGGCCCTGGGCCCCCTGGTGTGGATCTTCTTGCAGATATTTTTTATATTTTTCGAAAAAATTCTCTGTTGATTTTCAGGCAATTCCGAGAACTTTTTATTCTGCACAAAAACAACACCATGGCGGTTCTGCTGAAAACAGTGTCAGTCCGGGTTAGTTCCATTTAAATCATGCAAGTTAGAGTCCAAAACAAGGGCAAAAGGGTTTGGAAAAGTAGAAACGTTGGAGACGTATCAACTCCCCCAAGCTTAAACATTTGCTTGTCCTCAAGCAATTCAGTTGATAAACTGAAAGTGATAAAGAAAAACTTTGACAAACTCTGTTTGCTCTTGTTGTTGTAATTATGTAAGCTAGCATTCAGGTTTTCAACAAGATCATGAACTAACCATATTCACAATAACTTTCAGGTCTCAAGACTACTCACATAAATGGCATAATCAACTAGCGAGTAATAATAATAAACCACAGATGACAACACTTTCTCAAAACAATCATGATATGATATAACAAGATGGTATCTCGCTAGCCCTTTCTGAGACCGCAAAACATAAATGCAGAACACCTTTAAAGATCAAGGACTGACTAGACATTATAATTCATGGTAAAAGAGATCCAGTCATGATCATACTCAATGCAAATTAATAGTAATACATGCAACGACAGACGTGCTCTCCTACTAGTGCTCTTTGATAAGAGGATGATGACTCTGCATAAAAGTAAATAGATAGGCCCTCGCAGAGGGAAGCAGGGATTTGTGGAGGTGCCAGAGCTCGATTTTTAAATAGAGATGAATAACATTTTGAGCGGTATACTTTCATTGTCAACATAACAACCAAGAATATAGATATCTCCCATGCTACGCACATTATAGGCGGTTCCGAAACAGAATGGTAAATTTTATACTCCCCCAACCACCAACAAACACACTCCACGGCTAGCCCGAAACAACGGGTACCGTCCAAACCAGCAACAGACCTGGGGGAGTTTTGTTTAATTATTATGATTTTGAGCATGGGACTGGGCATCCCGATTACCAGCCATTTTCTCATGAATGATGAGCGGAGTCCACTCATTGTGAGAATAACCCACCTAGCATGGAAGATATAGACAACCCTAGTTGATACATGAGCTGTTCGAGCATACAAAACATAATTTCATTTGAAGGTTTGGAGTTTGGCACATACAAATTTACTTGGAACGGCAGGTAAATACCGCATATAGGAAGGTATGGTGGACTCATATGGAACAACTTTGGGGTTTATGGAAGTGGATGCACAAGCAGTATTCCCGCTTAGTACAGGTGAAGGCTAGACAGAGACTGGGAAGCGACCAGCTAGAGAGCAACAACGGTCATGAACATGCATTAAAATTAATCAACAATGAATGCAAGCATGAGTAGGATATAAATCACCATGAACATAAATATCATGAAGGCTATGTTGATTTGTTTCAACTACATTCGTGAACATGCGCCAAGTCAGATCACTTAAATCGTTCAAAGGAGGATACCACCCATCATACCACATCACAACCATTTTAATATCATGTTGGCACGCAAGATAGACCATTATAAACTCTCAGCTAATTAAGCATGGCATAAGCAGCTATGATCTCTAATTGTCATTGCAAGCATGTTTCATTCATAACAAGCTAAATCAGGAACGATGAGCCATCATATTTACAAAAACAAGAGAGGTCGAGTTCATACCAGCTTTTCTCATCTCAATTAGTTCATCATATATCATCCTTATTGCCTTTCACTCGCATGACCGAATGGTGTGTATAATAATAATAGTGCACGTGCATTGGACTAAGCTGGAATCTGCAGGCATTTAATACAAGAGAGAAGACAAGGTAATATGGCTCAAGGTTAAATCAACAACAAAGCATATGAGAGCCACTAAAAATTTCTATCATGGTCTTCTACTCTTAACCCCCAAAGAAAGGAAAATAAACTATTTACACGGGAAAGCTCCCAACAAGCAAAAGAAGAACGGGAAATCTTTTTGGGTTTTCTTCATTTTAATTACTACTACTACAAGCAAAGAGAGTAAACTAGCTAGAAGCTGCAACTACTATTTTTTGTTTTTCTGGGTTTTTCTAGCAAACAAGAAAAAGACTAAGAAAAAGAAATTGAAACTAAGCATGGATGGTACAGTGAAAGAGTGTGAGCACAGACAACTAGAATAAGTGTGTGAACATGAATGTAAGTCGGTGAGAAACACGTACTCCCCCAAGCTTAGGCTTTTGGCCTAAGTTGGTCTATGGCCACGGATCAAAGCCACTCCCTCCAGTGTACTGAGATGCATCCTCTGGGTGCCACTGGTTGGCGAGCTCATCCAGCTCCCACCCATAAACAGATTGACGGGAAGGATCAAGTGGCGGTTCTGGCTCAGGCTCTGAAGCTTGTGCCTGGCCTTGGTACTTGTAGAAGGCATCTGATGTGATGAGGAATACGCATGTAGACAAATCAAACAAAGATGGTGCAGGCAAGGTAACAATTTCCAGTATATTTCATCAAACCTTAATTTATAATTAAGCTGCATATTCTTGTCTTTAACAATAAAATAACGAGCTACCATGCTCTTGTAGTCTAGATAAACAGGGGCAAGCAATTTTTCTTCCTTCTCATGATGCCCAATAGGTATATTAAAATATTCAGCAAGGCGAGAAGCAAAGATGCCTCCAAAGACGGGCCCCTTTGAGCGGTTCAGACTCAATCGTTTGGCAACGACGACGCCCAAGCTAAAAGTTGTGTCTTGAAACAAAGCATGGCGTAAAATGATAATATCAGGGGCACTGAGGTTCCCACTGTTCCCGCGACCAATTAAACATCTACTAGCAAATGAAGCAAAGTAGCGCAGAATAGGGAAGTGTATACTAGTGATTCTTGCCCCTGAAACTTGTCTCGTTTCTCCTACGGCTATCATGTCAATGAACCCTTCTACGTCTTCACGACGTGGTTCATCAAGTCTACCTCCAAAGGGTACTTTGCATATTTTGCAAAAGTCTAAGAGTGATATCTCCTTAATCACATCACATAAACGAAACTCCACCGTAGGTGGTGTTTTCCTAGAATGAAAATGAAACCTTTGCGTGAAAATATTGGTGAGTAAGAGATACTGTTCTTTCTGGTCGTTGAGGAAGTCAGTGAGGCCTGTATTATTTGCCAACCAATAAAAGTCTTCGTAAATACCGGCGGACATCATGAAATCATTACAAGGCCATTCACACGGTCGAACTTCTGCCATGCGAGGAAAATTATACTTAGGCTTCTTATTTTCTTCTTTCTTCTTCTCCTCTGAGCTCTTGCTGGAGGAGCCCCTCAACAATCTCTTTAACATTTTCCTTTTCTAAAAATTTCTGAAATTTTTAGTAACTTCAAAATAAAAGTTTACTAAACTCAACAAGATTGACAGCAACAACTCCTACTAGTGCCTAGAGGCTATATCATGCATTAGAACTACTTGGGACCAAGAAAATTTGACATGCAAGCTCAAGAACAAGGTCACCATAGCAGCATAAATTTGCAACAAATAAAGCACTAGAACAAAAACTAATTGGACCAATGGATGAATCACATACCAAGGAACAATCTCCCCAAACGGTTTGGTGAATGGTGCTTTGAGCAAGGAGATCGAAAATGGCAGCAAGATGAGCTAGAACTCGGGTTTGAGCTGGTTGGTGATTTTTCTGGAAGGAAGAAGAAGAGCAAGGGTGCAGGAATAAGTGGAGGGGGCCACGTGGGGCCCACGAGGCTGGGGGCGCGCCCTGGGCAAGGGGGCGCGCCCTGGACCCTCGTGGCCACGTGCTGGCTCCCCTCGCTGTGTGTTCAGTGCCATATTTTCTTAAATATTCTAAAAAAATCATATTTCATTTTCATGGCATTTGGAGAACTTTTATTTTCGGGATATTTTTTATTGCCCGGAAAAGTCTGGAAACAGATAGAAAATACGATTTTTGCTTTATTTATCCTAATTAACAGAAAGTAAAAAGAGGGTACAGAAGGTTGTGCTATCTAGATTCACCTATCCCATGCTCATCAAAAGGAATCCATTAACAAGGTTGATCAGGTCTTGTTAATAAACTCTTTCCAAGTAACATGAAACCGGAGAATTTTCGAATAACACCAGGTTACCTCAATGGGGATATGTATGTCCCCAACAATAAGAATGTCATAAGTCTTCTTGATAGTAGGAAGAGGAAACTCAAAACCTGCAATGGTAATAGTTGAAGTTTTTCCAATATAATTGATACTGTAGACCTGAGGTTGTTTCCTCGGAAAGTGTACCGTATGCTCATTACCATTGACATGAAAAGTGACATTGCCCTTGTTGCAATCAATAACAGCCCCTGCAGTATTCAAAAAGGGTCTTCCAAGAATAATAGACATACTATCGTCCTCGGGGATATCAAGTATAACAAAGTCCGTTAGAATAGTAACATTTGCAACTACAACAGGTACATCCTCACAAATACCGACAGGTATAGCAGTTGATTTATCGGCCATTTGCAAAGATATTTCAGTAGGTGTCAACTTACTCAAGTCAAGTCTACGATATAAAGAGAGAGGCATAACACTAACACCAACTCCAAGATCACACAAAGAAGTTTTAACATAGTTTCTCTTAATGGAGCAAGGTATAGTAGGTACTCCTGGATCTCCTAATTTCTTAGGCATTCGACCCTCAAAATTGTAATTAGCAAGCATGGTGGAAATTTCTACTTCAGGTATCTTTCTTTTATTGGTAATAATATCTTTCATATACTTAGCATAAGGATTTGTTTTGAGCACATCAGTCAAACGCATACGCAAAAAGATAGGTCTAATCATTTCAGCAAAGCGCTCAAAATCCTCATCATCCTTTTTCTTGGATGGTTTCAGAGGAAAAGGCATGGGTTTCTGAACCCATGGTTCTCTTTCCTTACCATGCTTCCTAGCAACAAAGTCTCTCTTATCATAAGGTTGATTCTTTGATTGTGGGTTATCAAGATCAACAGCAGGTTCAATCTCTACATCATTAGCATTGCTAGGTTGAGCATCGTCATGAACATCATTATTAATATTATCACTAGGTTCATGTTCATTGCCAGATTATGTCTCAGCATCAGAAACAAATATATCATTGGGATTCTCAGGTGTGTCAGCTACAGGTTCACTAGGAGCATGCAAAGTTCTATCATTTTTCTTTTTCTTCTTCTTAGAAGAACTAGGTGCGTCTAAATTAGATCTCTGAGAATCTTGCTCAATTCTCTTAGGGTGGCCCTCAGGATACAGAGGTTCCTGAGTCATTTTACCACCTCTAGTAGCAACTCTAACATCATAGTCATTATTCTTACTATTTAATTCATTGATAAAATCATTCTGATCCTTAAGTACTTGTTCTACTTGAGTGGTGACCATAGAAGCATGTATACTAATAAGTTTCAGTTCACCTTTAGCTCTAGACAGATAATCACTCAAGCGTTCAATCATATAAGCATTGTGTTGTAATTGTCTACCAACATAAGCGTTGAAGTTTCTTGTTTCACAATAAAATTGTCAAACTCATCTAAGCATTGGCTAGCAGATTTATAACGAGCAATATCACCTTCATCAAATCTATAAAGAGATTTACCTTTACTACCTATGTCGGGTTATCAAGACCATGTATTTCTTCAATATGAGGTAAATTCTTAACGTCTTTAGCTTTAATACCTTTTCCTTTCATAGATTTCTTTGCCTCTTGCATATCTTTAGGACTGAGGAATAGAACGCCTCTTTTCTTCGGTGTTGGCTTAGGGGATGGTTCAGGAAGTGTCCAATTATTTTCATTGGCCAGCATATTATTCAATAGTAGTTCAGCTTGTTCAACTGTTCTTTCCCTGAAAACACAACCAGCACAACTATCTAGGTGGTCTCTGGAAGCATCGGTTAGTCCATTATAAAAGACACCAAGTATATCATGCATCTCAAGAGGATGATCATGCAAAGCATTAAGTAATTGGAGAAGCCTCCCCCAAGCTTGTGGGAGACTCTCTTCTTCAATTTGCACAAAGTTATATATTTCCCGTAAGGCAGCTTGTTTCTTATGAGCGGGAAAATATTTGGCAGAGAAGTAATACATCATATCCTGGGGACTACGCACACAACCAGGATCAAGAGAATTAAACCAAGTCTTAGCATCACCCTTTAACGAGAAAGGAAATAGCTTAAGGATATAGTAGTAATGAATCTTTTCATCGTTGGTAAACAGAGTGGCTATATCATTCAACTTAGTAAGATGTGCCACAACAGTTTCAGACTCATAGCCATGGAAAGGATCAGACTCAACCAAAGTAATTAACTCAGGATCAACAGAGAATTCATAATCCTTATCAGTAACACAGATAGGTGAAGAAGCAAAAGCAGGGTCATGTTTCATTCTAGCATTCAAGGACTTTTCTTTCAGCTTAGCTAATAATTTCTTAAGATCATATCTATCATTGCAAGAAAGATAGTCTCTAGCAGTTTCTTCATCCATAACATAACCCTCTGGCACAACAGGAAATTCATATCTATTGGGAGTAGTTTCATCATCACTTTCATAAATATCATCAGTTTCAACATTTGCACTCTCCCTAACCTTAGTAATTTGTTCATCTAGAAATTCACCTAGTGGCACAGTATCAGGCATAGAGATAGTTTCATCATACATAGCAGAAGTAGCATCATCAAGAACATACGACATATCAGATTTAATAGCAGGAGTAGGTGTCGCAAGTTTACTCATAACAGAAGGAGAATCAAGTGCGGAGCTAGATGACAGTTCCTTACCTCCCCTCGTAGTTGAGGGTAAGATCTTGGTTTTTTAGTCCTTCAAATTCTTCATAGTGATAAACAGATATAAATCCCAAGTGACTTAAGGAACAGAGCTATGCTCCCCGGCAACGGCGCCAAAACATAGTCTTGATAACCCACAAGTGTAGGGGATCGCAACAGTTTTCGAGGGTAAAGTATTCAACCCAAATTTATTGATTCGACACAAGGGGAGCCAAAGAATACTCTTAAGTATTATAAGCTGAGTTGTCAATTCAACCACACCTGGAAACTTAGTATCTGCAGCAAGATAGTTTAGTAGCAAAGTAATATGATAGTAGCGGTAGCAGCAATAAAAGTAACGATAGTGTTTTTGTAGTTTTTGTGATATTAGCAACCGAAAAGTAAATAAGCAACAAGTAATATAGGTAAAGCTCGTAGGCATTGGATAGGTGATGGGAAATTATGTCGGATGCAATTCATCATGTAGAAGTTATAACCTAGGGTGACACAGAACTAGCTCTAGTTCATCAATGCAATGTAGGCATGTATTCCGAATATAGTCATACATGCTTAAGTAAAAGAACTTGCATGACATCTTTTTGTCCTACCGTCCCGTGGCAGCGGGGTCCTATTGGAAACTAAGGGATATTAAGGCCTCCTTTTAATAGAGTACCAGACCAAAGCATTAACACATAGTGAATACATGAACTCTTCAAACTATGGTCATCACCGGGAGTGGTCCCGATTATTGTCACTTCGGGGTTGCCGGATCATAACACATAGTAGGTGGCTATAGACTTGCAAGATAGGATCAAGAACACACATATATTCATGAAAACATAATAGGTTCAGATCTGAAATCATGGCACTCGGGCCCTAGTGACAAGCATTAAGCATAGCAAAGTCATAGCAACATCAATCTCAGAACATAGTGGACACTAGGGATCAAACCCTAACAAAACGAACTCGATTACATGATAGATCCCATCCAACCCATCACCGTCCAGCAAGCATATGATGGAATTACTCACGCACGGCGGTGAGCATCATGGATTTGGTGATGGAGGAAGGTTGATGTTGACTATGGCGACGATCTCCACTCTCCGGAGCCCCGAAAGGACTCCAGATTAGCCCTCCCGAGAGAGATTAGGGCTTGGCGGCGGCTTCGTCTCGTGAAACGCGATAATTCTTTCTCCCTAATTTTTTCTCCCCGAAAGAGAAGATATAGGATCTGGGGGTATGTCGGTAAGTCACCAGGGGGGCCCACGAGGCAGGGGGCGCGCCCTGGGCAGGGGGGCGTGCCCCCCACCCTCGTGGACAGGCCCTGGCCCCCCGGTGTGGATCTTCTTGCAGATCTTTTTTATATTTTCCGAAATAATTCTCCGTTGATTTTCAGGCGATTCCGAGAACTTTTTATTCTGCACAAAAACAACACCCTGGCAGTTCTGCTGAAAACAACGTTAGTCCGGGTTAGTTCCATTCAAATCATGCAAGTTAGAGTCCAAAACAAGGGGAAAAAAGGTTTGGAAAAGTAGATACGTTTGAGACGTATCACTTCCCATAGAGGAAAATGTGGCTACACTGGGAAGCTCGATTCGGTGGCACCATGACTCAGCCAACAGAGGTTCAAGTTCATTTAATGTCCAGTTTAAGTTGAATGTAATGAGCCGAGTCATAATAAAATAGCATGATGACAATGCATATGAACATAGCAAAAACATGAACATGGATGGAAAGCTTAACCGTAAGAATATCAACATCAAATCATTTATTCTACTAGATATAAATGAGCATGGCATAGCGATGATTAAGAACAACAATAGTATAACACTACATACGAACAAAGCATGATCACTAGCATCGAAAATAATTACCAGAATATAACATGATAATAATAGTAGCAAGAAATCATTTAACTGACATATGCAGAATGATCACGGCATAGGAACGAGCATGGAATCCATAAGCATATTCATGAAAATATTAACATGCACAACTTATTTAAACATTAAAGCAGAAAACCAAGACTATTGCAAGACCATCATGCAAGTGGCTATCGTGTCTTGCCTTGGGATGAAGAATACACCGAAAGGAAGTGCGATGAACTCACGAAAAGATTCGCCAGGAAAGTTTCTCTCTCGAAGGGGGCTGATTAGGGGCAAGGGCAAAATGGTCATTTTCATTATATGACAGCACAGTGAAAATGGTACCAATCGAACGGGCTCGACGAAAAGAGAATGCGGGCTTTGGAATCACCTGATTTAGAGCTACGGTCTCGAAGATATGGATAGTTGGAGACCAGGGACTAATCTATAACAAGAATATTCACAAACAGGTCTTGGCGGGCAAAACAGAAAGCGCCTTCCTGGAAAATACGCCTTGCGCAAAAGAAAACGTAGTTTCAGCCAAAGTAGAACCAAAGTACGCTTTCGATAGTAGAAAGCATACTCGCGAGGAATACGCTTCCACTTATGCTAACTGGGTCAGCCTCTAGTAGCTCACAGGTGGGTCCCGCGGGATCTTTTCTCTCTCCTTCCGCTTCTGCCTCCTCGCGAAGAACAGAAGCCGGGGCGGGACCGCACGGCGCCGGCACTGGCCCCCGGCGGTATGGCCACCTCCGGCGAGGCTGCGGCCACCGGAGTGCTTACCGCGGAGCAGAGCATCGAGCAGGTCCACCCAAAGCGGCAGGGGAAGGGCCGCAGGGCGACATGCAAAGGCAAGCATGGACGGAGGCTTTGGTCAGCGTTAGGCACGGCTCCACGGGCCACCAGAGGAAGGGCTGTAGAGCGGAGGAGGGTCGTGGACTCCGGTGGGTCTGCTGGTGCAGTCTAGAGGAGGGGAGGGGGACTGGCTAGCTCATATTCGAGCGGCGGCCGGTGATGGCCGCAACGGACAGAGGAGAGGGGGAGGGGCTCCAGTGGTCTTGGAGGGGAATGGAGAGGGCGATGAGCTGCGGAGGAGCACTGGGAGTCCTTATATAGAAACGGGGATGGCTCGGGAATGCTCGAGAGCTCGCAGGCAAACGAACAGTGGAGGAGGCAGAGGCCGCAGGTCACGGGCATGGCCGACGTGACCAGTCGGGCGAGCTAGACAAGGGGCAAACGGGTCCAGGGCGAGGGCGGCGACATGGAGAAGCTCCTAGACAAGGAGAGGTGGCAAGATCTCAAGAGAACATACGAAAGCAAGGGTCTCATTTGCCAAAGCGCGCGGACAGGCATGCCGGGCACTTAGTCACCGCGTGAACAGGCGCACGCGATGTGCTCTGGCTCTGCAGACCCTGTCTGGGAGAGAAGGCAAACATGAGAGAGTTCCAAGGAGCAAATGAACAATCATAGGAACCACTGATGTGACCACAGAGAGCTTGAAAACAACAGAACAACAAGGTGTTTGTTGCTTGCTGGGGAAGATTTGTCTGGAGAAGATGTTGATATTTTGTTGATAGTGATCAACCGCTAAGATGATCATCTATGCAAATTTGCAGCTCATTTGTATGAAGTTAACTAGCACTTGCTTCACAATGTGCCAAACTGGACAGAATTGGGAATGTTGAAGTATCACTACCATGGATGCTTGGATTGAGTTGAATTTTGCAAGAGATGAGTTACATGAGCAAAGGAAGATACCGTAAAAGTTTCATACGATTTGGACATACCAAAATGGTACTTGGTTCACAGTGCTTCATTCTGGACAAATTTAGGGAAAAGTCCTGAGAGAAATTTGCTAGATAAAATGGTCCCAAATTTTGCGGAGATATGTTATATGAGTAGGAGAAGGTAGACGCAATTGTGAGATGTTGTCCTCCAAAAAGTAGACGCAGCGACCATGGTCGTGTCGTGGTGATCTTGGGCAGAGCCCGTGGGTTAGTGCTGCCCGGTGACCATGGTCGTGTGGGCGGCATGGTCGCCGGGGTGTGGCGTTCTGTGGTGGTGAGAATTGCCGGGGTGAAAACATGTTCTATCTCGGACGGACCGGCGACAACGAAACTCGTTCCCTTCCTGAAGGCGTCGTCGCGGCCATCATTGCCCGTCGTGTTGCTCCAGGAGAAACTCTGACCCTCAGGTCGGGCGGTGGTGACGCTCTGGTGTCATTTCCTTATAGAAGGCACTGCCTTGGAGTTACTTGGAGCCCTCGGTTCGTCGTATGCGGCTTCATCGCTTCGCGGTGGCATGTTCACGGTCGAGGACCCGGCTTCTCTTGTAGTGCTTGTGATGGTGTTGATGCCCTCAACGCCTATGTATCTTGCCTTGGGTGTGTGCGTGTGTTGTGGCATGCGTTCGTACCGGTTTGTTGTTGGTCATTGCTTTATATATAAAGCGGGGAGAAAGACTTTTTGATAAAAGTAGACGCAGTTTGCCGCATCATTTTTGTACAATTTATCCGTTGGTTGTTTCTTTGGATTGTGGGCGATGTCGCACGCTGTTGTTTTTGTGGTTTTGAGGGATGTCCGAGTGCGAGATTCATTAAAGCGTAGACATGGTTGAAGTGTTCATGCTTTCATGCACGAAGAACTGCCACCAAGTACTCATGCTTGGTTTGGTCAAACAAATTCTATATACATGATGTTGCTCTACTTTACATGTTTCATGTTGTGTTCTTGTAATGCCCAGGATGCGACTATATCTCCTACGTGTCGAGGCACGACTTAGAGACATAAGCGCATTCTGGAATGATCGCAAGCGTGGTATCTTTGCACAACTCGTGTAAAAGAACAAGGATGAAAGAGTAAATTAGTTGGCTTACACTCGCCACGTCACACAATAAATACAATAACATACATTCATCCAAAACACAGGGTCCGACTACGGATGAAATCCACACGAGAAAGATACCACAACCACAAGGCCTGATCGCCCCTAGTAGGAACCACTACTGATCGTCGAAAAATGTAACATAGTAACATAACGCTCTTCATCGAACTCCCACTGAAGTTCTGAACTATCTCCTGCATTTTTCTCATCGGTACCTGCAACTGGTGTGTGTTGAATCTGTGAGCCACAAGGACTCAACAATCATGTTCCCGGGTATCAAAACTAACAACGCCTTTAGGTGTTGTGAGGTAATATAGTGGCTGCAGCAAGCACTAAGCAACTAGCTTACGAATTCCGAGCGAGAAGAGAACAAGTGCCAACGGTCGCCAAGTTGATCAAGAAGTGATCCTAGCTACTGACGATCAAACATAACCCCACCGTGTTCACTTCCCGAACCCTTCGGAAAGAGACCATCACGGTTACTCACACAGGTAGTGTATTCTTATGAATAGGCTGTCAAGTTATCTACAACCTGATATTAACAAATTCCCATCTGCCACATAACCGCGGGCACGGCTTTCGAAAGATCAAAACCCTGCAGGGGTGTCCCAACTTAGCCCATCACAAGCTCATGATCTGCGGAGTCGCAACTCCAAATTGGGAAGACCCGAGTATTCTCGGAATCCCGTGCTCAAGATATTTCAACAAAGGTAAAACTAATCCAGCAAGACCTCCCGGCGTGCCGACACCCTGATAGTAGCCACGCGTATCTCGTCTCATGCCACGACCGAATGAGCACTATGTACATCAACCGAAGATCCCAGCGAACTGGGTGGCACCGCAAGTGGCTCTAGTTTGGGACCAACACCATCAGCACTGGCCCCGCCTGTTATGTAGAATTAAGAACCCGGTGACATGACCCCCTATGCAATTAATTAAATAAGTTTTAAATTATGAGGCAAATTAAAACCAATGTTGGGCCTTGCTGGAAAAGCTTTAAGCAGTGCGAATTATCAAGGGGGCCCCATAAACCCCAACCGTGTTAGGAATGCAAAATCAAGAAACATAACACCGGTTTATCGGTTCCTAAGGTGGCATGAGTCGAACAAAACACCAAGCAAAAGGCCAAGGTATATAGGTGTGTTAATATATTTAAGAGATATTGTGATATTCCCACAACAAGTTCCAACATGGAGCAAACTTCATCTTCACCTGCAACAAATACGCTATAAGAGGGGCTGAGCAAGCGGGTAACATAGCCAAACAACGGTTTGCTGGGAAGGTGTCAAAGGTTAGAGGTTTCATGGCAACAATAGGAGGCTGAAAAACAGGAATAGGCATCGAGGCATATCTAAAGAGCGAGACAACTAGCATAGGCAAAGATAGAGGTGATATCGGGGAATGGTCATCTTTCCTGTGATTCCGCAAGGAAGAAGAACGAGTCCATGAAGTAGTCGAACAAAACCTCACAACTCCGGAGCAAAACCAAAGCTAAAGATAGAAGCAAACAGGAAAGAAGCAAACAACACGATAAACACACATATCATAACCATGGCATATGATGCACAACCAAGTACGATGCATGTCCGGTTTAAATATGCATGGCATGGCAAAGTGCACAAGCAATACTACAAGTTAAGTGGAGCTCAATATGCAACGACTTGCATATTGACGAAACACCACATTTTATTTATTTAGTTGACTCTCGTTTATTTATAAGACAAGATTAAATGTTTTTATTAAACATGGCAAGAGGTGAAGCATGAGCAAAACTACACTATCTAGTCATTTTAAATGAGGCCGGAAATAACAACAACAAATCCCGGAAACTCCCCATGTGCATATTTAGCAATTAATAAAGCAAACAACAATTTAAACATTTTAAATGTTGTTATCATGATGCGAATGACAAATGCAAGTTTTATGCAATTTTTAGTTAAAAGTTGACATGACGAAGATATGGAGCATTTGTCGCCATGACGGAAAGAAAAGGGGGTCGTGCGGAGAAAACGGATACGATGCCACGGCAACGTTCCGATGACTCGACAACTCGTCAAGATGTCTATGCAAAAGAAAGGTGGCATGAGCGTGTCATGCGAAAGAAGATGGGGTGATCCTGGTAACCGGGTGTCCCACGTGTCAATGGCATGGAAACGGGGAACATGCACGAAACAGATGGGCATGAAGCAAACAAGTGGTTCATCTCATACATCACATAACATTCATCCACGGGCGTCGTCTCGGCGGTATACCTTTGTAGCGTGCATTCAGAGCGGTTCGAGTTTGGCGGTAGTGGAAGTAGTTGTTCACGGCGCTTGTGACCCACGGTTCTTCGGGCAACGGTAGTCATTCAGCATCGGTTGTCGAGGTACTTGGCGTCTTGGCGATTCCGAAGACAACGGTAGAGGTACTTGATGTCCGTATGTTCCACGGGGTCCTCGAGGGTCGACGGTAGTCGTTCACGGGTCGTAGAGGAACTTGGGTAATTCGTGTAGTCGATCTTGGGATCTTGGCGTATCCGTGCGTAGAGGTACTTGATGTTCCGTGTGATTGAACTCGAGGTGTTCTTGCCGTCGGACTGCTGTGACAGTGCTGGAGAGGCCATGGCTCCATGGAAGGAGCAGGTGGGGCTCAGGGCGAGCGGACATAAGTGCGGTGTTCGTGGGCGCAGGAGCAAAACAGCGAGGCAAGGCAAGGCGACGTTGCGGCGGCCTCTGCTCGCCGGCTCGGCAGTAGTGCAAGGTCCGGTGGGGAGCGGCGCAGCAGGGGATCGGGCAGAGGAGAAGGGATCCTGTTGGCGCGGTCCGGCGACCAACGCGCGGGCGCCTGACGCATAGGCGGCGGACGGCGGTGCAATGTGAGGAGGAGGCCGGAGGGGACAGGCCGAGGCAGGCACTCCGGCGGAGGCGTAGGCGTAGGCGCGGAGGAGGCAGGAGCTAAGGCGGCGGCGACGACGCGCTTGGTGACGCGGGCGCCTTGGGGAGGCGGCTCAGCGTCGGGATGGGGTTGGGGCGTGGCGAAGCTTCGCCCTGGCGGCTCGAACGGGAGGAGGATGGGGGATATCGAGAGGAGGGAGGCCGAGGGGATTGAGCGCGTGTGTTTCCGGCGGCGCAGGAGGACGAGAGGAGGAGTAGCGGGGTCGGACGGGTTAGGGTTAGGAGGGAGAGGTGGCTGGGCCATGGGTGTGGGGACCCCGACTTAGAAGTCGAGATCACCGATTGCACGTGTACAGTGATCCTAGAGATCAATGCTCACTGAACACACAGAAGCTGAAATAACAAGAGTCTTACATCCATACAAATAGTCGTACACGAATTAAGGCCGTTATGGCCAAGTCTTACATAGATAGAGCCTCACGGGCTGAATAGCAAATATCTCAAGTAGCGGAAGTCTTCGATAAAACGGGTAGAACCCATGCCATCTGCCTTAACCCTACAGGCATTCTGACTGGGACAGCGTCCTAGTTCGCATGGTCGTCTCCAAAGAACTCTTCCTCATAATCCTGCTCTTCCATGCCTGGCCAATTAAATAACCAGTGGCAAGCCAATGAGTACTTTGAATGTACTCGCAAGCAACCCATGATGTGGTTCAAGTAACAATGCAATTGAATAATAATGAACATTCTAGCAGGAGGCTGGAACAAAATGTTGTCATCAAGCTTATGCATCAATAACCTCGCGTAACCTCGAGAACAGGTTACCGACATCAACATGAATATAATTCATCTCAACTGAGTCAAGTCACCAGCTTGACTCATCACACACAATGTATCACCAAAGAAGTAAAATTCTGGACATAGTTTAAGTAGCACCACCCAACTGTCCATGACCGTGGACACGTCTATTCGAATAGTTTTACACTCTGCAGAGGTTGCGCACTTTACCCACAAGATCCGGGGAACTTCCGTGGCATCCACGACCCGCGGTACCTCAAGTACCCGGGGTAAGCACACGATCATTACCTTTCCTTAGACGACACTAACATAGAGTCCACTCGTTGGCACAATGTTTACGCGTACCCGAAGGGACCAACGGTGTGTCCGGTGCCCTGTAAAAACAGTCATGGCCGTCTATCCAAGCACGACCCCGTCTCGGGAAAGACCTCAAGTCTTCTCGTCACTAGTAATGCGGGCACCATGCTAGTATCGATCTAAGTAATCAATAAAGCCCCGTCCCATAAGGGGTAGTGTGGTTGCACATGTTTGGTTGGGACGGTAGTCACACATAAATCTAATCCATCATTCCACCATGCACATGATATTACTGGGACATCACTTCTTTCTCAAGTGATGACCTAACACTTCATCACCCTCGGGCATTAGGGGCACCCGATGGGTTCATGCAAAGTTTCCACTACGGGGGTTCATATCACACATGCATCATATGAGCATCAAGACCAACTATTGCATGTCATCTAGCATGTAGCAAGATCAACAATAAAGCATGCATCATGTGGTGGTTCATCTAGGTTACCATCGTAACCCTAATCATCATGTATCGGAAACCAACGGGTTCCGAGGAACAAGTGTATCATGGTCAAAGGGCTGCTTGCCTGGATTGGCTTGGTCTTCAAAGTCTTCTAGTCCTTCTCCTTCTTCTTCCACAGCAACTTCGTCAAATACGGGATCTATACGTCGCATAATAATAACGGAAAAATAAGAATACAAATAGAACAGAAAAACCAAAGTGCTCAGAAAAATGTCATCTCATTTTTGTAAAATACTAGAGGGTTTTCTAAGATGGGGAAAAATCCTTGTTGGAGTTTTGGAGTTGCAGAATAGGATATATTGATTTTTGAACAGGAGCTATACTGCTCAAATTTGAATTTAAATTTGAACAGTACAGAAAAGTTCCATGGATTTGAATGAAAGTAGTACCATTAAATAGGTTGGAATATTACAAGATTTTAGGAGTTGGAATTATTTATTTTGGATCAATATTCTTTTCTGCATAAATGTTTAAAACATTAACAGAAAAGAAAAAGAGAAAAAGGGTCCTGTGCACTGGGCCAGAAGTGGCCACAGTGCTCGGCCCAAACGGCTCGGCCTGGCCGCACGGAGCCAGCGCGCGCGCACGTCAGGTTTCAAACCTGACGGGCAGGGCCCGTGGGTCAGTGGCTCAAAGGAGGGGAGAGAGGTGGGGGGATGACAGGTGGGGCCCGCCTGTCATCTCTAACCCCGCGGTCACGGCGGCGGCGAGCTCACCGGCGTCGACTCCGGCCACGGCGATGGCAACAGAGGCCAGGGACGGGTTCAGCGTCGTGTTGCGGTTGCAACGGTGGTAGTGCGGCACGGCGGGGAGCCCTGGTTCGTCGGCGACGAGGTGCGACGGCGGAGGTTCGTCGGCGGTCAGTTGCAGCGGCCGTTTCCGACTGCGAACAGAGGGGGAAAGAGAGGGGAAAGAGTCAGTGGCGTGCTGCGGTTCAGAAACGAGCGGAAGGAGGGGCCGAGGAGGCCTGTACCTCGAGATCGCCGGCGGCCCGACGCGGCGGAGCTCCGGTCGATCCCGAGCACTGGGGCGCTCCGGGGCTGAACTGAGGGTGCAGGAGGGACTAGGGGAGAGTGGTGAGGCTGGTGATGGTGTTGGAAGGGCTCGGGGAGGCCTATTTATAGGGCCCCGACGAGGACCCGTGGTCCAGTGCGCCGGCGAGCTCCGGCTCGTCGCTACAGCGCACGGGAGGCTGCGGGAGTGAGTCAGGGGTGTTGCTGGACGAGTCCCACGCCCAGCTGAGGCAAGAGGAGGAGCGGGGGAGAAACAGGGAGGTGCGCGCGTGTGGAGCAGAAGAGTGGCCGAAGCGGGCGGCCGGTGCGCGTGCGGCGACGCTCACTGGAGGGCGCAGGAGGAGGGGGACAGCACCGGTGGGGGCTGCGGACGTCGAGGCACGTTGGGAGGCGCGAGGGGGAGGCTCGAGGTTGTCGGGGATCATCGATTGGCCCGAGCCAGCGTGTGAGCCGCACTGTTCACGCGCTCTGGAGCGCGCGTATGGCTGGCATCAGCACGCTCTCGCCGGCTTGGTCCATTCCAGCGTGCCCAACAGTGTCTGGTGAGTAGAGGGAGTAGTAAAGAATTGCCCTAAGGCCTTGGATGCTCTGTGGTGTAGAGAGAGAGGGAGGGTGCTGGTAAAAATGGTGAAAGATGGGTGCACAGCAGGGTAAAGCTGGGGTTTCACCCCCCCAATCATGGAGATGAGGTGCTGGGGGAGTTACTGGGGTTTGCTAGTAACCCCATGAGTCTGTGGTAAAGAGCTGAGGCCATGGAGAAAAGTGAAAGTGGTAAAAGTAGAGGTTTTAAGATTTCTGCAGAAGGTGTTTGATCATGGTTTGATCAAGTAAATGAGATCCAATTGACATGGCACTTTACAGGGTTGAAAGACATGAGAAAATAGGGTGCTTCACCAAATTTGGCCTTATTTGGAGAAACTAGCCAATGTAACTTTGGTGAACCCTAGAAATCAACAGAAACAGTTTCATCTTGATTGAGTCAAGCTAATCATCTCCCCTTGATGCACCACTTGGTGTAGCATCATCATTTGGGGTATTGATCATGCTCACAAAGTTTGAGGCTCCAGATAAAAAGTTGGTAATGTAAAGTTGTTCAAATTTGCATTTGAACAGAAAGGGTTTTGAGGTGATCTGATCAAGTTGCTCTATTCCAAATCTTGTGCCATTTGGTCTAGGTGCCTTATTAGGCTATCCTAGCATGTGCACCAAGTTTGAGAGCATTTGGACAAGTTTGGCAATGTAGAGTTGCTCAAACTTCAAATATGGACAGAATGGTTATGAAGGGGTTTGAGGAGGTTTCCTTGATCTCCAATGCATGAGGCTTTGCAAGATCATCAAATATGTCATATGTGACATGATAGAATTTCCCTGGAATTTTTGGAGATAAATTCCTTTGTAAATATTTCAAAAGCTTGAAATATCCAGAAAGGGTTTTAGAGGGTTTAGCCCAATATTTTGAACATGACCAAGTGTTGAAACTCTTATATATGGACAATATATGTCCTCTGAGTCTCTCTGAATTTTGGCAAATATTTTTGAAACAGTTAAATAATTTTCCCCTATTAAAGACCATTTCTGGCCTTAAGAAAAGTCTTTTAAATAAAATAGGAAAATAACTTTTAAAATTATACCTTTGTGGTTTATGGGAGTCCTATGACTACTAGGTCTCAAATAAACCTTTTGAAAAAGTTTTCACACCCTTAATCAAGTACTTGCAGTGCAAATCTCAATTCAGGGGTTTTTGGAAAACTAAATTTATAAAATAATTTTTGGCCAAATTAATTTTATAAGAAAATACTATACTGCTATATAACACTTGGCATGATCATTGGGCAGAAGTTTTGGATAAGGAGATGAAATCTACAAGAGGTCATAGTTGACTTTAATGAGCACATGAAAAAACAATTGAAGAAAACTCAATTCCAAATAAAAGCCAAATGATGCTAAAAAAATTTGCTGGTCCAAATTTTCATGCTTCAAAGTTACAAATAACATGTTACAAAATGCAGGGTGTGACAATGGGCCAGATTAGCTAGGGTTGGAGGGGAAGCGGGCTGGGCCTAGGAGGCCAGTGGCTGGGCTAGAGTGATTAGAAAGGAAAAGAAAAATAATAAAATAGAGAAGGAAAGATGGGCCAACCTTGGTTAAGAGAGAAAAAAAAGGTTTCTCCTACTACATATAGAAAAAGAACATAGAAACAAAATATTTATTTGGAAGAGCCAAATAAATATGAATTGAACTAACATTTGGCATGTGGCTATTTTGAAAACAAAGCTCCACAACTAGAGGATGAGTAAAAGGAGAAGATGAAGGATTTAAAATATATAAAAAACAGGAGGGAGTTAAGATGCAAGTTTGCTATGGTTGATTCCAAAACGATGGAATATTTGCTATAGCTCCCTAATATTGGGAGGATATGTTTTAAAGAGAAATCATCATATGACATCCCTCAATTTAAATGGACCGAAGATCCATACAATTTATTTAGCTGAGTTTTTTTTAAATGACATGATGGCATGATGACATGATGCAATGCAAAATAAATAAAGCAAGCACAAAGAAACACACGGCGAAACCCGGAATAGCTGGAAGTCTTCTTGAGCACCGGTCTTGGGGCGTCACAACTCCCCCACACTAACAGAGGATATCGACCCGAGATCCTAGAGATGGCACCGGATAGAAGAGGATAAAGAAAGAGGTAAAACAAAGTTGCTTCTTTGACAAACGAGTGAAACCACGAACTTGAGAGGTTGACCAAATTGAAAGAAGAATACAACGGAGATGGCCGAAGATGAAAACTCTCCATTAGGAAAAGAGGAACAAGGTACATTACAAGAACCTTGTAGGTTGAAAGACATGAAACAAGAGCTTACGAACCAAAAGAATATGAAACCGCAATGGTATAGCCAAGCAATAAGAATGACAGAAATTGGGCAGCACTCTGTCTGAAAATGTAAGGAATTGAACATGGACTTTCCAAGTTGGGATGTTACTTGATGAAATCGACAACACACTGCCTCCGAAACTAATACAAGAATGGCACAAGGAGTAAGAAAGGTTTCAGACAACACTCCGGTTAAAATATAGTTAAAACTTGATAAGATGAGTGAATTTTAATGGAGAATACAACACTCCGGATAAATAGATAAACAAGTAAAAGAACATGATCTTGACAAAACGGGATTATGGGACAAAGAGAGCAATATCACAATGCCTGTGAAATGAAAGAATAGATGCCAGATCGTTGGAAAGAAAAGAACGGAGAAGAAAATGACAACTTCTCCACAATTGAATTTGAAATAGCATCCTTACAAAGATGGATTGAATAGAGTTGTTGGAAATTCAACAACGGAAAGAATAAGCTTGTTGTGGCCTTATGGAAAACATCTCAAAATTATGAGGTGAAATTCTGCCACTAACGGAAAACATTTGATTGGATTGAGATCAACAAGGAGACGAAAAGTTAATTCACAGGGAGGATAATGAAAAGTTTGGGTTATTTATAAGCACCATACATAGCAACAATCCTTAGGGAAAAGCTTTTAGGTGAAATACAACCCAAGATAACTCCAACGAAGAAATTGAAGGTTGAAAGGATCTCCTGGACTAAGAAAAATGATGGGTTACATATTTAATTCTTGATAACTTGTGAATCATGAAACATGAAGGAAAATTGTCAAAAATGACATACCACCACCTCAAAAGATAAGGTAGAAATAATTGCACTTCGGAATGCAAGAAGAAGAATACTTTAGCTCCAACAAGAATCTTAAAGAACACTTCCAGGATGAATTAAATCATGATGAACCACCATGAAGATCTTCGATAACAAAAGGATGAGAAGAATTTCATTGTAGCCTAGCAATGATTTAGATAGAGCTTCGTGATAAGATAATTGAGAGAGGTTAGAACACCGTGGAACAAGACGAACAACTTGAAACCTAGAATTTATTCCTCATGAATAAACTCTAAACAAAGGGATTAATCCACTTGGATGAAATAAGAATAAGAGTTATGTTATGCATATCCTTCATCAATTTAAATTGACGACAACCAATGGATTTGGCATACTACTTATTCTTGTTGCAAGGAATTAAAGAGAGATCTCGCACAAACTTGAGAAAGTATTAAACGAATCACCAGTAGGATTTCATAAAGAACGAATGAATTGATATGATGAAAAAGGAAAATGAATTTTTGAACGAACCGCCCTAAGAATATGGAGACGAACAAAGAGGCATCAATTAAGAATAGTTGGAGGACGAAGTTGAAAACTAAGAACGAAGAAATCGTCTAAAATGATGGCCTTCGGAGAATCACAATGGAAAGAATTCATGAAATGCTTCGGATGAGATGAAAAGATTCCTCGTGATCGAAACAACTTATGAGGATTGCATGAAGCTAGAACCAAGAATCTTCAAGAGAACGGGCCAAGATTTAAGAGAAACACTTCTCCGGTCTTCAAATGTTGAGAAGAACGACGAGAAATACCATGAAGAATTTTGAGATACTCCGGAAGAATGAAAAGATGGGAGCTAAAGATGAGAATAGTTGGAAACAATCTTGGAGAAGGCATGTGACCGATAGGAATCATTCCTACATCACACTTTGAAGTAATTTGAGTATAACTCCGGAAGAATTAGAAGAGTCGGGTAAGTTCCTGGAAAAAGACCCGTGGGTTAGGGCCCACTAAAAAGAAATCACCATTGAAAAAGATTGCTTAAGAGAGAGTGCACCGGTTGAATTAAATGGCTTGAATGAGATAACAACCACAACATAGCTAGAAAAAATTGAGAATGGAAATGTGAATCTTCTGAGTTATCTTGTACACTTCGGATATGAACATAGAGAGAGTTGAATAAATAAGAGAGCTTTGGATAAGAAATTCCAACATCGGAAAACATTTGAAACAAGAGGAACATATATGATCAATACGGAAGCTTGGATTTAGTCCACCGGAGAAGAATATTAGAATTAAGAATGATGAACTTGAAACTCTTGAGCATCTTCACGATAAATCACCTGATAAGAACATTGAAGGAAATGAATGAAGAAACATCACATGAATAAAATGGATACTTGATTAAGAATTCTGGCTCCATAAGAAAATGGTGGGAGGGTGGGGAAAACAAAGACAACTTGGGATGAATGAAATAGACACCATTGAGAAAAACCAAGGATTGGTCTTGCACAAATTGAAAGGATCGGGTTAACTTGAAGAGAAGCGCACCGGTTGAAAAGAATTTAACATAACAATCTCGATGATCAAGAAGGACTAGCACTCTCATAGAAATATGAGAACACCGCTTAGGAAAGGTCTGGAATCAACATTTGACTTCAAAGCAACTCGAATACCAGAATCAAAACAAAACAAAGGATAGATATGTTGCAACATATAGTCTACACAATATCATTCGAACAGAGAATTGAACGAATGAATTCCGTAGGTACATCAACTTGTCGAGAAGCCACTGGGAGAACAAAATGATAGAATAAAAACAACAAGGTACAAATGGAACAAATACATAATAGAGATTTCATCCCACATGTTTGTGCTGAATGCCCCATGGCACGTGTTACAAAGGGTCTTGCAATCCCCGGATCAGCATAGCTAAGGATCCTTTAAGATGCAACTCCCAATTGGAACAACGCCCATGAAACCTCTTCACTCTATGTTGAACCCCAACCTCATACCATTGATGGCTTCTCGCCCCTCGTTGGTTACCCCAAGTGGAAGGTTTGAGATGCAGTGTAGCGGTAGTTTTCCCTTGGCAAAGATACCAAGGATCGAATTCCCCTGAGACTCCAAGGTTCAACAAGAAGGTGTCAACTGCTAGCGGCACAACCAGCGATTGACCGGACCTGCACACAGATACAAATAACTTTGCTCCCAACGAGTACAGAGAGGTTGTCAATCCCTCCGGCCTTGTCGTTTTCAAAGGATCAAACGCAAGAGATAATAGTGATAGGTATTACTGCAACTAGTAAGTAAGAACTGAAAGTAAATAACGGATGTGATCAATGATGGTAATATGGATCGGGGTCCCATGATGTTCACTAGTGATGTCTCTCTCCCAAAAGACGATAAAATAGCTAAGCGAGGTAAACAAATTACAGCTGGACAATTGACAGGATTATGTGCGCAAACCAATGCTAACTATGCTACAAAGAAAGGTAGAGGCTCAAAAGCATGGGCGGTACGACAAGGTAAGTAGACCGAAATCCATCTGCATCTACTACTAATCATCCACCTTGAGATATCTATCCAGAACATCTCGCTGGTATTAAGTTGCGAGTCCCACCCATAGTGTAAACTCAAAGCAACAGACAACTGCATTAAAAGAACTTTGCGTAAAGTAAACAATCCTTGCACCCCGCGAGTACAAGCACCGTTGTTTTCCCCCTTGTGGCAACAGCACATCCCCTAGACTCATGTTTCTGTCACTCAAGCTAGTCATCGAGGGGCATGAACCCACAATCAAGCATAACGTTCCCTCTTGGAGTTACTACCTACTACTTGGCCAAAGCAATAAACAGCAACGGAGAACATGCAAGAATTACTCAAGAACATAAATATAAAAGAGGTGAATCAAATATATTACTCACACACAATCTGAACATAATCTCATAATCCATTGGATCCCAGCAAACTCATCATAGCAACAGCATAAGGATTACATATGTGCCTCGATCATGTAGGGCAGCTCACGAGGTCTAATCGGTGAAGGACAAAGAGGGGAGGAGAACATCACATAGCTACTGGTCATGGACCCATGGTCCAAGGGAGACTACTCACAACTCATCCGGGAGGCGTCCATGGTGGCGGAGAGGCTCCCGGTGGTGATCCTCCCCTCCTGCAGGGTGCCGGGAAGAGTTCTCCTGGTGCTCCCGATCTTGGAAGCGTGGCGGCGGCGGAACAGAGATGAGATCGCGAAAAAGGGTTCCGTCCTTGAGTGTTTCGGGACGCGGTGTAAATATATGCCAAAGGGGGGCGTCAGAGGAGGCCAGGGGGGCCCAGGCGCCCTGGCGGCGCGGCCAGGAGGGGGAGCGCGCCCTCTGGCCGCCTAGAGCCCTGGTGGCCCCCCTCCGGCCCTACTTTGGCCGCATGGAAGCTTCCGGAATGCTGATTTTTTATATATTTTTCCCGGAATTTTTCTGGCAGTTTACGTAATGGGAAAACCTGAAATACAAAAACAGCAGAAAACAGAAACTGGCACTGGGGTGCACTGAGTTAATAGGTTAGTCCAAATATGATCAAAAGTGTATGGAAGTGCATAAATATCATAGCAATATCACACAAAAGAGGCATGGAGCAAGCAGAAATTATAGATACGTTTTGGACGTATCAACATCCCCAAGCTTAATTCCTGCTCGTCCTCGAGTAGGTAAATGATAACAAGCATAATTTCTGCGGTGACATGCTATTAACCATATAAGAACTTTTCACAGTCACATGACAAGTGCTTACTGAGACAATGAGTCTGTAGTAATTAAGTTGCCTCATGAGAATATCACAAAGAACTGAAAGTTTTACAATATGATACTGAAACACTCAATAGATTTGTAGTGAGCATGGTGTGCAAATATGACAAAGTGATATCTCGCTTGCCCCCTTTAGTGAAGCAAAACATAAATGCAGGGGCACCTCCAAAGTTTAAGTGACGACTAGATACAATGATTTCAGAATAAACGATATCATAGTCATGCAGAAGACAATGGTACTTTGGGACAATGCACATTACACTCAGAATGACAATCATGCTCTCAATAGTTGGTGCTTTAAAGAAGGTGGAGACTCTCGAACCGTGGCTTTTGATGGCAAGGTTGAAAACCCGTGGTCGGAAACAAAAACTAAACATGTACCATAGCTCTTGGTTTATAAAATAATTATTTTTTAGAATATGCATATTTCGTCAACGAATGCTAGTAGATAACTCAATTACTTCTCGAGCTGGACAAGTTTCGAGGAACGGCTCCCGCATGAGGACGATCACATCCTCTTAATCTCCTTTGTTTATCACTGCCAAAGTTTTCTGATTTCTCATGAACAAAGCGTGAAGGAGGGTTTGTTTGTTGTATATTTTTAATGAGCCGGGCGCACTCTTTGCCAGTTCCTTCTCATATTATGGGTTTGCACATTAGACATGCAATCCCGGGGTGAAGCTTGTCCAACTTAAAAAGATCATGAATTAAGTACTACTTCCTCATGAGCTAAAACAGAGGCACAAAAGAGAAATGCCTCTTTTGAATATTTTCGAGATGGTACATGAAAGTCTTCGTTAGGAATGGCAGGTAAATACCATGTATAGGAAGGTATGGTGGACTCATATGGCATAACTGGTTTAAAGGATTTTGGATGCACAAGCAGTCAGTCCGCTTAGTACAGGCGAAGGTTAGCAAAAGACAGGGAGCGACCAACTAAAAGAGCAATGACGGTCATAATCATGCAGAGCGACAAAGCAACATTGAATCGGGCATGGAAGTTTTATCGCTACTCAGAAATTAAAGATCATTAAGGCTTGATAGACTTTCTTTACAGTCTTAAATATGCATGAGCATATGCCAAGTCAATCAAAATAAATTCTTGGAGGAAGATATCACTAAACCATACCACATCATAGGCAAACAAATCATGTTGGTACTTCAATAACACATTAAGAACCCCCCAGCTATTTGAGACTAACCATAAAAAAACATGAATTACTAAGCACCATTATGCACATAGCATTTTTATCATAGACGTATCAACCAGTGCAACAGAAGCCAACTCTTTTAACAAGATAAGCATGATAACTCAAGAGAGTTCCAGCGACCAACTAAACAAAAGCTCTTCAAAAAGTAAAGCATGAAAACTAAGAGCTGAACATGACAGTAGCTATTGAAAGACAAAGAACACACACATCAAAGATAAACATGAAAAATTCTATGTTGTGTTCTAGGTTGAAGTGGAGCGTGTTTCTCTCCCACACAAAGAAAGATGGGTTCCAACTCGTTATGAACAGCAAGCAAAGCTAAAGAAAACTAAAAAGGAAACTAAAAGCAAGATGCTCCAAGCATAGCACATAACACATGAAGTGATAAAAATATAGTGGAACGAAAGACGAACTGATAATTGTTGATGGAGAAGGGGATGTGATAACCCTCAACCATAAGGGATCGAGATAGTCTTCGCGGGTAAGAATAACCCAATTTATTGATTCGACACACGGGGAGCCAAAGAGTATTTATAAGCTTTAACAGTTGAGTTGTCAATTCAACCGCACCTGTAATATACTAACTTGCAGCAAAAGATAAGTGGTAACAGTGATATGATAGTGATGATAGTAATAGTGAAAATAAACAGCAGAAGTAAATAGCAGTAGTAAATAGCAGAAATAGCAACTAGTGACAGGCAAGGTTTAAAATACTGTAGGCTAGGGAGATGGATGGTTGGGCGTTGCATGGATGAGATAGTTTCTAACTCGGGGCACGGCACACGGAAAAGTAATGATCATCTAGGCAAATATCAAACATTAGGCATGTATCCCGTAGGTAGTTGTACGTGCTTGCAATAAGAACTTGCACAACATCTTTTGTCCTACCATCCCGCTACGAACGGGGCCAAAAGGAACTAATGGATATTAAGGTGCTCCTGTCAAAGAGCACCGGAACAAAGCAATGAACTCAATGGATACATGTAATCCTCAAACTACGGACCATCCCCTTTGGTGTCCCAAGCTATCACCTTTGGGATCGCCGGTTCCGAACCGTAATAGGTGCATACAACTCATAGATAGGATCAAGAACACAAATATATTCATGCAAACACATATGGTTCAGATCTGAAATCATGGCACTCGGGCCCTAAGTGTCAAGCATTAAGAATAACAAGTTGTAGCAAAGATGATAAACACCATACTAGATGATAGGCAACATGCCCCCAACAATCTGACGAACTATTACATGATCTAACTCATCCAATCCCTAACATCCCCTTCGCCTACAGCAAGGGAATTACTCACACATGAAGGGGGAAATCATGGAGGGATGATGGAGTGGTGATGATGATGACGATGGCGACGATATCCCCTCTCCGGAGGCCAAATCAGCCTCCAGATTAGCCCTCCCGAAGAAGAACAGAGGGTGGCGGCGGCTCCGCGACGAAAAATAGTGAAAGGACTCCCGATCTGGGGTTTCTGCCTCGGAGGAAAAAATACAGGCTAAAGTAGGGCACCAGGGGGTGTGGCCCCCACCCAGGCGCCCCCCCGGCGCGGCCCAGGGGGGGGGCGCCCACAGGGCGCCTGGGCACCCCCTGCCCCCCCTCTGGCCCCACTTCTGGTATTTGGTTTCCTCGGGTGCGTGGATTTTTCGTGTTTTTTCGTGGATTTTTCTGAGATGCTTAAAAATCCATTTTCCTGCACACAAATAAACCATAGAGACAGCTCTGCTGAAAACAGCGTCAGTCCGGGTTAGTTTAGTCCAAATCATGCAAGAATGAGGTCAAAACAATATCAAAAGTGTTTGGAAAAGCAGATACGTTTGAGACGTATCAACTCCCCCAAGCTTAGCATATTGCTTGTCCTCAAGCAATTCAGTTCAACGAACTGGACGCGACAAAGAAAACTTTGACGAACTCTTTTGCATCATTAGATGTATATAAGCATGTACTACGAAAAGAGTTTAGCAAGTATTGAAACAGTACTTATGAGAACAACGCAAAGAGCAATCCTTCTTTCAAGTGACCAGTCACAAATAATTAAGAGTAAACAATATATTACTGAAAATCAAGACAAGATCACATTGCACATAGCTTGAGCATATTAAGGTGGTATCTCGCTAGCCTCCATGAGTGAAGCAAAACATAAATGCAGAGACTCCTCCAGAGTTTTAAAGGAGACTAGAACTAAGAATTTTAGAATAAATCATATCACAAGTATGCAGAAGACAATGTAATACTTTGGGACAATGCACATTACACTCAGAATGACAATTATGCTCTCCTAGTCAGTGCTTTGAAGAAAGAAGGTGAGACTCTCGAACCGTGGCTTTTATTGGCAAAGTTGAAAACCCGTGATCGGAAACAAAAACTAAACATGTACCAGAGCTCTCGGTTTTAAAAACAGAAGTAAATATGTTTTGAGAGGTGCATATTTCGTCAACGAATGCTAGCAGAGAACTCAATCACTTTTTAAGCTAGACAAGTCTCGAGGAACGGCTCCTGCATGAGGACGATCACATCCTCTTAATCTCCTTTGTTTATCACTGCCAAAGTTTTCTGATTTCTCATGAACAAAGCGTGAAGGAGGGTTTGTTTGTTATATTATCTTTTCGAGCCGGGCGCACTCAATGCCAGTTCCTTTTCATATTAGGGGTTTGCACATTATACATGCAATCCAGGGGTGAAACTTGTCCAACTTAAAGAGATCATGAATTAACTACTACTTCCTCATGAGCTAAAACATAGGCACAAAAAGAGAAATGCTTTTGATTAATTTCGAGATGGTACATGAAAGTCTCCGTGAGGAATGGCAGGTAAATACCATGTATAGGAAGGTATGGTGGACTCATATGGCATAACAGGTTTAAAGGTTTTGGATGCACAAGCAGTCATTCCGCTTAGTACGGGCGGAGGTTTAGCAAAAGACTGGGAAGCGACCAACCAGAGAACAATAACGGTCATAATCATGCAGAGCGACAAAGCAACATTGAATCGGGCATGAAAGTGATATAACTATTCTAAAACTCAAAGATCACCACTGGAAGAGCATTGTAAATATAGCACTATGTCGCTACAAGCTGGTCTTTAGATCATAAGTACAGGCATATGTACAAAAGTAGAAACAATAAGAGTTCATACCGGTCTTCCTTGTTGCTTCCTTTCAGTCGATCTTCGTCATTACTGCTTGTCACTTGCACGATCGAACGTAGGAAATATAATCAAATGCCATCACGGACTCGAGCTGATCTCTGAAAACAAAGCAAACTAAAGAGAGAAAGGAAATCTTTTTGGGTTTTTCAAAGGTTGAATAAAAGCAAAAGAAAAATAAAATCTTTTTGTTGTTTTTGCAAATAGAGGAATAAAGAAGAGCGGGCAAAAACTTCGAAAAGATCAACAAACGGATAATACAATGGAAAAGTGAGAAGGGCACGTACTCCCCCAAGCTTAGGCTTTTGGCCTAAGTTGGTAGCAGCTACTGCCCCCAGGAGCCTCCTGCTCCAGGGGTATGGTGGTGAGACCAAGGGTCATAGAAGGATGATGGCGCGTACACCGAACTCCTCGGAGCCTCCCACGAGGAAGGTTCCGAGCGCCAAACAGAGGAAGACCCTTCACCAAACTCGGTGGCGGTCTCATCCTGAAAATGTGGTATCTCACCGTGCCTCTCCTCGTCGGGCACGACCCCCTCCATGGGGTCATGGAACTGATGCTGGACCATGAACTGATCGAACTGGACAACATCAAAGGACCATCCGTTCCTGCGAGAAAAATCAAACAAAAGAGGTGCAGGTAGACGGATCTCGCGTTCCGCGGTAGTTCCGAAACGCAAGATATAAACAAGGTTATCAAGTTCAGAACCCATGGTAACAAACTTATGCCTTTTCATAGCAGCAAGATCAAAGCTTAAATAAGTAAAAGGAGTATCATCAGGGTGTGGGGTGCCTCCAAGATGCTCTAAGATAAGCGTGGCATAAATGCCACCATATAAGTCCCCCTTGTTACCGTTCATAGCAAGGCGTCGAGCAATTAAGGTACCAATATTATAATCAGACCTCCCTGGGAGGGCTGCTGCCAGGATAGCAATATCTGGAGCAGAAATGTTGCTCGTGTTGTCACGAGCTAACACCCCTCTAGCAATATAATATGCAAAATACCAGAGGTGAGGAAACAAGATACTGGAGATCTTCGACCGATGAATATCCCTCGTACCCATGTTGAAGAGAGAGTTGATGACGGTTTTCAGCTCGGAGGGCTGAGTAGCCATCTTTGCCGTCCTCCCAATGTTCGGCACACCTATTACTTCACAAAAATTTCCCAAAGTCATGGTGATAAGATCATTATAAATTTTAAACTCAATAGCACCTGATTCAGGATTATATCTAAAACTGTTAATGAAAATGGAGGTGAGTTTCTGATACTGAGTTACACGGCTGGTGACGAGCCGTGTCAAACCTGCATTAGCACAAAGATTATAAAACTCATCCTTGATTCCCGCAGCTTCCATGAATTCATCACATGGATATGTCATCGCACGTGCTGGACTTGTGTCTTCCAACAACTCCAGGGGCACATGATCCTCATTATAGCTCACCCTGGCAGTCGTTGGTGAAGCTGCGGCCCTAGTGACTCGATCGGAGTGTGCGGGCCTCCTCTTCTCAAGCCATCCTTTTGCCCTTCCTAACAAACTCATTTCTGAAAAAAAATTACAATTCACAAAAACGAGGATTAAAACAAAGTGAGCTAAGGCAAACTACTCAACTCACTTGCCCAAGGCATAAACTTGCATCAAAACTTGGAAAACAACCCTCTACACATGCATGCAAGCTCATCTCTACAGCACCAAGAACTACTAAATACTCACAAATGAGGCCACCAATCAAAAATCTAATTGGAGGGGTGGAGGAGTCACATACCAGGGAGTATTTGCTCAAAATTTCAGCTCAAATGATGGGCTGTAGAGAGAGATCGAAGAATCGCCCCCAAGAACAGCAAGAACAAGAAGAACACGACCAGAACTCGGGTTTCTGGAAAAAGAGAGAGAGAGGGGAAGAAGAAGTACCTGGAGGGGGGCCTTGTGGGCCCCAGGCGCCCTGTGGGCGCGGCCAGGGGCTGGGCTGCGCCAGCTGGCCGCCTGGGCCACTGGTGGCCCCCCTGGCTGGCCCTAGGACTTTCCGGGTCTCTCCCGTTGTGGAAATTTTTAATATAATTTTTCTGGAATTTTTCTGAAAACTTCACTGTTGAAATTTTTTCAAAGTTCAAAAAGTTGCGAAACTCTCTGAAGACTTGAAGCAGTTAGTAGTATTGTGAAGCTTCAAAAACATGGATACTTGGTACAACAAGTGGGACAATACTAAAAACAAATAAATACATAGAAAGCTCAACTTTTTATCCGTATATAACACGTTTACTAGTAAGGTTGATCAAGTCTTACCAACAAACAAGCGATATATAGAGCAAAATGTATCACCTCCTACAAAGTAATCACTGAACTTTTACCTTGATGGACATTGTCCCTACCATGATAGTTTTGTATTTGTGAGGCACATGTAGTGGACAGTCCCATTCTCCAATTTTCACGGTCTCGATATTCTCTATAGAGTTGAGGGCATGCCTCCTGCCGGTCTTCTTTGGAAAATATACCGTGTGTTCTTTATCATTCACATGAAAGGTAACCTTCCCTTTGTTGCAATCAATAATAGCACCTGCGGTGTTAAGGAAAGGTCTACCAAGAATAATGGACATGCTCCCATCCTCGGGCATGTCAAGCACAACAAAATCAGTAAGAATTAAGCAATTAGCAACTTCAACTGGAACATCCTCACAAATACCTATCGGAATAGCGGTTGACTTGTCAGCCATCTGAAGGGAGATATCTGTAGGAATTAGTTTCTCTAAACAGAGCTTCTCGTAAAGAGAGAGAGGCATAACACTCACTCCCGCTCCAAGATCACATAAAGCAGTTTTGACATAATTATTTTTTATGGAGCAAGGAATGGTGGGTATACCTGGATCACCGAGCTTCTCAGGAATCTTTCCGCTGAAAGAATAGTTAGCAAGCATAGTAGATATTGCATCATTAGGAACTTTTCTTTTGTTAGTGACAATATCTTTCATATATTTTGAGTAAGGGAGTAACTTAATAGCATCAGTCAAAGGATTTGAAGAAAAAGAGGTTTTATCCATTCACAAAACTTATTGTAATGCTCTTCTTCTTTAGATTTGATGGACTTACCTGGAAAGGGCATGGGTTTCTGTACCCATGGTTCTTTCTCCTTCCCATGTTTTCTTGCGATGAAGTCTTCTTTAGTGTACCTCTTACGTTTGTCAGGTGCTTCTTCTTCTCGAACTTCAGGTGGATCATTCTTCTCATTATTATTACCTTCAGGTTCAGCACCGTCTTCAGTCTCAGCATCGGAAATAGATACACTGTTGGGATCAATAGCTGGCTCTTCATCTGCAATAGGATCATTAGAATTGTCAGTATCTTTATGTTTCTTCTTCTTATTTGGAGAGACAACAATTTCTTCTTCCTGCATTTGAGAATCTTGCTCGATTCTCTTCGGATGTCCCTCTGGATAAAGAGGATCTTGAGTACTAGTTCCTCCTCGGGTCTTAATCCCAAAAGCCTGCAATTTATCTTGTTTGGCATTGTTAGCAAGCAAATCTCTTTGCACATTAGAAATTTGATCAAGCTGAGTTTGAACCATATGAAAATGCTTCACAAGACATTGAACATCATTAACTGTTCTATCTAAAACACCAAGCAACTTTTTGATAGCAAGGGAATTATCATGCAACTGACTTTCTATCCTCTCATTAAAATGATTCTGTTTCATAATAAAATTATCAAACTCATATAAACATTGATCAGGAGGTTTACCATGAGGGATGTCACTTGCGTTGAAATCTAAAAGAGAGTGTACCTCTACCATAGGAGGGTGAGTGGTAGGCTCACACAGCTTCTCAATAGGGGGTAGATTCTTCACGTCTTCAGCTTTAATACCTTTCTCTTTAATAGACTTCTTTGCTTCTCGCATATCTTCGGGGCTTAGGACAAACATGCCCCTCTTCTTTGTTGGTGGAGGTGGTTCCGGGACGGACCAATCTTCATGGTTTTTGGCAATCCTGCCCATTAGATCTTCTGCATCGTCCGGTGTTCTTTTCCTGAAAACACAACCAGCACAACTGTCCAAATAGGACCTAGATTCATCAGTTAAACCAGCATAGAATATATCGATCAATTCATTCTTAGGAACTCCATGTCCTAGTCTAGCCTGAATCAAACCGCAGTTTCTCCCCCAAGCTTTAGGGAGGGACTCATCCTGCAACTGATTAAAATTATAAATTCTTTGTAAAGCAGCATGTTGCATATGAGCAGGAAAGTACTTATCAACAAAAGAGTGAGCTAAGTCCTGAGGACTCTTAATGGAACCGCATGGGAGTGAATCATACCATGCTTTAGCACCTTCCTTCAACGAGAAAGGAAGAAGCTTGGTCACATAAAAGTAGCGTATCTTCTCATCTGTGGTAAACAGGCTACCTAGTTCACCAAGTTTAGTTAGGTGTGCAATAGCATCATCATTTTCTCTGCCATAAAAGGGGTCAGCTTCAACCATAGGTATAAGTGAAAGATCAACAGAGAAATTAAAATCAGGATCATCAATGCATATAGGAGATGTAGCAAACTCAGGATTAGGAACGGTTTTGTTTTTCAAAGAGTGTTTTTCAAATATTTTCTTAATAGTTTCAGGGTCAGAGCCGGCAAACTCTGTCAGTTCCCTGCATAAATCTTCATCAAGTATATAGTAATCATCATCAAGGAGCCTCTCCTGGAGTTTACTCAATTCAGGATAATCATAAGTTTCACCAATAGGGTAACGAGTAACAGGAAGTTCAATTCCATATTTTTCAGCAGCAGCAGTAATTTGTTTCTCAAGAGCATAACCAAGTGAACTAATATCATCATCAAAAGTAGTAGAAGCATCATCAAGCGTATCAGACATAGTAACAGATTCAGTAGGAGCATCATGTGGTGGTGGTGAGGCAAACTTACTCATAACAGAGGGTGAATCAAGCATAGCACTAGTGCTCAAAGCAGTACCTCTTCTTGTAGTGGATCGTAAGATCGGAACCTTGGGGTCTCCTTTCTTACCCATAGTGAATAAAGTGCAGCAGGTAGGATACCTCAAGTAGACTTGTAAATATTGCTATGCTCCCCGGCAACGGCGCCAGAAAACGGTACTTGATAACCCTCAACCGTAAGGGATCGAGATAGTCTTCGCGGGTAAGAATAACCCAATTTATTGATTCGACACACGGGGAGCCAAAGAGTATTTATAAGCTTTAATAGTTGAGTTGTCAATTCAACCGCACCTGAAATATACTAACTTGCAGCAAAAGATAAGTGGTAACAGTGATATGATAGTGATGATAGTAATAGTGAAAATAAACAGCAGAAGTAAATAGCAGTAGTAAATAGCAGAAATAGCAACTAGTGACAGGCAAGGTTTAAAATACTGTAGGCTAGGGAGATGGATGGTTGGGCGTTGCATGGATGAGATAGTTTCTAACTCGGGGCACGGCACACGGAAAAGTAATGATCATCTTGGCAAATATCAAACATTAGGCATGTATCCCGTAGGTAGTTGTACGTGCTTGCAATAAGAACTTGCACAACATCTTTTGTCCTACCATCCCGCTACGAACGGGGCCAAAAGGAACTAATGGATATTAAGGTGCTCCTGTCAAAGAGCACCGGAACAAAGCAATGAACTCAATGGATACATGTAATCCTCAAACTACGGACCATCCCCTTTGGTGTCCCAAGCTGTCACCTTTGGGATCGCCGGTTTCGAACCGTAACAGGTGCATACAACTCATAGATAGGATCAAGAACACAAATATATTCATGCAAACACATATGGTTCAAGTCTGAAATCATGGCACTCGGGCCCTAAGTGTCAAGCATTAAGAATAACAAGTTGTAGCAAAGATGATAAACACCATACTAGATGATAGGCAACATGCCCCCTAACAATCTGACGAACTATTACATGATCTAACTCATCCAATCCCTACCATCCCCTTCGCCTACAGCAAGGGAATTAGTCACACATAAAGGGGAAGTCATGGAGGGATGATGGAGTGGTGATGATGATGACGATGGCGACGATCTCCCCTCTCCGGAGGCCAAATCAGCCTCCAGATTAGCCCTCCCGAAGAAGAACAGAGGGTGGCGGCGGCTCCGCGACGAAAAACAACGAAAGGACTCCCGATCTGGGGTTTCTGCCTCGGAGGAAAAAATATGGGCTAAAATAGGGCACCAGGGGGTGTGGGCCCCACCCAGGCGCCCCCCCGGCGCGGCCCAAGGGGGGGCGCGCCCACAGGGCGCCTGGGCACCCCCTGGCCCCCCTCTGGCCCCACTTCTGGTATTTGGTTTCCTCGGGTGCGTGGATTTTTCGTGATTTTTCGTGGATTTTTCTGAGATGCTTAAAAATCCGTTTTCCTGCACACAAATAAACCATACAGGCAGCTCTGCTGAAAACAGCGTCAGTCCGGGTTAGTTTAGTCCAAATCATGCAAGAATGAGGTCAAAACAATATCAAAAGTGTTTGGAAAAGTAGATATGTTTGAGACGTATCAGGATGCACGGGGGCATCCCCAAGCTTAGACGCTTGAGTCTTCTTGAATATTTCTTGGGGGTGCACGGGGGCATCCCCAAGCTTGAACGTTTGACACTCCTGAATCTTTTTATCATCTTCCCTCGCACACTTAAAAACTCCCTTCATACATAACTCATCATAATCTGATTAGCGAGGCTAGTAACCTTAATAAAATAATTTTTCCTTGCTGGAAATAAGGATATTCTTGAAGGTCTACTGTTTCTCAAGATTGCCAAAAGGTTTTTGCAAAGAAAAAGCAAGCTCAAGGTTTGCAAAACGAAGGAAAGGCAAAACAGGATAGAATCTGCGAAAAACAGACCAGCAGGTAGTAAATAATTTTTTCGGGGCACTTCTGCAACTCAAATCAAAAAACTCAGAACAGATGCCCGAAAGCCAATTGTATAGAGCACGCTGTCGAAAACATTCAGACCAAAAAGATGATCTGTTGATTTTATAAGATTTTTTCTGTCCAAGGACATAATCTGTTTCCTGGACAGCACGTCACAACTTTTGAACTTTCTTGCAATCAGAGGCTACACTTGGCACAAAGCTGAAAAGTAAAGATACAATGATGATGCTACTGTAGTAACAACATCAAGACACAACAAAAGCAAAATAAAATTTTATTCATTGTGGGCTGCCTCCCAAAAGCGCTTTCTTTTATGCCTTTAAGCTAGGCATAATGCAAAGAGATCAAGTCTTATCAAGAGTAAAAGAATAGCTAGCCCGTATAACGGACTCAAAAGGTAACTTAATCTTCTTTCTAGGGAAGTGTTCCATCCCTTTCTTGAGAGGAAATTGGAATCTTATATTCCCCTCTTTCATGTCAATGATGGCACCAACGGTGCGAAGAAAAGGACGTCCCAAAATAATTGGACAAGAAGGTTCACATTCAATATCCATAATAGTAAAATCAACGGGAACATAATTGTCATTGACAATGATAAGAACATCGTCGATCCTCCCCAAGGGTTTCTTTATGGAAGAATCAACAAGACGAACACCAAAAGAACAAGAATCAAAAGGTTTCAATTTAAGCATATCATATATTCTTTTCGGCATAACGGAGGTACTAGCTCCAACATCACATAAAGCATAGTAAGAGAAGTTATTCAACTTAATTTTAATCATAGGATCCCAACCATCTTCTAGCTTTCTAGGTATGGAGGCTTCTACCCTAAGTTTCTCCTCCCTAGCTTTGATGAGAGCATTAGTGATATGCTCTGTGAAGGCAATATTAAGTGTGCTAGTGCGGGGATCTCTAGACATCTTGTGAAGGAAATCAATAACTTCGGTAAGGGTGCAATTATCAAAATCAAGGTCACTATTATCAAGTAAAGTGGTAGTGGTGTCCTTTAGGCTCACTTGTTTGGTAGTTTCTATGGTCATAGCATCACCATTAATAGGTCCAATGGGACCAGGAGTGCAATGGGTGCTAAGAGTTTGGATATCCTCAACAACTTGGATAGTAGCAACAGTGTGGTGGGTAGGAAGGTTCTTAATTCTATCTTCTTCCTCCTTTTCTCTAGCCCATCTCTCTTTTAAGTTTAGCCAACATCCTAATGTTTTCATTAATTTGCACTTGAATAGCATTCATAGGAGTGGTCTTCCTCTCCTCAAGAGGGGAAGTTCTAATTTTAAGCAACTCTACCTCATGGGCTAAATTGTCTACCTTCGAAGAGAGATCATCTAGTTTGGCTAGTTTTTCTTCTACACTCTTATTGAAGGCTTTTTGGGTAGTGATGAAATCTTTAAGCATAATCTCTAGTTCAGAAGTGGAGTTCTTGGTGCTAGGATAAGCATTGTTGTTCCCATAGGAATTAGAGGGGAACGGTCTAGGATTGCTACCAAAATTACTCCTATAAGCATTGTTATTGAAATTGTTTCTAGAGATAAAGTTCACATCTACTTGTTCTTGAGTAATCAAAGAATTTAAAGGAACATCACGAGGATCAATAGAAGATTGCTTGGAAAGTAGAGACATGATCAAGTCAACTTTTTCATTTAGGGAGGAAATCTCCTCGACAGAGTTTACCTTCCTACCTGTTGGAGCGCGTTCGGTGTGCCATTGGGAATAACTGGTCATCATCTCATCGAGAAGCTTCGTGGCAGCACCAAGTGTAGTTGACATAAAGGTTCCTCCCGCGGCCGAATCTAGCAAGTTCCGCGAGGTAAAGTTCAAGCCTGCATAAAAAGTTTGGATAACCATCCAAGTAGTCAAACCATGAGTAGGGCAGTTCTTGACAAGAGATTTCATGCGTTCCCAAGCTTGGGCAACGTGTTCATTATCCAATTGTTTGAAATTCACTATGTTACTCCTTAGTTGGATAATTTTAGCATGTGGATAGTACTTTCCAATAAAAGCATCCTTGCACTTGTCCCAAGAATCTATGCTATTTCTAGGCAAAGACTGAAACCAAATTTTAGCTCCTCCTCTCAAGGAGAAAGGAAAAAGCTTAAGCTTAACAATATTACCATCTACTTCTTGGTACTTTTGCATATCACAAAGTTCAACAAAATTGTTTAAGTGTAAAGTAGCATCATCTCCAGCACCGGAGAATTGATCTTTCATAACTAGATTCAGTAAAGCAGGTTTAATTTCATAAGAAGGTGCTGAAGTGGCAGGTGTAGTGATAGGCGTGCAGATAAAGTCATCGCTGTTATGACTAGTGAAGTCACACAACTTGGTGTTCTCGGTGGAACCCATAGCAGCATGCAAGATAACTATTTTTGTGATTTTTGATAAAAGACAATAAAGCAAAAACTGAAAGGTAAACTAACAAGACTAAAAAGCAAAGGTAAAAGATAGCGTGCAACTCCCCTATCTTGAAGAGTGGAGTCCCCAGCAACGGCGCCAGAAAACTTTGCTTGATGGCTTCTCGCCCCTCGTTGGTTACCCCAAGTGGAAGGTTTGAGATGCAGTGTAGGGGTAGTTTTACCTTGGCAAAGATACCAAGGATCGAATTCTCGTGAGACTCCAAGGTTCAACAAGAAGGTGTCAACTGCTAGCGGCGCAACCAGCGATTGACCGGACCTGCACACAGATACAAATAACTTTGCTCCCAACGAGTACAGAGAGGTTGTCAATCCCTCCGGCCTTGTCGTTTACAAAGGATCAAATGCAAGAGATAATAGTGATAGGTATTACTGCAACTAGTAAGTAAGAACTGAAAGTAAATAACGGATGTGATCAATGATGGTAATATGGACCGGGGTCCCATGATGTTCACCAGTGATGTCTCTCTCCCAAAAGACGATAAAATAGCTAACGGGGTAAACAAATTACAGCTGGGCAATTGACAGTATTATGTGCGCAAACCAATGCTAACTATGCTACAAAGAAAGGTAGAGGCTCAAAAGCATGGGCGGTACGCCAAGGTAAGTAGACCGAAATCCATCTGCATCTACTACTAATCATCCACCTTAAGACATCTATCCAGAACATCTCGCTGGTATTAAGTTGTGAGTCCCACCCATAGTGTAAACTCAAAGCAACAGACAACTGCATTAAAAGAACTTTGCGTAAAGTAAACAATCCTTGCACCCGTGAGTACAAGTGCCGTTGTTTTCCCCCTTGTGGCAACAGCACATCCCCTAGAATCATGTTTCTGTCACTCAAGCTAGTCATCAAGGGGCATGAACCCACAATCAAGCATAACGTTCCCTCTTGGAGTTACTACCTACTACTTGGCCAAAGCAATAAACAACAACGGAGAACATGCAAGAATTACTCAAGAACATAAATGTAAAAGAGGTGAATCAAATATATTACTCACACACAATCTGAACATAATCTCATAATCCATCGGATCCCAGCAAACTCATCATAGCAACAGCATAAGGATTACATATGTGCCTCGATCATGTAGGGCAGCTCACGAGGTCTAATCGGTGAAGGACAAAGAGGGGAGGAGAACATCACATAGCTACTGGTCATGGACCCATGGTCCAAGGGAGACTACTCACAACTCATTCGGGAGGCGTCCATGGTGGTGGAGAGGCTCCCGGTGGTGATCCTCCCCTCCGGCAGGGTGCCGGGAAGAGTTCTCCTGGTGCTCCCGATCTTGGAAGCGCGGCGGCGGCAGAACAGAGATGAGATCGCGAAAAAGGGTTCCGTCCTCGAGGGTTTCGGGACGCGGTGTAAATATATGCCAAAGGGGGCATCAGAGGAGGCCAGGGGGTCCCAGGCGCCCTGGCGGCGCGGCCAGGAGGGGGGGCACGCCCTCTGGCCGCCTGGAGCCCTGGTGGCCCCCCTCCGGCCCTACTTTGGTCGCATGGAAGCTTCCGGAATGCTAATTTTTTATATATTTTTCCCAGAATTTTTCTGGCAGTTTACGTAATGGGAAAACCTGAAATACAAAAACAGCAGAAAACAGAAACTGGCACTGGGGTGCACTGAGTCCAAATATGATCAAAAGTGTATGGAAGTGCATAAATATCATAGCAATATCACACAAAAGAGGCATGGATCAAGCAGAAATTATAGATACGTTTTGGACGTATCAACCATGCACTCGTTGGAAGAATGCCTATGAGCTACTTGAAGAACCCACCTATTAATTTCCAAAGGTTTCCGGTTATGCAATCTGGTGTTGGGTATACAAGGGAAGCACCGCGCACTCAACTCAAAACCTACATCCAGTTGTATCCATCCGTCAACACATAACCAGTCATCTTCGGAAATTGTTTAGCTCGAACCTTTGAAACGCATCCGCTATACTAGCTGCGGCAATACTCCTGAACTATCCCACCAGTACTGGGTGACGTCGGGGTTATCTCACCACTAACCGCATAGAAGAGTTTTCGATGTCGGCCGTCTTAAGTATTCTAGAACTGCTACGATACATTTGTGACGACAACACCTCGGAGCTCAACTCCCCGGGACACTGCCAGAACCCCTAAATGACAGGAGGCATCGAGAACAATGTTCTCGTCACAAAGATATCGGAACAATCCAAGCAATACCCGCATGATCCTAAAAAAAATTAGTGAAATTTTGAGAGTAGAGGAGATAGAACAACGTCGGGAGTCCTCACCAGAGCGATGAAGGGATGAGGAGTAAAAAGAAATCCTACTCTCCGATATATATAGGACTCAAAACATTTTTTTGTGTGTGCCTAGACTCAACCGTCAACGATTCGATCAATCGGGGCCTCCTAGGTCGGAGAAGGCTCTGATACAAGTTGTAATGCCTAGGATGCGACTATATCTCCTACGTTTCGAGGCATGACTTAGAGACATAAGCGCATTCTGGAATGATCGCAAGAGTGGTATCTTTGCACAACTCATGTAAAAGAACAAGGATGAAAGAGTAAAATAGTTGGCTTACACTCGCCACGTCACACAATAAATACAATAACAAACATTCATCCAAAACACAGGGTCCGACTACGGACGAAATCCACACGAGAAAGATACCACAACCACAAGGCCTGTCGCCCCTAGTAGGAACCACTACTGATCGTTGAAAAACGAAACATAGTAACGTCAACGCTCTTCATCGAACTCCCACTGAAGTTCTGAACCATCTCGTGCATTGTTCTCATCGGTACCTGCAACTGGTGTGTGTTGAATCTGTGAGCCACAAGGACTCAGCAATCCTGTTCCCGGGTATCAAAACTAACAACGCCTTTAGGTGTGGTGAGGTAATATAGTGGCTGCAGCAAGCACTAAGCAACTAGCTTACGAATTCAGAGCGAGAAGAGAACAAGTGCCAACGGTCGCCAAGTTTATCAAGAAGTGATCCTAGCTACTCATGATCAAACATAACCCCACCGTGTTCACTTCCCGAAACCCATCGGAAAGAGACCATCACGATTACTCACACAGGTAGTGTATTCTTATGAATAGGGTGTCAAGTTATCTACAACCGGATATTAACAAATTCCCATCTGCCACATAACCGCGGGCACGGCTTTCGAAAGATCAAAATCCTGCAGGGGTGTCCCAACTTAGCCCATCACAAGCTCACAATCTACGGAGTCGCAACTCCAAATTGGGAAGACCCGAGTAATATCGGAATCCCATGCTCAAGATATTTCGACAAAGGTAAAACTAATCCAGCAAGACCTTCCGATGTGCCGACACCCTGATAGTAGCCGCGCGTATCTCGTCTCAGGCCACGACCGGATGAGCACTACGTACAGCAACCGAAGATCCCAGCGAACCGGGTGGCACCGCAAGTGGCTCTAGTTTGGGACCAACTCCATCAGCACTGCCCCCCCTGTTATGTAGAATTAAGAACCCGGGGACATGACCCCCTATGCAATTAATTAATTAAGTTTTTAATTATGAGGCAAATTAAAACCAATGTTGGGCCTTGCTGGAAAAGATTTAAGCAGTGCGAATTATCAAGGGGGGCCCATAAACCCCAACCGTGTTAGGAACGCAAAATCAAGAAACATAACACCGGTTTATCGGTTCCTAAGGTGGCATGAGTGGAACAAAACACCGAGCAAAAGGCCAAGCCTTCCACCCATTGCCAAGTATATAGGTGTGTTAATATATTTAAGAGATATTGTGATATTCCCACAACAAGTTCCAACATGGAGCAATCTTCATCTTCACCTGCAACAAATACGCTATAAGAGGGGCTGATCAAGCGGGTAACATAGCCAAACAACGGTTTGCTGGAAAGGTGTCAAAGGTTAGAGGTTTCATGGCAACAATAGGAGGCTGACAAACAGGAATAGGCATCGAGGCATATCTAAAGAGCGAGACAACTAGCATAGGCAAAGATAGAGGTGATATCGGGGAATGGTCATCTTGCCTGGGATTCCGCAAGGAAGAAGAACGAGTCCATGAAGTAGTCGAACAAAACCTCACAACTCCGGAGCAAAACCAAAGCTAAAGATAGAAGCAAACCGGAAAGAAGCAAACAACACGGTAAACACACATATCATAACCGTGGCATATGATGCACAACCAAGTATGATGCATGTCCGGTTTAAATATGCATGGCATGGCAAAGTGCACAAGCAATACTACAAGTTAAGTGGAGCTCAATATGCAGCGAGTTGCATATTGACAAAACACCACATTTTATTTATTTAGTTGACTCTCGTTTATTTATAAGACAAGATTAAATGTTTTTATTAAACATGGCAAGAGGTGAAGCATGAGCAAAACTACACTATCTAGTCATTTTAAATGAGGCCGGAAATAACAACAACAAATCCCGGAAACTCCCCATGTGCATATTTAGCAATTATTAAAGCAAACAACAATTTAAACATTTTAAATGTTGTTATCATGATGCGAATGACAAATGCAAGTTTTATGCAATTTTTAGTTAAAAGTTGACATGAAGAAGATATGGAGCATTTGTCGCGACGACGGAAAGAACAGGGGGTCGTGCGGCGAAAACGGATACGGTGCCACGGAAACGTTCTGATGACCCGACAACTCGTCAAGATGTCGATGCAAAAGAAAGGTGGCATGAGCGTGTCATGTGAAACAAGATGGGGTGATCCCGGTAACCGGGTGTCCCACGTGTCGATGGCATGGAAACGAGGAACGTGCACGAAACAGACGGGCATGAAGCAAACAAGTGGTTCATCTCATACATCACATAACATTCAACCACGGGCGTCGTCTCAGCGGTATACCTTTGAAGCGTGCATTCAGAGCGGTTCGAATTCGACGGTAGTGGAAGTAGTTGTTCACGACGCTTGTGACCCACGGTTCTTCGGGCAACGGTAGTCGCTCGGCATCGATTGTCGAGGTACTTGGCGTCTTGGCGATTAAGAAGACGGTGGTAGAGGTACTTGATGTCCGTATGTTCCACGGGGTCCTCGAGGGTCGACGGTAGTCGTTCACGGGTCGTAGAGGAACTTGGGGAATTCGTGTAGTCGATCTTGGGATTTTGGCGTATTCGTGCGTAGAGGTACTTGTTGTTCCATGTGAATGAAGTCGAGGTGTTCTTGCCGTCGGACTGCTGTGACAGTGCTGGAGAGGCCGTGGCTCCATCGAAAGAGCAGGTGGGGCTCAAGGCGAGCGGACATAAGTGTGGTGTTCGCGAGCGCAGGAGCAAAACAGCGAGGCAAGGCAAGGCGATGCTGCGGCGGCCTCTGCTCGCCGGCTTGACGGTAGTGCAAGGTCCGGTGGTGAGCGGTGCAGTAGGAGATCGGGCAAAGGAGAAGGGATCCTGCCGGCGCGGTCCGGCGACCGACGCGCGGAAGCCTGGCGCGTAGGCGGCGGACGACGGTGCAATGTGAGGAGGAGGCCGGAGGGGACAGGCCGAGGCAGGCACTCCGGCGGAGGCGTAGGCGTGGAGGAGGCAGGAGCAAAGGCGGCGGCGACGACGCTCTTGGTGACGCAGGCGCCATGGGGAGGCGGCTCGGCGTCGGGACGGGGTTGGGGCGCGGCGAAGCTTCGCCCTGGCGGCTCGAACAGGAGGAGGACGAAGGATATCGAGAGGAGGGAGGCCGAGGGGATCGAGCGCATGTGTTTCCGGCGGCGCATGAGGACAAGAGGAGGAGTAGCGGGGTCGGACGGGTTAGGGTTAGGAGGGAGAGGTGGCTGGGCCTTGGGCCACATTAGCTAGGGTTGGAGGGGAAGCGGGCTGGGCCTATGAGGCCAGTGGCTAGGCTAGAGTGAATAGAAAGGAAAAGAAAAATAATAAAATAAAGAAGGAGAGATGGGCCAGCCTTGGTTAATAGAGAAAAAAAAGGTTTCTCCTACTACTTATAGAAAAAAACATAGAAACAAAATATTTATTTGGAAGAGCCAAATAAATATGAATTGAGCTAACATTTGGCATGTGGCTATTTTGAAAACAAAGCTCCACAACTAGAGGATGAGTAAAAGAAGGAGATGAAGGATTTAAAATCTATAAGAAACAAGAGGGAGTTAAGATGCAAGTTTGCTATGGTTGATTCCAAAACGATGGAATATTTGTTATAGCTCCCTAATATTGGGAGGATATGTTTTAAAGAGAAATCATCATATGACATCCCTCAATTTAAATGGACCAAAGATCCATACGATTTATTTAGCTGAGTTTTTTTTTAAATGACATGATGGCATGATGACATGACGCAATGCAAAATAAATAAAGCAAGCACAAAGAAACACACGGCAAAACCCGGAATAGCTGGAAGTCTTCTCGAGCACCGGTCTTGGGGCGTCACAGTTCAGTTCCAAAAGGACCAATCGTGTCTCGTTCTTAGTTACGGTACAATGGCATTGTCTCTATAGGAGGCAAATTTTCGTGTTTTGACCCTTTTTGGATACAAATTCAGGATCTGACCCCGGTTTGAATTTTTTTCGGGATTTCACCCTTTTTCTTACCGCCAGTGGCTTTGGCGGTAGGGTTAGACAGCCTACCGCCAGGGTCCCTGGCGGTAAGGTACTAATCCACGTCCGCTAGCACAGACGGCCTCCGTCCCCCTTCGTCGCACCCTACCGCCATGGTACGTGGCAGTAGGCTGTCTAAGCCTACCGCCAGAGCCCCTGGCCGTAGGGTGCGAGCAGTTATTTCGCCCGACCCCCTGACCCATCTCCCCACCCCTCCACCTCCCCTCGTCGACAGTTCATCCCCAAGTCCCCCAAGTCGCCCCTCTCTCCCTCTCTCATCTCCTCCACTCTCCCCCTCGGATCTTCTCCGATTCTTTACCATTTTTGTGGATCGAGATGGCCCCGAAGAAAGAAACATAAGCTCCTCCAATTAGTTTTTGCAAACTTGCTTCCGATTCGACGCATTATTTGCTTGAAATCCCTCATATTTTTGAACTTAGATTCAATTTTTTTTTCACCTAAGATTGTTTTAGGTAGATATTAGTTCTAGTTCTTAGTTCTTTAGTAAGTAGTGGTATTGAATATGAACTCAAATCCCTAGTTCATATGTTAGTTTGAAGAACCCTAGTTCATAATTTTTTTTGTTAAAAAAATTATGATGTACCCTAGTTTGATGATGCATGTTGATATGATGAGATGATGTAGTGTGAAGATGAACCCTAATTTTATGATGCATGTTGATATGATGATATGAAGATGTTGTTGGAAAAAATATTTAAAAATATGATGATATGATGTATGTTGGAGGATTTTTTTTAATATGATGCATGTTGCTATGATTTGCTCCATGGTGTGTAGTACATGTTGTTGGACGAATATGCTTAAGATTTTATTTTGATATGATGCATGTTGATATGATTTTGATATGATTTCATTTCATATTTTGTTTATGTATGCTTATGCTTATGATACTTTTGTTTATGGAATTTTATTAAGGCGGGCACCTCTTGCGGACAACATCGGCCCATGGTACTCCATGCTGGACTAGGCATTCGACAAGGGTCATCGTGCCCGTTTCATAGAGAACGGAGAGGTAAGTGATATGAATGAAATATTGAGCAAAGTTTTCGGATTGATGAAAATAAATTCCTAACTTTTGGCGTTCACTTTTTGACAGATGCTCCAATCACTGCGATGAGGGGTCACTGGGTATATGGGCACATGGAATACGATGAGCGCTACGCGTCGTTCTTCAAGAAAGCCTGTCTGTTGGGTTTTGTGTTGCAGTTCAAGCGTAAGCCGCCGGCGCTTGTCCACGCAGCTCTGACAGTGTTGATTGACCGGTGGCGACCGGAGACCCATTCTTTCCATCTGCCATGCGGGGAGATGACGGTGACCCTCGAGGATTGGTCTATGATTACTGCAATGCCGATCGAGGGTCATGCACTCACCGGGTGAGTGGAGAGGGCCAACTGGTAGGATAGGGTTGCCACCCTCATCGGTGACTGCCCCGTTGTTAAGGGTAACCGTACATCCGGCGTGCCGTTGATCTGGCTCGCGGAGCACCGGCACAGATGCCCCGAAGGCGTCGACGAGACGACTGTGGAGTGGTACGCGAGGGCCTACCTGTGGTACATTCTCTCGGAGGTCGTGTTTCCAGACAGCTCCGGGAACTCTGCCAACTGGTCGTATTTCTTCTTCCTAGCGGACTGGGAGACAGGGTATAGTTGGGGGACCGCATCTCTCGCCTACCTATACCGTTCGGTAAGAGAGTATCTAATTGCCTACATACCTACGAATGTGTGTCCATGACATTTTGTTATATCTGATCCTTATTTGATGTTTTGCAGCTTGACGATGCAACGCAGAGGGCGGGAGACAAGTCCAATATGGGTGGCTTTGTCTGGGCCCTCTCCATTTGGATGTTGGAGCGGCTGTCGGTGGGGGGGGGGGGCGGAGAAGATGCGAAGAGGCCCATGGGGTGCCTATAGCAAAGACGGCGACGAGACTCGAAACCCCATCGTAGCTTATGAGTGGGATGTTGTGAAACTCTACACGGGCCTAAACAAGACTTCGTACAAGACCTACACCAACGAGATGGACGCTTTGACGATTTCGCAGGTATATAAACTCGCTCAACACCTTTATCATTGATTCCACTTTTGATCGAGAGTGGGAACTTACTAATGTATATGTAATAGGTAAACTGGTGGCCGTATCATGACCGAGAGCGGGGTTTCGATCTGAACGTGATGTGCACTGCGGATAATTGTCTCTGGCGGTGCATCGTGCCAATGATCTATGTGTACGCCGTCGAGTGGAACTTGCCACACCGCGTGGCCACGCAGTTTGGGATGTATCAGCATACCCCGTCGGCCCTGCCCACCGATACCGCGGCCACGCACTCCACATGTGAGTGTTTTGTTCTCTATGCACATGATTTCATTGTGTGGCGACTTTATTATGATGTTTCTTCTGGCCTATGCCTTGCAGGATGAGCCGGCAGAAGAATCAGTCGATCATTGACTGGGGAGAGCAGCATAAAACTCATGTGACGGAGTGGAACGAACGGAGGTACCGTAAAGATAGGGAGAGGAGAGTGAAAGGATCCATATGGTTGACTAGAGGGGGTGAATAGGCAACAAACAATTTTTAGCTTTTCTTAACCAATTTAAACTTAGCAACAAAGTAAGTTGTCTAGATATGCAACTAGGAGGACAACTTATAGGAAGCAACAATAACAACCACACAAGCAAGCAAGCTAAGGTATACAAAGAAAGCTTGCACAAGTAAAGGAAAGAGATAACCACAAGTGGAGCCGGTGAAGACGAGGATGTGTTGCCAAAGTTCCTTCCCTTTGAGAGGAAGTACGTCTCCGTTGGAGTGGTGTGGAGGCACAATGCTCCCCAAAAAGCCACTAGGGCCACCATATTCTCCTCACGCCCTCACACAATGCGAGGTGCCGTGATTCCACTAGTGGCGCCCTTGAAGGCGGCGACCGAACCTTTACAAACAAGGTTGGGGCAATCTCCACAGCCGAATTGGAGGCTCCCAACGACACCACGAAGCTTCACCACAATGGAATATGGCTCCGAGGTGACCTCAACCGTCTAGGGTGCTCAAACACCCAAGAGTAACAAGATCCGCAAGGTGTTAGTTGGGGGAATCAAATTTCTCTTGGTGGAAGTGTAGATCGATGCCTTCTCAAGCAATCCCGAGGAAATCAACAAGTTTGATTGGCTAGGGAGAGAGATCGGGCGGAAATGAAGCTTTGAGCAACAATGGAGCTTGGGGAGGAAGAGGTGAGTCTTCTTGGGAAGAAGACTCCCTATATATAGTGGGAGGGCAAATCCAACCGTTATCCCTCAATTCTGCCCGCAAAGCACGGTACTACTGGACAGGATGCGGTACTATGGCTGGCGCGGTACGAGCCAGAACTAGCCCCTGTTGCGTTAAAACACCGGGCGGTAGTACTGCCGGAGCGGTACTACCGCACGTCCTTGCGGTACTACCGCAAGGCAGGGTCAGACTGGCCGAGGAGGAGTGTGGACTAAATAAAATACGTCTGCAGCTACTTCCGTAGAGTTACGGTCATTGCAAAAACCCGACACGGTACTACCGCTTGCACGAAGTGGTACTACCGCGTAGGACACGGAAGTAAAAAAATTACTTCTGCGCCTACTACCGTACTAGTTACGACGCTGAGCCGGTCACACGGTACTACCGTGTCCATGGTACGGTACTACCGCATGTTGCGGTACTACCGTAACCCTGGAGCGGTACTACCGTGGGGCCGTGCAGTACTACCGCCTTCTGTGAGCGGTACTACTGTCGTGGTTCTAAGTCTGACGGTACGAGTAGGGGGTACGTAAGAGGAGGCAAGGCCCTGGCTATGGTGAGATTGTACGCAAGATGTATACGAGTTCACGCCCTTCTCGGAGGAAGTAAAAGCCCTACGTCTCGGTGCCCGAAGGCGGTCGACTGGAATGTATAGGGGTGTTTGAGTTACATGGGGTGCGAACCCTTGTACTAGAGGAGGGGGTGGCTTATATAGTGCGCCAGGACCCCAGCCATGTGATACGTCCAAAACGTATCTATAATTTCTGCTTGCTCCATGCCACTTTTGGGTGATATTGCTATGATATTCATACACTTCCATACACTTTTGATCATATTTGGACTAACCTACTAATCCAGTGCACCCCGGTGCCAGTTTCTGTTTTCGGCTGTTTTTGTATTTCAGGTTTTCACGTTACGAGAACTGCCAGGAAAAATCCAGAAAAATTATATAAAAAATCAGCGTTCCGGAAACTTCCTTGCGCCCGAAGGACAGCCGGGGGGGGGGGGCACCAGGGCTCCAGGCGCCCTGGCGGCGCGCCCCCCCTGGGCCGCGCCGGGAGGCGCCTGGGCCCCCCGAGCCCCGTCTGGTGCCCCCCTTCGGCATATATTTAGAGCTTCCTTCGAAACCCTCGGGACGGGAACTCTTTTTCGCGAAATCATCTCTGTTCCGCCGCCGCCGCCGCTTCCAAGATCGGGAGCACCAGGAGAACTCTTCCCGACACCCTGCCGGAGGGGAGGATCACCACCGGGAGCTTCTCCACCACCATGGACGCCTCCCGGATGACTCGTGAGTAGTCTCCCTTGGACCATGAGTCCATGACCAGTAGCTATGTGATGTTCTCCTCCCGTTCTTGTGCTTCACTAATTAGTCCTCGTGAGCTGCCCTACATGATCGAGGCACATATGTAATCCTTATGCTGTTGCTATGTTGAGTTTGCTGGGATCCGATGGATTATGAGGTTATGTTCAGATTGATCTTGAGTAATATATTTGATCTACCTCTTTTATATTTATGTTCATAAGTAATTCTTGCATGTTCTCCGTTGTTATTTATTGCTTTGGCCAAGTAATAGGTAGTGACTCCAAGAGGGAACGTTATGCTCGATTGTGGGTTCATGCCCCTCGATGACTAGCTTGAGTGACAGAAACATGAGTCTAGGGGATGTGCTGTTGCCACAAGGGGGAAAACAACGGTGCTTGTGCCCGCGGGTGCAAGGATTGTTTACTTTACGCAAAGTTCTTTTAATGCAGTTGTCTGTTGCATTGAGTTTACACTATGGGTGGGACTCGCAACTTAATACCAGCGAGATGTTCTGGATAGATATCTCAAGGTGGATGATTAGTAGTAGATATTGATGGATTTCGGTCTACTTACTTTGGCGTACCGCCCATGCTTTGAACCTCAACCTTTCTTGCAATGTAGTCAGCATTGGTTTGCGTTCGTGGTCCTGTCAATTGCCCAGCTGTAATTCGTTTACCTCACATAGTTGTTTTATCGTCTTTTGGGAGAGAGATATCACTAGTGAACATCATGAGACTCCGGTCCATATTACCATCATTGATCACATCCGCTATTTACTTTTCACTTTTACTTACTATTGCAAACATTATCTATCACTACTATCATTTGCTTTTAATCCTTTGTGAACTACAAGGCCGGAGGGATTGACAACCTCTCTGTACTCGTTGGGAGCAAAGTTATTTGTATCTGTGTGCAGGTCCACGTTGATTGCTAATATCTGGCGCCGTTAGCAGTTGACACCTACTTGTTGAACCTAGGAGTCTCTGGGGATTCGATCCTTGGCATCTTTGCTAAGGGAAAAACTTCCACAACACTGCATCTTACACCTTCCACTTGGGGTAACCAACGAGGGGTTAGAGGCCCATCAAGGAGTTTTTCTGGCGCCGTTGCCGGGGACTCCACTCTTCAGAATAGGGGAGTTGCATGCTATCTTTTACCTTTGCTTTTTAGTCTTGTTAGTTTACCTTTCAGTTTTTACTTTAGTATCTTTTATCGAAAATCACAAAAATAGTTATCTCATTCTTTAGTTGTCATTATGTCGGGTCCTTTTGTCTTTGACGAGGCAGAAGTTCTCACCTTTAAACAAAGAGGTGGGGAAAGTTTGAAAGACGCTTGGTATAGAATTAATGATTCACAAAACAGAGCCACCAAGAAGCAACCTACTACTATCTTGCTTAGAAATTTTTATGTTGGAATTACTTCTTGGAATAGGTTTATTCTAGATACCGCTATCAATGGGAATTTCCTAGAAGCCCCAGTTTGGGAGTCTCTTAGTATTATTGAAAATCTTGTTGGGAATCTCCCTGTTGTTAGCATTCGAGAGGACATCACCCTAGCTCATATTATGAAAAAACTTGAAAAGATAGAGCTAGAGATGCCAAGCATTAATAAGATGAATGAGTTGGATCGTAAGATCCAAGGGAATTTGAATAGGCTTGATAGCTCCATGCATAAATTTTTTAAAATTTTGGAGACCGTCAAATTCCATGACTTGGACTCTTCTAGGGTAGATAAGATTGAGGAAATATTTGATACTCTAGGAACTACTTTCTCCTCGATCAAAATCAAAAAGGTAGAAACTCCGGCAAGGAAGGAGCCTAAGTTCGTTCATGTTCCAAAGGCTCCTCGTTCTAAAAGTAATCCATCTATTGCCAAAGGGGTTGAAACTGTAAAGACTTTGGAAGAAACACCTCTCTGTAATGAATTTATAAATGAATCTTCCCTTGACTTTTATCCTTTTGGTCTTCTACCTAGAAGTATCTCTATGAGGAATTTATTTGAAAGTCCTCTTAAGACTAGTTGTATTATTGAGGAGCTTTTTGATGATCTTGATGATGGTTCAATTGATACAACTTGATCCATGCATTATGCCTAGCTCAAAGGCATAAAAGAAAGCGCTCTTGGGAGGCAGCCCAATAAATAAAATTTTGGATTTTGTTGTGTCTTGATGTTGTTTACTGCTGTAGCATCATCATTGTATCTTTGCTTTTCATATTTGTGCCAAATATAGCCTCTGATTGCTAGAAAGTTCAAAAGTTGTGAGGTGCTGTCCAGGAAACAGATTCTGTCCTTGGATAGAAAAATTCGTATAAAATCACCAGATCATCTTTTTGGTCTGAATTTTTTCGACAGCGTTCTCTATATAATTGTCTTTCGTGCGTCTGTTCTGAGTTTTTTGATTTGAGTTTCAGAAGTATCCCGAACAGATCAATTACTACCTGCTGTTCTGTTTTTCACAGCTTCTGTCCTGTTTTCCTTTCCTTCATTTTGCAAATCAAGAGCTTGCTTTTTCTTTGCAAAAACCTTTTGTCAATCTTGAGAAACAGTAGAACTTCAAGAATATCCTTATTTCCAGCAAGGTGCAATTATTTTATTAAGGGTACTAACCTCGCTAATCAGATTATGATGAGTTATGTATGATGGGAGTTTTCAAGTGTGCGAGGGAAGATGATAAAAAGATTCAGGAGTGTCAAGCGCTCAAGCTTGGGGATGCCCCCGTGCACCCCCAAGAAATATTCAAGGAGACTCAAGCATCTAAGCTTGGGGATGCCCCCGTGCATCCCCTTCTCCATCAACAATATCAGTTCGTCTTTCGTTCCGCTATATTTTTATCACTTCATGTGTTATGTGCTATGCTTGGAGCGTCTTGTTTTTAGTTTTCTTTTTAGTTTTTCATAACGAGTCGGAACTCAGCGTTCTTTATGTGGGAGAGAAACACGCTCCACTTCTACCTAGAACATAACATAGAATTTTAATGTCTATCTTTGCTGTGTGTGTTCTTTGTCTTTTAATAGCTACTATCATGCTCTGCTCTTAGTATTCATGCTTATCTTTTCAAAGAGCTTTTGTTTAGTTGGTTGCTTGAAATCTCTTTAATTACCATGCTCACCTTATTAAGAGAGTTTGCTTCCGTTGCATTGGTTAATATGTCTATGATAAAGATGCTACTTGCATGATGGTGCTTAGTAGTTCAGGTTTTCTTATGGTTAGTCTCAAATAGCTGGGGGGTTCCCAATGTGTTATTGGAGTACCAACTTGATTTGTTTGCCTATGATGTGGTATGGTTTAGTAATATCTTCCTTCAAGAATTTATTTTGATTGACTTAGCGTATGCTCACGCATATTTAAGACTGTAAAGAAAGTCTGTCAAGCCTTGATGATCTTTTGTTTCTGAGTAGCGATATAACTACCATGCCTGATTCAATATTGCTTTGTCGCTCTGCATGATTATGACCGTCATTGCTCTCTTAGTTGGTCGCTCCCAGTCTTTTGCTAACCTCCACCTGTACTAAACGAACTAACTTTGCAATACATAGCTCATGGGAAAGTAGCTTAAAAACTATTGTGGTAAAGAATATGTTGCCTATGTATCTTATTTCTTATAAGTTGCTTGCTGAGCGGTAACCATGTTTCTGGGGACGCCATCAACTATTACACTATTGTTGAATATCATGTGAGTTGCTATGCATGTTCGTCTTGTCTGAAGTAAGCGTGATTTACCGTGGGTTGAATGAGTATGCATATTGTTAGAGAAGAACATTGGGCCGCCAACCAAAGCCATGTATCATGGTGGAAGTTTTAGCTTGGACGTTAATCCTCAATCTCTTATGAGAATATACTTATGCATTGAAGAGGAGTCCATCATCTATTTTCTATGTTGTCCCGGTATGGATGTCCTCAAGTTGAGATCTATCAAAAAACGAGAAATCAAATGCGATTTATCTCCTTGGACCTTTGTACAGGTGGCATAGAGGTACCCCTTTGTGACACTTGGTTGAAACATATGTAATGCAATGATAACCCATGGAAATCCGAGCTAATTAGGACAAGGTGCGAGCACTATTAGTATTCGATGCATGAGGCTTGCAACTTATAGGATGTCTTATGCATGACACATATGAAGTACTACTACCGTTGACAAAATTGCTTCTATGTTTTCAAAATAAAAAAATTCACCTTCTTTCTTTTAAAGCACCAACTACTGAGAGCATGATTGTCATTCTAAGTGTAATGTGCATTGTCCCAAAGTAGCATTGTCTTTTGCATGATTGCGACATCGTTTATTTTGAAATCATTGTATCTAGTCATCACTTAAACCTTGAAGGTGCCCCTGCATTTATGTTTTGCTTCACTAAAGGGGGCAAGCTAGATATCACTTTATCATATTTGCACATCATGACCATTGCAAATCTTTTTGATGTTTCAGTTTCATATTGTAAAACTTTCAGTCATTTGTGATTTTCTCATGAGGCAACTTAATTACTATAGAATCATTGTCTCAGTAAGCTTTTGTCATATGACTATAAAAAGTACTATATGGTTAATAGCATGTCACCACAGAAATTATTCTTGTTATCATTTACCTACTCGAGGACGAGCAGGAATTAAGCTTGGGGATGTTGATACGTCCAAAACGTATCTATAATTTCTGCTTGCTCCATGCCACTTTTGGGTGATATTGCTATGATATTCATACACTTCCATACACTTTTGATCATATTTGGACTAACCTACTAATCAAGTGCACCCCGGTGCCATTTTCTGTTTTCGGCTGTTTTTGTATTTCAGGTTTTCACGTTACGAGAACTGCCAGGAAAAATCCAGAAAAATTATATAAAAAATCAGCGTTCCGGAAACTTCCTTGCGCCCGAAGGACAGCCGGGGGGGGCACCAGGGCTCCAGGCGCCCTGGCGGCGCGCCCCCCCTGGGCCGCGCCGGGGGGGCGCCTGGGCCCCCCGAGCCCCGTCTGGTGCCCCCCTTCGGCATATATTTAGAGCTTCCTTCGAAACCCTCGGGACGGGAACTCTTTTTCGCGATCTCATCTCTGTTCCGCCGCCGCCGCCGCTTCCAAGATCGGGAGCACCAGGAGAACTCTTCCCGGCACCCTGCCGGAGGGGAGGATCACCACCGGGAGCTTCTCCACCACCATGGACGCCTCCCGGATGACTCGTGAGTAGTCTCCCTTGGACCATGAGTCCATGACCAGTAGCTATGTGATGTTCTCCTCCCGTTCTTGTGCTTCACTAATTAGTCCTCGTAAGCTGCCCTACATGATCGAGGCACATATGTAATCCTTATGCTGTTGCTATGTTGAGTTTGCTGGGATCCGATGGATTATGAGATTATGTTCAGATTGATCTTGAGTAATATATTTAATCTACCTCTTTTATATTTATGTTCATAAGTAATTCTTGCATGTTCTCCGTTGTTATTTATTGCTTTGGCCAAGTAATAGGTAGTGACTCCAAGAGGGAACGTTATGCTTGATTGTGGGTTCATGCCCCTCGATGACTAGCTTGAGTGACAGAAACATGAGTCTAGGGGATGTGCTGTTGCCACAAGGGGGAAAACAACGGTGCTTGTGCCCGCGGGTGCAAGGATTGTTTACTTTACGCAAAGTTCTTTTAATGCAGTTGTCTGTTGCATTGAGTTTACACTATGGGTGGGACTCGCAACTTAATACCAGCGAGATGTTCTGGATAGATATCTCAAGGTGGATGATTAGTAGTAGATATTGATGGATTTCGGTCTACTTACTTTGGCGTACCGCCCATGCTTTGAACCTCAACCTTTCTTGCAATGTAGTCAGCATTGGTTTGCGTTCGTGGTCCTGTCAATTGCCCAGCTGTAATTCGTTTACCTCACATAGTTGTTTTATCGTCTTTTGGGAGAGAGATATCACTAGTGAACATCATGAGACTCCGGTCCATATTACCATCATTGATCACATCCGCTATTTACTTTTCACTTTTACTTACTATTGCAAACATTATCTATCACTACTATCATTTGCTTTTAATCCTTTGTGAACTACAAGGCCGGAGGGATTGACAACCTCTCTGTACTCGTTGGGAGCAAAGTTATTTGTATCTGTGTGCAGGTCCACGTTGATTGCTAATATCTGGCGCCGTTAGCAGTTGACACCTACTTGTTGAACCTAGGAGTCTCTGGGGATTCGATCCTTGGCATCTTTGCTAAGGGAAAAACTTCCACAACACTGCATCTTACACCTTCCACTTGGGGTAACCAACGAGGGGTTAGAGGCCCATCACCATGCTCCACGTTACCAAGGGTTCAACGTACATAAAGGCAGGCGTTACTGATAACGCCCTCAGTAAAGAGTAATAAAGGCATTCATGGTCGTGGAGTGAATACCAGACCGTTGCTTTACTAAGAGACCTTTGACCTTCAGGGGTCGAGTGTCTTGGAAGGGTCAAGTGAAGTTGAGTCGTCTGAACGAGGGTGTACAGTCGAGTGGATTGTCCACTTGGGCCGTGTCAGTCGACCGTTCTTGTTGCCTTCGGTTTGTCTTATGAGCTTCTGGGGTAGTGACCTTGGGTGGGGTATCTTGGTCAGGCCTGTGACCCTACCCTGGGTCTGTAACATCATCAGTAGCCCCCGAATGGATTGAGGCTTGAGCGGAGGGGAGTGTTGAAGTTGGCTTTAGCTCAAGTTCGATGTCTCTGGGGTAATCTTCTCTGAGCTTGTGAACCAGGCCGACTCTTCAACCTCGACTTGGTCGCCTTAATCGATTCTGGAACCGTCGAGTGTACTTGCTCGTGTTGACCGTCGACTGAACCTTGCGCGCGGCACCGAGCGCCGTTGGTGCGCGCAGTTTTCGATGGGATCGGTTGCTCTCTGGTCTCCGGATTTTACGGGATTTCAAAATTTGGGAAAGCGCGCGGGACTGGTCGTGCCGCGGCAATCAGATCGGATATGCCCGGGACGCCTCGATCTCCGTGCCGCCTTTTTCACCACGTATCGCGTGTGTGCCTGTTGCGGGATTTGATGGGATTGCTCGGGGCTACCACTCAGCCACTCGACCATTGCGCTATAAATGCGCGCCGCGGCCGAGGCGAGGGCACTGTGCTCCCATTCTCTATTCCTTCGCCTCCGTTCCTCTGCCGCACCTCTGCTTCTGCCTCCCTCTCCTTGGCCAATGCCGGCTCGCTCGCCATGGGCAAGGACAAGACCGTGGCGCTGGAGCGCTCGAAGAAGGCGGCGGCGACGGGGAAAGCGAAGCGGTCCAACCGCGGGGGGTCGTCGTCGAGGTCCGGGCTCCCACCTGGCTGGATCCAGGGGGACTAGATCAGGTCCACCATGACGGTGGAGGACATGGAGGAACTAGAGGAGGAGGGCCTGGTCGCCCGCAACTCCTGGCGGTTGCCGGGGGGCGAGCTCGAGCCTCAGCCGCGGGAGGGCGAGTGCGTTCTCCTCGCGACTCACGTTGACCGAGGTTTCTCTATGCCTCCGCACCCCTTCTTCCGTGCTTTCTTAGCTTTTTACGACGCTCAGCTGCACCACTTCATGCCCAACTCCATCACCTTCTTGGCAACGTTCGTTTCGATGTGTGAGAACTTCCTCGGCTGCCGACCGCACTGGGGTTTGTTCAAGCACATCTTCACTTGCCGTTCGCAAACCATTAAGAAAGCGAATCCGAGCGACGAAAAGATGCATGTCATCCAGATGTGCGGCAGGCTGGGTATCCAGCTTAGAAATAGGAGTGCTTTTCCTGCTATGATCCTTCCAAAGTCGGTTCGGGGCTGGCAGTCGACTTGGTTCTACTATAGGGACGATCCGACTCCTGGTCAGTCGACTGGGCTTCCTCCCTTTTCCTTTGGTCGAGTCAGCCAGCCACCGTCGTTGGTTGTGAGTCGGACTGAGAGGGTAGAGGTAGACATGTTGGTGGAGCAAGTTGTCCAGTTGGTCCGCGACGGGGTTACGGGGTTGGATCTGCTTGAGGTGTTCCTTATGAGGAGGATCCAGCCTCTCCAAGCTCGAGACCAACCGATGTGGCTGTACTCCGGCGTCGACGACTCATCTCGGGTCCACCCAGAGGAGGTCGCGGCGAAGACGGCGGCGCAGTGTTTGAAGTGCATCACGGGGAACATGGACAACCCCAGGGGGCTCAGAAGAGTTCCTCCATTCGACGCCGACCACCTACCTGACAAGGTCTGGCCTTGACTTCTGAGTGGTTTTCGTGTTTCTTGTTTGCGGCTGTCTGATGAATCCGACTCATGTTTGATTAATCTTCTTTTCCGCAGATCTATACCGAAATGTTTTTGGTGCCCAATGGGGATCATGTCCAGGAGGGCGAAGAAGGTGCGGGCGAGGCTTCCGAGTGGAAGTCCGACGAGGAGACCGGAGAGGAGAGAGAAGACTCCAGCAGCGGCGAGGAGGTTGAGTCACCTCCCCGCGGCAAAAATCGCTCCAAGGAGAAGCATGACCCAGAGGCTGTGCGCTCCAGGGCGGGCCCCTCCAGCTCCCAAGTGCAGAAGCTGGCTTGCACGGCCACTCCCGATCCGATTGAAAAGGCGCCCAAGCAGCCTAAGGTCGCCGTCGTCAAGCCTCGGAAGGCCCTGCCCAAGATCAAGGTGGATGTCCCAATCGCCTCCACGTAAGCGCTGCTCTACTTCATTTCTCTCTGCTCTTCGGAAATCAACTTTGTATTCGTCGACTCACTTTCAATGAAATCTTCAGTGCTGCTGCTTCTGCGACCCCGATAGATATCTACAAGGGTCGATATGACGAGGAGACCGCTGATGTTGCTACGTCTCGCGCAGGTGCGGATTGTAGATCGCACTTTGCTTATTGTCTGTTTGAACTAACGGTCGACTGAACTTCGTGGTTGTCTTTTGAAGTGGCGCGCCATGTCACAGAGCTCCCAGATGACGACGATGAGGAGCACGCGGGAGTGACTCGACGATGCACGGGAAGGAGGGGCCGAAAGGCACACTCTGGCTCTAAGGCCCAGCAACAGGGAGACGTGGCCCGGACCACGGTCTCCTTCGCCGTCCCTGTGTCGACTGTCCGCCCTTCTTCGTCGATTGGTCCGGCCATCGACCCAGTGCCTGCTCCACCGTCCGTTCTCTTCTCCACCCATCACGTCCCGGAGGACCCCGTGGGCGCGGACCAAGAAGCCGTTCGTCAGGCGGGGTTGATGATGGAGAGGACGAAGGCGGCGTATCAGGCTAGCATGGCTTCTTACAACGCTAGCTCAGCTCTTCGGACCAATGTCCAGGTTCATCTCTTCCGACTGGTTTGCCGTATTGGTGTAGCCTTCAATTTGAGAAATTTACTGCCTTGTTCGTGAGCTGATGTCACACCCACACCCACTGGGTGTCTTCTCTTGTAGATTTATTTTTTGTAGTCCAACCGATAGTACCAGTGGGGGCACGTTCAGTGCACCCAGTGGGTGTAGTCGTCGAGGCCATGGTCGACTGAAGTCAGTCGACCGTGGTCTTTAGAATGTGTCTTATTCATTTGTTTCGAACCTCTCTTACTTGCAGACTGATCTGGCCGAGTGAGAACCAGTGGGGGGGCACGCTTAGTGCACCCACTGGGTGTAGTCCCCGAGACCGTGGTCGACTGCTGGTAGTCGGCCACGGTGTGAGAACAGAACTTTTCCTCCTTTATTTGGACTCTGGTCAGACTGATCTGGCCGAGTGAGAACCAGTGGGGTCACACTCAGTGCACCCACTGGGTGTAGTCCCCGAGATTGCGGTTGAGTGTTTGACTCGACTGTAGTCTTAGAATTCTGATTTGTTGTGTTGATGCAGAGATCTTGTGAATTCGGGGCCAAATTTGCAGATCTCGAGAAGAAGCAGGTACAGCTCAATCTTGACTTGCAACTGGCTCGGGACCATTTGAAGAAGACTCAGGACGAGGCGGCTGGTAATTAACACGAACAACTTGTCGACTGATCTTCAATAAATATGTCATATGTATCCTTATGTTCATCTGTCTAGTAACGTCTCTTGTAGGTCAAATGAAGGCAGCCCTGGAGCAGAAGGACCTTGACTTGGCGGCGATGCAACAGAGGGCACAGGAGAAGACCGAACTGGCGGAGCAGAAGCTGGCTTCAGTCGGCACGCTTGAAGCACAGATCACCTGGCTGAAGGGCTCCCTCGACGCAGCCAACCAGGAAGTGACTCGACTGAAGGGGGCTAAGAACGCCCTGAATGAGAAGTACGAGGGCCTCTTCCAGAAGAAGAACGAGCTAGAAGCTTATCTGTGTGAACTCCTAAGAAGTGGTATCTCGTGCTTGAAGGTATGCCTCTTTTTCTCTGGTCTGGATCAAGGTGGTCGACTCGTAACTCGTTTGCTAATTCGTCGCGTCCTTTCTTGTGTAGAATTCTGCCACAACTTCGATGAGGAGACCGGGCGGGTCGAGCCTGGTCTGGACCCCGCCAACTCTATTGTCAAGAATGAAGCTGCCATGAACACTTTGAGGTTGGAGTCACGCCTTACCAATGCCACAGGCTATCTTGGTCGACTAAAAGCAGTGATGTCCCGGATCGACGCTGCACTCTGGAGGGGAGCCATGCAAGAGAACGATCTCGAGTCCCTGACGACTCGACTCAATGAGATCCCCGACCGAGTGCAGGAGTGGAAAAGTCATCTGCCCGCTGCGGAGCCGACGTAGCACTGTCTCTGGTTCGGGTGCACTTTAAGGAGGTGAAGGAGAAGAGGCTGGCTGCGCTTAAGATCGCCAACACGAAGGGGCTCCAGTTCCAGTCGTTTATGGAGACTTTCTTGGAGGCTGCAACTCGCATCGCCGACGGAATTAACCTGGATGAGTTCGTTGCGCCTGCGAGCCCACCTTCTCCTGAGGAGTGAATAAACTTTGATACTTCGATTTGATTTGCCTTGGAATGTCGAGTGCCTGTAACCATTAAACTCTCGTGGGCCCGATGCCCAAGTACTCCTGCCCGAATCTTGCGGGGCTTTATCTGGATTTGATTCCTTTTGCATTTGCTTATTTCGCTTCCGACTCTTTCTGGATTTTTGGATTTTGAGTCGACGCCATGTCTGTGGCATGGCTCTGACGGTCGAACGACTTGATGGTGATGTTGTACTTGCGGCGTAGCTCGGAGGACCGCAGCTAAGCCCCTGAGTGAGAGGATTTCTCTTCACTCGGGGTAGTTTTTGTAACTTAAGCGATTACGAGCTACGTTGCACTTGTGGCAGAGCTCGGAGGACAGAGCCACGTTATACTTGTGGCGTAGCTCAGAGGACCACAGCTAAGCCCCCGAGTGAGAGGACTGCTCTTCACTCAGAGTAGTTTTTGTAACTTAGGCGATTACGAGCTACGTTGTACTCGTGGCGGAGCTCAGAGGACAGAGCCACGTTGTACTTGTGGCGTAGCTCGGAGGACCACAGCTAAGCCCCCGAGTGAGGGGGTTGCTCTTCACTCGGAGTGGTTTTTTGTAACTTAGGCGATTACGAGCTATGTTGTACTCGTGGCGGAGCTCGGAGGACAGAGCCACGTT
>LR738715.1:277901199-277942144 GCA_902687465.1 Secale cereale
TTATGAGCTATGTTGTACTTGTGGCGGAGCTCGGAGGACAGAGCCACGTTTTACTTATGGCATAGCTCGGAGGACCACAGCTAAGCCCCTGAGTGAGAGGGTTGCTCTTCACTCGGAGTGGTTTTTGTAACTTAGGCGATTACGAGCTATGTTGTACTTGTGGCGGAGCTCTGAGGACAGAGCCACGTTGTACTTATGGCGTAGCTCGGAGGACCACAGCTAAGCCCTCGAGTGAGAGGGTTGCTCCTCACTCGGAGTAGTTTTTGTAACTTAGGCGATTATGGGGTCGCAGCTAAGCCCCCGAGTGAGAGGGCTACTCTTCACTCGGAGTAGTTTTTGTAACTTAGGCGAATTGAGTTCGCGTCTAAGCCCCCGAGTGAGAGGGTTTCTCTTCACTCCGAGTAGTTTTTGTAACTTAGGCGATTACGGGGTCGCAGCTAAACCCCCGAGTGAGAGGGCTGCTCTTCACTCGGAGTAGTTTTTGTAACTTAGGTGAATCGGGGTCGCAGCTAAGCCCCCGAGTGAGAGGGCTGCTCTTCACTCGGAGTAGTTTTTGTAACTTAGGCGAATCGGGTTCGCGGCTAAGCCCCCGAGTGAGAGGGTTGCTCTTCACTCGGAGTAGTTTTTGTAACTTAGGCGAATCGGGTTCGCGATTAAGCACCCATTGGGGGATTTTGAGGACCAGCATCTTAGGAACCAACAATCATTAAGGAATTGATGCGAACTTGTCTTTGAAACAAACTGGAAAATCTTTATTACAACTCGACTGTTCGAGTGCTGTAACTATAGAAGCGGCGGAGCAGGTCCACGTTCCACGAACGAGGTTCATCTCTCTTCTTGGCGACGTTGTAGAGGTGATACACTCCATTGTGCAGTACCTTGGTGACGATGAAGGGGCCTTCCCAAGCCAGGCCGAGCTTGTGCGGTCGTTTCTGATGCACTCGAAGAACCAGTTCTCCTTCCTGGAATGCTCGACTTTGGACGTTGCGAGCATGGAATCGGCGCAGGTCCTGTTGATAGATGGTCGACCAGATCAAAGCCATCTCACGTTCTTCCTCCAAGAGGTCGACTGCATCTTGACGGGCTTGCTCTGCTTTAGCTTCGGAGAAGAGTTCCACTCGGGGGGCATTGTGCAACAAATCACTCGGCAGCATGGCTTCAGCTCCATAAACCATGAAGAAGGGGGTACGGTCCGTCGACCGGTTCGAAGTTGTCCTCAGACCCCATAAGACAGATGGTAGTTCGGTTACCCAAGCTCCGGCGGCATGCTTGAGGTCACGCATAAGCTGCGGCTTTAGGCCTTGGAGGATCAAACCATTCGCTCTTTCTGCCTGTCCATTCGACTGCGAATGTGCTACGGAGGCGTAGTCGACTCGTGTTCCTTGGGAGGAATAGAAAGCTCTAAATTCATCCGAGTCAAAGTTGGAGCCATTATCCGTGATGATGCTGTGGGGGACTCCATATCTGAATATCAGTTCCCTGATGATGCTGATGGTGGTGCTTGAACCGAGGTTCTTGATGGGCTTGGCTTCGATCCACTTGGTGAACTTGTCGACTGCTACGAGTAGGTGAGTGAATCCGCTTGTGCCAGTTTTGAAAGGGCCGACCATGTCCAACCCCCAAACGACAAAGGGCCAAACCAATGGAATGGTCTTCAAAGCAGACGCCAGCTTATGAGACATGTTGGAGTAGAACTGGCAGCCTTCGCACTTGTCCACAATATCCTTAGCCATCTCATTAGCTCGGGCCAATAAAATCCAGCTCGGTACGCCTTGGCCACTATAGTCCGAGAGGAAGCGTGGTGGCCACAAGTCCCCGAGTGAATTTCATTCAGAATCAGTCGACCATCCTCTGGGTCGATGCAGCGCTGGGAGACTCCTGTGACACTCTCCTTGTAGAGCTGACCCTAAATGACGGTAAAGCCTTGGATCGACGAACAATTTGGCACGCTTCTTCTTCATCCTCCGGGAGTTCTTGCCTGAGCAGAAACACTATGTATGGCACAGTCCAGTCGGGCGTGATCACCAAAATCTCCATGATCAGGTCGACCACTGCAGGTACTTCGACTTCGGTCGGATCAGACGCACTGACTGGCTGCGGGGGTTCCTTTGTGAAGGGGTCTTCTTTGCCTGAGGGGGTGTGCAGATGCTCCAGAAATACATTCTTGGGTATAGGCTTTCGAGTTGACCCAATTTTCGCGAGATCGTCAGCAAGCTGATTCTTGGCTCTGGGCACGTGATGGAGCTCTAAACCTTCGAACTTCTTTTCAAGCTTTCGCACTGCACTGCAATAACTGGTCATTGCCGGGCTTCTGACGTCCCACTCTTTCATCACCTGGTTCACCACTTAGTCTGAATCGCCGTAGACCATCAGGCGACGGACGCCAAGTGAGATGGCCATACGCAATCCGTACAAAAGTGCTTCGTATTCAGCTTCGTTGTTCGATGAGTCAAAGTGGATTTGAAGGACGAAACTGAGCTTGTCGCCCCTGGGAGATACCAGGACCACGCCTGCACCGGATCCGCTCAACATCTTGGATCCATCAGAACATAGTCTAGTGGTCCGACTGAACCTGAGTCGGCAGCTCTTGTTCGATCCACTCGGCCATAAAATCTGCTATTGCCTGAGACTTGATAGCTTTCTTCACTTCAAACTTGATATCTAGGGGAAGGAGTTCAATCACCCATTTTGCCACTCGACCAGTTGCGTCTCGGTTGTTCAGGATTTCTTATAGTGGGGAGTCGCTGACGACTGAGATTGTATGATCCAAGAAGTAATGGGCAACTTTCTTTGCGGTCAAGTAGATCCCGTACATAAGCTTCTAGTAATGCGGGTACCTTTGCTTGGAGGGAGTCAATACTTCGGATATGTAATAGATTGGGCGTTGGACTTTGTAGGCCTTGCCTTCTTCTTTCCGCTCGACCGTGAGTACAGTGCTGACAACTTGTCCGGTGGCTGCAATGTATAGTAAGAGAGGCTCTTTCCTGACTGGGGCAGCAAGCACCGGCTGGGTGGACAGCAGGGCTTTGAGCTCTTCAAACGCTGCTTCGGCTCCAGAATTCCACTCGAACTTTTCGGATTTCTTCATCAGTCGGTAGAGAGGTAATGCCTTCTCACCGAGACGAGAAATGAATCGACTCAATGCGGCCAAGAAACCAGTTAGCTTATGTACGTCATGTACACGCTCGGGGCGTTTCATTTGGAGGATTGCACCAACCTTTTCTGGCTTGGCGTCGATTCCTAGTTCGGAAACAAGGAAACCGAGTAACATGCCTCCCGGAACTCCAAATGTACACTTCGATGGATTGAGTTTGATATCATAGCTTCTCAAATTCACGAATGTCTCAGCGAGGTCAGTCAACAGGTCGGAACCCTTGCGCGACTTGACCACGATGTCATCCATGTATGCTTCGACGTTTCGACTGATTTGCTTCAGCAGGCACTTTTGAATCATGCGCATGAAGGTAGCGCCGGCATTCTTGAGACCGAAAGGCATGGTGACATAACAGAAACACCCGAATGGGGTGATGAAAGCTGTCTTGAATTCATCAGGTCCAAACACTAGGATCTGATGGTACCCGGAATACGCGTCCAGAAAGGATAAACGCTCGCACCCCGCAGTCGAGTCGACTATCTGATCGATGCGGGGGAGAGGAAAATGATCCTTCGGGCAGGCCCGATTGATATGCTTGAAATCGATGCACATGCGGAGAGACTTGTCCTTCTTGGGGACCATGACCACATTGGCGAGCCACTCAGAGTGGTAGATCTTGCGGATGAACTCAGCTGCCAGAAGCCGAGCCAGCTCTTCTCCAATTGCCTTTCTCTTCCGCAGCAGACCGACGGAGATGTTCCTTTACGGGCTTCACTTTTGGGTCGACTCGCAAACGGCACTCAGCCAGTCCCCTGGGTACACCTGGCATGTCAGATGGTTTCCATGCAAAGATGTCCCAATTCTCACGGAGGAACTGGATGAGCGCTTCTTCCTATTTGCTGTCGAGTGTAGTTGAGATGTGGGTCGGTGCTGCATTGGGGTCGGTGGGGTGAATGTGTACGGGCTTCGTCTCCCCAGCCGACTGAAAAGCTAACTCGGAAGCCGGCTTCTTGGCCCGCAGCAAGTCACTCGGATCCACATTTTTCTGGTACTCTTCCATCTCTACTGCTGCCATCTGCTCATCAGCGATCTTTGAGCCTTTCTGGAAGCATTCTTCCGCTTTCTGATGGTTCCCCGTGACGGTTATAACGCCGTTGGGTCCCGGCATCTTCAGCTTGAGGTATACATAACACGGTCAAGCCATGAATCTGGTGTAGGCGGACCTACCCAGAATGGCGTGATAAGCATTGTTGAAGTCCACCACTTCAAATGTCAGCTTCTCTTTGCGGTAATTCTTTGAGTCGCCAAAGACTACGTCGAGTGAGATTTAGCCAAGTGAGCCGGCCTTGTTCCCGGGAATGACCCCGTGGAACCTCATGTTGCTTTCGCTCAGCTTGGACATCGGAATGCCCTTCCCACGGAGGGTTTCAGCATACATAATATTCAAGCCACTTCCACCATCCATCAGGACCTTGGTTAAACACGTGCCCTCGACCACTGGGTCGACCACCAGCGCCTGCCGCCCAGGAGTAGCGATGTGCGCAGGGTGATCGGACTGGTCGAATGTTATGGGGGTCTTGGACCACTTCAGATACGTGGTTGTTGCCGGGGCAACCATGTTGAATTCTCTGTTGATTACTTTTAGTCGACTCTTGCTTTCAACGTCGGCAAAAATCATCAAGGTAGAGTTGATCTGGGGGTAACCTCCATCCCCTTCTTTGTCCTCGGTCTCCTCTGATTCCTTTTCCTTCTCAATCGACTGTTCTTTCTGGGAGCTCTGGATCAGGAGCCGACACTGTCGAGTGGTGTGCTTGGGATAGACCAAGTTCCCCTCTTCGTCTTTCTTCGTGTGGATAGGACACGGCTGGTCGGGTACATCATTCCCAGCTTGATCTTTCACTTTCTTGGGGACCCAAGGCCCCTTGGGCTTTCCTTTGCCCTTCCCTTGGTTGACAACTGCAGCTTCGCCCTGAGTAGCTAGCTCGGCCTTGCGCTTGGGTTTCCGATTGGAGTTCTGATCATCTTGTCCGACCGGTTTCTTGCCACTTCGGAGTCGATCGGCCTCTTCGCCATTAGCGTACCGACTGGCTATCTCCATCATCCGGGATAGGGACATATCTCCCGTTCTACCAAACTTCAGATTCAGTTCTCGGTATCGCATGCCCTCCTTGAAGGCACAGACTGCTTGGTGTTCAGACACATTCTCCACCGTGTGGTGTAAGGTGGTCCATCTCTGTATGTAATCCCTCAATGTTTCACTCGGCTTCTGTACGCAATGTTGCAGCTCCGCGAGACCTGTGGGCCTTTTGCAGGTACCTTCGAAGGTCCGAATAAACACTCGGGCCAGCTCTTCCCAACTGTATATGCTCCCAGGGGCCAACTGATTCAGCCACGCCCGAGCCGAGCCGCCCAGCATCAGAGGAAGGTGTTTCATGGCTACGTCGTCGTTGCCACCTTCGATCTGCACAGCCACTCGATAATCCTCGAGCCAGGTGTCTGGTTTTGACTCGCCGGTGAACTTATTTACCCCGCCGCCGACCTGAAGTTTGGGGGATCTCAGCGGCCCTAATGGCACTGCTAAAGCACTCGGGTCCAGAGACAGACGCTCAGCTTCCACTCGGACGGTCTCTGCCTTGCTCTTCTCTGAACGCTCTGTTTCTGTCAACTAGCCCCTGCACAAGAATAGACCTTGCATCGAAGCCGGGCCTCCGGGGATATGGGGGAATCCTCCGCTCGTCGTCGCGTAAGCGTCTTCCCTCGTGTCGCCTGGGCGAGAATGATCCACTTCCCGGAGGAGGCGTAGGCACTCGACGGCGGTCGTGGTGACCGGGTCGACGGTCATACTGCTCATCATTCCGACCCAGATGCCGGTCTTGACGTGGGCCATGATCTTCACGCCTCAGGGGCGATCTTGGACTGTGAGCTGACCAAACGGTGTCTGCAGCCACCGATCTGCTGTGAATCCTGTTGCGCGACTGAGAAACAGCCGCATTCTGCTCTCCGGCTGTTCGGAGCAGCGCCAGGATCTGTTGTAGGCCTCTCCCAGCCTCCGATTGAGATGGTTGAATTGACTGCGCGATGTGAGCCGCGGCTTCGAGGTTTTGGACGGGCGTACGGAACACCTACATCTCACGCGGGAACGACTGTCGCGGCCGTCGACTGTACTCGGGGACCAATCGGCGGGCCCGTTCGTTGAGTGCGCGCTGGATATTCTCTAGGAGCGCACGCTCACCACGGTGGCCAGGCGCGTGGCTTACAGGGCCCGAGCCTCTGGAGTATCTCCCACGATGGGGGTGAAGAGTGCATCCTCATTGCGGCGGCAGAGCTCGTCCCTCTGCTCGGCAGTGAGGGGTTGGGGAATGTACCTGTCGTGGTCGAATGAATGACCGTCGCCGCTGCCGCCGTCGCCGCTGCAAGGGAATCTCGGCGGACTGCGGCGCGATTCGACCATGAGGACTTCCGCCGCGGGATCGCTACTTCCGCACTCAGAAATTGAATCTGAGAGCTCGATCGACCGATCGACCGGCCCGTAGAGGTATTCGTCGGGCTCGATGGCCGCGACTTGAGGGGTGGCCGCCTAGCGGGCTGTTGGTTGTTTCACCCACAGCTAGAGCCGCGAGCGACCGGGTCGCTTGCGACGGCACCCGGCGGGGACGACGGATGATGAAGGAACCGTCATGTACTGAGTCAACGGCTGCCGAAGAAGGACACCGCAAGCATTGGCACGGAAGTGCGCAACCCCGCAGACGGGCAGCGCCTCGACGTCGAGGGGAGCCTCCTGGAGCCAAGCGGAGTCGTCAGCACGAAGACGAGCACGCCGAGTCGGATCTCGCGGCCCAACGCCAGACCACCGCCGGAAACCATGATGAAGGAGGTCGGAGAAAAGTTTGCAACCTCACCAGAAGTCGCTAGGACACCCTGCCCCACGGTGGGAGCCAACTGTCGTGGTTCTAAGTCTGACAGTACGAGTAGGGGGTACGTAAGAGGAGGCAAGGCCCTGGCTATGGTGAGATTGTACGCAAGATGTATACGAGTGCAGGCCCTTCTCGGAGGAAGTAAAAGCCCTACGTCTTGGTGCCTGGAGGAGGTCGACTGGAATGTATAGGGGTGTTTGAGTTACAGGGGGTGCGAACCCTTGTACTGGAGGAGGGGGTGGCTTATATAGTGCGCCAGGACCCCAACCATGCTCCACGTTACCAAGGGTTCAATGTACATAAAGGCAGGCGTTACTAATAACGCCCGCAGTAAAGAGTAATAAAGGCATTCATGGTCGCAGAGTGAATACCAGACCGTTGCTGTCCTAGGAAACCTTTGACCTTCAGGGGTCGAGTGTCTTGGAAGGGTCGAGTGAAGTTGAGTCGTCTGAACGGGGGTGTACAGTCGAGTGGATTGTCCTCTTGGGCCGTGTCAGTCGACTGTTCTTGTTGCCTTCGGTTTGTCTTTTGAGCTTCTGGGGTAGTGACCTTGGGTGCGGTATCTTGGTCAGGCATGTGACCCTACCCTAGGTTTGTAACATCATCAACTACCGCATGCCAAGTAGTAGTACTAGTAGGACGCCACTGTTTTTGTAATGACAAGGAAAAACAGCCGGAGCTCCAGAGAAGCGAAGGAAAGGTAGTGCGAATTAATAGACGTGTACGTGTTGATTCCACCCAAACCTTTCCGAAGCGGACCCCCTCTTAATAGTACGGCTTTCCTATGACTCAATTCCACCGAAAAGAAACAAAAGGAAACACCATCTTCCATAGGTTTCGAGGGGCACTTAATCGTCTTGTGCCTAGGTGTGATATATCTGAAAAGCTCAGTGCACACGATTAGTTCGCAAAAGCATTGTCATCAATCACCAAAACTACTTAGGGAGAAATATGCCCTTACAATCTCCCCCTTTTTGGTGGATTGATGACAATACGGGATTTGCACAAAGATATATATAAAATAGTAAGCAAACCCAGCAATATTATAGAATATAGGTAAGCTCCCCCTAGATGTGTGCATACATAAGACGATGCTTTGGACTGCACAGCACACATAGTAGGATCAACGCTCCCCCTATATTTTATAAACAACAGATTCCTTGCAACAAAGAATAAGATTCTACGCATGGATGTAAGGAGGATAATGTGAGCACATATTAACAGGGCGAGTGAAGCAAACGCTCACAACCTAGCAGATAGCATAGACATAATAACGAGATAAAGAGTCGAGTGCATATGTCTCACACCATATGTAAGGTCTCACACACACGGCACAAACCAACGAAAGCAGATAAGGTTCGACCAACAAAAAGCAAATAAGACACGGCACAAGACACACAAATCCTACACTCTCTCCCCATTTGGCATCGAGACACCACAAAGGGAAAGAGGACACCTAAGACATAGGTGGTAGCTCAGGAGGAAGAGATCAGTCGTCACGTGCTCGGTCAGACTCCTGCTGCACCTCCTTGGAATCAGACCACTTGAAACCCGGCTTGGCAATCCACTCAGCCTCTGGAGTGATGACCTCCTCTGACCTATTAGACGCATCCTCACCAAAGATCCTCAATATCTTCTTGTCGCGCTGGCGAGCCTCCTTCTGAGTCACATGAGCCTTGTATTGCTCCTTTGCCTGCATACAAAACTGAGCCTTCATCTTGTTCTTCAGCTTTTTAGCCAATGAGGGCTTAGTCGAGGGGGGAGCATACCCTCCAGAACTGTCCTCATCAGCTGCCTCCTCCTCAACTTGCTCCTCATCCTCATCCATCTTAGCTGCAGCAGCCTCTACACGGGTAGTGGTGTTAGCCCATCGACTCATGATGCGAAGTCTGATAGGCTCATGACGAATCCAATGAGGGGCCTCAAACTCTTCATCAGGATATAGCTTCTCCCAAGTCTTGGAGATCCTTAAAAACAGAAATGGACCATAGATAGGCACTTTGCGAGTGAATATCGCAAAGCGGGGCTCACACCACATGACATGTGAGATATCAAGAGGTTGAGTCTGAGCACTGCGGGCCTCCTCACACATAAGCATCATGTCCACGAGGTATGAATGTACCTTGTCCTTGTCCCCAATTCAAGGAAACAGTGAGTTGCGGAAGATCCTATGCATAATATCCATAAAGGGGTTCATCACCCAAGTCTTCTTGCCACTCGCGAGCGTCTTATCCAGATAGAAAGGCAGCAGCCGGTCCTTGTTGGCAGATTCTTCATTGGCATGAGGGCGAACTCCAACAGGAGTGTGGAGCCCCTCATCAGCAACCTGAAGCAGATCCATAAAGTCCTTCCATGTAGCAGTCAGCTTATGTCCATTGGTCATCCAAGTCATGTTGCGTTCCTCCTCAGGATGGAAGTGAACCGAAGCATAGAACTGTGCCACAATTTCTGGGTCAAAGTCCATCTGAAATGACATGATATGCTCAATGTCATACTGCTCCACAAGATCTAGAGCCTCAGCAAAATAGGCCCGGTGCTCCTCCTTCCTCATGTGATTCATGTCAATCCAATGTGCATCCACATATAAGTTGTGTTTGCTCTTGAGTAATTCTGTGTAGATACGATACTGCTGCTTGGTCCAGAACAATTCATCTCCATGGAACTGAGCCCGGGGATCTGCCTAAGGATTGATCTTCCTCCTAGCAATTGATGGCTTCTCGCCCCTCGTTGGTTACCCCAAGTGGAAGGTTTGAGATGCAGTGTAGCGGTAGTTTTCCCTTGGCAAAGATACCAAGGATCGATTTCCCCTAAGACTCCCAGTTTCAACAAGAAGGTGTCAACTGCTAACGGCGCCAGATATTAGCAATCAACGTGGACCTGCACACAGATACAAATAACTTTGCTCCCAACGAGTATAGAGAGGTTGTCAATCCCTCCGGCCTTGTCGTTTACAAAGGATCAAACGCAAGTGATAATAGTGATAGGTATTGCTGCAAATAGTAAGTATAACAGGAAGTAAATAGCGGATGTGATCAGTGATGGTAATATGTACCGGGGTCCCATGATGTTCACTAGTGATGTCTCTCTCCCAAAAGACGATAAAACAGCTATGTGAGGTAAACGAATTACAGCTGGGCAATTGACAGAATTATGTGCGCAAACCAATGCTAACTATGTTGTAAGAAAGGTAGAGGTTCAAAGCATGGGCGGTATGCCAAGGCAAGTAGACCGAAATCCATCAATATCTACTACTAATCATCCACCTTGAGATATCTATCCAGAACATCTCGCTGGTATTAAGTTGCGAGTCCCACCCATAATGTAAACTCAAAGCAACAGACAACTGCATTAAAAGAACTTTGCGTAAAGTAAACAATCCTTGCACCCACGGGCACAAGCGCCGTTGTTTTCCCCCTTGTGGCAACAGCACATCCCCTAGACTCATGTTTCTGTCACTCAAGCTAGTCATCGAGAGGCATGAACCCACAATCGAGCATAACGTTCCCTCTTGGAGTCACTACTTACTACTTGGCCAAAGCAATAAATAGCAACGGCAAACATGCAAGAATTACTTACGAACATAAATATAAAAGAGGTAAATCAAATATATTACTCAAACACAATCTGAACATAATCTCACAATCCATCGGATCCCAGCAAACTCATCATAGCAACAGCATAAGGATTACATATGTGCCTCAATCATGTAGGGCAGCTCACGAGGTCTAATTAGTGAAGCACAAGAAGGGGAGGAGAACATCACATAGCTACTGGTCATGGACCAATGGTCCAAGGGAGACTACTCACAACTCATCCGGGAGGCGTCCATGGTGGTGGAGAAGCTCCCGGTGGTGATCCTCCCCTCCGGCAGGGTGCCGGGAAGAGTTCTCCTGGTGCTCCCGATCTTGGAAGCGCGGCGGCGGCGGAACAGAGATGAGATCGCGAAAAAGGGTTCCCGTCTCGAGGGTTTCGGGACGCGTGTTAAATATATGCCCAAGGGGGGCATCAGCGGAGGCCTGGGGGGGCCCAGGCGCCCCCGGCGCGGCCAGGAGGGGGGCCGCGTCACCAGGGCGCCTGGAGCCCTGGTGGCCCCCCTCCGGCCCTACTTCGGCTGCCGGGAAGCTTCTAGAACGCTGATTTTTTATATAATTTTTCCGGGATTTTTCTGGTAGTTTTCGTAATGGAAAAACCTGAAATACAAAAACAGCAGAAAACAGAAACTGGCACTGGGGTGCACTGAGTTAATAGGTTAGTCCAAATATGATCAAAAGTGTATGGAAGTGTATAAATATCATAGCAATATCACCCAAAAGAGGCATGGAGCAAGCAGAAATTATAGATACGTTTTGGACGTATCAACATCCCCAAGCTTAATTCCTGCTCGTCCTCGAGTAGGTAAATGATAACAAGAATAATTTCTATGGTGACATGCTATTAACCATATAGGACTTTTCAAAGTCATATGACAAAAGCTTACTGAGACAATGAATCTGTAGTAATTAAGTTGCCTCATGAGAGAATCACAAAGAACTGAAAATTTTACAACATGATACTGAAACATCAAATAGATTTGTAATGAGCATGGTGTGCAAATATGATAAAGTGATATCTCGCTTGCCCCCTTTAGTGAAGCAAAACATAAATGCAGGGGCACCTCCAAGGTTTAAGTGATGACTAGATACAATGATTTCAGAATAAACAATATCACAATCATGCAAAAGACAATGCTACTTTGGGACAATGCACATTACACTTAGAATGACAATCATGCTCTTAATAGTTGGTGCTTTAAAAGAAGGTGGAGACTCTCGAACCGTGGCTTTTGTTGGCAAGGTTGAAAACCCGTAGTCAGAAACAAAGACAAAACATGTACCAGAGCTCTTGGTTTTAAAAACAAAGGTAATAATTATTATTTTTAGATTATGCATGTTTCGTCAACGAATGCTAGCAGACAACTCAATCACTTCTTGAGATGGACAAGTTTCGAGGAACGGCTCCCGAATGAGGACGATCACATCCTCTTAGTCTCATTTGTTTATCACTGCCAAAGTTTTCTGATTTCTCATGAACAAAGCATGAAGGAGGGTTTGTTTGTTATATTATTTTTGAGCCGGGCCCACTCTTTGCCAGTTCCTTCTCGTATTATGGGTTTGCACATTAGACATGCAATCCCGGGGTGAAGCTTGTCCAACTTAAAAAGATCATGAATTAACTACTACTTCCTCATGAACTAAAACAGAGGCACAAAATAGAAATGCTTTTTTTAATAATTTCGAGATGGTACATGAAAGTCTCCGTTAGGAATGGCAGGTAAATACCATGTATAGGAAGGTATGGTGGACTCATATGGCATAACTGGTTTAAAGGATTTTGGATGCACAAGCAGTCAGTCCGCTTAGTACAGGTGGAGGTTAGCAAAAGAATGGGAGCGACCAACTAAAAGAGCAATGACGGTCATAATCATGCAGAGCGACAAAGCAACATTGAATCAGGCATGGAAGTTATATCGCTACTCAGAAATAAAAGATCATCAAGGCTTGACAGACTTTCTTTACAGTCTTAAATATGCGTGAGAATACGCCAAGTCAATCAAAATAAATTCTTGAAGGAAGATATTACTAAACCATACCACATCATAGGCAAAAAAATCATGTTGGTACTTGATACGTCCAAAATGCATCACTATTTTGTATCATAATTTATCCTTATTCATTGATATATTTCACGTTACGGTGATGTTCTTATGTTGTTTTGGTCTATTTTACACAGTTTGCAAACTTTTCCATGCCGAAGCAGCAGACGCAGGATTCAGCAGTAAAAAGTGGACGCTGAGTTGCTGAAGAAGAATACCTCCAAATTACCTGAAAATTGACGGGAGGTATTTTTCTGACGGATCACGAAGACACGCGAAAGGGCAACCAGAGGGGGGCCACAGGGTGCCCAGGCGGCCTGGGGGCGCCCCCCTGGCCGCGCCGGGGGGGCGCCTGGAGCCCCTGGCCCACCTCTGGATGCCCCCTTTTGCATATATGCTCTCCGTTATCCAAAAACCCTAAGGACGGGACTTCTTACGGAGTTCCGCCGCCGCTCCGAGGCGGAAACCTACAGAGAAGAAAAGGGCATCTCCGGCGGGCAGATTCCGCCGGGGAGATCACCTCCAGGAAGGGGAGATCATCGCCATCGTCATCACCATCGTCACGAGGAACATCGAGATCATCATCAACATCATCCCCAACACCAGCACCATCTCCATCTTCATCCAAATCTCATCTTACAATCGCAACTTGTGTTGTAACTCGTACTACCTATCCTCTCTACTCCATCGGTGTTGATTACCGCTTTGTGGTGAATGCTATTGAGTTTTGTTGGAGAAATATTATTATGTCCAGATTGTTTATCACATATTTATCCCCACTGATCATGATCTCTTTTATGTCTTGTGAGTAGTTACCTTAGTTCTTGAGGACATGGGGAAAGTCTTGTTGTTAGTAGTCATATGCTGTTGAAGTAATATGTGTTGTTTGATACTTAAGTTGTGTTGTCATTCTACTAGTGGTGTTGTGTGAGTCGAACACCCAACACTTCGCCTTACTAAGGACCTAGGAGAATACATTGTGTATAAAGAATGCTTATGGTGGGTTGCCGGAGTGACAGAAACACATAACATAGTATCGATACGGAATATGGTGAAAGCACATGACTACCTCTCCCGTGTGTCCTCAGGAACGCTTTAGTCTTTATAAGTTCAGTTGCTAGGCCTCTCCTTTGCTAAGAAAGGATTGGGCCACTTGTTACTCTCAGTACCATTTACATTACTTGCTTTTACTTTCCTGTTGCTTATACCGAGAAAACCCCTAAAAGTTATCTTTCAGTGCTTGCAGTAATTTCTTGCTCAGAATCGCTTATCAATACCTTCTGCTCCTTGTTGGGTTCGACACTCTTACTTATCGAAAACGCTGCAATAGATCCCTTACGGTTGAGGGTCATCAAGTACCGTTTTCTGGCGCCGTTGCCGGGGAGCGTAGCGCTATTGGTAAAGTGAAACTGGTAAGAAAGCTTTTTATAATTCTATTTTTATTTTTGCTATTTGCTGCTCCTTGTCCTTATGGACAACCCTATTATTGGATCGTTGCTTGCGGGAAGACACCCCACACCTGTGGTGGTTGATCCTCCTCCTACTGAAATTGTGCCTTATAAAATACCAGCTGGTATTATCGATTATGTTTTGGCTAATCATTACGCAGGAGACAGACATCCCGGTGAACACTTGCTATATCTATCACAACTATGTTCATTATTTAAGCTTGCAGGTGTATCGAGGGAGTTTGTCATGAGGAAATTGTTTGTCGTATCACTTATAGATAAAGCTTCAGATTGGTATGGGCTTCTCGATAACTCACACTTGCTGGACTGGCAGGAGCTTATGTCTCTCTTTTATACTAAGTTTTATCCTCTTCATGAAATTCATCGAGACAGGAATTATATCTATAACTTTAGGTCTCGTGACGGAGAAAGCATTGCTCAAGCTTGGGGGAGATTGAAGTCTCTAATGCTCAAATGCCCTATTCATAAGCTTCCCAAGGAAATTATACTTACAAATTTTTATGCCAGGCTTTCTCGTCAGGATAAGGAGATGCTGGATGCCTCCTCTAGTGGGGTATTTCAGAAAAAGAGTGTTGAAGAAAGGTGGGATCTCATTGAAAGAATCCAGAGGAATACCGAAGATTGGGAAATTGATAAAGGTATTGAACCCGCTATAAATTATGAATATGATTATATTGAGAGCTATGTGAAAACTGATTACTTCAATACTTTTTGCTCTAAGATTGGTCTTGATTCCCATCTAGTGATTGATTTGTGTAAGAATTTTGCCTCTCATGTTGATTCTTTTAAAAAGAAGAGAGACCAGCACCATGAACCTTTTAAAGAACCACCTATTGATATTTATGTTGCTGACCCTATTTTCCCTGCAGTTATATATGAAAAGCCTCCTTTTCCCACGAGGATAAGGGAGCACTCTCTTGTGACAGGCATAATAAATAAAAGTGAGAGAAGAGTTGATGAGCCTGAGGACCAGATCAGGGTCGATCCTCAAGTTGCATTGATTAAAGACCTTGCTACTGATGATGTTTTGGATTCCAATATAAATTTTTGTGCTGTTTCCACTAACCTTGTCACAGCCAAGAATAAAGGCCCAATTTCAGGTACTCCAGTGGTATCTGTTAAAATAGGAGATCATAATTATTATGGGCTATGCGATTTGGGATCGAGTGCAAGTGCTATTCCCTATTCACTTTATGAAGAGATCATCGGTGATATTTCCCCTTGTGAACTTGAAGAAGTTGATGTTACTATTCATCTTGCAAACAGAACAACTATCTCTCCTATCGGAATTGTGAGGGACATTGAAGTCCTGTATGGAAAGGTAAAATACCCTACCGATTTTCTAGTACTTGGTTCAGAGAGGGACAATTTTTGTCCCATTATTTTTGGTAGACCTTTTCTTAGAACTTGTGGAGCGATAATAGATTGCAAGAAAGGTAAAGTTTCTGTTGAATTCGATGGTGAGCCATATGAATTTAATTTTGTGGTACTGATTTACCTAGTGATGGTAAAATTATTGAAAGTATTGCCTCTATTGCTATTCCTCCTAATGATCCTTTGCAGCAATACATGGAGGACCACGAGAATGATTTGCATATGCAGGAAAGAAATGAACTAGATGAAATATTCTTGAGGCAGCCTGCTATCCTGAAGCACAACCTTCCGGTTGAACCTTTGGGAATTTTATCAAAACCGAAAGAAGACCCGGTGTTCGATCTTAAACCTCTTCCCGATACGCTCAAGTATGCTTATTTAGATGAAAAGAAAGTATATCCTGTTATTATCAATTCTAACCTTTCAGGATATGAAGAAGAGCGATTATTGGAAGTACTTCGTAAACACCGAGGCGCAATTGGCTATACCCTTGATGACCTTAAGGGGATTAGTCCATCTATCTGTCAACATACTATCAACCTTGAGCCTGATGCTAAACCAGTTGATCATCAACGACGATTGAACCCGAAGATGATGGATGTCGTGAGAACTGAGATTCTCAAGCTTCTAGCCGCAGGTATTATCTACCCTATAGCTGATAGTAAGTGGGTAAGTCCGGTACATTGTGTTCCTAAGAAAGGAGGTACAACTGTGGTTCCTAATGATAAAAATGAATTAATACCTCAGAGAATTATTATTGGATATAGAATGTGTATTGATTACAGGAAGTTGAACAAGGCAACCAGGAAGGATCACTACCCGTTGCCGTTCATCGACCAAATGCTTGAAAGGTTATCCAAAAATACCCACTTTTGTTATCTCGATGGTTATTCTGGCTTCTCTCAAATTCATGTTAACACTGCTGATCAAGAGAAGACCACTTTTACTTGTCCCTTTGGTACTTATGCTTACAGACGTATGCCTTTTGGTTTATGTAATGCCCCTGCTACTTTTCAAAGGTGTATGTCTGCTATCTTTCACGGTTTCTGCGGGGATATTATGGAAGTCTTCATGGACGATTTCTCCGTCTATGGAACCTCTTTTGATCATTGTCTTCACAACCTTAATAAAGTTTTGCAGAGATGCGAGGAGACAAATTTGGTACTCAACTGGGAGAAGTGCCACTTCATGGTTAACAAAGGGATTGTTCTTGGTCACAAGATTTTCGAAAGGGGAATTGAAGTGGACAAAGCCAAGATCGAAGCTATTGAAAGGATGCCCTATCCAAGGGACATCAAAGGTATTCGCAGTTTTCTCGGTCATGCGGGTTTTTATAGAAGATTTATTAAAGACTTTTCTAAAACCTCAAGACCCCTCACTAACCTTCTCCAGAAGGATGTTCCTTTTGTATTTGATGAAAATTGTAAGGAAGCTTTTGAAGTCCTTAAGAAAGCTTTAATAACTGCTCCTATAGTACAACCACCTGACTGGAATTTACCTTTTGAGATTATGTGTGATGCAAGTGATTTTGCTGTCGGAGCTGTTTTAGGACAAAGAGTTGATAAGAAATTGAATTGTATACATTATGCTAGTAAAACCCTTGATAGTGCTCAAAGAAATTATGCTACTACTGAGAAGGAATTCTTAGCTGTAGTTTTTGCTTGTGATAAGTTTAGGCAGTATATTGTTGATTCCAAAGTTATTATTCATACTGATCATGCTGCCATTAAGTATCTTATGACAAAGAAGGATGCCAAGCCAAGGCTTATCACATGGGTACTCCTTCTTCAAGAATTTGATTTGTAGATTGTTGATAGGAAAGGAGAAGACAATCCGGTGGCGGACAATCTTTCAAGGATGGAAGATATACCGCATGACCCCATCCCAGTTAACGATAGTTTTCCAGATGAACAACTTGCCATTGTAAAAGTACAATCTCTTTCCGATCCTTGGTATGCAGATTATGCTAATTTTATTGTTGCAAAGTATTTGCCTCCAGGTCTAACATTTCAGCAAAGAAAGAAGTTCTTTCATGATTTGAGGCACTACTTTTGGGATGACCCACATCTTTTCAAAGAAGGTCCCGACGGGATCGTGAGAAGATGCATTCCGGAACATGAGCAGAAGGACATTCTCACACGGTGTCATGATAGTCCGTATGGAGGACATCATGCCGGTGAGAGGACTGCACATAAGGTTCTCCAATCAGGTTTTTATTGGCCTACTCTCTTTAAAGATGCTAGAAATTATGTTTTAGCCTGTGATAAATGTCAGAGAGTTGGTAACATTAGTAGAAGGAATGAGATGCCTATGAATTACTCACTAGTGATTGAACCTTTCGATTGTTGGGGTTTTGATTTTATGGGTCCTTTTCCTTCTTCACACAAGTACACTCACATTTTAGTAGCTGTTGATTATGTGACCAAGTGGGTTGAAGCAATCCCCACTGAAAGTGCTGATCACAAGACATCCTTGAAAATGCTTAAAGATGTAATATTTCCTAGGTTTGGTGTACCAAGGTATCTCATGACCGATGGAGGATCACACTTCACGCACGGAGCTTTTAGAAAAGCTTTGGCTAAATACGATGTTAATCATAGAATTGCTTCACCATATCATCCTTAAACTAGTGGGCAAGCTGAGCTCACTAATAGAGAGATTAAGTTGATCTTGCAGAAAACAGTAAACAGAAATAGAAAGGACTGGTCAAACAAGTTAGGAGATGCTTTGTGGGCATATAGAACTGCTTACAAAAACCCCATGGGCATGTCTCCCTATAAGATGGTGTATGGCAAGGCTTGCCATTTGCCATTAGAGTTAGAGCACAAAGCTTTTTGGGCTGTTAGAGAGCTTAACGCTGACCCAAAATTAGCTGGTGAGAAGCGTCTCATGAACTTGACTTCTCTAGATGAATGGAGAAGTGAAGCTTACGAGAGCGCTAAAATGTTCAAGGAAAAGGTAAAAAAGTGGCATGATAGGAAGATTCTGAAACTTGAATTTAATGTTGGTGATAAAGTTTTGCTGTTTAGATCCCGTTTCAGGTTTTCTCCAGGTAAACTACTTTACAGGTGGGAAGGACCATTTCATATTGAAGAAGTTTATCGGTCTGGTGCAATTAAGATTAATAATTTTGAAGGCACCAAACCTCAAGTTGTGAATGGGCAAAGACTTAAACATTACATAGCAGGAGACCCTGTCGATGTTGATGTGAATATAATATACACAACAACCCACGAAGAACATGTTGCAGCCCTGTTTCAGACGCCAGCAGAAGCAGAATAAAGAAAAGGTATGTAGTACGGTAAGGAAACATCGCGAACCGCCATAAAAGTTCCGTATTACGAGTTTTTGCAAAATTAGTAAAATTCCGAACCTAAGTGGAGCCGGAGACGACCTCCAGGGAGTCCAGGCGCCCCCCTGGCGCCCCCCCCCCCCCGGGCCGCACTGGGAGGCCGCCTGGACACCCGGGAGTCCGCCTCCGACCCCGCTTTGTGCTGTTACCTTCCTTTCTGTGCAGAAATTTTTCCTATATATTTGCCCGGATTGTTCCGGCAACGTATCTTGCGATTTCGCGTGTTTTCTCTTCGATTTGTTTCTGCCAGGAAATCTTTCAGCTAAATTTAGGTGCCATGGCTTCTCCAAGTTCCCCCAAGGACAAGTTCGTCGTCAACGTCATCAACCCTTACCTCGCTGAGGTGAAGAAGCACCCTCAGGTTGTTCAGATGGAGGACGGTGTCCTTCATCAAGAAGATCTGAAGGGACCTATCAAGGAGGGGAGCATCCAGGCCAGGCTGGAAGAAGTGGAGCAAGAAGTCTTCAAGTACAAGAAGATGATCGAGCGTGGTGTCGAAGCTAACTTTGACATCACCAACGAGCTGAAGAACTACTTCCTGAAGGAGATGAAGGAGATGTGGGAAAGAATCACCGCGTCTGAAGAAAGAATTGAAGAACTCCAAGGGCAAATTCATGATCTACATCGCCAGAACTGTGAGTATGAACTAAGGTTTATGCGCATGAGTTTGGGTGCTGAATGCAGGATTCAGGAGACGAGCCTCTCATATGAGACTCTAGCTAGATATCCATGGAAGCGTTTCGCCAAGGACTACGTGATCAACGCCAACAAGAATGATGAGTGAAATCTCCTGGGTAATGGCATTCCCTTGGCTTGTTCCAAGCTTGGGGGAGTGCCCGGTATCTTTATCTTTACCTTTTGTCTTTTAGAGTCAAGTAGAGTCGTATCATGTCTAGGGAGGTTATTATATGAGATAGGTGTGTGCATTGAGGTCTATCACTCCTTCGGTGAAGAATTGTATCCGTGAGTGTGGAGTCGTCTATGATGGAATATTAATGAGAAGTTTATCGGTTCCTTTTGCTGCACACGGTATTCTCTTCACGCAATCGACCTTATATGATGATTCTTATGGGGAGTATTGACCTTATGTCAGGTATGGCTGTGAAAACTTTATTTAATCTTGGCAAACATAGCTTTGGTCATAACAACAAGCATGATTTTCTTAAAGTATCAACATAGCCAAAACCTTTATGTTATTATGCTTGAAGTGTTATGCTGACAAGGAAGACAACTTGATGTGTTATGCTTATTTCAATGTTCATGCTTTATATTGCTTTGCATCTTAGTCATCATCAGTCGTCTGCTCTCTCAAAACCTTTGCTAGCCTAACTCTGTACTAAGCGGTATTCTGCTTGTGCATCCATACCCTTAAAACCAATACCTTCCATACGAGTCCACCATACCTACCTACTCGTGGTATTCCACTACCACCTCCTAAAAGTATATAATTTATGTGTTATCCTTAAAAGTTCAAAATCTTTTATTTTGTGCCTCTGTTTTAGCTCATGAGGAAGTAATAGCTAATTCATAGTCTTCTTGAGTTGGACAAGCTTCACCCCGGGATTGCATGTCTAATGTGCAAACCCATAATACGAGAAGGAACTGGCAAAGAGTGCACCCGGCTTAAAAATAATATAACAAACAAACCCTCCTTCACGCTTTGTTCATGAGAAATCAGAAAACTTTGGCAGTGATAAACAAAGGAGAATAAGAGGATGTTATCGTCCTCGTGCGGGAGCCGTTCCTCGAAACTTGTCCAGCTCAAAAAGCAATTGAGTTATCTATTAGCATTCGTTGACAAATCATGCACCTCTCAAAACTTGTTTTCATTCTGTTTGATTTGAGGATAGCACATGAGTTTTCCCTACTACCCTAGAGCAGGGCCTATCTTTTAATTTTAAGTTGAGTCAGTTATTTCTACTTCCTTCTATTTCTCAGAGAGAGCAGACGTTTGATGTTGATAAGGACTCATTCATATAAAGCCTGCATTAAGATTTGTCATATCATATCCTTGTTGACATTATCATTCGATAAGTAAGTTGTTTGTCATGCCCAGCTAAGGCAAATATCTTCCTTTGTGTTAACACTTTCACTTCTTGCCTATTAACATGTTATTTCAAAAAGCTTCAATTGATCTCATCAAAATATAAGAGCAAAAGTTAAATCTATTTGTTGTTCTTTGACCAAAGGACATGTTTGCCATGATATAATGAGTTTCCTTAGCCCTACTTTCGAATATAAGTGTTATCACTCTTTCATAAAGGCCTTATGAGTTGAAGATTGCTGTTGAGGATATTTGAGTTGGTAAAGAAACTATGATGCTTCTTGTCCGTATTCTATTTATCGACACTTCACTCTCTAAACTTGTGGACATGTTTACCGAGTTCATATTCGCTTGGGGACAAGCGAGGTCTAAGCTTGGGGGTGTTGATACGTCCAAAATGCATCACTATTTTGTATCATAATTTATCCTTATTCATTGATATATTTCACGTTACGGTGATGTTCTTATGTTGTTTTGGTCTATTTTACACAGTTTGCAAACTTTCCGATGCCGAAGCAGCAGACGCAGGATTCAGCAGTAAAAAGTGGACGCTGAGTTGCTGAAGAAGAATACCTCCAAATTACCTGAAAATTGACGGGAGGTATTTTTCTGACGGATCACGAAGACACGCGAAAGGGCAACCAGAGGGGGGCCACAGGGTGCCCAGGCGGCCTGGGCCCCCCCCCCCCCCCGGCTGCGCCGGGTGGGCGCCTGGAGCCCCTGGCCCACCTCCGGATGCCCCCTTTTGCATATATGCTCTCCGTTATCCAAAAACCCTAAGGACAGGACTTTTTACGGAGTTCCGCCGCCGCTCCGAGGCGGAAACCTACAGAGAAGAAAAGGGCATCTCCGGCGGGCAGATTCCGCCGGGGAGATCACCTCCCGGAAGGGGAGATCGTCACCATCGTCATCACCATCGTCACGGGCATCATCGAGATCATCATCAACATCATCCCCAACACCAGCACCATCTCCATCTTCATCCAAATCTCATCTTACAATCGCAACTTGTGTTGTAACTCGTACTACCTATCCTCTCTACTCCATCGGTGTTGATTACCGCTTTGTGGTGAATGCTATTGAGTTTTGTTGGAGAAATATTATTATGTCCAGATTGTTTATCACATATTTATCCCCGCTGATCATGATCTCTTTTATGTCTTGTGAGTAGTTACCTTAGTTCTTGAGGACATGGGGAAAGTCTTGTTGTTAGTAGTCATATGTTGTTGAAGTAATATGTGTTGTTTGATACTTAAGTTGTGTTGTCATTCTACTAGTGGTGTTGTGTGAGTCGAACACCCAACACTTCGCCTTACTAAGGACCTAGGAGAATACATTGTGTATAAAGAATGCTTATGGTGGGTTGCCGGAGTGACAGAAACCTGAACCCCAGTTCGCACGCTTTTGCATAAGGGAATAATGGATCCTCGATCGTATTGCTATGGTTAGGCTTTTGCCTTAAATTCTATCTTGTATTTGCGGATGCTTGCAAGGTGTTTAATCATAAGAGTGCATTCATCTTAGTCTAGAGAGTGCACTAGCATAGATCCACCCACTCAACAGTTATCAACACATAACATAGTATCGATACGGAATATGGCGAAAGCACATGACTACCTCTCCCGTGTGTCCTCAGGAACGCGTTAGTCTTTATAAGTTCAGTTGCTAGGCCTTTCCTTTGCTAAGAAAGGATTGGGCCACTTGTTACTCTCAGTCCCATTTACATTACTTGCTTTTACTTTCCTGTTGCTTATACCGAGAAAACCCCTGAAAGTTATCTTTCAGTGCTTGCAGTAATTTCTTGCTCAGAATCGCTTATCAATACCTTCTGCTTCTCGTTGGGTTCGACACTCTTACTTATCGAAAACGCTGCAATAGATCCCTTACGGTTGAGGGTCATCAGTACTCCAATAATACATTGGGAACCCCCCAGCTATTTGAGACTAACCATAAGAAAACATGAACTACTAAGCACCATTATGCACGTACCATTTTTATCATAGACATATCAACCAATGCAACAGAAGCAAACTCTCTTAATAAGATAAGCATGATAACTAAAGAGAGTTCAAGCAACCAACTAAACAAAAGCTCTTTAAAAAGATAAGCATGAAAACTAAGAGCTGAACATGATAGTAGCTATTGAAAGACAAAGAACATACACAGCAAAGATAGACATGAAAATTCTATGTTGTGTTCTAGGTTGAAGTGGAGCGTGTTTCTCTCCCACATAAAGAAAGCTGAGTTCCGACTCGTTATGAAAAGCTAAAGAAAACTAAAAAGGAAACTAAAAGCAAGACGCTCCAAGCATAGCACATAACACATGAAGTGATAAAAATATAGTGGAACGAAAGACGAACTGATAATGTTGATGGAGAAGGGGATGCACGGGGGCATCCCCAAGCTTAGACGCTTGAGTCTTCTTGAATATTTCTTGGGGGTGCATGGGGGCATCCCCAAGCTTGAGCGTTTGACACTCCTGAATCTTTTTATCATCTTCCCTCGCACACTTGAAAACTCCCTTCATACATAACTCATCATAATCTGATTAGCGAGGTTAGTACCCATAATAAAATAATTGTTCCTTGCTGGAAATAAAGATATTCTTGAAGGTCTACTGTTTCTCAAGATTGCCAAAAGGTTTTTGCAAAGAAAAAGCATGCTCAAGGTTTGCAAAATGAAGGAAAGGCAAAACAGGACAGAATCTGTGAAAAACAGAACAGCAGGTAGTAAATGATTTTTTCGGGGCACTTCTGCAACTCTAATCAAAAAACTCAGAACAGACGCACGAAAGACAATTGTATAGAGCACGCTGTCGAAAACATTCAGACCAAAAAGATGATCTGGTGATTTTATACGAATTTTTCTATCCAAGGACAGAATCTGTTTCCTGGACAGCACGTCATAACTTTTGAAGTTTCTTGCAATCAGAGGCTACACTCGGCACTAAATTGAAAAGTAAAGATACAATGATGATGCTACTGTAGTAACAACATCAAGACACAACAAAAGCAAAATAAAATTTTATTCATGTGGGCTGCCTCCCAAAAGCGCTTTCTTTTATGCCTTTAAGCTAGGCATAATGCATAGAGATCAAGTCTTATCAAGAGTAAAAGAATAGCTAGCACGTATAACGGACTCAAAAGGTAACTTAATCTTCTTTCGAGGGAAGTGTTCCATCCCTTTCTTGAGAGGAAATTGGAATTTTATATTCCCCTCTTTCATGTCAATGATAGCACCAACGGTGCGTAGAAAAGGACGTCCCAAAATAATTGGACACGAAGGTTCACATTCAATATCCATAATAGTAAAATCAACGGGAACGTAATTGTCATTGACAATGATAAGAACATCATCGATCCTCCCCAAAGGTTTCTTTATGGAAGAATCAACAAGACGAACACCAAAAGAACAAGAATCAAAAGGTTTCAATTTAAGCATATCATATAGTCTTTTGGGCATAATGGAGGTACTAGCTACTATATCACATAAAGCATAGCAAGAGAAGTTATTCAACTTAATTTTAATCATAGGATCCCAACCATCTTCTAGATTTCTAGGTATGGAGGCTTCTACTCTAAGTTTCTCCTCCCTAGCTTTGATGAGAGCATTAGTGATATGCTTTGTGAAGGCAAGGTTAAGCGTGCTAGTGCGGGGATCTCTAGACATCTTGTGAAGGAAATCAATAACTTCGGTAAGAGTGCGATTGTCAAAATCAAGGTCACTACTATCAAGTAAAGTGGTAGTGGTGTCCTTTAGGTTCACTTGTTTGGTAGTTTCTATGGTCATAGCATCACCATTAATAGGTCCAATGGGACCAGGAGTGCATTGGGTGCTAAGAGTTTGGATATCCTCAACAACTTGGATAGTAGCAACAGTGTGGTGGGTAGGAAGGTTCTTAATTCTATCCTCTTCCTCCCTTTCTCTAGCCCATCTCTCTTTAAGTTTAGCCAACATCCTAATGTTTTCATTAATTTGCATTTGAATAGCATTCATAGGAGTGACCTTCCTCTCCTCAAGAGGAGAAGTTCTAATTTTTAAGCAATTCTACCTCATGGGCTAAATTGTCTACCTTCGAAGAGAGATCATTTAGTTTGTTTAGTTTTTCTTCTACACTCTTATTAAAGGATTTTTGGGTAGTGATGAAATCTTTAAGCATAATCTCTAGTTCAGTAGTGGAGTTCTTGCTGCTAGGATAAGCATTGTTGTTCCCATAAGAATTAGAGGGGAACGGTCTAGGATTGCTACCAAAATTACTCCTATAAGCATTGTTATTAAAATTGTTTCTAGAGATAAAGTTCACATCTACTTGTTCTTGAGCAATCAAAGAATTTAAAGGAACATCACGAGGATCAACAGAACATTGCTTCGAAAGTAGAGACATGATCAAGTCAACTTTTTCATTTAGGGAGGAAATCTCCTCGACAGAGTTTACCTTCCTACCTATTGGAGCGCGTTCGGTGTGCCATTGGGAATAGTTGGTCATCATCTCATCGAGAAGCTTCGTGGCAGCACCAAGTGTAGTTGACATAAAGGTTCCTCCCGCGGCCGAATCTAACAAGTTCCGCGAGGTAAAGTTCAAGCCTGCATAAAAAGTTTGGATAACCATCCAAGTAGTCAAACCATGAGTAGGGCAGTTCTTGATAAGAGATTTCATACGTTCCCAAGCTTGGGCAACGTGTTCATGATGGGCCTCGAACCCCTCGTTGGTTACCCCAAGTGGAAGGTGTAAGATGCAGTGAGTAGAAGCGTTTTCCCTTAGCAAAGATGCCAAGGATCGAATCCCCAGAGACTCCTAGGTTCAACAGGTAGGTGTCAACTGCTAACGGCGCAATTAGCAATCAACGTGGACCTGCACACAGATACAAATAACTTTGCTCCCAACGAGTACAGAGAGGTTGTCAATCTCTCCGGCCTTGTAGTTCACAAAGGGTTAAAAGCAATATGATAGTAGTGATAGATAGTGTTTTGCAATAGTAAATGAAATAGCGGAAAGGTAAATAGTGAATGTGATCAATGATGGTAATATGGACCGGAGTCACATGATGTTAACTAGTGATGTCTCTCTCCCAAAAGACGATAAAACAGCTATGTGAGGTAAACAAATTACAGCTGGGCAATTGACAGGACCCACGAGCACATACAAATGCTGATTACATTGCAAGAAAGGTTGAGGTTCAAAGCATGGGCGGTACGCCAAAGTAAGTAGACCGAAATCCATCTGCAACTACTACTAATCATCCACCTTGAGATATCTATCCAGAACATCTCGCTGGTATTAAGTTGCGAGTCCCACCCATAGTGTAAACTCAATGCAATAGACAACTGCATTAAAAGAACTTTGCGTAAAGTAAACAATCCTTGCACCCGCGGGCACAAGCACCGTTGTTTTCCCCCTTGTGGCAACAACACATCTCCTAGACTCATGTTTCTGTCACTCAAGCTAGTCATCGAGGGGCATGAACCCACAATCGAGCATAACGTTCCCTCTTGGAGTCACTACCTATTACTCGGCCAAAGCAATAAATAACAACGGAGAACATGCAAGAATTACTTATGAACTAAAATATAAAAGAGGTGAATCAAATATATTACTCAAGATCAATCTGAACATAATCTCATAATCCATCGGATCCCAGCAAACTCAACATAGCAATAGCATAAGGATTACATAGGTGCCTCGATCATGTAGGGCAGCTCACGAGGACTAATTAGTGAAGCACAAGAACGGGAGGAGAACATCACATAGCTACTGGTCATGGACTCATGGTCCAAGGGATACTACTCACGAGTCATCCGGGAGGCGTCCATGGTGGTGGAGAAGCTCCCGGTGGTGATCCTCCCCTCCGGCAGGGTGCCGGGAAGAGTTCTCCTGGTGCTCCCGATCTTGGAAACGGCGGCGGCGGCGGAACAGAGATGGGATCGCGAAAAGAAGTCATGTTTCAAGGGTTACGGGGAACCCTTTAAGTATATGCCAAAGTAGGGCACCGGGGGGCTCTCAGGGGGCCGAGGCGCCCCCCCCCCCCCCGGCGCGGCCCAGGGGGGCGCCCACAGGGCGCCTGGAGCCCCTGTGGCCCCACCCCCAGGCTGCCCTTCGGACGCAGTGTTGTTTCCGATACGCTAATTTTTTATATAATTTTTCTGGATTTTTCTGGGCAGTTCTCGAAACGTGAAAACCTGAAATACAAAAACAGCCAAAAACAGAAACTGGCACTGGGGTGCACTGGATTAGTAAGTTAGTCCAAATATGATCAAAAGTGTATGGAAGTGTATGAATATCATAGCAATATCACCCAAAAGTGGCATGGAGCAAGCAGAAATTATAGATACGTTTTGGACGTATCAACATCCCCAAGCTTAATTCCTGCTCGTCCTCGAGTAGGTAAATGATAACAAGAATAATTTCTGTGGTGACATGCTATTAACCATATAGGAATTTCTCATAGTCATATGACAAAAGCTTACTGAGATAATGATTCTAAAGTAACTAAGTTGTCTCAAGAGAAAATCACAAATGACTGAAAGTTTTACAACATGAAACTGAAACATCAAAAAGATTTGCATTGAACATGATGTGCAAATATGATCAAGTGATATCTAGCTTGCCCCCTTCAGTAATGCAAGGGCACCTTCAAGGTTTAAATGATGACTAGATACAATCATTTCAGAATAAACAATATCACAATCATGCAAAAGATAATGCTACTTTGGGACAATGCACATTACACTCAGAATGACAATCATGCTCTCAGTATTTGGTGCTTGAAGTGCTAGAGCTTTTTATTTTGAAACATGGAAGCAATTGGGTCAACGGTAGTAGTACTTCATATGTGTCATGCATAAAACATCCTATAAGTTGCAAGCCTCATGCATCGAATACTAATAGTGCTCGCACCTTGTCCTAATTAGCTCGGATTCCCATGGGTTATCATTGCATTGCATATGTTTTAACCAAGTGTCACAAAGGGGTACCTCTATGCCACCTGTACAAAGGTCCAAGGAGATAGATCGCATTTGATTTCTCGTTTTTGATAGATCTCAACTTGAGGACATCCATACCGGGACAACATAGAAAATAGATGATGGACTCCTCTTTAATGCATAAGCATATTCTCATGAGAGATTGAGGATTAAGGTCCAAGCTAAAACTTCCACCATGATGCATGGCTTTGGTTGGCGGCCCAATGTTCTTCTCTAACAATATGCATATTAATTCAACCCCACGGTAAATCACCCTTACTTCAGACAAGACGAACATGCATAGCAACTCACATGATATTCAACAAAAGTGTGACAGTTGATGGCGTCCCCAGAAACATGGTTACCGCTCAGCAAGCAACTCATAAGAAATAAGATACATAAGCAACATATTCTTTACCACAATAGTTTTTAGGCTACTTTCCCATGAGCTATGTATTGCATGGTTAATTTGCTTAGTGCAGGTGTAGGTTAGCAAAAGACTGGGAGCGACCAACTAAGAGAGCAATGACGGTCATAATCATGCAGAGCGACAAAGCAATATTGAATCAGGCATGGTAGTTATATCGTTACTCAGAAACAAAAGATCATCAAGGCTTGACAGACTTTCTTTACAGTCTTAAATATGCGTGAGCATACGCCAAGTCAATCAAAATAAATTCTCGAAGGAAGATATTACTAAACCATACCACATCATAGGCAAACAAACCAAGTTGGTACTCCAATGACACATTGGGAACCCCCCAGCTATCTGAGATTAACCAAAAGAAAACCTGAACTACTAAGCACCATCATGAAAGTAGCATCTTTATCATAGACACATTAACCCATGCAACGGAAGCAAACTCTCTTAATAAGGTGAGCATGGTAATTAAAGAGAGTTCAAGCAACCAACTAAATAAAAGCTCTTGAAAAGATAAGCATGAATTCTAAGAGCAAAGCACGATAGTAGCTATTTAAAAGACAAAGAACACACACAGCATAGATAGACATGAAAATTCTATGTAATGTTCTAGGTAGAGGTGGAGCGTGTTTCTCTCCCACATAAAGGAATGCTGGGTTCCGACTCGTTATGAAAAATTAAAAGGAAAACTAAAAGCAAGACGCTCCAAGCATAGCACATAACACATGAAGTGATAAAAATATAGCGGAACGAAAGACGAACTGATAATGTTGATGGAGAAGGGGATGCACGGGGGCATCCCCAAGCTTAGACGCTTGAGTCTCCTTGAATATTTCTTGGGGGTGCACGGGGGCATCCCCAAGCTTGAGCGCTTGACACTCCTGAATCTTTTTATCATCTTCCCTCGCACACTTGAAAACTCCCTTCATACATAACTCATCATAATCTGATTAGCGAGGTTAGTATCCTTAATAAAATAATTATACCTTGCTGGAAATAAGGATATTCTTGAAGTTCTACTGTTTCTCAAGATTGCCAAAAGGTTTTTGCAAAGAAAAAGCAAGTTCTCAATTTGCAAACAGAATCTGTGAAAAACAGAACAGCAGGCAGTAATTGACCTGTTCGGGATACTTCTGCAACTCAAATAAAAAAACTCAGAACTGACGCACGAAAGAAAATTATATAGAGAACGCTGTCGAAAAAATTTAGACAAAAAAGATGATCTGGTGATTTTATACGAATTTTTCTATCCAAGGACAGAATCTGTTTCCTGGACAGCACCTCACAACTTTTGAACTTTCTAGCAATCAGAGGCTATACTTGGCACAAATATGAAAAGCAAAGATACAATGATGATGCTACAGAAGTAAACAACATCAAGACACAACAAAAGCAAAAAAATTATTCATGTGGGCTGCCTCCCAAAAGCGCTTTCTTTTATGCCTTTAAGCTAGGCATAATGCATAGAGGAATCAATATTCTTCATAATAATCGGAGTTATAAATTGGTTCAAATGATTCCTCAACAAGTTCATTATTGTTCCTTCTAGGAAAGGGGTACACACCTTTTGCCTTCCCGCATAAGCGGATTTTTCCCTTACCTATATCAATGAAGCTTTTAACTGCTCGGAGGAAGTCCCTTCCAGGCACTATATTTCCTTGGTTTGGCTCCATGATGAAGAAATCAATCATTGCAATCCCTTTAAGGAATTTTACCGGCACGTCTTTTATTTTTCCCTGGATTTCAGAAATATCTCCATTAGTGTGTTCATGATAAGATGGTAGTATATCCATATTAAATTTTAAAGAATCGTGAACAGTTTTTGGCATAGTAGAAACCATAGATCCAATATCACAATAAGCAAGGAAGTCTTGATTAAAGATGCTAATCCTAACAAAAGGCTCCCAGTCATTATCTATTTCCAAAATATCTCTCTTATTGGGTTTGGATTTATCTACCTTCATTAAGTCTAGAGCATCCATCCTCTTTTCAATAGTAGCATGTCTATCTATGACAGTATCAAAGTTATGATCATAAACAAAATAACTAGATAGACCATGTATAATCTCAAGAGCTCTAGCTTCATCACATTCTAAGAAATCTCCCTCAGCTATAATGTCAAGGGAGTGTTTACACCATTTAAAAAGACCATGGTAAAAATTCCTAAGCACAATTTTTATAGGTATCCAAGGCATAATTCTCCTATGTGCATCAGAAATTCTGTCCCATGCCTTCTTCATATTTTCTCCATCCCTTTGATGGAAATCTAAAACTTCTGATTCCCTCAAAGCACCAAATCCTAACATGTTGGGCTAAACAGAAAGGACTACTAATAAAAAGGCAAATAATTTTTTTATGATTTTTGATAAAAGATAATAAAGCAAAAACTGAAAGGTAAACTAACAAGACTAAAAAGCAAAGGTAAAAGATAGCATGCAACTCCCCTATCCTGAAGAGTGGAGTCCCCGGCAACGGCGCCAGAAAATACTCCTTGATGGGCCTCGAACCCCTCGTTGGTTACCCCAAGTGGAAGGTGTAAGATGCAGTAAGTAGAAGCGTTTTCCCTTAGCAAAGATGCCAAGGATCGAATCCCCAGAGACTCCTAGGTTCAATAGGTAGGTGTCAACTGCTAACGGCGCAATTAGCAATCAACGTGGACCTGCACACAGATACAAATAACTTTGCTCCCAACGAGTACAGAGAGGTTGTCAATCTCTCCGGCCTTGTAGTTCACAAAGGGTTAAAAGCAATATGATAGTAGTGATAGATAGTGTTTTGCAATAGTAAATAAAATAGCGGAAAGGTAAATAGTGAATGTGATCAATGATGGTAATATGGACCAGAGTCACATGATGTTCACTAGTGATGTCTCTCTCCCAAAAGACGATAAAACAGCTATGTGAGGTAAACAAATTACAGCTGGGCAATTGACAGGACCCACGAGCGCATACAAATGCTGATTACATTGCAAGAAAGGTTGAGGTTCAAAGCATGGGCGGTACGCCAAAGTAAGTAGACCGAAATCCATCTGCATCTACTATTAATCATCCACCTTGAGATATCTATCCAGAACATCTCGCTGGTATTAAGTTGCGAGTCCCACCCATAGTGTAAACTCAATGCAACAGACAACTGCATTAAAAGAACTTTGCGTAAAGTAAACAATCCTTGCACCCGCGGGCACAAGCACCGTTGTTTTCCCCCTTGTGGCAATAGCACATCCCCTAGACTCATGTTTCTGTCACTCAAGCTAGTCATCGAGGGGCATGAACCCACAATCGAGCATAACGTTCCCTCTTGGAGTCACTACCTATTACTCGGCCAAAGCAATAAATAACAACGGAGAACATGCAAGAATTACTTATGAACTAAAATATAAAAGAGGTGAATCAAATATATTACTCAAGATCAATCTGAACATAATCTCATAATCCATCGGATCCCAGCAAACTCAACATAGCAACAGCATAAGGATTACATAGGTGCCTCGATCATGTAGGGCAGCTCACGAGGACTAATTAGTGAAGCACAAGAACGGGAGGAGAACATCACATAGCTACTGGTCATGGACTCATGGTCCAAGGGAGACTACTCACGAGTCATCCGGGAGGCGTCCATGGTGGTGGAGAAGCTCCCGGTGGTGATCCTACCCTCCGGCAGGGTGCCGGGAAGAGTTCTCCTGGTGCTCCCGATCTTGGAAGCGGCGGCGGCGGCGGAACAGAGATGGGATCGCGAAAAGAAGTCATGTTTCAAGGGTTACGGGGAACCCTTTAAATATATGCCAAATTAGGGCACCGGGGGGCTCTCGGGGGGCCGAGGCGCCCCCCCGGCGCGGCCCAGGGGGGCGCGCCCACAGGGCGCCTGGAGCCCCTGTGCCCCCCCCCCAGGCTGCCCTTCGGACGCAGTGTTGTTTCCGATACGCTGATTTTTTATATAATTTTTCTGGATTTTTCTGGGCGGTTCTCGAAACGTGAAAACCTGAAATACAAAAACAGCCAAAAACAGAAACTGGCACTGGGGTGCACTGGATTAGTAAGTTAGTCCAAATATGATCAAAAGTGTATGGAAGTGTATGAATATCATAGCAATATCACCCAAAAGTGGCATGGAGCAAGCAGAAATTATAGATACGTTTTGGACGTATCAGTTCATTATCCAATTGTTTAAAATTCATTATGTTACTTCTAAGTTGGATAATTTTAGCAGGTGGATAGTATTTTCCAATAAAAGCATCTTTGCACTTGTCCCATGAATCTATGCTATTTCTAGGCAAAGATTGAAACCAAATTTTAGCTCCTCCTCTCAGGGAGAAAGGAAAAAGCTTAAGCTTAACAATATTACCATCTATTTCTTGGTACTTTTGCATATCACAAAGTTCAATAAAATTGTTTAAGTGTAAAGCAGCATCATCTCCAGCACCGGATAATTGATCTTTCATGACTAGATTCAGTAAAGCAGGTTTAATTTCATACGAAGGTGCTGAAGTGGCAGGTGTAGTGATAGGTGTGCAGATAAAGTCATCGTTGTTGTGACTAGTGAAGTCACACAACTTGGTGTTCTCGGTGGAACCCATAGTAGCAAGCAAGCAAGATAACTATTTTTGTGATTTTCGATAAAAGATACTAAAGCAAAACTGAAAGGTAAACTAACAAGACTAAAAAGCAAAGGTAAAAGATAGCGTGCAACTCCCCTATCTTGAAGAGTGGAGTCCCCGGCGACGGCGCCAGAAAACTTTGCTTGATGGCTTCTCGCCCCTCGTTGGTTACCCCAAGTGGAACGTTTGAGATGCAGTGTAGCGGTAGTTTTCCCTTGGCAAAGATACCAAGGATCGATTTCCCCTGAGACTCCCAGTTTCAACAAGAAGGTGTCAACTGCTAACGGCGCCAAATATTAGCAATCAACGTGGACCTGCGCACAGATACAAATAACTTTGCTCCCAACGAGTGCAGAGAGGTTGTCAATCCCTCCGGCCTTGTCATTTACAAAGGATCAAACGCAAGTGATAATAGTGATAGGTATTGCTGCAAATAGTAAGTAAAACAGAAAGTAAATAGCGGACGTGATCAGTGATGGTAATATGGACCGGGGTCCCATGATGTTCACTAGTGATGTCTCTCTCCCAAAAGACGATAAAACAGCTATGTGAGGTAAACGAATTACAGCTGGGCAATTGACAGAATTATGTGCGCAAACCAATGCTAACTATGTTGCAAGAAAGGTAGAGGTTCAAAGCATGGGCGGTACGCCAAGGCAAGTAGACCGAAATCCATCTGCATCTACTACTAATCATCCACCTTGAGATATCTATCCAGAACATCTCGCTGGTATTAAGTTGCGAGTCCCACCCATAGTGTAAACTCAAAGCAACAGACAACTGCATTAAAAGAACTTTGCGTAAAGTAAACAATCCTTGCACCCGCGGGCACAAGCACCGTTGTTTTCCCCCTTGTGGCAACAGCACATCCCCTAGACTCATGTTTCTGTCACTCAAGCTAGTCATCGAGGGGCATGAACCCACAATCGAGCATAACGTTCCCTCTTGGAGTCACTACCTACTACTTGGCTAAAGCAATAAATAGCAACGGAGAACATGCAAGAATTACTTACGAACATAAATATAAAAGAGGTAAATCAAATATATTACTCAAACACAATCTGAACATAATCTCACAATCCATCGGATCCCAGCAAACTCGTCATAGCAACAGCATAAGGATTACATATGTGCCTCGATCATGTAGGGCAGCTCACGAGGTCTAATTAGTGAAGCACAAGAAGGGGAGGAGAACATCACATAGCTACTGGTCATGGACCCATGGTCAAAGGGAGACTACTCACAACTCATCCGGGAGGCGTCCATGGTGGTGGGGAAGCTCCCGGTGGTGATCCTCCCTCCGGCCGGGTGCCGGGAAGAGTTCTCCTGGTGCTCCCGATCTTGGAAGCACGGCGGCGGCGGAACAGAGATGAGATCGCGAAAAAGGGTTCCCGTCTCGAGGTTTCGGGACGCGTGTTAAATATATGCCAAAGGGGGGCATCAGCGGAGGCCTGGGGGGCCCAGGCGCCCCCCGGCGCGGCCAGGAGGGGGGCCGCGCCACCAGGGCGCCTGGAGCCCTGGTGGCCCCCCTCCGGCCCTACTTCGGCTGCCGGGAAGCTTTTGGAACGCTGATTTTTTATATAATTTTTCCGGGATTTTTCTGGCAGTTTTCGTAATGGGAAAACCTGAAATACAAAAACAGCAGAAAACAGAAACTGGCACTGGGGTGCACTGAGTTAATAGGTTAGTCCAAATATGATCAAAAGTGTATGGAAGTGTACAAATATCATAGCAATATCACCCAAAAGAGGCATGGAGCAAGAAGAAATTATAGATACGTTTTGGACGTATCAGCAATGAACTCATGTGATGGCATCTCGTCCATGGTCATAGTTGGTTCCTTGTTCTTGGTGGCAGTGGAGTTGGTTCTAAGTTGGGGGGCATTGGAGCCCTCAGGAACATCACTTTGGGTGCGCAGACGCTTTGACCCTGTGTCACGGCTGGGATTCGGGCGACGGACATTGGAACCGGAGCCACCACCTATGACACAAACACAAGAGCACGAAAGAGAGACAAAGAGAATCAATGCAAAAGCCACAACAAAGCACAAGAAACATGTAGAAAAGATAATATGTATGGGCTACGAAGAAGGTGTGGACCGAACGGTAGTACAGTTCGAAGCTATGGAAGTAAAGTTTTAATGCCGCCAAGGGGGCGGTAGTACCGCACCGAAGTGTTACGGTAGTACCGCACCAAGCGCGGTACTAAAAATGTACTTCCGCATCCATTATGGTAGTACCGCGCCATCGGAGCGGTAGTACCGCTGTCAGCCGGTGGTAGTACCGCTCGGGGTCAGATCCGAAAGCGGATCTGAACAATGAACGCGTAGGACGGGTGAGCGGTACTACGGCTGATCACAACTTCTTTGTAGCAACATACTTACTAGCATTTCTACTGCACTACAACTCTCCTACACCCTAATCTTCCATGGATAAGGTCAACAAGAACACAAGAACAACATGCATCTCCCCAAAACCTAGAAACAACACAAGGGCAAAAAGAAGAAGGGATTTTGGGGAGAAACTTGTTGGGGAACGTAGTATTTTCAAAATTTTCCTACGATCACGCAAGATCTATCTACTAGATGCATAGCAATGAGAGGGGAGAGTGTGTCTACGTACCCTCGTAGACCGAAAGCGGAAGCGTTTATCAACGCGGTTGATGTAGTCGTGCACCTTCACGATCCGTCCCGATCTAGTACCGAACATACGGCACCTCCGCGTTCAGCACACGTTCAGCTCGATGACGTCCTCGCCTTCTTGATCCAGCAAGACGGGCGAAGTAGTAGATGAGTTCCGGCAGCACGATGGCGTGGTGACGGTTGTTGATGAAGAACAATCTCTGCAGGGCTTTGCCAAGCACTACAGAAACTAGACGGAGGATAAACTAGAGGGTCGGGGTAGCCGGCACACGGCTTGGTGTATCTTGATGTCTCTTGGGTGCTAGCCCTACCCCTCTATTTATATGTTGAGCCTAGGGGTCGAAACTAGGAGTAAAAGCCTTCACAAAGTCGGTTTCACCCGAAAGGCAAGAGTCCTTCTCGGACTCCAGGGCCAGACGACAGGGTTCCCGGCGTCTGGACCCAGACGCCAGGGACCCTGGCGTCTGGCCCCTGGACTCCGCAAAACTTCCTTTTGCGCTTTCCAAAAACCTTGCGTGCTTTCCCTTTTGGCCCAAATAACGTGTTCTCGTACCCAAACACTTCGGGAAACATCCGGAACCCCTTCCGGTGAATTCCGGAACCCTTCCGGAGGTCAAACACTATTATCTCATATATTAATCTTTATCTCCGGACCATTCCGGAGTACCTCGTCATGTCCGTGATCACATCCGAGACTCCGAATAACATTCGGTCACCAACATACATAACTCATTAAATACTATATCATCAACGAACGTTTAAGCGTGCGGACCCTACGGGTTCGAGAACTATGTAGACATGACCGAGACATCTCTCCGGTCAATAACCAATAGCGGAACCTGGATGCCCATATTGGCTCCTACATATTCTACGAAGATCTTTATCGGTCGAACCGCATAACAACATACGTTGTTCCCTTTGTCATCGGTATGTTACTTTCCCGAGATTCGATCGTCGGTATCTCTATACTTAGTTCAATATCGTTACCGGCAAGTCTCTTTACTCGTTCCGTAATACATCATCTTGTGACTAACTCATTAGTCATTTGCTTGCAAGGCTTATTATGATGTGCATTACCGAGAGGGCCCAGAGATACCTCTCTGACACTCGGAGTGACAAATCCTAATCTTGATCTATGCCAACACCACGAATACTTTCGGAGACACCTGTAGAGCATCTTTATGATCACCCAGTTACGTTGTGACGTTTGATAGCACACAAGGTGTTCCTACGGTATTCGGGAGTTGCATAATCTCATAGTCATAGGAACATGTATAAGTCATGAAGAAAGCAATAGCAGTAAAACTAAACGATCATAGTGCTATGCTAACGGATGGGTCTAGTCCATCACACCATTCTCCTAATGATGTGATCCCGTTGATCAAATGACAACTCATGTCTATGGCTAGGAAACATAACCATCTTTGATCAATGAGCTAGTCTAGTAGAGGCATACTAGGGACATACTGTTTTGTCTATGTATCCACACATGTACTAAGTTTCCGGTTAATACAATTCTAGCATGAATAAAAGACATTTATCATGATACAAGGAAATACAAATAACATTATTATTATTGCCTCTAGGGCATATTTCCTTCAGTCTCACACTTGAACTAGAGTCAATAATCTAGATTACAAAGTGATGATCCTCACACCCATGGAGTCCTGGTGCTGATCATGTTTTGCCCGTGGAAGAGGCTTATTTAACGGGTCTGCAACATTCAGATCCGTATGTATTTTGCAAATCTCTATGTCTCCTTCCTTGACTAGATCGCGGATGGAATTGAAGCGTCTTTTGATGTGCTTTGTTCTCTTGTGAAACCTGGATTCCTTCGCCAAGGCTATTGCTCCAGTGTTGTCACAAAAGATTTTCATTGGACCCGATACACTAGGTATAACACCTAGATCGGATATGAACTCCTTCATCCAGACTCCTTCATTTGCTGCTTCCGAAGCAGCTATGTATTCCGCTTCACACGTAGATCCCGCCACGACGCTCTGCTTGGAACTGCACCAACTGACAGCTCCACCGTTCAATAAAAGTACATATCCGGTTTGTGACTTTGAGTCATCCAGATCAGTGTCAAAGCTAGAATCGACGTAACCGTTTACGACGAGCTCTTTGTCACCTCCATATACGAGAAACATATCCTTAGTCCTTTTCAGGTATTTCAGGATGTTCTTGACCGCTGTCCAGTGGTCCACTCCTGGATTACTTCGGTACCTCCCTGCTAGACTTATAGCAAGGCACACATTAGGTCTGGTACACAGCATTTCATACATGATAGATCCTATGGCTGAGGCATAGGGAATGACTTTCATTTTCTCTCTATCTTCTGCAGTGGTCGGGCATTGAGTCTTACTCAACTTCATACCTTGTAATACAGGCAAGAACCCTTTCTTTGACTGATCCATTTTGAACTTCTTCAAAATCTTATCAAGGTATGTGCTTTGTGAAAGTCCAATTAAGCGTCTTGATCTATCTCTATAGATCTTGATGCCTAATATATAAGCAGCTTCACCGAGGTCTTTCATTGAAAAACTTTTATTCAAGTATCCTTTTATGCTATCCAGAAATTCTATATCATTCCCAATCAATAATATGTCATCCACATATAATATTAGAAATGCTACAGAGCACCCACTCACTTTCTTGTAAATACAGGCTTCTCCAAAAGTCTGTATAAAACCATATGCTTTGATCACCTCATCAAAGCGTATATTCCAACTCCGAGATGCTTGCACCAGTCCATAGATGGATCGCTGGAGCTTGCATACTTTGTTAGCACCTTTTCGATCGACAAAACCTTCTGGTTGCATCATATACAACTCTTCTTTGAGATATCCATTCAGAAATGCAGTTTTGACATCCATTTGCCAGATTTCATAATCATAAAATGCGGCAATTGCTAACATGATTCGGACAGACTTAAGCATCGCTACAGGTGAGAAAGTCTCATCGTAGTCAACTCCTTGAACTTGTCGAAACCCTTTCGCAACAAGTCGAGCTTTGTAAATAGTAACATTACCGTCTGCGTCGGTCTTCCTCTTAAAGATCCATTTATTTTCGATGGCTTGCCGATCATTGGGCAAGTCAACCAAAGTCCACACTTTGTTCTCATACATGGATCCCATCTCAGATTTCATGGCCTCAAGCCATTTTGCGGAATCTGGGCTCATCATCGCTTCCTCATAGTTCGTAGGTTCATCATGGTCTAGTAACATGATTTCCAGAACTGGGTTGCCGTACCACTCTGGTGCGGAACGTACTCTGGTTGATCTACGACGTTCAGCAGAAACTTGATCCGAAGTTTCATGATCATCATCATTAACTTCCTCACTGATTGGTGTAGGAATCACTGGAACAATTTTCTGTGATGTACTACTTTCCAATCCGGGAGAAGGTACAATTACCTTATCAAGTTCTACTTTCCTCCCACTCACTTCTTTCGAGAGAAACTCCTTCTCTAGAAAGGATCCATTCTTAGCAACGAATATCTTGCCTTCAGATCTGTGATAGAAGGTGTACCCAACAGTCTCTTTTGGGTATCCTATGAAGACACATTTCTCCGACTTGGGTTCGAGCTTATCAGGTTGAAGCTTTTTCACATAAGCATCGCAGCCCCAAACTTTAAGAAACGACAACTTTGGTTTCTTGCCAAACCATAGTTCATAAGGTGTTGTATCAACGGATTTAGATGGTGCCCTGTTTAACATGAATGCAGCTGTCTCTAAAGCATAACCCCAAAACGATAGTGGTAAATCGGTAAGAGACATCATAGATCGCACCATATCCAATAAAGTACGATTACGACGTTCGGACACACCATTACGCTGTGGTGTTCCGGGTGGCGTGAGCTGTGAAACTATTCCACATTGTTTTAAATGAAGACCAAACTCGTAACTCAAATATTCTCCTCCACGATCAGATCGTAGAAACTTTATTTTCTTGTTACGATGATTCTCTACTTCACTCTGAAATTCTTTGAACTTTTCAAATGTTTCAGACTTGTGCTTCATTAAGTAGATATACCCATATCTGCTCAAATCATCAGTGAAGATCAGAAAATAACAATACCCACCGCGAGCTTCAACACTCATTGGCCCACATACATCAGTATGTATGATTTCCAACAAATCTGTTGCTCGCTCCATAGTTCCGGAGAACGGAGTTTTAGTCATCTTGCCCATGAGGCATGGTTCGCAAGCACCAAGTGATTCATAATCAGGTGATTCCAAAAGTCCATCACTATGGAGTTTCTTCATGCGCTTTACACCAATATGACCTAAACGGTAGTGCCACAAATAAGTTGCACTATCATTATTAACCTTGCATCTTTTGCTTTCAATATTATGAATATGTGTATCACTACAATCGAGATCCAATAAGAATAGACCACTCTTCAAGGGTGCATGACCATAAAAGATATTATTCATAAAAATAGAACAACCATTATTCTCTGATTTAAATGAATAACCGTCTCGCAACAAACAAGATCCAGATATAATGTTCATGCTCAATGCTGGCACCAAATAACAATTATTTAGGTCTAAAACTAATCTCGAAGGTAGATGTAGAGGTAGCGTGCCGACGGCGATCACATCGACTTTGGAACCATTTCCCACGCGCATCGTCACCTCGTCCTTAGCCAATCTTTGTTTAATCCGAAGTCCCTGTTTCGAGTTACAAATATTAGCAACCGAACCGGTATCAAATACCCAGGTACTACTACGAGCATTAGTAAGGTACACATCAATAACATGTATATCACATATACCTTTGTTCACCTTGCCATCCTTCTTATCCGCCAAATACTTGGGGCAGTTCCGCTTCCAGTGTCCAGTCCCCTTGCAGTAGAAGCACTCAGTTTCAGGCTTGGCTCCAGACTTGGGTTTCTTCGTGGGAGTAGCAACTGTCTTGCTATTCTTCTTGAAGTTCCCCTTCTTTCCCTTGCCCTTTTTCTTGAAATTAGTGGTCTTGTTAACCATCAACACTTGATGCTCCTTTTTGATTTCTACCTCCGCAGCCTTGAGCATAGCGAAGAGCTCAGGAATTGTCTTTTGCATCCCTTGCATATTATAGTTCATCACGAAGCCTTTATAGCTTGGTGGCAGTGATTGAAGAACTCTATCAATAACATTATCCTCGTCAACTTTGCAACCAAGTTGAGTCATATGATTGTAGTACCCAGACATTCTGAGCAAGTGTTCACTGATAGAACTATTCTCCTCCATCTTGCAGCTATAGAACTTATTGGAAATCTCATATTTCTCAATCCGGGCATTTGCTTGAAATATTAACTTCAACTCCTGGAACATCTCATATGGTCCATGACGTTCAAAACGTCGTTGATGTCCCGGTTCTAAGCCGTAAAGCATGGCACACTGAACTATCGTGTAGTCATCAGACCGCGACTGCCAGACGTTCAAAGCGTCTACATTAGCGGG
>LR738715.1:277942154-277965044 GCA_902687465.1 Secale cereale
TCACCTAGCGGTGCTTCAAGGACATAATTCTTCTATGCAGCAATGAGGATAATCCTCAGGTTACGGACCCAGTCCGTGTAATTGCTACCATCATCTTTCAACTTAGCTTTCTCTAGGAATGCATTAAAATTAAAAGGAACGGTAGCACGGGCCATTGATCTACAACAACATAGATATGCAAAAACTACCAGGACTAAGTTCATGATAAATTAAAGTTCAATTTAATCATATTAATTAAAGAACTCCCACTTAGATAGACATCCCTCTGGTCATCTAAATGATCACGTGATCCAAATCAACTAAACCATGTCCGATCATCACGTGAGATGGAGTAGTATCAATGGTGAACATCTTATGTTGATCATATCTACTATATGATTCACGCTCGACCTTTCGGTCTCCAGTGTTCCGAGGCCATATCTACATATGCTAGGCTCGTCAAGTTTAACCCGAGTATTCTGCGTGTGCAAAACTGGCTTACACCCGTTGTATTTGAACGTAGAGCTTATCACACCCGATCATCACGTGGTGTCTCGGCACGACGAACTTTCGCAACGGTGCATACTCAGGGAGAACACTTATACCTTGAAATTTAGTAAGGGATCATCTTATAATGCTACCGTCGATCTAAGCAAAATAAGAAGCATAATAAGATAAACATCACATGCAATCAAAATATGTGACATGATATGGCCATCATCATCTTATGCTTTTGATCTCCATCTCCAAAGCACCGTCATGATCACCTTCGTCACCGGCGCGACACCTTGATCTCCATCGTAGCATCGTTGTCGTCTCGCCAACTATTGCTTCTACGACTATCGCTACCGCTTAGTGATAAAGTAAAGCAATTACATGGCGATTGCATTTCATACAATAAAGCGACAACCATATGGCTCCTGCCAGTTGCCGATAACATTACAAAACATGATCATCACATACAAAACCGTATAACTCATTATGTCTTGACCATATCACATCACAACATGCCCTGCAAAAACAAGTTAGACGTCCTCTACTTTGTTGTTGCAAGTTTTACGTGGCTGCTACGGGCTTAGCAAGAACCGTTCTTACCTACGCATACAAAAACCACAACGATGTTTCGTCAAGTATGTGTTGTTTTAACCTTCACAAGGACCGGGCGTAGCCACACTTGATTCAGCTAAAGTGAGAGAGACAGACACCCGCCAGTCACCTTTAAGCAACGAGTGCTCGTAACGGTGAAACCAGTCTTGCGTAAGCGTACGCGTAATGTTGGTCCGGGCCGCTTCATCTCACAATACCGTCGAAGCAAAGTATGACAGGCTGGTAAGCAGTATGACTAGTATCGCCCACAACTCATTGTGTTCTACTCGTGCATATCATCTACGCATAGACCTGGCTCATGATGCCACTGTTGGGGAACGTAGTATTTTCAAAATTTTCCTACGATCACGCAAGATCTATCTACTAGATGCATAGCAACGAGAGGGGAGAGTGTGTCTACGTACCCTCGTAGACCAAAAGTGGAAGCGTTTATCAACGCGGTTGATGTAGTCGTGCACCTTCACGATCCGTCCCGATCTAGTACCGAATGTACGGCACCTCCACGTTCAGCACACGTTCAGCTCGATGACGTCCTCGCCTTCTTGATCCAGCAAGACGGGCGAAGTAGTAGATGAGTTCCGGCAGCACGACGGCGTGGTGACGGTTGTTGATGAAGAACAATCTCTGCAGGGCTTCGCCAAGCACTACAGAAACTAGACGGAGGATAAACTAGAGGGTCGGGGTAGCCGGCACACGGCTTGGTGTATCTTGATGTCTCTTGGGTGCTAGCCCTACCCCCCTATTTATATGTTGATCCTAGGGGTCGAAACTTGGAGTAAAAGCCTTCACAAAGTCGGTTTCACCCGAAAGGCAAGAGTCCTTCTCGGACTCCAGGGCCAGACGCCAGGGTTCCCGGCGTCTGGACCCAGACGCCAGGGACCCTGGCATCTGGCCCCTGGACTCCGCAAAACTTCCTTTTGCGCTTTCCAAAAACCTTGTGTGCTTTCCCTTTTGGCCCAAATAACGTGTTCTCGTACCCAAACACTTCGGGAAACATCCGGAACCCCTTCCGGTGAATTCCGGAACCCTTCCGGAGGTCAAACACTATTATCTCATATATTAATCTTTATCTCCGGACCATTCCGGAGTACCTCGTCATGTCCGTGATCACATCCGGGACTCCGAATAACATTCGGTCACCAACATACATAACTCATTAAATACTATATCGTCAACGAACGTTTAAGCGTGCAGACCCTACGGGTTCGAGAACTATGTAGACATGACCGAGACATCTCTCCGATCAATAACCAATAGCAGAACCTGGATGCCCATATTGGCTCCTACATATTCTACGAAGATCTTTATCGGTCGAACCGCATAACAACATACGTTGTTCCCTTTGTCATCGGTATGTTACTTGCCCGAGATTCGATCGTCGGTATCTCTATACCTAGTTCAATCTCGTTACCGGCAAGTCTCTTTACTCGTTCTGTAATACATCATCTCGTGACTAACTCATTAGTCATTTGCTTGCAAGGCTTATTATGATGTGCATTACCGAGAGGGCCCAGAGATACCTCTCTGACACTCGGAGTGACAAATCCTAATCTTGATCTATGCCAACACCACGAATACTTTCGGAGACACCTGTAGAGCATCTTTATGATCACCCAGTTACGTTGTGACGTTTGATAGCACACAAGGTGTTCCTACGGTATTCGGGAGTTGCATAATCTCATAGTCATAGGAACATGTATAAGTCATGAAGAAAGCAATAGCAGTAAAACTAAACGATCATAGTGCTATGCTAACGGATGGGTCTAGTCCATCACACCATTCTCCTAATGATGTGATCCCGTTGATCAAATGACAACTCATGTCTATGGCTAGGAAACATAACCATCTTTGATCAATGAGCTAGTCTAGTAGAGGCATACTAGGGACATACTGTTTTGTCTATGTATCCACACATGTACTAAGTTTCCGGTTAATACAATTCTAGCATGAATAAAAGACATTTATCATGATACAAGGAAATACAAATAACATTATTATTATTGCCTCTAGGGCATATTTCCTTCGAAACTTTCATCCATGGCAAGAGGTCGAGGTGGGGAATGATCCCACCGGTCGGAATGCGAGGAGAGTGGCCGGGGACGGAGATCCGGCGAGGTCCTCCGGTGCCGTTCTTGAGAGAGAGAGAGAGAGAAAGGCGACGTGGGGAGACGAGATGAAAGGGTATGGGGGAGTTAGAACTCCCCCTGCCCGCTTATAACCCCCAGTCGTTCAAACAAAAGCGGTAGTACCGCGGTCATCGCGGTAGTACCGCCCAGGCGGAAGTACTGCACGCAGGGCGGTAGTACCGTTCTCCAGCGGCAGTAAAAAATTACTGACGTGCTGGTTGCGGTAGTACCGAAGTTCTCTCTTGCGGTAGTACCGTGACTGTTCACGGTAGTACTGCTCCCCCAAGAAAGTGCAAGTTTCGACAAGAAGGCTTAAGCAAAGCAATTGCGGGCAAGAGCGCGCACACACGGCAAACAGAAAGAAAGACAACAGACAACTGGAACAACACACGAGACACTCCTCCTTGAAGGAGGTTGGTGGCCGAAGCCACCTATGTTTGAGTTATTTGGTATGGCACCGCGAAGAATTATCCTTGGGCCCATGACCAACACTCGTCTTGAAGAACTCATACCATCTAACATGGCAAACAATAAAGACTTGATCGATTTATGCATAACAGGGGGAGGAAGAGTTCATTGGGAGAACAATACTCCCCCTATGTCCATGCCTACATCTAGGCAAAATAATCATGTTGAGTGGGAGCAGTGTGTGCAAGGATTCAAACCACATTGCTCAAATCTATGATATTTAGCTCATGCCTTAACTCGCGAAATCTTGCTTCATCCAATGGCTTCGTGAAGATATCTGCAAGGTTATCATGAGTGTTGACATAGTGAAGCTCCATTTCTTCTCGCCGAATATGATCCCGGATGAAGTGATATCGAATCTCAATATGCTTCGTCTTGAAGTGTTGCACCGGGTTGAGAGAAATCTTGATGGCACTTTCATTGTCACGCCAAAGAGGCACTTTGTCACAAGTGACACCGTAATCCTTTAAAGTTTGCCTCATCCATAGAAGTTGTGCACAACAACTGCCGGCTGCCACATACTCCGCTTCGATGGACGAGAGAGACACACAACTTTTTTTCTTGGAAGACCAACTTACCAGAGAGCAACCAAGGAATTGGCACCCTCCGGAAGTGGACTTCCTATCCACTTTGTCTCCCGCCCAATCCGAATCAGAGAAACCTACAAGGTTGAAGTTTGCTCCTCTTGGATACCATAAGCCAAAGTTTGGGGTATGAGCCAAATATCGAAAGATTCGCTTGACTGCCACAAAGTGGCTTTCCTTAGGTGAGGCTTGAAACCGTGCACAGATTCCCATACTCAACATAATATCCGGTCTAGATGCACAAAGGTAAAGCAAGGAACCAATCATAGAACGATATACCTTTTGATCCACCGCTTTACCATTGGGATCAATGTCAAGATGGCACTTGGTTGGCATTGGAGTAGTAGCCGGCTTGACATCACTTAGATTAAACCTCTTGAGCATGTCTTGAGTGTACTTGGCTTGTTGGATGAAGATTCCTTCTCTTCTTTGCTTAATCTCAAATCCAAGGAAGTACTTCAACCCGCCCATCATGGCCATCTCAAAATGCGTGCTCACGAGTGCGGCAAACTCATCATTGAAAGCTTTGTTAGGAGAACCAAAGATAATACCATCAACATATAGTTGGCAAACAAACAACTCCCCTTTAACCTTCTTAGTAAAAAGAGTGGGGTCGATTTTCCCAATTTCAAACCCACGATCTGTAACACTCCAAAAAAAATTTGAATTGGTTTTCATCAAATTCTTTATTATCTTGGAAGAAGGTTATTTGATTTTCTCTTAAAAACCCCTCCTTCTCAAATATTTTATGACAAAAGATTTTTGTGTCCTTCTGTCTTGAGAGTTTTCACCTTGTGTTGGCTCAACCCAAATAATTTTGGATGGTTTTGAAAATTTCTTTTTACTAGAAAGCCTTCCTATAAAGCCTTGGGCTTATCCTCTCTCATCCAGACTATTATTTTGCCATGTCACCTAATGAAGTTCTTTCTTCCAAGACCTTCATTCCCACCTTGGACAAGTCTAACATCAATTCCAGTAGGTTTCAACCTCCTTTAGATTTTTCTTCTAAATATTTTACCCCAAAAACATTTTCTGTCTTTTAATTTGGGCCTTGGTGATTTACAAAGGAACTACTAGTTTCCCTTTGAGTTTTGTTTCCAAACAAACTCCCCTAACTAGTCCTTAGCACCCTCAACCTAGATCCATCAAGATCTGCTGGTCCATAGTTCAAAAAATTAAAATTTTGCTTGCTGCAAGTTTGGACCAGATTTGCCATTTTTGGTGAAATTCATACTTTCTCTCTTCCTAAAAATTTGTGGAAATTCAGGCAGCCTCTAGATGCATCAAGAGACCACCTCACCAAAGATCAGCTCAAGAAAAATTCTGCAAGTGCCTGAATCATTTCATCAAACAGTTGGTGTGCACTGTTTTTGTCAAAATCCAGAAAAGTTCAGTGAGGATTCAGTCGACAGTGTTGTTCCCGTCAGACCGCCGCGTCAATCTCGCCAGTGTCTGCATTGGCGCCTTGCTCACTTCTCCTCTCCCTTATCTAGAGCGCCGCACGCTTGCTTGGTCAGTTGCGAGCGTCGGTGGCGTCGTGGCCTGCCTACGCCGGCGTCTTCCGCGGCGGCAGAGCCACCCGTGGCGGCCAACAGGGGCCACCCTGTAAAACGGCACCGTTCGGCATCGCCCAAGCCACCAGAGAGCTCCGCGTGGCCGTCCCCTCCCCTGTGCACGCTGCAGCACCATCGTCGTGGCCTGAGAGGCGCAGAGCGCGCTCTGTGCCGCCGACGTGCCCGCACAGCCGTTCCATTGAGAGAGTGCAGTAAACGCCCAAGTCTTGCTAACCTCAGCATCAGGATGGAACCAGTGGACCATCACGTCGATGCCCGGGCACTTAAACCACCTGTTCGGCCATGGCCTCGCCGTTATCACTCGCCGGACTTATCCCGTTTGCGGCAACCGCCTCGGGCCGGCTATAAATAGCGGCCCTGAGCTCGCATTCGACCCTGCACCCCTCCACCATCTCACCAGACCTCGCCCAGCTACTGGAAGGACCTCGAGGAGTCCTTCTTCCCCAACTCTGGCCGCCCCGATCCGCTTCGAGCTCCGGCAACTCTCTCTCTGGTAAGAGCGCCTCCACCTCCCTAGTCGTGCCAGTAGCCTCCTGACACACCAAGACGCCTAACCCCCACTTCAATTTGACATCCGCAGCTCTCCCCGGCGAGATCCACCACCGCCCGAGCCACCGTCCGCCGGAGAGAAGGCCGCCGTCGACGTGGTGCTCGCCAACGTCCAACTCCACCACCCACAGACGCAGAAGAGCACCGTGAGTCCGTAGGTACCTTTCTCTCCACCTACCTCGCCGTGGATCGGCGTCGGCGACCACTGCGGCTCTCGAGCGCCGGCGCACTCTGTTTTTTCGTTCGAATATTTGAACTTGACGGGTGGGACCCCCTCGTCAGCCTCTCTGTTCTAATCGAACCGTTTTTCTGGAAAATGACTTCGGGACAAATACGCTTTCCCTTTTTAGCTGGCGTATTACTTACTGAAACGTTTTTTGTTCTTATAATCAAGCCCCTGGAAACTTTTTGTTTCATTACAGACAAGTCCCTGGACAAAAACCTTAATAACTTTTTAACAAAATATGATTTTGAGTTGATTCTTTTCCTGTCCTCTTTATTTTTCTGTCTAGTTTTTTTCATATTTTTTTGAAAAATATTTGGGACAACTTTTATGCACGCATGGTATTTATGTTAGTATCCGATTTATTTTATTTGTAGATACCGAAGGAGGTGACGGAGCCGCGAACTTCACCGAGCTAGACTCCGACTACTCCGAACCAGGCAAGCATGTTTGAACCTTTGATATGATGGGTGCTTTACTGTCACACCCTGCATTTTGTATCATGTTATTTGTAACTTTGAAGCACGAAAATTTGGACCAGCAAATTTTTTTAGCATCATTTGGCCTTTATTTGAAATTGAGTTTTTCTTCATTTGCTTTTTCTTGTGCTCATTAAAGTCAACTATGATCTCTTGTAGATTTCATCTCCATACTCAAAACTCCTGCCCAATGATCATGCCAAGTGTTATATAGCAGTATAGTATTTTCTTACAAAATTAATTTGGCCAAAAAGTATTTTATAAATTTAGTTTTCCAAAAACCCCTGAATTGAGGTTTGCACTGCAAGTACTTGATTAAGGGTGAGAAAATTATTTCAAAAGGTTTATTTGAGACCTAGTAGTCTTAGGACTCCCAGAAACCACAAAGGTATAATTTTAAAAGTTATTTTCCTATTTTATTTAAAAGCTTTTTCTTAAGGCCAGAAATGGTCTTTAATAGGGAAAAATTATTTACCTATTTCAAAAATATTTGCCAAAATTCAGAGAGACTCAGAGGACATATATTGTCCATATATAAGAGTTTCAACACTTGGTCATGTTCAAAATAATGGGCTAAACCCTCTAAAACCCTTTCTGGATATTTCAAGCTTTTGAAATATTTACAAAGGAAATTTTCTCCAAAAATTCCAGGGAAATTCTATCATGTCATATATGGCATAGTTGATGATCTTGCAAAGCCTCATGCATTGGAGATCAAGGAAACCCCCTCAAACCCCTTCATAACCATTCTGTCCATATTTGAAGTTTGAGCAACTCTACATTGCCAAACTTGTCCTAATGCTCTCAAATTTGGTGCACATGCTAGGATAGCCTAATAAGGCACCTAGACCAAATGGCACAAGATTTGGAATAGAGCAACTTGATCAGATCACCTCAAAACCCTTTCTGTTCAAATGCAAATTTGAACAACTTTACATTACCAACTTTTTATCTGGAGCCTCAAACTTTGTGAGCATGATCAATACTCCAAATGCTGATGCTACACCAAGCGGTGCATCAAGGGGAGATGATTAGCTTGACTCAATCAAGATGAAACTATTTCTGTTGATTTCTAGGGTTCACCAAAGTTACATTGGCTAGTTTCTCCAAATGAGGCCAGATTTGGTGAAGCACCCTATTTTCTCATGTCTTTCAACCCTGTAAAGTGCCATGTCAATTGGACCTCATTTACTTGATCAAACCATGATCAAACACCTTCTGCAGAAATCTTAAAACCTCCCTTTTTACCACTTTCACTTTTCTCCATGGCCTCATCTCTTTACCACAGACTCATGGGGTTACTAGCAAACCCCAGTAACTCCCCCAGCACCTCATCTCCATGATTGGGGGGTGAAACCCCAGCTTTACCCTGTTGTGCACCCATCTTTCACCATTTTTACCAGCACCCTCCCTCTCTCTCTACACCACAGAGCATCCAAGGCCTTAGGGCAATTCTTTACTACTCCCTCTACTCACCAGACACTGTTGGGCACGCTGGAATGGACCAAGCCGGCGAGAGCGTGCTGATGCCAGCCATACGCGCGCTCCAGAGCGCGTGAACAGTGCGGCTCACACGCTGGCTCGGGCCAATCGTTGGTCCCCGACCACCTCGAGCCTCCCCCTCGCGCCAGTCGAGGCACCTCGACGTCCGCAACGTCACCGGCGCTGTCCCCCCTCCTCCTGCGCCCTCCAGTAAGCATCGCCGCACGCGCACCGGCCGCCCGCTTCGGCCACTCCTCTGCTCCACACGCGCGCGCCTCCCTGTTGCTTCCCCGCTCCTCCTCTTGCCTCAGCTGGGCGTGGGACTCGTCCAGCAACTCCCCTGACTCAATCCCGCAGCCTCCCGTGCGCTGTAGCGACGAGCCGGAGCTCGCCGGCGCACTGGACCACGGGTCCTCGTCAGGGCCCTATAAATAGGCCTCCCCGAGCTCTTCCAACACCACCACCAGCCTCACCACTCTCCCCTAGTCCCTCCTGCACCCTCAGTTCAGCCCCGGAGCGCCCAAGTGCTCGGGATCGGCCGGAGCTCCGCCGCGTCGGGCCGCCGGCGATCTTGAGGTACAGGCCTCCCCGGCCTCTCTTTCCGCCCGTTTTGGAACCGCAGCACACCCCTGACTCTTTCCCCTCTCTTTCCCCCTCTGTTTGCAGTCGAAAACGGCCGCTGCAGCTGACCTCCGACGAGCCTCCGCCGTCGCACCTCGTCGCCGGCGAACCAGGGCTCCCCGCCGTGCCGCGCTACCACCACTGCAACCGCGACACGCCGCTGAGTCCATCCCTGGCCTCTGTTGCCGTTGCCGTGGCCGGAGTCGTCGCCGGTGAGCTCGCCGCCGCCGTGACCACGGGGTTAGGGATGACAGGCGGGCCCCGCCTGTCATCCTCCCACCTCTCTCCCCTCCTCTGAGCCACTGACCCACGGGCCCCGCCCGTCAGGTTTGAAACCTGACGTGCGCGCGCGCTGTCTCCGTGCGGCCAGGCCGAGCCGTTTGGGCCGTGCACTGTGGCCACTTCTGGCCCAGTGCACAGGAACCCTTTTTCTTTTTCTTTTCTGTTAATGTTTCAAACATTTATGCAGAAAAGAATATTGATCCAAATTAATTATTTCCAACTCCTAAAATCTTGTAATATTCCAACCTATTTAATGGTACTACTTTCATTCAAATCCATGAAACTTTTCTGTACTGTTCAAATTTAAATTCAAATTTGAGCAGTATAACTCCTGATCAAAAATCAATATATCCTATTCTGCAACTCCAAAACTTCAACTAAGATTTTTCCCCATCTTAGAAAACTCTCTAGTATTTTACAAAAATGAGTTGACATTTTTCTGAGCACCTTTGTTTTTCTGTTTTATTTGTATTCTTATTTTTCCGTTATTATTATGCGACGTATAGATCCCGCATTTGACGAAGTTGCTGTGGAAGAAGAAGGAGAAGGACTAGAAGACTTTGAAGACCAAGCTAATCCAGGCAAGCAGCCCTTTGACCATGATACACTTGTTCTCGGAACCCATTTGTTCCCGATGCATGATGATTAGGGCTACGATGGTAACCTTGATGAACCACCATAGGATGCATGCTTTATCCTTGATCTTGCTATATGATAGACAACATGCAATAGGTGGCCATGATGCTTATATGATGCATGACATGGTCTTGATCTTGCTATGTGCTAGATGATTTGCATATGGTTAGTAGACATGGAAAGTGATGCATGTGAGACATGAACCTCCATGGTTGGAGTCTTTGCATAAAACCCCGTCGGGTGCCATTTATGCCCAAGGGTGATGATGATAATGAGACTGGGTGACCACTTGATGACGAAGTGGTGTGCCAAGGCAAGTGTGTGTGTTTTTCAAACGGATTGGTTGAAGTTGCGACCGTTATTCCAACCATACATGTGCAACCACACTACCCCTTATGGGACGGGGCTTTATTGATTACTTAGGTCGATACTAGCATGGTGCCCGCATTACTAGTGACGGGAAGACTAGAGGTCCTTCCCGGGACGGGGTCGTGCTTGGATAGGCGGCCATGACTGTTTTCACAGGGCACCGGACACACCGTTGGTCCCTTCGGGTACGCGTGAACATTGAAATTAGGGCAAGTCCCGTGATCCATTGTTTGTACCCCAAGGCCGTGTGCCAACGAGTGGACTCTATGTTAGTGTCGTGTAAGGAAAGGTAATGATCGGGTGCTTACCCCGGGTACTTGAGGTACCGCGGGTCGTGGATGACACGGAAGTTCCCCGGATCTTGTGGGTAAAGTGCGCAACCTCTGCAGAGTGATAAACTATTCGAATAGCCGTGTCCACGGTCATGGACAGTTGGGTAACCGCTCTTGGGCTACGTCCAATGTTTGTAAAACCATGCGTGTGTGTGTGATGAGTCAAGATGGTGACTTGACTCAGTGAGATGAATCATATCCATGTGGTGTCGGTAACCTGTTCTCGAGGTTACACGAGGTTATTGATGCATAACTTGATGATAGCATATTGTTCTAGCCTCCTGCTAGTTTGTTCATTATTATCCAATTGCATTGCTACTTGAACCACATCATGGGTTGCTTGCGAGTACATTCAAAGTACTCATTGGCTTGCCACTGGTTATTTAATTGGCCAGGCATGGAAGAGCAGGATTATGAGGAAGAGTTCTTTGGAGACGACCATGCGAACTAGGACGCTATCCCAGTCAGAATGCCTGTAGGGTTAAGGCAGATGGCATGGGTTCTACCCGTTTTATCGAAGACTTCCGCTACTTGAGTTATTTGCTATTCAGCCCGTGAGGCTCTATCTATGTAAGACTTGGCCATAACGGCCTTAAATTCGTGTAAGACTATTTGTATGGATGTAAGACTCTTGTTATTTCAGCTTCTGTGTGTTCAGTGAGCATTGATCTCTGGGATCACTGTACACGTGCATTCGGTGATCTCGACTTCCAAGTCGAGGTCCCCACAGAGCTGGTATCAGAGCCATCCTGACTGTAGGAAGCCTTAGTTAGCATGGGCGTTAGATAGATGAGACCCCTTTTTTCAAAACCTTCTGAACCTCTCTTCTTTTCTAAACCTGAGATTTCCTCAGTTTATTAACCCCTCCTATTCCACCTTTGTAGATGGCCGCTGTTCCCGAAGAGCACCTGACCACTGGGTTTCCCCTACTTCTCGAGGATAGCCTCCAGGAGTGTCAGTTCCACCGAGCACCCATCCTCACCTACCACGAGCATTGGGTGAGCGATACTGAGGTGGAGTACCACGTGGAAGTGATTGTGAAGGCAAACGATCCTCCCACAAGTTGGTTCTTCGAGGGACCCCAGATGACGACACTACCACTCGCTGCCGAAGCTGCTGCACTCAAGGCACTAACCCGTCTCCGCGAGCTTCTTCCGGAGATGGCAGCCAAGGTGGCAACTCGCTTCTTACCTTACCGGAAGGAAGGTGACGAAGAAAGCAGCGCACTAGCCCCTCCACTGAAGGATGGACTCTCGCTTCGGTTCCAGACCTACTTCAGTCTATGTGCCGACAGCTTGGCACAAGACTTGGCCTCGGAATCAATGAAGCTTCGAGAAGAACTTTACAAGACCAAGGCACTTCTTTGTCGAGCTCAAGAGAAGGCAAACAGGATCAAGAAGGAAGGAGCACCTTCTGGACAATCCGCTATCACATATCGAGGCGGAAGGCCCTCCGAGGATGTGTCTTCCAAGGGTGAAGAACCACCTCGGCGACGCCGGATGACAGCGAGGGAATACCGCAAGCTTTTCCCTGCACCACTGTCGAAGCACCGTCGTATCCAACTCCTCCACTCCCCCACTCCCTCAAGTGACAAGGGAGCCCAGTCAGAAGACAAGGAGGAAGACCCAGAAGAGCCGGAATACGCGACCGAGCATTCCGCCGCTTAGGCATCATTCGCTACTCGGATATGCCTGTTGTAACCCCTACGGTAGGATAGGTCGTGTAACCCCTATGCGCAGTCGAGTCCTTGTATGGTTCATATGAAACCATTTAGTGCTAGCTTTTGCCGTGTCTGGATGTAAGTCGTAATCTTCCTTCGGGAATGTGTAAACGACTACATCACCCATTTGGAATTTTAATGAATGTGTTTTGGCCTCTTGGCCCTTGCATGATTTGAGTTAGTGTCGCACCCACCCCCTTACTAGGCACCTATCTATCTGCTTTTCCTCTTCCGAGTCATGAGACCTTTTACCGCTCCAACAGGATGCCTGTTGTAACTCGTACTGGTACCTCTACCCAGCAGCCCGAAGCCGGAGCGTCCTCTCATCCAGAGGCAGACCACGACCAAACCAACGACCAAGCTCCACCACCACCTCCTCCAAGCATGGACATGGCTCAGCTTCTCCAAGCTTTCCGAGAGGAACGCCAAGCCAACACTGCAGCTCTTCAGCTGATTGCTCAAGCTGTCGCCAACAACCGCCAGCCGGCGGGGAATGGCAATGGACGTTCCACGTTGGCAGAGTTCAAGAAGCATGCACCGCCCACCTTCATCGAGACTGCGGAACCCCTGGATGCTGATGACTGGGTCCGTTCCATTGAGGAGATTCTGGAGCTAGTCGGATGCACCGAAGACCGCGAGAAGGTGGCTTATGCAGCCCACTGCCTCGGGGGAACCGCAAGAGCTTGGTGGGATGGATTCAAGGTCATGCATGCTGAACAAGACATCACTTGGGTTAACTTCAAGGCAGAATTCCGCAAGGCCCACATTCCTTCTGGAGTCATGGCTATCAAAAAGCGCGAGTTCCGAGCCCTGAAGCAAGGAAGTGGCACTGTCAAGGAGTACATGCAGAAGTTCAGTATTCTGTCAAGGTATGCCCCTGAGGATGTCAGCACTGATGCTGCCAAAAGGGAGCGCTTCATGGAAGGCCTTAATCAAACTCTGCAATATTCGCTTGTCGTGTGCGACTGCCCGTCTTTCCCTGACCTGGTGAACAAGGCACTTATGCTTGAAGACAAGCGGCGTGCTTTGGAAGACACTCGCAAACGCAAGTTGATCAGTAAGGGAAGTTCCAGCAACCAGAAGCCTCGTCCGTGGCAGTCAGCCCCGGCCAAGCCAACCTATCAGCAACCAAGAGCTCCTGCACCTCGTGCCAACCCTCAGCCTCAGCAGTATGCCAACCCCAGGCCAGCCTTCAACCCCAATACCAATGGTGGCAACAAGATCAACACTCCAAATCAAGTCACTTGTTTTGGGTGTGGTCAGCCCGGACACATCTCCAGGGTGTGCCCCAACAAGAAGCCTGATGCCCCGCGCCCCAATGCGCAGAACCAGGGACAAGGCCGTGGAATGCCACCAAGGAACCCGGCTCCTCGCAATCCACCGAACTATGGGAAGGGGCGTGTGAATCACGTCACTGCTGAAGAAGCCCAGGAAGACCCGGACGTCGTGCTGGGTACGTTCCTTGTCAACTCAGCACCTGCAACTGTCTTGTTTGAGTTTGGAGCAACGCATTCATTTGTCACTCAGAGATTTGCATTAAAAAGTGGCATGACCCCTACACCCCTGAATAACCCTATGGTGGTACAAACCCCCGGAGCCGAGATGAGAGCCAAGATAGGCTGTAAAGGAGTCGGTATTACCATTAACGGTGTAGACTTCCTAGCAGACCTTATCATCCTGAGATCGCAAGGCTTGGATGTGATCTTAGGGATGGATTGGCTCAGCAAGCACCAAGGCTTGTTAGACTGTGCCAATCGGACAGTCACTGTGACCAATGACCAAGGTGTAGAAGTCAAGTTTGCCCCCAACTCCTCTTCCGCTCAAGCCGCTAAAGTCAACTGTCTGTCTGAAGTTGGGCTAGACCAAGTACCGGTGGTATGTGAGTATCCTGATGTCTTTCCGGATGAACTACCGAGAATGCCCCCTGACCGTGACATTGAGTTCATCATCGAGCTCGTGCCCGGAGCAGGACCCATCTATAAGAAGCCTTATAGAATGGGGACGGAAGAATTAGCCGAGTTGAAGAAGCAGCTAGAAGAGCAGCTAAGGAAAGGATTTACCCGCCCGAGTGCCTCCCCTTGGGGATCTCCTGTTCTGTTTGTGGCAAAGAGGGACGGTACCATCCGCTTATGCATTGACTATCGTTCCCTCAATGAAGTTACAATCAAGAACAAGTACCCACTTCCCAAGATCGAAGATCTGTTTGATCAACTCAGCGGAGCCAAGGTATTCTCCAAGATCGACCTCAGATCTGGGTATTACCAGCTGAAGATCAGACCCCAAGATATTCCGAAGACGGCATTCGTAACCAGATATGGCCTGTATGAGTGCACGGTCATGTCTTTTGGGTTAACCAATGCCCCAGCTTATTTCATGTACCTCATGAATAAAGTCTTCATGGAATATTTGGACAAGTTCGTTGTTGTCTTCATTGATGACATCCTTGTGTTCTCGAAGTCGGAGGAAGAACATGAGCAGCATCTGAGGATGGTCCTAGATAAGCTTCGTGAGCACCAACTGTATGCCAAGTTCAGCAAGTGTGAGTTTTGGCTGCACAAAGTTGGATTCTTAGGTCATGTCTTGACCGAAGAAGGATTATCAGTTGATCCTGCAAAAATCGAAGCTGTGACCCAATGGCAATCTCCAACGACCGTCAAGGAAGTCAGAAGCTTCCTCGGATTGGCGGGCTATTACCGCAAGTTCGTGGAAGGATTCTCTAGCATTGCACGACCAATGACTCAGCTCCTCAAGAAGGACAAGAAGTTCGAGTGGACGCCAAAATGCGAAGAGAGCTTCCAAGAGCTCAAGAAGAGATTGACCACCGCCCCAGTTCTGGCAACACCTGATATTCACAAGGAGTTCGTGATATATTGTGATGCCTCTCGAACCGGATTGGGAAGCGTTCTAATGCAAGAAGGCCGCGCCATAGCATACCTCTCCAGGCAGCTACGACCTCATGAGGAGAACTACGCTACTCACGATCTTGAGCTAGTGGCAGTAGTTCATGCCTTGAAGACATGGCGGCATTACCTCCTAGGGAAACGGTGTGAGATTTACACAGACCACAAAAGTCTGAAGTATATTTTCACCCAAAAAGAGTTGAACATGAGGCAGCGGAGATGGTTGGAACTCATCAAGGATTATGACCTCAGTGTTCAGTATCACCCTGGGAAGGCCAACGTGGTGGCCGATGCCTTAAGCAGGAAGGCTTGCTCTCTGAATGTCATTATTCAAGAAAGGCAGCCAGCCTTGTTTAAGGAGATCGAACAATTCAGTTTAGAATTGGTCACCCCTAGATTTCTGGATCATTTGGAAGTCAGACCAATCCTGATGGACGACGTCAAGAAGGCTCAAGATGGACATGCAAGCATTGAAGGTATCAAGAGGAAGATGAAGATGGGCAAGGCCCCAGGATTCTCCGAAGACGAGCACGGGATTGTTTGGTACAAAGGTCGTCTCTGCGTACCAAACAGCCCCGAGTTGAAGACGCTGATTCTGCAAGAAGCCCACGACACCCCGTATTCCATCCACCCCGGAGGAACCAAGATGTACCAAGACTTGAAGGCACGATTCTGGTGGCACGGTATGAAGAGAGAAATTGCAACCTACGTTGCGAAGTGTGATGTGTGCCAAAAGGTCAAGGCTGAATATCAGCGACCCGCTGGATTGCTTCAACCACTCAAGGTTCCTGAGTGGAAGTGGGATAAAGTCGGAATGGACTTCATCACTGGATTACCAAGGTCGAGTAGAGGACATGACTCTATCTGGGTCATAGTCGATCATTTGACCAAGGTGGCTCATTTCATTCCTGTCAAGACTACCTACTCAGGCAACCAGTTGGCAACTCTCTATATCAACCGAATTGTAAGTCTTCACGGTGTTCCCAAGGAGATTGTGTCAGATCGAGGCACCCAGTTCACTTCAAGGTTCTGGAAGCGATTCCAAGAAGCCTTGGGAACCAAGTTGTCTTTCAGCACAGCTTTCCACCCACAGACCGGAGGACAGACTGAGCGAGTCAATCAAATTCTCGAAGACATGCTCCGAGCCTGTGTCCTGGCATATGGAGCCAAGTGGGAAGACTGTCTCCCTTTTGCTGAGTTCTCCTATAACAACAGTTACCAGTCAAGCCTTCAGATGGCACCATTTGAGGCGTTGTACGGACGCAGATGTCGCACACCCCTCAACTGGTCAGAGACTGGAGAAGGACTAGTCTTTGGACCGGATATTCTCCGCGCAGCAGAAGAGCAAGTCCAACTAGTCAGAGAGCGACTAAAGGCAGCCAAGTCAAGGCAGAAGAGTTATGCTGACACTCGACGCCGAGACATGAGTTTCCGTGTCGGAGATCATGTGTACCTGCGGGTAACTCCTCTGAAGGGAACCAAGCGTTTCCACGTCAAGGGGAAGCTCGCACCAAGGTTCATTGGCCCTTTCAAGATCACCGACCGACGAGGAGAAGTGGCTTATCAGTTGGAACTACCACCTGAGCTATCCGATGTGCACAATGTGTTCCATGTGTCACAACTCCGGAAATGTCTCCAGGTTCCAGACAAGCCCAGTCTCTACAAGGATGTGGATCACCAAGCCATTGATCTGCAGCCTGACTTGACCTACCGCGAGAAGCCTATCCGTATCCTGGACGAAGCAGAACGACGTACGCGGAGCCGTACCATCAAGTACTTCAAGGTCCAGTGGAGCAACCACACCGAAGCAAAAGCAACCTGGGAACGAGAAGACTATCTTAGATCCGAGTTTCCCGACCTCTTTTAAGCCCTAGTTTAGGAATCTCGGGGACGAGATTCTTGTAAGGGGGGTAGGTCTGTCACACCCTGCATTTTGTATCATGTTATTTGTAACTTTGAAGCATGAAAATTTGGACCAGCAAAATTTTTTAGCATCATTTGGCCTTTATTTGAAATTGAGTTTTTCTTCATTTGCTTTTTCTTGTGCTCATTAAAGTCAACTATGATCTCTTGTAGATTTCATCTCCATACTCAAAACTCCTGCCCAATGATCATGCCAAGTGTTATATAGCAGTATAGTATTTTCTTACAAAATTAATTTGGCCAAAAAGTATTTTATAAATTTAGTTTTCCAAAAACCCCTGAATTGAGGTTTGCACTGCAAGTACTTGATTAAGGGTGAGAAAATTATTTCAAAAGGTTTATTTGAGACCTAGTAGTCTTAGGACTCCCAGAAACCACAAAGGTATAATTTTAAAAGTTATTTTCCTATTTTATTTAAAAGCTTTTTCTTAAGGCCAGAAATGGTCTTTAATAGGGAAAAATTATTTACCTATTTCAAAAATATTTGCCAAAATTCAGAGAGACTCAGAGGACATATATTGTCCATATATAAGAGTTTCAACACTTGGTCATGTTCAAAATAATGGGCTAAACCCTCTAAAACCCTTTCTGGATATTTCAAGCTTTTCACATATTTACAAAGGAAATTTTCTCCAAAAATTCCAGGGAAATTCTATCATGTCATATATGGCATAGTTGATGATCTTGCAAAGCCTCATGCATTGGAGATCAAGGAAACCCCCTCAAACCCCTTCATAACCATTCTGTCCATATTTGAAGTTTGAGCAACTCTACATTGCCAAACTTGTCCTAATGCTCTCAAATTTGGGGCACATGCTAGGATAGCCTAATAAGGCACCTAGACCAAATGGCACAAGATTTGGAATAGAGCAACTTGATCAGATCACCTCAAAACCCTTTCTGTTCAAATGCAAATTTGAACAACTTTACATTACCAACTTTTTATCTGGAGCCTCAAACTTTGTGAGCATGATCAATACCCCAAATGATGATGCTACACCAAGCGGTGCATCAAGGGGAGATGATTAGCTTGACTCAATCAAGATGAAACTATTTCTGTTGATTTCTAGGGTTCACCAAAGTTACATTGGCTAGTTTCTCCAAATGAGGCCAGATTTGGTGAAGCACCCTATTTTCTCATGTCTTTCAACCCTGTAAAGTGCCATGTCAATTGGACCTCATTTACTTGATCAAACCATGATCAAACACCTTCTGCAGAAATCTTAAAACCTCCCTTTTTACCACTTTCACTTTTCTCCATGGCCTCATCTCTTTACCACAGACTCATGGGGTTACTAGCAAACCCCAGTAACTCCCCCAGCACCTCATCTCCATGATTGGGGGGTGAAACCCCAGCTTTACCCTGCTGTGCACCCATCTTTCACCATTTTTACCAGCACCCTCCCTCTCTCTCTACACCACAGAGCATCCAAGGCCTTAGGGCAATTCTTTACTACTCCCTCTACTCACCAGACACTGTTGGGCACGCTGGAATGGACCAAGCCGGCGAGAGCGTGCTGATGCCAGCCATACGCGCGTTCCAGAGTGCGTGAACAGTGCGGCTCACACGCTGGCTCGGGCCAATCGTTGGTCCCCGACCACCTCGAGCCTCCCCCTCGCGCCAGTCGAGGCACCTCGACGTCCGCAACGTCACTGGTGCTGTCCCCCCTCCTCCTGCGCCCTCCAATAAGCATCGCCGCACGCGCACCGGCCGCCCGCTTCGGCCACTCCTCTGCTCCACACGCGCGCGCCTCCCTGTTGCTTCCCCGCTCCTCCTCTTGCCTCAGCTGGGCGTGGGACTCGTCCAGCAACTCCCCTGACTCACTCCCGCAGCCTCCCGTGCGCTGTAGCGACGAGCCGGAGCTCGCCGGCGCACTGGACCACGGGTCCTCGTCGGGGCCCTATAAATAGGCCTCCCCGAGCTCTTCCAACACCACCACCAGCCTCACCACTCTCCCCTAGTCCCTCCTGCACCCTCAGTTCAGCCCCGGAGCGCCCAAGTGCTCGGGATCGACCGGAGCTCCGCCGCGTCGGGCCGCCGGCGATCTCGAGGTACAGGCCTCCCCGGCCTCTCTTTCCGCCCATTTTGGAACCGCAGCACACCCCTGACTCTTTCCCCTCTCTTTCCCCCTATGTTTGCAGTCGAAAACGGCGGCTGCAGCTGACCTCCGACGAGCCTCCGCCGTCGCACCTCGTCGCCGGCGAACCAGGGCTCCCCGTCGTGCCGCGCTACCACCACTGCAACCGCGACACGCCGCTGAGTCCATCCCTGGCCTCTGTTGCCGTTGCCGTGGCCGGAGTCGTCGCCGGTGAGCTCGCCGCCGCCGTGACCACGGGGTTAGGGATGACAGGCGGGCCCCGCCTGTCATCCTCCCACCTCTCTCCCCTCCTCTGAGCCACTGACCCACGGGCCCCGCCCGTCAGGTTTGAAACCTGACGTGCGCGCGCGCTGGCTCCGTGCGGCCAGGCCGAGCCGTTTGGGCCGTGCACTGTGGCCACTTCTGGCCCAGTGCACAGGAACCCTTTTTCTTTTTCTTTTCTGTTAATGTTTCAAACATTTATGCAGAAAAGAATATTGATCCAAATTAATTATTTCCAACTCCTAAAATCTTGTAATATTCCAACCTATTTAATGGTACTACTTTCATTCAAATCCATGAAACTTTTCTGTACTGTTCAAATTTAAATTCAAATTTGAGCAGTATAACTCCTGATCAAAAATCAATATATCCTATTCTGCAACTCCAAAACTTCAACTAAGATTTTTCCCCATCTTAGAAAACTCTCTAGTATTTTACAAAAATGAGTTGACATTTTTCTGAGCACCTTTGTTTTTCTGTTTTATTTGTATTCTTATTTTTCCGTTATTATTATGCGACGTATAGATCCCGCATTTGACGAAGTTGCTGTGGAAGAAGAAGGAGAAGGACTAGAAGACTTTGAAGACCAAGCTAATCCAGGCAAGCAGCCCTTTGACCATGATACACTTGTTCTCGGAACCCATTTGTTCCCGATGCATGATGATTAGGGTTACGATGGTAACCTTGATGAACCACCATATGATGTATGCTTTATCCTTGATCTTGCTATATGATAGACAACATGCAATAGGTGGCCATGATGCTTATATGATGCATGACATGGTCTTGATCTTGCTATGTGCTAGATGATTTGCATATGGTTAGTAGACATGGAAAGTGATGCATGTGAGACATGAACCTCCATGGTTGGAGTCTTTGCATAAAACCCCGTCGGGTGCCATTTATGCCCAAGGGTGATGATGATAATGAGACTGGGTGACCACTTGATGACGAAGTGGTGTGCCAAGGCAAGTGTGTGTGTTTTTCAAACGGATTGGTTGAAGTTGCGACCGTTATTCCAACCATACATGTGCAACCACACTACCCCTTATGGGACGGGGCTTTATTGATTACTTAGGTCGATACTAGCATGGTGCCCGCATTACTAGTGACGGGAAGACTAGAGGTCCTTCCCGGGACGGGGTCGTGCTTGGATAGGCGGCCATGACTGTTTTCACAGGGCACCGGACACACCGTTGGTCCCTTCGGGTACGCGTGAACATTGAAATTAGGGCAAGTCCCGTGATCCATTGTTTGTACCCCAAGGCCGTGTGCCAACGAGTGGACTCTATGTTAGTGTCGTCTAAGGAAAGGTAATGACCGGGTGCTTACCCCGGGTACTTGAGGTACCGCGGGTCGTGGATGACACGAAAGTTCCCCGGATCTTGTGGGTAAAGTGCGCAACCTCTGCAGAGTGATAAACTATTCGAATAGCCGTGTCCACGGTCATGGACAGTTGGGTAACCGCTCTTGGGCTACGTCCAATGTTTGTAAAACCATGCGTGTGTGTGTGATGAGTCAAGATGGTGACTTGACTCAGTGAGATGAATCATATCCATGTGGTGTCGGTAACCTGTTCTCGAGGTTACACGAGGTTATTGATGCATAACTTGATGATAGCATATTGTTCTAGCCTCCTGCTAGTTTGTTCATTATTATCCAATTGCATTGCTACTTGAACCACATCATGGGTTGCTTGCGAGTACATTCAAAGTACTCATTGGCTTGCCACTGGTTATTTAATTGGCCAGGCATGGAAGAGCAGGATTATGAGGAAGAGTTCTTTGGAGACGACCATGCGAACTAGGACGCTATCCCAGTCAGAATGCCTGTAGGGTTAAGGCAGATGGCATGGGTTCTACCCGTTTTATCGAAGACTTCCGCTACTTGAGTTATTTGCTATTCAGCCCGTGAGGCTCTATCTATGTAAGACTTGGCCATAACGGCCTTAAATTCGTGTAAGACTATTTGTATGGATGTAAGACTCTTGTTATTTCAGCTTCTGTGTGTTCAGTGAGCATTGATCTCTGGGATCACTGTACACGTGCATTCGGTGATCTCGACTTCCAAGTCGAGGTCCCCACATTTACATATTTGCTTGAGTGGTTTTTCTCAGGGCATGGTTATATAAGCATTCTATGGATGTTATATTTCATGCAAGGCAAGCTTTGTGCGAGCTTCGAAAGTTAATGGTGAGCCAACCTGATCATGTGGTGACATGATAGGTTGTAAGCTGGTATTGTTGAAGCATGCCAGTCAACCGTTTAGTTCCGGTGTTAACGTGGATCAGGTCATGATCCTGTTCGTCTCCCTTTTGGTACTTTCACATGTCTTCTGCAAAGAATACGATTTAGTCAGTTGCAAACCTCTTTCCTTGTACACACCAAATAGAGGGGCCGGGATGAGGGTTCCATGGCCCTGGATTAAAGCCCGTCATCCGGTCAGGGGGCATGGGTGTTTCCGGTTGGGACCGAGAGGGGGGCACCCCTTAGAGCGCGCGGTATAAATTTGATCCCATGCTATTCGAGGTTGTAGCCTCCCCGTCTTAAAGTTTTTCGTGAACGTTGCCTAGGGTGATTCCGGGCAGCGGGATGTGGAATGGGTGTGTACTGGTTAGTCGTGTTTCTGCTAAAATACAGTAAACGGAACTAGTTCTTGTGACTACTGAAATCCGTTGGCTGTGGTTAAAGAGTACAAACTCTGCAGAGTTAAAACCCTCCGAGTAGCCATGTCTATGGCCTAGCGTCAGTCTCCGTGTCAGTCTCCGTGACAGACACTAGTGGTTTATTATAGCTTTATGAGTGGTAGACCGGCCGAATGTTATTCTGGTAAACGAACTAACCAGTTATTCTGTACTAAATGTTTCCTTGAGATGATTTACTTTCAAGATACTACTTGGTTTCGAATGATCATATAAGCCCTTTATGTGATGTCGCTCATACGTCGGACTGTGGCATTATCGTTATTTACTTTGATATGAGCCCTTTATGTGATGTCGCTCAGACGTCCGGCTGTGGCATCATTGTTATTTACTTTGGATATAAGCCCTTTATGTGATGTCGCTCAGACGTCTGACTGTGGCATTCTCGTCATTTATTTTTGATATAAGCCCTTTATGTGATGTCGCTCAGACGTCCGACTGTGGCATTCTCGTCATTTATTTTTTATATAAGCCC
>LR738715.1:277965171-278088979 GCA_902687465.1 Secale cereale
TTATGTGATGTCGCTCAGACGTCCGACTGTGGCATTCTCGTCATTTACTTTTGATATAAGCCCTTTATGTGATGTCGCTCAGACGTCCGACTGTGGCATTCTCGTTATTTATTTTTGATATAAGCCCTTTATGTGATGTCGCTCAGATGTCCGACTGTGGCATGTTTATTCATTTTTTCCTTTCGAGGCGTCGCTTCAGACACTCGATCGGTATTCTTTTATTTCCTCGGATTTCGGGAGGACTACCACCTGACTTCCTTTTATTTAACATGCAGCGCAAATTTATTCTCTGAGTACATATTTGCTAGTTTGTTCATAAGCATCATGTTTGCATTTGTTATATCTTATGTCCGAACTATCTTGCGAGTACATTCAAAGTACTCACCTGGCTTGTTGATTTGGCTAGATGTTGACAAAGGCGATCTCATGGATGAAGAGTTCGATAGCGAGTCCGACGCCTAGAGGAGTCCCAGTCAGTCTCTTGCGATCCTGGAGTTGATCACTGTATTATAAACACTTCCGCTACCCAAATAAATCCATCGAGTCTCACTCCGACACTCGATGAGCTGTAAGATATTGGAGCCGTGTCACCCACTACACTGTGACATATCCACCACCACTTTTATTACGAGTCAGTAGTTATGCCATCCTACCCTTGTGTCGTATCTGCCTTTATGTATAATATCGACGTGCTTGTAATAAATTGTTGAGCAGCCTCAGCTCAACCTTGTATAATATTCAGTACTCTGGAATTCTGTATCAAGGATTTGTCTACCAGTAAGAAGGATTCTTCTACACTAGTCCGATAAAAATGTCAGTTTCTCAGTAAATATTTTATTGGAAAATCGGTCCTGACAACCTTGGTACCAGAGCCAGGCTGACTGTAGGAAGCCACTAGGTGCGATCGCTAATCGGTTATTAGCATATTGAGTGATATTTCAGCCTTTTACATTTGTAGCAATTTTCTGTTAGTCATCATAAATTTATGATTTAACTATTCGGAATTTTTGTCTACTTTTGTAGATGACTAGCAGCGACTGTGAGTCACAGGTGTTCGCCAATATACCTGAGGGGTTTATCAAGCTTCTCGTCTCCATCACCAAGGTTGCGATCGGGCCATCGACTCGTCCGGAGTTCACACTCTACCAACACAAGATCAGCGACAGCGTGTCAATGCACCAGGCCGCGGTGCAATTCAAGGGAGGGTGTTCTGAGTCACGCCGCTTCCGATTTGTGGGCAGGGCCATACCTACGAAGAGGCATGCCATGCAGATGGCTACCCGTGAGGCAATAGCTCGTCTCCGGGATGCTCTTCCTTCAATGAAGACACGTCGCTACCGCTACCTCCCATGCCACGTGCCTTACACATGTCATTATGTGTTCGCTTGCGCAAGGGGAGAGCGTGATGAGGCTATCGAATCGTTGGTTGAGTACCTCAAGGCTCTTGAGGCAGCTTTTGATAACCTCATGGACGACTTGGTGGCTGCTCGTATGGACTTAGTTCAGAGCGGTTCCGCCAATAGGAGGGAGCTCCTTCACACATCACCACCTCTGACATATGTCTCGTCCTCAGCATCCTACGCACCTGCCATCTTAGCCACCGCTCGCTGCCTACCTACCACTGAGGAGTTTGACCAAGTCATTGCTCCTACTCCAATCAGAGCTGCACCACCTGCCGCGCCCGCACCAACTCCTCGAACCAATATTCCACGCCTGGAGCCTATTAGTGAGGAGGAGGTTGAGTCTCCATCACCACTGGGTCTTACCCTCGGCAAGCCGAAGGAAGTTTTCACCATCTCCGACTGAGTACGCCTGACCGCCGCGTAATGTGTCCGCTTGTATGATATGTTTATATGTAAAATAGGTTGGTGATGAGTAGTTTGTGTGCGCATCATGTAGGGACTCGGAGAAGTGCACTAGCTTAAATAACATGTCCGGAGCGTGTACGCGCATCCTGAGTGATGTATTGTATAATTACGACTCACGTGTAAGATATGTACTGAGCGGTCCTTCTCCATGCGCAATCAAGTTTTTTATTGCAAAATCTTTGGAGTTCGTATATTTTCTGCATATGCAAAACTATTTGTTTATTTTTGCCACTCAGTTTTTCTCATGAGTTCTGCAATAATACCCCAGAGTGGAAAATGACCCGTCCCTGGACTCGTTCCATGCCTACTCCGCCGGAGGAAAATTATGGTACCCAGACAAGTAACAATTTCACGCAGGGGCAGTCAAGTCACCAGGGTAGTGAAACAGCATTTTCTCAAGTATGCCGCCTTTATGAGCAAAGCCAGCAGCAGCACCAAGAAATGATGAACCATGTTATCAATATGGGAAATCACCGTGAACCACATCAGCAGCATTCAAAATTGTCTGAACTACAGAAGACATGTCCGCCAACATTTTCTCACACTGACAGACCGCTTGAGGCCGATGATTGGCTTCGAGACATTGAAAGGAAATTAATTATTGCACAATGCTCGGACCGTGAAAAGGTACTTTATGCACCGCACTACCTCACTGGAGCAGCTGCATCATGGTGGGAAAATTTTCTACACATGCACCCCAATGAAAATAATATCACCTGGGAAGATTTTAAAGAGGGTTTTCGTGGGGCGCACATTCCTAGAAGCATTATGAAGATCAAGATAAAGGAGTTTGATGACCTCAAGCAAAGAGGCATGTCAGTGAATGAATACAATAGTCAGTTTACTCAATTATCTCGTTATGCCAACGAGGAGCGTATGACTGAAAATAAAAAGATGGAAAAATTCCTGGACGGTCTGGCACCAGCACTTAAATGCCAGCTGGTCGTACACACCTTTCCGGATTTCAAGACACTTGTGGACAAAGCTATTACCTTGGAAAATGAGCGCCGCAGTTTGGAAGATATTCGCAAGCGCAAAAGGGATAAGACTACACATACTCGCAACAACCGGAACAGGACTAATTTTCAGAAAAATGGGGCAAACAAATCCATAACCAATGACCCACGCCCGAACAAAAAAAATTCATGCAAGGGATAAGGATTTTTCGTATCGCCCAGGCGTTACTTGCTACGCTTGTGGAGAAGAGGGACACTATGCCAAACAGTGCCCAAAACCAAGGAACTCGGCCCCAAAGCCGAACAGCAGTGGAAACAATTCATCACCCAAGCGTAACGACTTCAACCCCAATAACAACCACAAGAGCAAGCACAGGATGCCCCGGATATCGTACTCGGTACGTTCCCTGTCAACACAATACCTTCCATGGTTTTGTTCGATTCTGGAGCTTCTCATTCGTTCATTTCAAAGAACTTTGCTTTGCAACATGATTTTTTGATGCTTCCCTTGGGAAAATCAATGACCATCAAGTCCCCCGGAAGTAAGCAAATCACTCAAAGTTACTGCCAAGGTGTGATTATTGAGATTGAAGGACTAAAGTTTCAGGCAAACCTCTTCGTATTGGAAAATAAGGGACTGGATGTTATCCTAGGAATGGACTGGTTAACCACCAACAAAGGATTTATCGACTGCTTCAATCGAACTGTGATTCTTACTCATCATCACAGAAAGACGATAAGAGTCGCAGCTCAAGAAAGACCAGTATCACGGCAACCAAAATTGAACAAGGTAGACACTTCAGAGTTAAGCAAAGTTCCAGTAGTATGTGAGTTCCCGGACGTATTTCCCGAAGAATTGCCAGGCATGCCACCAGACCGAGAAATAGAGTTCATTATTGAGCTAGCACCTGGAACCACCCCCATTTACAAGAAACCATACAGAATGGCACCTTCCGAATTGGTTGAACTAAAGAAGCAAATAAATAAATTATTGGACAAAGGATTTATACGGGCCAGCTCCTCACCTTGGGGTTCACCAGTATTATTTGCCAAGAAAAAGGATGGGACACTAAGATTGTGTATAGACTATCGAGCACTCAACATGGTCACCATCAAAAACAAATATCCGATGCATTTGACCAGCTCGCACAAGCCAAGGTTTTCTCAAAAATTGACTTAAGGTCGGGATACTATCAATTAAAAGTACGGACAGAAGATATCCCTAAGACTGCATTCACCTCCATGTACGGATTATATGAATTTACAGTAATGCCGTTTGGACTGACAAACGCCCCCGCATATTTTGTCCACCTCATGAACAAAGTGTTTATGAAATTTATGGACAAATTTGTTGTGGTGTTTATCGATGATATCCTGGTATATTCTAAGACACCAGAAGAACATGCTGAACATCTCCGAATTGTACTGGGAGAACTAAGGAAACATCAACTATACGCCAAATTCAGCAAATGTGAATTTTGGTTAAGACAGGTTGGTTTTCTAGGCCACGTATTGACACAAGAAGGAGTTGCTGTGGACCCAGAAAAAGTCAAGGCTGTACTTGGCTGGAAACCACCGGCCAACGTAACAGATGTACGAAGTTTCCTAGGAATGGCTGGATATTACCGAAGGTTTATTGAGGGATTTTCCACCATAGCAAAACCAATGACATAGTTACTCAAGAAGGATACGAAATTTGTGTGGACTGAAGCTTGTGAGAAAAGCTTCCAAGAACTCAAAAGGAAATTAACAACAACCCCAGTATTGGTTGTACCAGACATACACAAAAGTTTTGAAGTGTATTGTGACGCATCCGGAAAGGGCCTCAGATGCGTACTGATGCAAGAAGGCAAGGTAGTCGCATACGCTTCCAGGCAACTACGAAAGCATGAAGAAAATTATCCTACTCACGACTTAGAATTGGCAGCAGTCATTCATGCACTCAAGGAGTGGAGGCACTTTTTGCTTGGGAATCGTTGTGAAATATATACGGACCATAAAAGCCTCAAATATATTTTCACGCAACCAGAACTCAATTTACGACAACGACGCTGGTTGGAATTAGTGAAAGATTACGATGTTGGTATTCACTATCATCCAGGAAAGGCGAATGTAGTGGCAGATGCTCTCAGTCGTAACCCCAGCTCGGACAACGGCAGTCTACAAAACTTGAGACCTGAGTTTCAACAGGAGTTCACCAAACTCAACTTGATGATGGTCACCGAAGGCGATGTGTCAAATTTCGAAATACAGCCTACCCTAACGGAACAGATTAAGAAGGCTCAGCATGGACACCCCAGCATCGAAGGCATAAAAAGAAAAGTGAGTCTGGGCAAGGCCTCGGAATTCGTCATAGACGAATAGGGAATATTATGGTTCGGAGACAGGCTTTGCGTACCCAATATAAAAGACCTCAAACAGCAAATTCTGGCAGAAGGCCACACCACTCCATATTCAATTCACCCTGGAGGGACCAAAATGTACAAGGACATTCAGGAAAGATTTTGGTGGCACGGTATGAAGAGGGACATAGCCACATTCATTGCTTGTTGTGATTCATGTCAACGCATAAAAGCCGAGCACCAAAAACCAGCAGGACTATTACAGCCAAACAAGATACCTAAGTGGAAATGGGACGATATTGGGATGGACTTTATTGTTGGGCTACCTCGGTCACAACACGAAAATGATGCCATATGGGTCATCACAGACAGATTAACTAAGGTGGCACACTTCATCGCAGTCAAGACAACCCACACCACCCAGAAGCTTGCCAAACTTTACCTCTCCCGTATAGTTTGTCTGAGTGCCGAAGACTATAATATCCGACAGAGGCACTCAATTCGTCTCTAAATTTTGGGATCATTTACAACAGGCTCTGGGAACGCAACTAGTGTTCCGTACAGCATACCACCCCCAGACTGGAGGACAAACTGAACGTGTAAACCAGATTCTAGAAGACATGATGAGGGCATGTGTTCTCACCTATGGGACCAGTTGGGAAGCAAGCTTGCCATATGTCGAGTTCGCATACAACAATAGTTACCAAGCCAGTCTGCAAATGGCACCTTTTGAAGCCTTGTACGGACGAAGATGTTGTACCCCATTAAATTGGTCAGAAACAAGAGACAGTCGTATCTTTAGCCCAGACATGCTCCAGGAAGCTGAGGAGAAGGTTAGACTAATAAGGGACCGACTCAAGACAGCCCAGAGCCGACAAAAGAGTTATTACGATCAAAAACATCGTGAAGTCAGCTTTGAACCCGGTGAAAATGCGTATCTACGTGTATCTCCTATGAGGGGCCTGCAACGATTCAAAGTCAAAGGAAAGCTAGCACCATGGTTTATTGGACCCTTTCGTATAGTTGCACGGAGAGGCACAGTAGCCTACCAGCTAGACCTACCCAAAGAGCTGTCAGACGTCCACGACGTGTTCCACGTCTCACAGTTGAGGAAATGTGTAAGCAACCCGGAGAAGCATGTATCGCATGAAAGCATTGCTGTGCAACCAGACCTCACCTACAGGGAACGCCCAATAAAAATATTGGAGGAATCTGAAAGAAGGACCCATCATAAGACAATTAAGTTTCTCAAGGTTCAGTGGAGCAATCACACCGAGGATGAGGCAACATGGGAAAGAGAGGATTTTCTTCGGACAGAGTACCCACACCTATTTGAGGATCAGCTGAAATCTCGGGGATGAGATTTTTCCTAAGGGGGTAGGTGTTGTAACACTCCAAAAAAAATTGAATTGGTTTTCATCAAATTCTTTATTCTCTTGGAAGAATGTTATTTGATTTTCTCTTAAAAACCCCTCCTTATCAAATCTTTTATGACAAAAGGTTTTCTGTGTCCTTCTGTCTTGAGAGTTTTCACCTTGTGTTGGCTCAACCCAAATAATTTTGGATGGTTTTGAAAATTTCTTTTTACTAGAAAGCCTTCCTATAAAGCCTTGGGCTTATCCTCTCTCATTCAAACTATTCTTTTGCCATGTCACCTAATAAAGTTCTTTCTTCCAAGACCTTCATTCCCACCTTGGACAAGTCTAACATCAATTCCAGTAGGTTTCAACCTCCTTTAGATTTTTCTTCTAAATATTTTACCCCAAAAACATTTTCTGTCTTTTAATTTGAGCCTTGGTGATTTACAAAGGAACTACTAGTTTCTCTTTGAGTTTTGTTTCCAAACAAACTCCCCTAACTAGTCCTTAGCACCCTCAACCTAGATCCATCAAGATCTGCTGGTCCATAGTTCAAAATTTTCAAATTTTGCTTGCAGCAAGTTTGGACCAGATTTGCCATTTTTGGTTAAATTCATACTTTCTCTCTTCCTAAAAATCTGTGGAAATTCAGGCAGCCTCTAGATGCATCAAGAGACTACCTCACCAAAGATCAGCTCAAGAAAAATTCTGCAAGTGCCTGAATCATTTCATCAAACAGTTGGTGTGCACTGTTTCTGTCAAAATTCAGAAAAGTTCAGTGAGCATTCAGTCGACAGTGCTGTTCCCGTCAGACCGCCGCGTCAATATTGCCAGTGTCTGCATTGGCGCCTTGCTCACTGCTCCTCTCCCTTATCTAGAGCGCCGCACGCTTGCTTGGTCAATTGCGAGCGTCGATGGCGTCGTGCCTGCCTGCGCCGGCGTCTTCCGCGGCGGCAGAGCCACCCGTGGCGGCCAATAGGGTCCACCCTGTAAAACGGCGCCGTTCGGCACCGCCCAAGCCACCAGAGAGCTCCGCGTGGCCGTCCCCTCCCCTGTGCACGCTGCAGCACCGTTGTCGTGGCCTGAGAGGTGTAGAGCACGCTCTCTGCCGCCGACGTGCCCGCACAGCCATTCCGTTGAGAGAGTGCAGTAAACGCCCAAGTCTTGCTAAGCTCAGCATCAGGATGGAACCAGTGGACCATCACGTCGATGCCCTGGCACTTACACCACCTGTTCGGCCACGGCCTCGCCGTTATCACTCGCCGGACTTATCCCGTTTGCGGCAACCGCCTCGGGCCGGCTATAAATAGCGGCCCCGAGCTCGCATTCGACCCTGCACCCCTCCACCATCTCACCAGACCTCGCCCAGCCACTGGAAGGACCTCGAGGAGTCCTTCTTCCCCAACTCCGGCCGCCCCGATCCGCTTCGAGCTCCGGCAACTCTCTCTCTGGTGAGAGTGCATCCACCTCCCTAGTCGTGCCAGTAGCCTCCTGACGCACCTAGACGCCTAACCCCCACTTCAATTTGACCTCCGCAGCTCTCCCCGGCGAGATCCACCACCGCCCGAGCCACCGTCCGCCGGAGAGAAGGCCGCCGTCGACGTGGTGCTCGCCAACGTCCAACTCCACCACCCACAGACGCAGAAGAGCACCGTGAGTCCGTAGGTACCTTTCTCTCCCCCTACCTCGTCGTGGATCGGCGTCGGCGACCATCGCGGCTCTCGGGCACCGGCGCACTCTGTTTTTTCGTTCGAATATTTGAACCTGACGGGTGGGACCCCCTCGTCAGCCTCTCTGTTCTAATCGAACCATTTTTCTGGAAAACGACTTCGGGCAAAATACGCTTTCCCTTTTCAGCTGGCGTATTACTTACTGAAACGTTTTCTGTTCTTATAATCAAGCCCCTGGAAACTTTCTGTTTCATTACACACAAGTCCCTGGACAAAAACTTTAATAACTTTTTAACAAAATATGATTTTGAGTTGATTCTTTTCCTGTCCTCTTTATTTTTCTATCTAGTTTTTTTCATATTTATTTGAAAAATATTTGGGACAACTTTTATGCACGCATGGTATTTATGTTAGTATCCGATTTATTTTATCCGTAGATACCGAAGGAGGTGACGGAGCCACGAACTTCACCGAGCTAGACTCCGACTACTCCGAACCAGGCAAGCATGTTTGAACCTTTGATATGACGGGTGCTTTGCATGTTTGCTTGAGTGGTTTTTCTCAGGGCATGGTTATATAAGCATTCTGTGGATGTTATATTTCATGCAAGGCAAGCTTCGTGTGAGCTTCGAAAGTTAATGGTGAGCCTACCTGATCATGTGGTGACATGATAGGTTGTAAGCTGGTATTGTTGAAGCATGCCAGTCAACCGTTTAGTTCCGGTGTTAATGTGGATCAGGTCATGATCCCGTTCGTCTCCCTTTTGGTACTTTCACATGTCTTGTGCAAAGAATACGGTTTAGTTAGTTGCAAACCTCTTTCCTTGTACACACCAAATAGAGGGGCCGGGATGAGGGTTCCATGGCCCTGGATTAAAGCCCGTCATCCGGTCAGGGGGCATGGGTGATTCCGGTTGGGACCGAGAGGGGGGCACCCCTTAGAGCGCGCGGTATAAATTTGATCCCATGCTATTCGAGGTTGTAGCCTCCCCGTCTTAAAGTTTTTCGTGAACATTGCCTAGGGTGATTCCGGGCAGCGGGATGTGGAATGGGTATGTACTGGTTAGTTGTGTTTCTGCTAAAATACCGTAAGCGGAACTAGTTCTTGTGACTACTGAAATCCGTTGGCTGTGGTTAAAGAGTACAAACTCTGCAGAGTTAAAACCCTCCGAGTAGCCATGTCTATGGTCTAGCGTCAGTCTCCGTGACAAACACTAGTGGTTTATTATAGCTTTATGAGTGGTAGACCGACCGAATGTTATTCTGGTAAACGAACTAACCAGTTATTCTGTACTAAATGTTTCCTTGAGATGATTTACTTTCAAGATACTACTTGGTTTCGAATGATCATATAAGCCCTTTATGTGATGTTGCTCAGACGTTCGACTGTGGCATTCTTGTTATTTACTTTGATATAAGCCCTTTATGTGATGTCGCTCAGACGTACGACTGTGGCATCGTTGTTATTTACTTTGGATATAAGCCCTTTATGTGATGTCACTCAGATGTCCGACTGTGGCATTCTCGTCATTTATTTTTGATATAAGCCCTTTATGTGATGTCGCTCAGACGTCCGACTGTGGCATTCTCGTCATTTATTTTTGATATAAGCCCTTTATGTGATGTCGCTCAGACGTCCGACTATGGCATTCTCGTCATTTACTTTTGATATAAGCCCTTTATGTGATGTCACTCAGACGTTCGACTGTGGCATTCTCGTTATTTATTTTTGATATAAGCCCTTTATGTGATGTCGCTCAGACGTCCGACTGTGGCATGTTTATTCATTTTTTTTCCTTTCGAGGCGTCGCTTCAGACACTCGATCAGTATTCTTTTATTTCCTCGAGATTTCGGGAGGACTACCACCTGACTTCCTTTTATTTAACATGCAGCGCAAATTTATTCTTTGAGTACATATTTGCTAGTCTGTTCATAAGCATCATGTTTGCATTTGTTATATCTTATGTCCGAACTGTCTTGCGAGTACATTCAAAGTACTCACCTGGCTTGTTGATTTGGCCAGATGTTGACCAAGGCGATCTCGTGGATGAAAAGTTCGATAGCGAGTCCGACGCCTAGAGGAGTCCCAGTCAGTCTCTTGCGATCCTGGAGTTGATCACTGTATTATAAACGCTTTCGCTACCCAAATAAATCCATCGAGTCTCACTCCGACAATCGATGAGCTGTAAGATATTGGAGTCGTGTCACCCACTACACTGTGACATATCCACCACCACTTTTATTACGAGTCAGTAGTTATGCCACCCTACCCTTGTGTCGTATCCGCCTTTATGTATAATATCGGCGTGCTTGTAATAAATTGTTGAGCAGCCTCAGCTCAACCTTGTATAATATTCAGTACTTTGGAATTCTGTATCAAGGATTTGTCTACCAGTAAGAAGGATTCTTCTACACTGGTCCGATAAAAAGGTCAGTTTCTCAGTAAATATTTTATTGGAAAACCGGTCCTGACACGATCTTCCAACAACTCGGTAAGATGCTCATACCACGCACGTGGGGCCTTTTTAAGGCCATAGAGTGCTTTATCGAGTTGATACACGTGATTGGGGAACTTAGGATCCTCAAACCCCGGGGGTTGTTTGACATATACCAACTCATTAATAGGACCATTAAGAAATGCACTTTTCACATCCATTTGTTGCAATTTAAAGTTATGATGAGAAGCATAGGCAAGCAACAAACGAATAGATTCAAGGCGAGCAACGGGGGCAAAGGTTTCACCGTAGTTGATACCCTCGACTTAGGAGTAGCCTTGAGCCACCAAACGCGCCTTGTTGCGAATGACAATGCCATGAGCATCCTGCTTGTTCTTAAAGATCCACTTGGTTCCAATGACATTATGGTTCTCCTTTGGCCTTGGCACCAGACGCCACACTTTGTTGCGCTCGAAGTTATGGAGTTCTTCATGCATGGAATTGAGCCAATCGGGGTCTTTGAGTGCCTCATAGACCTTTTGAGGTTCAACACAAGAGACAAAAGCTTGATGAGCACAATAATTTGCTAATTGTCTACGAGTGCTTACCCCCTTTTGTGATGCTTCCAAGAATATTCTCCATGTGATTTTCTCTAGAAGCAAGCCTGGAAGCAACTTTAGCAGCACGTCGCTCCAATTGCTCTTCAAGTGATAATTGAGGAGCACTTAGTTGATCATCTTGAGCGACGTTAAGAGCTTGATCTTGATCTTGAGCTTCCTCTTGATCTTGATCTTGCTCAGAGGAGAGAACTTGGCCTTGTGCATCATTTGGTGGCTCACCACCATCTTGTGATTGATCTTGCACTTGGCCTTGTTCGTCCGGTTGAGGGCCTTCACTTTTGTTCTTCGGAAGCGCGTGGGTCTTGGGTTGATGATCGTTCCACTTGTGTGGAACATTGTCCTTCTCCTTCGGCCACAAGGGGTTCCTCAATGGGTAGGATATAGCCAACACCCATTCTTCTTATGGCTTGAAGAGGAATTTCATCACCTACATCACAAGTACCACTTTGCTCCACTTGGGAGTCGTTATTCTCATCAAACTCTATGTTACACGTCTCCTCAATGAGTCCATTGGACTTGTTGAGGACACGGTAAGCATGAGAGTTTGTAGCATAACCAACAAATATGCCCTCATGAGCTCTAGACTAAAATTTAGACAAACGAGCACCTTTCTTGAGGATGAAACACTTACACCTGAACACCCGGAAGTACTTGAGATTGGGCTTGTTACCGGTAAGAATCGCATACGGAGTCTTGTTCAAGCCTTTGCGGAGATAGAGCCGACTGGATGCATGACATGCGGTGTTGATGGCTTCGGCCCAAAAGTTGTATGGGGATTTGAATTCTGCCATCATGGTCCTTGTCGCGTCCATCAATGTCCGGTTCTTTCTCTCCGCTACACCATTTTGTTGAGGGGTATAAGGTGTGGCATATTGATGTTTGATCCCCTCATCACTAAGAAACTCATCCAAGGTGTAGTTCTTGAACTCGGTGCCGTTGTCACTTCGGATCATCAAGATCTTTGCCTCATGTTGACGTTGAGCTTCATTTGCAAAGTTGATGACGGTTTGTTGGGTCTCACTCTTCTTCTTGAAGAAATATACCCATGTGTATCTTGAATAATCATCTACAATCACCAAGAAATACTTTCTGCCCCCAAGACTATCAAAGGATGGAGACCCAAAGAGATCCATGTGAAGGAGCTCTAACGGTCTTTTTGAGTAGATGATAGTCGTGGGGGGTGGGCCGTCTCATGTAACTTTCCTTCAATACAAGCACTGCAAGCACGATCTTTGGCAAAGCTAACATTTGTTAGTCCACGGACATGGTCCCCCATGAGAAGACTTTGCAAAGATCTCATATTGACATGGGCTAACCGGCAATGCCAAAGCCATCCCACATCAACTTTAGCCATTAGGCATGTCGCGGTCTTAGTGGGTTGCTCCGAGAAGTTAACCACATAGAGACCGTTCTCAACATGTCCAACATAGGCTACTTTAAGAGTCTTGCTCAACAAGAGGGCCACGGTATCAATATCAAAGAATGTGGCAAAGCCCATGAGTGCAAGTTGACGAACAGAAAGTAAGTTGTATGCAAGGGACTCAACAAGCATGACTTTCTCGATCGTGAGACCATGAGAAACAACAACCTTGCCAAGCCCCAATACCTTAGAAGATGAAGCATCACCCCATTCGACGTTGGTGGCCATGGATGAACCTTGATGCACGTCCACCACCAAGTCTTTGCTTCCGGTCATATGATTTGTGGCTCCACTATCGAGCAACCATGATCCCCCACCGGAAGCAAACTCCTACACGAGATCAATGCTTGGATTTAGGTACCCATTTGGTAATGGGTCCTTTGAGGTTAGTAACAAGGGTCTTAGGAACCCAAATAGACCATTCAATGTACTCATAAGAGGAACCAACAAATTTAGCAAAAACATGACCATCACTAGCACGACATAGAACATATGAAGGATTAAAGTCGTCGGCTATGTTTGATGGCATGGCGGGGGTTTTCTTGACTCCACCACTCTTCACATAGTTCTTCTTCTTAGAAGCACCCTCTCCCTCTTTCGCAAAGGTTTGTTTGAGAGGAGGAGGTTGCTTGGTCTTGTAGTTTTTATTCTTCTTGGGCTTGGGAACAAACCCAATTCCTTCCTTTGCCACAACTTCCTTTTGGTTGCTCAAAAGATCGTTGAGGTTCTTCTCACCTTGTATACATGACACAAGGCCTTTCTCAAGTTGCTTCTTCAACTGGGAATTCTCTTCAATAAGATGCACATGCTCGCAACACGGGTTAGTAGCATTTGCATTATCAATTAATACCATGCAAGGAAAGATAGCTTTCTCCTTGGTTAGCGAAACTTGAAGTTGATCATGAGACTCCTTGAGGGAAGTATGTACACCTTTCAAGACCTTGTGAGCCTTGTCAAGCGTAACAAACTCCTCCTTGAGTCTAACATGGTCAACCACAAGATTTGCCTTCTCGGAATTGAGCACACGAGAGACAACTAAAGCATGATCAAGATCTTTCCTTAATTTAGCATGGTCATCGTTGCGTGACTCCTCAAGAGCCAAACGAAGACCACGCTCTTCCTCAAGAGCATTAGAGAGATCCGATATCTCATCGGCATAGTCTCGACTATGACCTTCCATTTTAGAAATGGTCTCCTCGTGAGCCTCGATCATGTCATTGGCCTCACCGAGTTGTTCCAAGAGAGCAACGAAGTGCTTCTTGGGTTTGCCCTTGAGTTTACTCATAAACAACCCAAATTCATCTTCTTCCTCCTATGCCCCCTCACTCTCATCAATACAATCCGTCAATGAAGGATTAGAGGTGATGGTAGTGGTGATGTTGGGAGTTACCTTGTTGGTGGCCTTAGCCATGAGGCACTTGGTGGTGATGTTCTCATTTGGTGAGTCAAAGAGAGATGAACGTGGAGTAGTTGCAATAGCAATGGTGGCCATAGTGACCATCTCATCATGTTCATCATCATCATCATCCTCAACATATTCTTCTTGGGCCACCAACCCTTTAAGAGGGGTCTTCTTGTTGAGATTGTTCTTGTTGGGATAAGACTTGGCCTTGTCCTTTTGGATAAGCTTGCCTCCATTGTCTCCTCTTTTCTCATAAGGGCAATCTACAACAAAGTGGCTCACATTCCCACAGTTGTAGCACGTCCTCACTCGTTGCTTGCCCTTGTTGCCACTTGAGTTGTTCTTGTTGAAGTTGGGCCTTGAGTTCTTCTTGTTGCCCCAAAATTGCCGTGATGCAAGAGCCATGTGGTCATGATAGGCATATTTGGTATCCTCGGGGCAACTCTCATCGTCATCCTCTTCATCCTCTTCTTCCACACAATCCTTGGCCTTCAAGGCAAGGTTAGGCTTCTTTGATCATTGAGCTCTTAAGACCACATTATCGGTGGTCTTGTCCAAGATCCTCATGGCAACAAAATCATCCAATACTTCACTCGATGACAAAGTGTGGAAGTCCGGTCTTTGGCGAATGACGGAGGACATGGCCTTATGATAAGGCACCATGGCCTTGAGAAACTTGCGCTTGATCCAATTTTCATCCATGTCCTTGCTCCCATGATCTCGAAGTGAAACCGCAAGAGTGGTTAATCTCCGAAAAGGTTCACGGGGATCTTCATCTTCGATCATAGCAAACTCATCGGCTTCATCTTGCACAACTTCATAGTTTGAGCGTTGAATGCTTGCGCTTCCCTTGTACATGGAACCAACATGCTCCCATGCTTCCTTGGCCAAGGTGAAGGGTCGAAGATGTGCAATGTCTTCGGGAGGGATGGCATCTTGAATTATGCAAAGAATGGACTCGTTGAATTGATGATCCGCAGCTTCTCTCGGAGTTAAGTTGTCAGGATCATGTGGGTAGAAACTTTGCTCAATGATTCTCTAAAGATTAGTAGAACAATGATTTAAATGACATCTAAAGCGAAACATCCAAGTAGCAAAATCAAAAAAATTCACAAACTTAGGAGGAGGACCAACGAAATTTAAATGCGGAGTAGGAACGGGTCATCCATAGTGGGTAGGAGGAGCGGAGTGGGCAAAAATCCCACTCCCAATCTTAGTAACCGAGACTTGCTCACTACTAGCTTCTCCCTTGTCGGGAATAGCCTCCGACACGTTGGTAGCAGGACGAACCACCGGTATGGTGGATAATTTGAGTCCCTCAAGTAATTCCTTAAACATGCCTTTGACCTCGGTCGCTAGTGATTCTTTCAATGTGTCCATCGCCACATTGAACTCCTCACAAGAGACCGCGGTTCCCCCATCGAACGTAGGCAAGGACGGAGTTCCACCGGAGTGTCCCTCCGTCTCGACTATGTTGTCACCCATACTCTTTGGACGGTGAAGTCCTTATAAATAGACGAGGCTCTGATACCAATTGAAAGGATCGATATGGTTGACTAGAGGGGGGTGAATAGGCAACTAACAATTGTTAGCTTTTCTTCACCAATTTAAACTTAGCAACAAAGTAAGTTGTCTAGATATGCAACTAGGAGGACAACTTATAGGAAGCAACAATAACAACCACACAAGCAAGCAAGCTAAGGTAAACAAAGAAAGCTTGCCCAAGTAAAGGAAAGAGATAACCACAAGTGGAGCCGGTAAAGACGAGGATGAGTTACCGAAGTTCCTTCCCTTTGAGAGGAAGTACGTCTCCGTTGGAGCGGTGTGGAGGCACAATGCTCCCCAAGAAGCCACTAGGGCCACTGTATTCTCCTCACGCCCTCACACAATGCGAGGTGCCGTGATTCCACTAGTGGTGCCCTTGAAGACGGCGACCGAACCTTTACAAAAAGGTTGGGGCAATCTCCACAACCGATTGGAGGCTCCCAACGACACCACGAAGCTTCACCACAATGGAATATGGCTCCGAGGTTACCTCAACCGTCTAGGGTGCTCAAACACCCAAGAGTAACAAGATCCGCAAGGGATTAGTGGGGGGAATCAAATTTCTCTTGGTGGAAGTGTATATCGATGCCTTCTCAAGCAATCCTGAGGAAATCAACAAGTTTGACTCACTAGGGAGAGAGATCGGGCGGAAATGGAGCTTTGAGCAACAATGGAGCCTGGGGAGGAAGAGGTGAGTCTTCTTGGGAAGAAGACTCCCTATATATAGTGGGAGGGCAAAACCCACCGTTATCCCTCAATTATGCCCGCAGAGCACGGTACTACCGCACGGCCCAGCGGTACTACCGCACAAGATGCCGTACTACCGCTGGCGCGGTACGAGCCAGAACTAGCCCCTGTTGCATTAAAACACCGGGCGGTAGTACTACCAAAGCGGTACTACCGCAACGCAGGGTCAGACTAGCCGAGGAGGAGTGCAGACTAAATAAAATACGTCTGCAGCTACTTCCGCAGAGTTACGGTCGTCGCAAAAACCCGACACGATACTACCGCTTGCACGAAGCGGTACTGCCGCGTAGGACACGGAAGTAAAAAATTACTTCCGCGTCTACTACCGTACTAGTTATGACGCTGGGCCGGTCACACGGTACTACCGTGTCCATGGTACGGTACTACCGCATGTTGAGGTACTACCGTAACCCTGGAGCCGTACTACCGTGGGGCCGTGCGGTACTACCGCCTTCTTTGACCGGTACTACCGCATGCCAAGCAGTAGTAGTAGTAGGATGCCATTGTATTTGTAATGACAAGGAAAAACAGCCGGAGCTCCAGAGAAGCGAAGGAAAGGTGGTGCGAATTAATAGACGTGTACGTGTTGATTCCACCCAAACCTTTCCGAAGCGGGCCCCCTCTTAATAGTGCGGCTTTCATATGACTCAATTCCACCGAAAAGAAACAAAAGGAAACACCGTCTTCCATAGGTTCCGAGGGGCACTTAATCGTCTTGTGCCTGGTGTGATATATCTGAAAAGCTCAGTGCACACGATTAGTCCGCAAAAGCATTGTCATCAATCACCAAAACTACTTAGCGAGAAATATGCCCTTACAGAGAGTGACCGACTGGGGTGATTAGGAGGGCCGACACATGATGTGGTACGATGATGGCCAGAAGCACCGTCTTCGTCTCGGGCCTCGGTGGACGGCGGAAGACATCGTTGTAATGCCCAGGATGGAGTTATACCTCCTACGTGTCGAGGCACGACTTAAAGGCATAAGTCCATCCTAGAGTGATCTCAAGTTTGGTAATCTTTGCACAACTCATGTAAAAGGGGATAGTAAACTGAAAAAAAATAGTTGGCTTACAATCGCCACGTCACAGAAATACAGTACAAGTCTCAAACATCATACATTAAGAGCACTACAACCCTCTAAGGGCAAAAGCCAAAAGTCAAAGTACCAAACTCAGATAAATTAAACCACAGGCGGATCGAATCCTAGTAAGAGACTCCACTACTGATCGTCCGGGTAGCGCACATAGTACCGACTACGCTCCTCGTCGTACTCCCAATCCAGCTCGGTGCCATCACCTGGATAGCTCACAGCTGGACCTGCAACTGGTGTGTGAAGTAACTGTGAGCCACAGAGGACTCAGCAATCCCGTTCCCGGGTAACAGAACTATTTAAGCCTTTAGGTGAGGGAAAGGCTGAAGAAAGAACAAGTCTGCAGCAGCAACTAGCATCTAGCTTACGCAAGTGAGAGCGAGAAGAGAAGGCATCGGCGAGAAGTGATCACGAAGTGATCCTAGCTACAAGCTCACAAGCATAACCCCTCCGTGTTCAACTCCCGAATCCCTATTCGGAAATTGACAGTCACGGAACACACGCTGGTAGTGTATTAGTAACATTGTGTCAAGTTATCTACAGCCGGAATTAACAAGCTCCCATCTGCCACATAACCGCGGGCACGGCTTTCGAAAGTTCAAACCCTGCAGGGGTGTTCCAACTTGACCCATTACAAGCCCACGATCCGCGGAGTCGCAACTCCAAAGTGGGAAGACCCGAGTATCCTCGGAATCCCGTGCTCAAGATATACCGAGCTAAGGTAAGGCTAATCCAGCAAATCCTCCCGGCGTGTCGACACCCTGATCGTAGCCGCGCGTATCTAGGTCTCAGGACACGACCGGATGAGTCATCCTACAGGTTTTTACCAAACCTCGAGTTTCCTTGAGGTGGCCCCGCAGTCTGCTCGTTTCGGACCAACACTCATGTGGAGCACTGGCCCGGGGTTGTTGATTAAGAAAGAGGGTTAATTACTCCCTATGCATGTTTAGTTTGTTATTAGGCAAATAGTACCAATGTTGGGACTTGCTGGAAAAGACTTAGCACTTAGCGGTTTATCGAGGGGGTCCCATACACCCCAACCGTGTTAGGAACGCATAAACAAGGAACATAATACCGGCTTATACGGATCCTAACGGCATGAGTGGAACAAATCACCAAGCAAAAGGCTTAGCCTTCCACCCTTGCCAATATATAGATGATTTCAATTAAAGCATTTATATAGTGTGATATAACCCAACCAAACTTCAACATGGAGCAAGCATCTTCACTTCACCTGCAACTAGCAACGCTATAAGAAGGGCTGAGCGAAGCGTACTTAGCCAAGCAACGGTTTGCATAGGTAGGGTGGTTAAACATGGCAATTGGTTACAAGTAGGAGGCTGACAAGAAGAACATGGGCATCGAGGCAAAACTATAGATCGAGACTACTAGCAATAGACAAAGATAGTAATGTTATCGGGGTTCAGTCATCTTGCCTGAAGAGAATTCGTTCGGATCGTAAGAAGGGTCCTCGTGCTCAACCTCGTTGGAAAACTCGTGCTCAACTTCGAACCCGGTCTCAGCTTCCGGCTCTAAACAAGACAAACACACCAAGCACCAATCAACACGATGCAATGCGCACTCGAAAAACATGAATGCATGATGGATGCACTAGGGATGCACATGGAGCACGTAAAACATCACTCAAGAAAAACCCCTCAAAACAAGATAACAAGCTGATATTATTAATCTACACAGAAAAACACCCAAGTTTGATATAAGATTCGCTGAAATCGGAGTTACGGGCTAAAAGTTATACCCGAAACAAGATTTGAGCGAAAACTGAAAATTACAGCAACATAGCAACTTGGGAGCTCAAAATAATTAAACTACAGCACCCAAAAGGCATGGCAAAGGACTTGAACCGAAACTAGATATATAGTACAGCAACTAGGTCCAAAGTGCACCCCCAACGGAGTCACGGATCAATAGCAATGATCTTGGACATATTGAACTTTGAAATAAAATTCTGGCAGCAGAATTTTATTGAAACTTTAGAGCAAAAGATAAACATGATTCAGCCACTCAAATGGACATGTGAGGACATGGATGGAAAGACAACAATATATACTACAAGGAACAATCAAAATCCACCCCAAAACTATCATGCTTTGTCCTACAACGTCACACGAACATGGCATCGGAACGTTACAGATTTCAGACTTAGTGAAATTTCACTAAGTCCTAAAACAGCAATATCATCATAGCATGTAAAAGAGCATGTTTAAGACACCTCGAAACTAAACATGGCAAAGGGTAAGCACCTCATCAAAATACATATGACGGTGATCCCGAAACACACAAGCATGCATCATTGTGGTGAACACACCGATTACAACGAGCTCAACAAGATGGCATTTCATAACAAGTGAAAACACAACATGTGAACATGGCACTTTGCAACGATGATAACAAGGCAACAATAAATCTACCATGCAACCTATCACACACAACACGTAGTTCGTGGCAAGACGAACACGTGGACATGTCATTTGCATCGTTTGGACAAACGAGCTAAAAGTTATCACATGGCAAAGGTGGCATGAAAATAACACATAACAGCAGTTTATATCATGATGCACTCTTGGAACAGCAAAACAAGTGTCAAGATGACATCTAACATGCATGACAACAACAGGTAAAACGTAGAGGACATCTCCACGAACATCTGAACATGCTACACGCGCAAAACGGAGCAACAGGCACAAAGTTAGAGCAGGTTAAAGTTAGCATATCAGAACAAGTGCAACAGGGACTTAGAGGAAAAATAGAGTCAACCTTTCCAGATCGGAAAAAAAAAGGTCAATGGGCCGGATGAGCTGGATCTGGCCCGGCTGCGGAGGGGTTGGGCCGGCGGCTCGGGCGGCTTGCGGTGGAGGCGGCCCACTCGGGCGGAGGGGAAGTCGGGCCCTGGCGCGGCGCGGAGTCTCGGCCCACCTGGCGAGCGCGGCCCGCGGAGGTGGCTGGGGCGGCCCAGCCGGTGGCGCGCGGTGGAGCGGGAGGCGGCCCGCGGTGGCGCGCTGGGCCCCTGCGGGGGGTGCGGCCCGGGCGACGGAGGTGGCCCGGCTCGGCTCGGGATCGAAGGAGCTGGTGCTCTGCGGCTGCCGACGGCTTGATCGAAGGGAAAGGATGGTTTTCCAAGTGGAGAGGAGGGGAAAGGTGGATCTGAGAAAAAAATAGGGAATGCCAAAAATAGACCTAGAGGGGTCTATATATAGCTGTTTTTAGGGTTAGGGGAAGATTTAGGGGCACTAGGAGCCCTCCGATCGCGATCCGACGGATCCGATCGCGGGGGTTGATTTAAAAGGCCTAGACGGAGATAAAAGAAAGCAGTAGGGGTGTTTCCGGGACACGAAGCGAAGGCACTTCGGGCCCACACGAGCAACGGAGGGAAAAGTCAACGGAGTCCAAACGAGATGAGATTTGAGAGGCGGGTTGCACACAACAAAACAACAACACACAACACAACCTCGCGGCACACCGGTAACGTAAAACGCCCGAACAACAAAGTAGGCCTACGGGACGTCACGGACACGTGAGGGAGCTCCGGAACGCGAAACGGACAACGGGAAGAAACACGACGAACCGGATGCAACCCACAACACAAAAGCAATGCAATGCACATGTCTACATGATATGAATGAATGCCACACACTCACACAACAAAACGACGAAAGCCCGAAAGACAAAGAACCCGAAATGGAAATAGATGAAGCCGGAGATTTATTATATACCCAAAAGGGAAAGTATTACATCCGGGGCATTACAAACTCTCCTCTACTACAAAAAGATCTCGTCCCGAGATCTAGGACTGGAAAAAGGAAGGGTACTCGGAACGAAGATGATCTTCTCGTTCCCAGGTAGCTTCTCGGTCGGTGTGATGTGACCACTTGACTTTCAGAAACTTGATGGTCTTGTTGCGAGTCTTGCGTTCGGTTTCTTCGAGAATTGCAACTGGATGCTCTCGGTAGGAAAGGTCTTGTTGAAGATCAATCTCCTCAAACGGAATCATGCGCTCAGGTGCCTTGAAGCATTTGCGAAGCTGAGACACATGGAAGACATCATGAACATTTGCAAAGTTGGAAGGGAGCTCGAGCTGATAGGCTAGATCGCCTCTTTTGCCAAGAATTCTGAAAGGCCCGACGTATCTAGGTGCAAGCTTTCCTTTGATACCGAACCTTTGGGTTCCTTTCATCGGAGAAACTCGGAGATAGACATGATCACCGATGTCGAAAGCCAAATCACGATGCTTTCCATCATAGTAGCTCTTCTGACGCGACTGAGCGGCCTTGAGATTCTCACGTATGACTTTGCACATTTCTTCGGCTTCAGAGATCAAATCATTGCCAAGAAGTTGGCGTTCACCTGTTTCAGACCAGTTGAGAGGGGTACGGCACTTTCTGCCATAGAGAATTTCAAACGGTGCTTTGCCTGCACTTGCTTGAAAGCTGTTGTTGTAAGAGAACTCGGCAAATGGAAGGCAGTCTTCCCATTTCATGCCGAAGGAGATGACACAGGCTCTGAGCATATCTTCTAGGATCTGATTCACACGCTCGACTTGACCACTAGTCTGAGGGTGAAAGGCAGTGCTGAACCTGATCTTCGTGCCCATGGCGGACTGAAAGGAGTCCCAGAACCTTGATGTGAACAAGCTGCCACGGTCTGAGGATATCACTTCAGGAATGCCATGTAGGGACACAATTCTGGAAGTGTACAGCTCTGCAAGTTGAGCTGCATTGATTGATTCTTTGACTGGAAGAAAGTGAGCAACTTTGGTAAGCTTGTCAATCACCACAAAGATAGCATCATTGCCTCGCTTGGATTTAGGAAAGCCAGTGACGAAGTCCATTTCAATGTGGTCGAACTTCCACTCGGGAATAGGAAGAGGTTGGAGAAGACCGGCTGGACGTTGATGTTCTGCTTTCACTCTTCTGCATACATCACATTCGTTCACGAATTGGGCAATCTCCCTTTTCATGCGTGTCCACCAGTAAGATTGCTTGAGGTCTTGATACATCTTGGAACTTCCAGGATGAATGGAAAGGAGAGAATCATGAGCTTCTTCCATTATGAGCTTCCTGAGATCACCTTTGGGAACAACGAGTCTGTCCTCGAAGAACAAGGTATCTCTCTCATCAACACGGAAGCACTTATATTTTGGAGTGCCCTTTGCAATCCCATGTTTCACCTTCTTCACCATGGTATCACTGAGCTGGGCCTCACGGACTTGATCTTCCAAGGTAGGAGCAATTTGGAGATTTGCAAGAAAACCCTGCGGAACAACTTGAAGGTTGAGCTTCCTGAATGCTTCACAAAGCTCAGGCTGGTATGGCTTGATAAGAAGGCTGTTGCAATATGCCTTTCTGCTCAAAGCATCTGCAATCACATTCGCCTTGCCTGGAGTGTACTCAATGCTGGGGTTGTACTCTTGGATCATCTCGACCCAACGAGTCTGGCGGAGGTTCAGATGCGGCTGTGTGAAGATGTACTTCAAGCTCTTGTGATCGGTGAAGATGTCGACCTTTCTGCCCAACAACAGATGTCTCCACGTAATCAGAGCATGTACCACAGCTGCTAGCTCGAGATCATGTGTGGGATAGTTCTTCTCACTTGGCTTGAGCTGCCGAGAAGTATATGCCACAATTTTCTTATCTTGCATAAGCACACCACCAAGACCTTGAAGAGAAGCGTCACAGAACACTTCATAGGGCTTGGTTTCATCCGGAGGAGTCAGAACTGGAGCAGAGACAAGCTTCTCTTTGAGGGTTTTGAAAGCCACTTCACACTCGGGAGACCAAAAGTATTTGACATTCTTCTGAAGGAGGTTGGAAAGAGGCTTGGCAATCTTGGAGAAATTCTCCACAAACCTTCTGCAATAGCTGGCAAGACCCAGAAAACTGCGGAGCTGCTTGACGTTCTGAGGAGCTTCCCAGTTGACAATTGCTTCAACTTTCTCGGGATTAACCGCAATACCGTCAGCTGAGATAATGTGGCCCAGGTACAAAACCTTATCGAGCCAAAACTCGCACTTTGAGAACTTGGCATAGAATTTATGCTCTCGGAGTCGATCAAGAACCAGACGCAAATGCTTTTCGTGATCTTCTTCATTCTTGGAAAACACCAGAATATCATCCAGATACACAAGCACGAATTTGCCAGTATAGGGGTTGAAGATGTAATGCATCATCCTTGAAAAGGTAGGAGGAGCATTGGCGAGACCGAAGGACATGACGGTATACTCATATGAACCGTAGCTCGTTCTGAAGGCCGTCTTGGGAATGTCTTCCTCGCGAATGCGAATTTGATGATAGCCCATTCGGAGGTCAAGCTTAGAGAACACTTTAGCTCCTTTGAGCTGCTCAAAGAGTTCGTTGATGTTGGGGAGCGGATACTTGTTCTTAATCGTCTTCTTGTTCAATGGCCGATAGTCAACACAGAGACGCTCCGTGCCATCTTTCTTCTTGACAAATAAGACACCACAGCCCCACGGAGATGTACTCGGTCTGATGAGACCCATACTCTCCTGCTTATCAAGCTGCTTCTTCAATTCCTTCAATTCATCCGGAGAGAGCTTGTATGGACGCCGGCAAGCAGGTTCGGTGCCCGGCTCGAGTTCAATGACAAACTCCACCTGACGGTGTGGAGGCATGCCTGGAAGATCTTCTGGAAAGACGTCTTGATATTCATTCACCACTGGAATTTGCTCTATGGCATTAATTTCACCCTTATCATTAAGAGAGAAAAGCCGAATAGTATTATCCCTGGAGGCGAAGATAATCACATCTTCATCAGAATGAGTCAATTTAACTTCCTTTTGAGCACAATCAATGTGAGCATCGTGCTGAGAAAGCCAATCCATTCCGAGAATGAGGTCGATGTCAGAATGACCAAGAATCACCGGTTTAGCCAGAAAACGATAATCACCCATGCGAATGGAAACATCCGGAGCAAATATGTTGGAAGACATGCACTTGCCCGGAGAAATTACTTGCAACCTCTGAGGCAGACTTTGGATGTCAATATTATGCTTGGATGCAAATGGTTGAGACATGAAAGAGCATGAAGCACCTGAATCAAATAACACTTTAGCTGGAAAAGAGTTTACTGGAAGGTTACCCAGAATGACATCAGAAGAAGCCTCGGCTTGTGCTGCATTCATCAGATTGACCCTTGCAGACTTTGGATCATGCTTGACAATAGCTGAACTCACAGGTGGTGGAGGAGGAAGACGCTTCGGATTCGGACATCTGTTGGCATAGTGACCTTTCTGAGTGCATTTGTTGCAAGTCACTTCTGAGAGAGGACGGAACTGAGAGCCACTGGACTTGGAGCCTTGAGACTGAAACTGCTTCTTCGACTGGTTGCTTGGGTTGGGTGGGTGGGAGAAACCACGACCACTAGAGTTCTTGTTGTTGGAGTTGTTGAAGTTGCTGGAGTTGTTGTATGGAGCTCGAATCACTGGAGGAGGAGGAAGCCAGAATTTCTGTTGTTTCGCAGCCAACTGAGACGATGAGGTAGAGTGAACAGCATCTCGAATTCTCTTCTTAGAAGCCTCCATCTTAAGCTGAGGTGCTTCTTGTTTCAAAGCCATGTTATAGAACTTATCGAATTCGTCTGGCTCGAACAAAGTGAGAGCAAGCTGAAGTTCATCTTTGAGACCTCCACGGAACTGATAGATTTTACTCTTTGCATCAGGAATGTCTTGCTTTGCATAGCGAGCTAGGTTTTGGAACTTGACATTATACTGATAGACTGTCATGGAGCCCTGCTTGAGGTTGCGGAATTGCTCACGCATACCCTCGATAACACTTGTAGGAATGTGATGCGAGCGGAAATCCTTGCAGAAATTCTCCCATGAGATCACTTGACCCGGCCTTGAGTCTTTGTACTGCTGCCACCAGTCAGCTGCTTGATCTTTCAGTTGGAAGGCTGCAAACTTCACATAGTCATCTTCTTTCACGTTACTGCACTCAAAATGCTTCTTGATATCGGTCAGCCAATCTTCAGCATCAAGAGGGTCGACACAGTAACTGAAAGCTTTAGGATTGTTGGCCAAGAACTGGTTGAGGGTAGCATGGTGCTGCTGGAAGAAGTTGCCTTGGTTCATTGGAACGCCCTGATTAGCTTGATTAGCTTGCATAGCTTGCATTTGCTGCATCATCTGCATCATCAACTGAGTGTTCTGAGCAGTAGTCTGCATAATTGCTCTCCAAGCCTCAGGCGGAGGAGGAGGAGAAGGAGGACGTTCTGGAACCTCTTCACCCTCTGGGTTGGCATTCGGAACCTTTTTCGGAGCCATCCTGTAAGAGATGACCACGAATCAGCAATTGATTGACAAAAGGAATAAGCTGAATCAATGGAATGAATTGCAACAAGTCTTCACAATAATCATTCGAACAATAAGAACGAATGAAATCATCCGAACAAGAGGAACGAATGAATTTCTCAGTTAATTGATAACATCAGTCTTCACGAGAAGCCACATAGGGATCAAAAGGATAAAATAATAAAACAACAAGGTACGGAAAGGAACAAACACAAGAGAGGAGTTTCGTTCTAACATCTTTGTGCTGAAAGCATATGAACGCGTTACGAAAAGGTTTTGCAATCCCCGGATCAGCATAGCCAAGGACCCTTTAAGATGCAACTCCTGATGGTAACCTCGGTCATATAACCCCTTCACTCAATGTCGAACCCCGAACTCACTAACCTGCATTCGTTGGAAGAATGCCTACGATCTACTGGATAAAACCCACCTATAGTTTTCCGAAAGATTCCAGTTATGCAATCAGGTGTTAGGGATACACGGGAAGCACCGCGCAATCAACTCTAACCTACATCCAGGTGTATCCATCCTTCAACACATAACCAGTCTTTCTCGGAAACTGTGTACCTCGGACCTTCGAAAAGCATCCACTATAACAAGCTATGGCAATACTCCCGAACTACCTCCCCAGTACTGGGTGATGTCGGGGTTATCTTGCCACTGGCCGTATAGGGGAGATTTTCGATGTCGGCCGTCTTAAGTATTTAGTACTGTCGCGATAAGCTTGTTACAATGATACCCCGAAGCTCAACTCCTCGGTAACAGGAGGCATCGGGAACAATATCCTTGTCACAAGAACATCGAAACAATCCCAGAATACTCGCGGGATTCCTAAAAAAAAATTTTGTGCAAATTTTGAAGATAGGAGAGACAAGAGTAGACGTCAGGAGTCCTCACCAGAGAGAAAGGGGATGAGAAGCAAAGAAATCCTACTCTCCGATATAATATAGGACTCAAAAAGTTTTTAGTGTGTGCCTAGACTCAACCGTCAACGGTTCGATCAAACAGTGGGGGCTCCTAGGTCGGAGAAGGCTCTGAATACCAACTTGTAATGCCCAGGATGGAGTTATACCTCCTACGTGTCGAGGCACGACTTAAAGGCATAAGTCCATCCTAGAGTGATCTCAAGTTAGGTAATCTTTGCACAACTCATGTAAAAGGGGATAGTAAACTGAAAAAAAATAGTTGGCTTACAATCGCCACGTCACAGAAATACAGTACAAGTCTCAAACATCATACATTAAGAGCACTACAACCCTCTAAGGGCAAAAGCCAAAAGTCAAAGTACCAAATTCAGATAAATTAAACCACAGGCGGATCGAATCCTAGTAAGAGACTCCACTACTGATCGTCCGGGTAGCGCACATAGTACCGACTACGCTCCTCGTCGTACTCCCAATCCAGCTCGGTGCCATCACCTGGATAGCTCACAGCTGGACCTGCAACTGGTGTGTGAAGTAACTGTGAGCCACAGAGGACTCAGCAATCTCGTTCCCGGGTAACAGAACTATTTAAGCCTTTAGGTGAGGGAAAGGCTGAAGAAAGAACAAGTCTGCAGCAGCAACTAGCATCTAGCTTACGCAAGTGAGAGCGAGAAGAGAAGGCATCGGCGAGAAGTGATCACGAAGTGATCCTATCTACAAGCTCACAAGCATAACCCCTCCGTGTTCAACTCCCGAATCCCTATTCGGAAATTGACAGTCACGGAACACACGCTGGTAGTGTATTAGTAACATTGTGTCAAGTTATCTACAACCGGAATTAACAAGCTCCCATCTGCCACATAACCGCGGGCACGGCTTTCGAAAGTTCAAACCCTGCAGGGGTGTTCCAACTTGACCCATTACAAGCCCACGATCCGCGGAGTCGCAACTCCAAAGTGGGAAGACCCGAGTATCCTCGGAATCCCGTGCTCAAGATATACCGAGCTAAGGTAAGGCTAATCCAGCAAATCCTCCCGGCGTGTCGACACCCTGATCGTAGCCGCGCGTATCTAGGTCTCAGGACACGGCCGGATGAGTCATCCTACAGGTTTTTACCAAACCTCGAGTTTCCTTGAGGTGGCCCCGCAGTCTGCTCGTTTCGGACCAACACTCATGTGGAGCACTGGCCCGGGGTTGTTGATTAAGAAAGAGGGTTAATTACTCCCTATGCATGTTTAGTTTGTTATTAGGCAAATAGTACCAATGTTGGGACTTGCTGGAAAAGACTTAGCACTTAGCGGTTTATCGAGGGGGTCCCATACACCCCAACCGTGTTAGGAACGCATAAACAAGGAACATAATACCGGCTTATACGGATCCTAACGGCATGAGTGGAACAAATCACCAAGCAAAAGGCTTAGCCTTCCACCCTTGCCAATATATAGATGATTTCAATTAAAGCATTTATATAGTGTGATATAACCCAACCAAACTTCAACATGGAGCAAGCATCTTCACTTCACCTGCAACTAGCAACGCTATAAGAAGGGCTGAGCGAAGCGTACTTAGCCAAGCAACAGTTTGCATAGGTAGGGTGGTTAAACATGGCAATTGGTTACAAGTAGGAGGCTGACAAGAAGAACATGGGCATCGAGGCAAAACTATAGATCGAGACTACTAGCAATAGACAAAGATAGTAATGTTATCGGGGTTCAGTCATCTTGCCTGAAGAGAATTTGTTCGGATCGTAAGAAGGGTCCTCGTGCTCAACCTCGTTGGAAAACTCGTGCTCAACTTCGAACCCGGTCTCAGCTTCCGGCTCTAAACAAGACAAACACACCAAGCACCAATCAACACGATGCAATGCGCACTCGAAAAACATGAATGCATGATGGATGCACTAGGGATGCACATGGAGCACGTAAAACATCACTCAAGCAAAACCCCTCAAAACAAGATAACAAGCTGATATTATTAATCTACACAGAAAAACACCCAAGTTTGATATAAGATTCGCTGAAATCGGAGTTACGGGCTAAAAGTTATGCCCGAAACAAGATTTGAGCGAAAACTGAAAATTACAGCAACATAGCAACTTGGGAGCTCAAAATAATTAAACTACATCACCCAAAAGGCATGGCAAAGGACTTGAACACAAACTAGATATATAGTACAGCAACTAGGTCCAAAGTGCACCCCCAACGGAGTCACGGATCAATAGCAATGATCTTGGACATATTGAACTTTGAAATAAAATTCTGGCAGCAGAATTTTATTGAAACTTTAGAGCAAAAGATAAACATGCTTCAGCCACTCAAATGGACATGTGAGGACATGGATGGAAAGACAACAATATATACTACAAGGAACAATCAAAATCCACCCCAAAACTATCATGCTTTGTCCTACAACATCACACGAACATGGCATCGGAACGTTACAGATTTCAGACTTAGTGAAATTTCACTAAGTCCTAAAACAGCAATATCATCATAGCATGTAAAAGAGCATGTTTAAGACACCTCGAAACTAAACATGGCAAAGGGTAAGCACCTCATCAAAATACATATGACGGTGATCCCGAAACACACAAGCATGCATCATTGTGGTGAACACACCGATTACAACGAGCTCAACAAAATGGCATTTCATAACAAGTGAAAACACAACATGTGAACATGGCACTTTGCAACGATGATAACAAGGCAACAATAAATCTACCATGCAACCTATCACACACAACACGTAGTTCGTGGCAAGACGAACACGTGGACATGTCATTTGCATCGTTTGGACAAACGAGCTAAAAGTTATCACATGGCAAAGGTGGCATGAAAATAACACATAACAGCAGTTTATATCATGATGCACTCTTGCAACAGCAAAACAAGTGTCAAGATGACATCTAACATGCATGACAACAACAGGTAAAACGTAGAGGACATCTCCACGAACATCTGGACATGCTACACGCGCAAAACGGAGCAACAGGCACAAAGTTAGAGCAGGTTAAAGTTAGCATATCAGAACAAGTGCAACAGGGACTTAGAGGAAAAATAGAGTCAACCTTTCCAGATCGGAAAAAAAAGGTCAATGGGCCGGATGAGCTGGATCTGGCCCGGCTGCGGAGGGGTTGGGCCGGCGGCTCGGGCGGCTTGCGGTGGAGGCGGCCCACTCGGGCGGAGGGGAAGTCGGGCCCTGGCGCGGCGCGGAGTCTCGGCCCACCTGGCGAGCGCGGCCCGCGGAGGTGGCTGGGGCGGCCCAGCCGGTGGCGCGCGGTGGAGCGGGAGGCGGCCCGCGGTGGCGCGCTGGGCCCCTGCGGGGGGTGCGGCCCGGGCGGCGGAGGTGGCCCGGCTCGGCTCGGGATCGAAGGAGCTGGTGCTCTGCGGCTACCGGCGGCTTGATCGAAGGGAAAGGATGGTTTTCCAAGTGGAGAGGAGGGGAAAGGTGGATCTGAGAAAAAAATAGGGAATGCCAAAAATAGACCTAGAGGGGTCTATATATAGCAGTTTTTAGGGTTAGGGGAAGATTTAGGGGCACTAGGAGCCCTCCGATCGCGATCCGACGGATCCGATCGCGGGGGTTGATTTAAAAGGCCTAGATGGAGATAAAAGAAAGCAGTAGGGGTGTTTCCGGGACACGAAGCGAAGGCACTTCGGGCCCACACGAGCAACGGAGGGAAAAGTCAACGGAGTCCAAACGAGATGAGATTTGAGAGGCGGGTTGCACACAACAAAACAACAACACACAACACAACCTCGCGGCACACCGGTAACGTAAAACGCCCGAACAACAAAGTAGGCCTACGGGACGTCACGGACACGTGAGGGAGCTCCGGAACGCGAAACGGACAACGGGAAGAAACACGACGAACCGGATGCAACCCACAACACAAAAGCAATGCAATGCACATGTCTACATGATATGAATGAATGCCACACACTCACACAACAAAACGACGAAAGCCCGAAAGACAAAGAACCCGAAATGGAAATAGATGAAGCCGGAGATTTATTATATACCCAAAAGGGAAAGTATTACATCCGGGGCATTACAAACTCTCCTCTACTACAAAAAGATCTCGTCCCGAGATCTAGGACTGGAAAAAGGAAGGGTACTCGGAACGAAGATGATCTTCTCGTTCCCAGGTAGCTTCTCGGTCTGTGTGATGCGACCACTTGACTTTCAGAAACTTGATGGACTTGTTGCGAGTCTTGCGTTCGGTTTCTTCGAGAATTGCAACTGGATGCTCTCGGTAGGAAAGGTCTTGTTGAAGATCAATCTCCTCAAACGGAATCATGCGCTCAGGTGCCTTGAAGCATTTGCGAAGTTGAGACACATGGAAGACATCATGAACATTTGCAAAGTTGGAAGGGAGCTCGAGCTGATAGGCTAGATCGCCTCTTTTGCCCAGAATCTTGAAAGGCCCGACGTATCTAGGAGCAAGTTTTCCTTTGATACCGAATCTTTGGGTTCCTTTCATCGGAGAAACTCGGAGATAGACATGATCACCGATGTCGAAAGCCAAATCACGATGCTTTCCGTCATAGTAGCTCTTCTGACGCGACTGAGCGGCCTTGAGATTCTCACGTATGACTTTGCACATTTCTTCGGCTTCTGAGATCAAGTCATTGCCAAGAAGTTGACGTTCGCCTGTTTCAGACCAGTTGAGAGGGGTACGGCACTTTCTGCCATAGAGAATTTCAAACGGTGCTTTGCCTGCACTTGCTTGAAAGCTGTTGTTGTAAGAGAACTCGGCAAATGGAAGGCAGTCTTCCCATTTCATGCCGAAGGAGATGACACAGGCTCTGAGCATGTCTTCTAGAATTTGATTCACACGCTCGACTTGACCACTAGTCTGAGGGTGAAAGGCAGTGTTGAACCTGATCTTAGTGCCCATGGCGGACTGAAAGGAGTCCCAGAACCTTGATGTGAACAAGCTGCCACGGTCTGAGGATATCACTTGAGGAATGCCATGTAGGGACACAATTCTGGAAGTGTACAACTCTGCAAGTTGAGCTGCATTGATTGATTCTTTGACTGGAAGAAAGTGGGCGACTTTGGTAAGCTTGTCAATCACCACAAAGATAGCATCATTGCCTCGCTTGGATTTAGGAAAGTCAGTGACAAAGTCCATTTCAATGTGGTCGAACTTCCACTCAGGAATAGGAAGAGGTTGGAGAAGACCGGCTGGACGTTGATGTTCTGCTTTCACTCTTCTGCATACATCACATTCGTTCACGAATTGGGCAATTTCCCTTTTCATGCGTGTCCACCAGTAAGATTGCTTGAGGTCTTGATACATCTTGGAACTGCCAGGATGAATGGAAAGGAGAGAGTCATGAGCTTCTTCCATTATGAGCTTCCTGAGATCACCTTTGGGAACAACGAGTCTGTCCTCGAAGAACAAGGTATCTCTCTCATCAACACGGAAGCACTTATATTTTGGAGTGCCCTTTGCAATCCCATGTTTCACCTTCTTCACCATGGTATCACTGAGCTGGGCCTCACGGACTTGATCTTCCAAGGTAGGAGCAATTTGGAGATTTGCAAGAAAACCCTGCGGAACAACTTGAAGGTTGAGCTTCCTGAATGCTTCACAAAGCTCAGGCTGGTATGGCTTGATAAGAAGGCTGTTGCAATATGCCTTTCTGCTCAAAGCATCTGCAATCACATTCGCCTTGCCTGGAGTGTACTCAATGCTGGGGTTGTACTCTTGGATCATCTCGACCCAACGAGTCTGGCGGAGGTTCAGATGCGGCTGTGTGAAGATGTACTTCAAGCTCTTGTGATCAGTGAAGATGTCGACCTTTCTGCCCAACAACAGATGTCTCCACATAATCAGAGCATGTACCACAGCTGCTAGCTCGAGATCATGTGTGGGATAGTTCTTCTCACTGGGCTTGAGCTGCCGAGAAGTATATGCCACAATTTTCTTATCTTGCATAAGCACACCACCAAGACCTTGAAGAGAAGCGTCACAGAACACTTCATAGGGCTTGGTTTCATCCGGAGGAGTCAGAACTGGAGCAGAGACAAGCTTCTCTTTGAGGGTTTTGAATGCCACTTCACATTCAGGAGACCAAAAGTATTTGACATTCTTCTGAAGGAGGTTGGAAAGAGGCTTGGCAATCTTGGAGAAGTTCTCCACAAACCTTCTGCAATAGCTGGCAAGACCCAGAAAACTGCGGAGCTGCTTGACGTTCTGAGGAGCTTCCCAGTTGACAATTGCTTCAACTTTCTCGGGATTAACCACAATACCGTCAGCTGAGATAATGTGGCCCAGGTACAAAACCTTATCGAGCCAAAACTCGCACTTGGAGAACTTGGCATAGAATTTATGCTCTCGGAGTCGATCCAGAACCAGACGCAAGTGCTTTTCGTGATCTTCTTCATTCTTGGAAAACACCAGAATATCATCCAGATACACAAGCACAAACTCGCCAGTATAGGGGTTGAAGATGTAATGCATCATCCTTGAAAAGGTAGGAGGAGCATTGGCGAGACCGAAGGACATGACGGTATACTCGTATGAACCGTAGCTCGTTCTGAAGGCCGTCTTGGGAATGTCTTCCTCGCGAATGCGAATTTGATGATAGCCCATTCGGAGGTCAAGCTTAGAGAATACTTTAGCTCCTTTGAGCTGCTCAAAGAGTTCGTTGATGTTGGGGAGCGGATACTTGTTCTTAATCGTCTTCTTGTTCAATGGCCGGTAGTCAACACAGAGACGCTCCGTGCCATCTTTCTTCTTGACAAATAAGACACCACAGCCCCACGGAGATGTACTCGGTCTGATGAGACCCATACTCTCCTGCTTATCAAGCTGCTTCTTCAATTCCTTCAATTCATCCGGAGAGAGCTTGTATGGACGCCGACAAGCAGGTTCGGTGCCCGGCTCGAGTTCAATGACAAACTCCACCTGACGGTGTGGAGGCATGCCTGGAAGATCTTCTGGAAAGACGTCTTGATATTCGTTCACCACTGGAATTTGCTCTATGGCATTAATTTCACCCTTATCATTAAGAGAGAAAAGCCGAATAGTATTATCCCTGGAGGCGAAGATAATCACATCTTCATCAGAATGAGTCAACTTGACTTCCTTTTGAGCACAATCAATGTGAGCATCGTGCTGAGAAAGCCAATCCATTCCGAGAATGAGGTCGATATCAGAATGACCAAGAACCACCGGATTAGCCAGAAATCGATAATCACCCATGCGGATAGAAACATTCGGAACAAAGTTGTTGGAGTTCATGAGCAAACCCGGAGAAAGCACAGACATCGGATTCGGCAAAGCTTGCAATGGCATATCATGTGACAATGCAAAAGGTCTTGACATGAAAGAATGTGAAGCACCTGAATCGAACAAAACTTTAGCTGGAAAAGAGTTCACTGAGAGGTTACCCAAAATGACATCAGAAGAGTTCTCCGCTTCAGCTGCATTCATCAGATTGACCCTGGCAGACTTTGGATCATGCTTGACAATCGCTGTACTGACAGGCGGAGGAGGAGGAAGGCGCTTCGGATTCGGACATCTGTTGGCATAATGACCCTTCTGGCCACACTTGTTGCACACCACTTCAGAGAGAGGACGGAAATGAGAGCCACTGGACTTGGAGCCTTGAGACTGAAACTGCTTCTTCGACTGGTTGCTTGGGTTGGGTGGGTGGGAGAAACCACGACCACTAGAGTTCTTGTTGTTGGAGTTGTTGAAGTTGCTGGAGTTGTTGTATGGAGCTCGAATCATTGGAGGAGGAGGAAGCCAGAATTTCTGTTGTTTCGCAGCCAACTGAGACGATGAGGTAGAGTGAACAACATCTCGAATTCTCTTCTTAGAAGCCTCCATCTTAAGCTGAGCTGCTTCTTGTTTCAAAGCCATGTTATAGAACTTATCGAATTCATCTGGCTCGAACAAAGTGAGAGCAAGCTGAAGTTCATCTTTGAGACCTCCACGGAACTGATAGATTTTGCTCTTAGCATCAGGAATGTCTTGCTTTGCATAGCGAGCGAGGTTTTGGAACTTGACATTATACTGATAGACTGACATGGAGCCCTGCTTGAGGTTGCGGAATTTCTCACGCATACCCTCGATGACACTTGTAGGAATGTGATGCGAGCGGAAATCCTTGCAGAAATTCTCCCAAGAGATCACTTGACCCGGCCTTGAGTCTTTGTACTGCTGCCACCAGTCAGCTGCTTGATCTTTCAGTTGGAAGGCTGCAAACTTCACATAGTCATCTTCTTTCACGTTACTGCACTCAAAATGCTTCTTGATATCGGTCAGCCAATCTTCAGCATCAAGAGGGTCGACACAGTAACTGAAAGCTTTAGGATTGTTGGCCAAGAACTGGTTGAGGGTAGCATGGTGCTGCTGGAAGAAGTTGCCTTGGTTCATTGGAACGCCCTGATTAGCTTGATTAGCTTGCATAGCTTGCATTTGCTGCATCATCTGCATCATCAACTGAGTGTTCTGAGCAGTAGTCTGCATAATTGCTCTCCAAGCCTCAGGCGGAGGAGGAGGAGAAGGAGGACGTTCTGGGACCTCTTCCACCTCTGGGTTGGCATTCGGAACCTTTTTCGGAGCCATCCTGTAAGAGATGACCACGAATCAGCAATTGATTGACAAAAGGAATAAGCTGAATCAATGGAATGAATTGCAACAAGTCTTCACAATAATCATTCAAACAATAAGAACGAATGAAATCATCCGAACAAGAGGAACGAATGAATTCCTTAGTTAATTGATAACATCAGTCTTCACGAGAAGCCACATAGGGATCAAAAGGAAAAAAAATAAAACAACAAGGTACGGGAAGGAACAAACACAAGAGAGGAGTTTCGTTCTAACATCTTTGTGCTGAAAGCATATGAACGCGTTACGAAAAGGTTTTGCAATCCCTGGATCAGCATAGCCAAGGACCCTTTAAGATGCAACTCCTGATAGTAACCTCGGTCATATAACTCCTTCACTCAATGTCGAACCCCGAACTCACTAACCTGCATTCGTTGGAAGAATGCCTACGATCTACTGGATAAAACCCACCTATAGTTTTCCGAAAGATTCCAGTTATGCAATCAGGTGTTGGGGATACACGGGAAGCACCGCGCAATCAACTCTAACCTACATCCAGGTGTATCCATCCTTCAACACATAACCAGTCTTTCTCGGAAACTGTGTACCTCGGACCTTCGAAAAGCATCCACTATAACAAGCTATGGCAATACTCCCGAACTACCTCCCCAGTACTGGGTGATGTCGGGGTTATCGTGCCACTGGCCGTATAGGGGAGATTTTCGATGTCGGCCGTCTTAAGTATTTAGTACTGCCGCGATATGCTTGTTACAATGATACCCCGAAGCTCAACTCCTCGGTAACAGGAGGCATCGGGAACAATATCCTTGTCACAAGAACATCGAAACAATCCCAGAATACTCGCGGGATTCCTAAAAAAAAATTTTGTGCAAATTTTGAAGATAGGAGAGACAAGAGTAGACGTCAGGAGTCCTCACCAGAGAGAAAGGGGATGAGAAGCAAAGAAATCCTACTCTCCGATATAATATAGGACTCAAAAAGTTTTCAGTGTGTGCCTAGACTCAACCGTCAACGGTTCGATCAAACAGTGGGGGCTCCTAGGTCGCAGAAGGCTCTGATACCAACTTGTAATGCCCAGGATGGAATTATACCTCCTACGTGTCGAGGCACGACTTAAAGGCATAAGTCCATCCTAGAATGATCTCAAGTTTGGTAATCTTTGCACAACTCATGTAAAAGAGGGATAGTAAACTGAAAATAGTTGGCTTACAATCGCCACGTCACAGAATAACAGTACAAGTCTCAAACATCATACATTAAGACCACTACAACCCTCTAAGGGCAAAAGCCAAATGTCAAAGTACCAAACTCAGATAAATAAAACAACCACAGGCGGATCGAATCCTAGTAAGAGTCTCCACTACTGATCGTCCGGGTAGCGCACGTAGTACCGACTACGCTCCTCGTCGTACTCCCAATCCAGCTCGGTGCCATCACCTGGATAGCTCACAGCTGGACCTGCATCTGGTGTGTGAAGTAACTGTGAGCCACAGAGGACTCAGCAATCCCGTTCCCGGGTAACAGAACTATCAAAGCCTTTAGGTGAGGGAAAGGCTGAAGAAAGAAATGAGGTGAAGGAACAACAAAGAGTCTGCAGCAGCAACTAGCACTAACTTACGCAAGAGAGAGCGAGAAGAGAAGGCAAAGCGAGAAGTGATCACTAAGTGATCCTAGCTACAAGCTCACAAACATAACCCCTCCGTGTTCAACTCCCGAATCCCTATTCGGAAATTGACAGTCACGGAACACACGCTGGTAGTGTATTAGAAACATTGTGTCAAGTTATCTACAACCGGAATTAACAAGCTCCCATCTGCCACATAACCGCGGGCACGGCTTTCGAAAGTTCAAAACCCTGCAGGAGTTGTTGAAGTTGCTGGAGTTGTTGTATGGAGCACGAATCATTGGAGGAGGAGGAAGCCAGAATTTCTGTTGTTTCGCAGCCAACTGAGACGATGAGGTAGAGTGAACAGCATCTCGAATTCTCTTCTTAGAAGCCTCCATCTTAAGCTGAGCTGCTTCTTGTTTCAAAGCCATATTATAGAACTTATCGAAATCGTCTGGCTCGAACAGAGTGAGAGCAAGCTGAAGTTCATCTTTGAGACCTCCACGGAACTGATAGATTTTGCTCTTTGCATCAGGAATGTCTTGCTTTGCATAGCGAGCGAGGTTTTGGAACTTGACATTATACTGATAGACTGTCATGGAGCCCTGCTTGAGGTTGCGGAATTGCTCACGCATACCCTCGATAACACTTGTAGGAATGTGATGCGAGCGGAAATCCTTGCAGAAGTTCTCCCACGAGATCACTTGACCCGGCCTTGAGTCTTTGTACTGCTGCCACCAATCAGCTGCTTGATCTTTCAGTTGGAAGGCTGCAAACTTCACATAGTCATCTTCTTTCACGTTACTGCACTCAAAATGCTTCTTGATATCGGTCAGCCAATCTTCAGCATCAAGAGGGTCGACACAGTAACTGAAAGCTTTAGGATTGTTAGCCAGGAACTGGTTCAGAGTAGCATGGTGCTGCTGGAAGAAGTTGCCTTGGTTCATTGGAACGCCCTGATTAGCTTGATTAGCTTGCATAGCCTGCATTTGCTGCATCATCTGCATCATCAACTGAGTGTTCTGAGCAGTAGTCTGCATAATTGCTCTCCAAGCCTCAGGCGGAGGAGGAGGGGAAGGAGGACGTTCTGGAACCTCTTCACCCTCTGGGTTAGCATTCGGAACCCTTTTCGGAGCCATCCTGTAAGAGATGACCACGAATCAGCAATTGATTGACAAAAGGAATAAGCTGAATCAATGGAATGAATTGCAACAAGTCTTCACAATAATCATTCGAACAAAAAGAACGAATGAAATCATCCGAACAAGAGGAACGAATGAATTTCTTAGTTAATTGATAACATCAGACTTCACGAGAAGCCACATAGGGATCAAAAGGATAAAATAATAAAACAACAAGGTACGGAAAGGAACAAACACAAGAGAGGAGTTTCGTTCTAACATCTTTGTGCTGAAAGCATATGAACGCGTTACGAGAAGGTTTTGCAATCCCCGGATCAGCATAGCCAAGGACCCTTTAAGATGCAACTCCTGATAGTAACATCGGTCATATAACTCCTTCACTCAATGTCGAACCCCGAACTCTCTAACCTGCATTCGTTGAAAGAATGCCTACGATCTACTGGATAAAACCCACCTATAGCTTTCCGAAAGATTCCAGTTATGCAATCAGGTGTTGGGGATACACGGGAAGCACCGCGCAATCAACTCTAACCTACATCCAGGTGTATCCATCCTTCAACACATAACCAGTCTTTCTCGGAAACTGTGTACCTCGGACCTTCGAAAAGCATCCACTATAACAAGCTATGGCAATACTCCCGAACTACCTCCCCAGTACTGGGTGATGTCGGGGTTATCTTGCCACTGGCCGTATAGGGGAGATTTTCGATGTCGGCCGTCTTAAGTATTTAGTACTGTCGCGATATGCTTGTTACAGTGATACCCCGAAGCTCAACTCCTCGGTAACAGGAGGCATCGGGAACAATATCCTTGTCACAAGAACATCGAAACAATCCCAGAATACTCGCGAGATTCCTAAAAAAAATTTTTGTGCAAATTTTGAAGATAGGAGAGACAAGAGAAGACGTCAGGAGTCCTCACCAGAGAGAAAGGGGATGAGAAGCAAAGAATCCTACTCTCCGATATAATATATGACTCAAAAGTTTTCAGTGTGTGCCTAGACTCAACCGTCAACGGTTCGATCAAACAGTGGGGGCTCCTAGGTCGGAGAAGGCTCTGAATACCAACTTGTAATGCCCAGGATGGAGTTATACCTCCTACGGGTCGAGGCCCGACTTAAAGGCATAAGTCCATCCTAGAATGATCTCAAGTTTGGTAATCTTTGCACAACTCATGTAAAAGAGGGATGGTAAACTTAAAATAGTCGGCTTACAATCGCCACGTCACAGAACAACAGTACAAGTCTCAAACATCATACAATAAGATCACTACAACCCTCTAAGGGCAAAATCCAAATGTCAAAGTATCAAACTCAGATAAAAAGAACAACCACAGGCGGATCGAATCCTAGTAAGAGTCTCCACTACTGATCGTCCGGGTAGCGCACGTAGTAACGACTACGCTCCTCGTCGTACTCCCAATCCAGCTCGGTGCCATCACCTGGATAGCTCACGGCTGGACCTGCATCTGGTGTGAAGTAACTGTGAGCCACAGAGGACTCAGCAATCCCGTTCCCGGGTAACAGAACTATCAAAGCCTTTAGGTGAGGAAAGGCTGAAGAAAGAAATGAGGTGAAGGAACAACAAAGAGTCTGCAGCAGCAACTAGCACTAACTTACGCAAGAGAGAGCGAGAAGAGAAGGCACGTGAGAAGTGATCACTAAGTGATCCTAGCTACAAGCTCACAAACATAACCCCTCCGTGTTCAACTCCCGAATCCCTATTCGGAAATTGACAGTCACGGAACACACGCTGGTAGTGTATTAGCATCATTTGTGTCAAGTTTTCTACAGCCGGAATTAACAAGCTCCCATCTGCCACATAACCGCGGGCACGGCTTTCGAAAGTTCAAACCCTGCAGGGGTGTTCCAACTTGACCCATTACAAGCCCACGATCCGCGGAGTCGCAACTCCAAAGTGGGAAGACCCGAGTATCCTCGGAATCCCGTGCTCAAGTTAAACCGAACTAAGGTAAGGCTAATCCAGCAAATCCTCCCGGCGTGTCGTCACCCTGATCGTAGCCGCGCGTATCTAGGTCTCAGGACACGACCGGATGAGTCATCCTACAGGTTTTTACCAAACCTCGAGTTTCCTTGAGGTGGCCCCGCAGTCTGCTCGTTTCGGACCAACACTCATGTGGAGCACTGGCCCGGGGTTGTTGATTAAGAAAGAGGGTTAATTACTCCCTTATGCAAGTTTAGTTTGTTATTAGGCAAATAGTACCAATGTTGGGATTTGCTGGAAAAGACTTAGCACATAGCGGTTTATCGAGGGGGTCCCATACACCCCAACCGTGTTAGGAACGCATAATCAAGGAACATAAAACCGGCTTATACGGATCCTAACGGCATGAGTGGAACAAAACACCAAGCAAAAGGCTTAGCCTTCCACCCTTGCCAATATATATGTGATTCCAATTAAAGCATTTATATAGTGTGATATAACCCAACCAAACTTCAACATGGAGCAAGCATCTTCACTTCACCTGCAACTAGCAACGCTATAAGAAGGGCTGAGCGAAGCGTACTTAGCCAAGCAACGGTTTGCATAGGTAGGGTGGTTAAACATGGCAATTGGTTACAAGTAGGAGGCTGACAAGAAGAACATGGGCATCGAGGCAAAACTATAGATCGAGACTACTAGAAATAGACAAGGATAGTAATGTTATCGGGGTTCGGTCATCTTGCCTGAAGAGAAGAAGTTCGGATCAAAAGAAGGGTCCTCTTGCTCAAACTCGTTGGAAACCTCGTGCTCAACCTCGTTGGAAAACTCGTGCTCAACTTCCGGGTCTAAACAAGACAAACACACCAAGCACCAATCAACACGATGCAATGCGCACTCGAAAACATGTATGCATGATGGATGCACTAGAGATGCACATGGAGCACGGAAAACATCACTCAAGCAAAACACCTCAAAACAAGATAACAACCTGATATTATTAATCTACACAGAAAATCACCCAAGTTTGATATAAAGTTCGCTGAAATCGGAGTTACGGGCTAAAAGTTATGCCCGAAACAAGATTTGAGCGAAAACTGCAAATTACAGCAACATGGCATCTTGGGAGCACAAAATAAATAATCTACAGCATCCAAAAGGCATGGCAAAGGACTTGAACATAAACTAGATATAATGTACAGCAACTAGGTCCAAAGTGCACCCCCAACGGAGTCACGGATCACTAGCAATGATCTTGGACATATTGAACTTTGAAATAAAATTCTGGCAGCAGAATTTTATTGAAAGTTTAGAGCAAAAGATAAACATGCTACAGCACCTCAAATGGACATGTGAGGACATGGATGGAAAGACAACAATATATACTTCATGGAACAATCAAAATCCACCCCAAAACTATCATGCTTTGTCCTACAACATCACACGAACATGGCATCGGAACGTTACAGATTTCAGACTTAGTGAAATTTCACTAAGTCCCAAAACAGCAACATCATCATAGCACACAAAAGAGCATGTTTAAGACACCTCGAAACTAAACATGGCAAAGGGTAAGCACCTCATCAAAATACATATGAAGGTGATCCCGAAACACTCAAGCATGCATCAATGTGGTGAACACACCGATTACAACGAGCTCAACAACATGGCATTTCATAACAAGTAAAAACACAACATTTGAACATGGCATCTTGCAACGATGATAACAAGGAAACAATACATCTACCATGCAACCTAGCACACACAACACGTAGTTCGTGTCAAGACGAACACGTGGACATGTCATTTGCTTCGTTTGGACAAACGAGCTAAAAGATATCACATGTCGAAGGTGGCACAAAAATAACACATAGCAGCAGTTTATATCATCATACACTCTTGCAACAGCAAAACATGCCCCTAGATGATCTCTAACATGCATGACTACAACAGGTAAAACGTAGAGGGCATCTCCACGAACATCTGGACATATCACACGCTCAAAACGGAGCAGCAGGTAAAAAGTTACAGCAGTGCAAAGTTAGCATTTCAGATTAACAGATCTGGGGGTCTTAGGGAAAAAAAACAACCTCAGGAACAGTAACAGGCCGGATCTGGTACTGTAGCGGCGGCGAAACGGCGGGAGGCCCGCGGGCGAACGGGGCGGCGGCCCGGTAGGCGCGCGGCGGCTGGCGGCCCGGTAGGCGGAGGCGGCGGCCCGCGCAGCCGGCGGCGTACGGCCCGCGGGGGCGAGGGCGAGTGGGCCGTGGCGAGGTGGCGAAGCCGGCCCAGCCGGATGGGAGGCGAGGCGCGAAGGGAGGCGGCCGGCTTGAGGCGGCCCAGCGCCTGAGGCCGAGGCGGGCCACGTGAAGCGGAGCGGGAGGCGTGCGGGAGGCCCGATCCGGCGATGTGGTCCTCCACGGGGTTGGCGAAGCGGGCGACGAGGAGAAGATCGAGGCCCGGTCGGGCGATCTGGCCGGCTCGGTCGGAGAGGGATTCGCTCGCCCGGCTCGGGCGTTGACTCCGTTCCCCCGAGGAGATCTGGATCGAGGCTGCCTGCGGCGGCTGGAACGAAGGATCTGGTTCCTTCGGGAACCAGAGGAACTTCTCTCTTGGGGATCTGAGATCTAAAAGAAAAAAAAAGAAAAGGAGAGAGGAGGAAGAAGAAGGAATGTCCAAATAGACCTAGGGGTCTATATGTAGCATCATTTTAGGGTTAGGGGGAGATTAGGAGCGCTAGGAGGCCTCCGATCTGGATCCAACGGACCCGATCGCGGGGATGATTTTTAAAAGGCCCAGACGGAGAAAAGAGACTGCAGCAGGGGTATATCCGGGACACGAAGTAAGGGCACTTCGGACCCACACGGACAACGGAGGGAAAAGTCAACGGAGTCCCAAACGAGACGAGATTTGAGAGGCGGGTTGCACACAACAAAACAACAACACACAACACAACCTCACGGCACACCGGTAACGAAAAACGCCCGAACAACAAAGAAGGCCTACGGGACGTCACGAACACGTGAGGGAGCTCCGGAACACGAAACGGACAACGGGAAGAAACGCCACGAACCGGATGCAACCCACAACACAAACAAAATGCAATGCACATGTCTACATGATATGAATGAATGCCACACACTCACACACAAAACGACGAAAGCCCGAAAGACAAAGAACCCGAAATGGAAATAGATGAAGCCGGAGATTTATTATAAGCCCAAAAGGGAAAGTATTACATCCGGGGCATTACAAACTCTCCTCTACTACAAAAAGATCTCGTCCCGAGATCTAGGACTGGAAAAAGGAAGGGTACTCGGAACGAAGATGATCTTCTCGTTCCCAGGTAGCTTCTCGGTCTGTGTGATGTGACCACTTGACTTTCAGAAACTTGATGGTCTTGTTGCGAGTCTTGCGTTCGGTTTCTTCGAGAATTGCAACTGGATGCTCTCGGTAGGAAAGGTCTTGTTGAAGATCAATCTCCTCAAACGGAATCATTCGCTCAGGTGCCTTGAAGCATTTGCGAAGCTGAGACACATGGAAGACATCATGAACATTTGCAAAGTTGGGAGGGAGCTCGAGCTGATAGGCTAGATCGCCTCTTTTGCCAAGAATTTTGAAAGGACCGACGTATCTAGGAGCAAGCTTTCCTTTGATACCGAACCTTTGGGTTCCTTTCATCGGAGAAACTCGGAGATAGACATGATCACCGATGTCGAAAGCCAAATCACGATGCTTTCCGTCATAGTAACTCTTCTGACGCGACTGAGCGGCCTTGAGATTCTCACGTATGACTTTGCACATTTCTTCGGCTTCAGAGATCAAATCATTGCCAAGAAGTTGGCGTTCGCCTGTTTCAGACCAGTTGAGAGGGGTACGGCACTTTCTGCCATATAGAATTTCAAACGGTGCTTTGCCTGCACTTGCTTGAAAGCTGTTGTTGTAAGAGAATTCTGCAAATGGAAGACAGTCCTCCCATTTCATGCCGAAGGAGATGACACAGGCTCTGAGCATATCTTCAAGGATCTGATTCACACGCTCGACTTGACCACTAGTCTGAGGGTGAAAGGCAGTGCTGAACCTGATCTTCGTGCCCATGGCGGACTGAAAGGAGTCCCAGAACTTTGATGTGAACAAGCTGCCACGGTCTGAGGATATCACTTGAGGAATGCCATGTAGGGACACAATTCTGGAAGTGTACAGCTCTGCAAGTTGAGCTGCATTGATTGATTCTTTGACTGGAAGAAAGTGAGCGACTTTAGTAAGCTTGTCAATCACCACAAAGATAGCATCATTTCCTCGCTTGGATTTAGGAAAGCCAGTGACGAAGTCCATTTCAATGTGGTCGAACTTCCACTCAGGAATAGGAAGAGGTTGGAGAAGACCGGCTGGACGTTGATGTTCTGCTTTCACTCTTCTGCATACATCACATTCATTCACGAACTGGGCAATTTCCCTTTTCATGCGTGTCCACCAGTAAGACTGCTTGAGATCTTGATACATCTTGGAACTGCCAGGATGAATGGAAAGGAGAGAGTCATGAGCTTCTTCCATTATGAGCTTCCTGAGATCACCTTTGGGAACAACGAGTCTGTCCTCGAAGAACAAGGTATCTCTCTCATCAACACGGAAGCACTTATATTTTGGAGTGCCCTTTGCAATCCCATGTTTCACCTTCTTCACCATGGTATCACTGAGCTGGGCCTCACGGACTTGATCTTCCAAGGTAGGAGCAATCTGGAGATTTGCAAGAAAACCCTGCGGAACAACTTGAAGGTTGAGCTTCCTGAAAGCTTCACAAAGCTCAGGCTGGTGTGGCTTGATAAGAAGGCTGTTGCAATATGCCTTTCTGCTCAAAGCATCTGCAATCACATTCGCCTTGCCTGGAGTGTACTCAATGCTGGGGTTGTACTCTTGGATCATTTCGACCCAACGAGTCTGGCGGAGGTTCAGATGCGGCTGTGTGAAGATGTACTTCAAGCTCTTGTGATCAGTGAAGATGTCGACCTTTCTGCCCAACAACAGATGTCTCCACGTAATCAGAGCATGTACCACAGCTGCTAGCTCGAGATCATGTGTGGGATAGTTCTTCTCAGCTGGCTTTAGCTGACGAGAAGTGTATGCCACAATTCTCTTATCTTGCATAAGCACACCACCAAGACCTTGAAGAGAAGCGTCACAGAACACTTCATAGGGCTTGGATTCATCTGGAGGAATTAGAACTGGAGCAGAGACAAGCTTCTCTTTGAGGGTTTTGAAAGCCACTTCACACTCGGGAGACCAAAAGTATTTGACATTCTTCTGAAGGAGGTTGGAAAGAGGCTTGGCAATCTTGGAGAAGTTCTCCACAAACCTTCTGCAATAGCTGGCAAGACCCAGAAAACTGCGGAGCTGCTTGACGTTCTGAGGAGCTTCCCAGTTGACAATTGCTTAAACTTTCTCGGGATTAACCGCAATACCGTCAGCTGAGATAATGTGGCCCAGGTACAAAACCTTATCGAGCCAAAACTCGCACTTTGAGAACTTGGCATAGAATTTATGCTCTCTGAGTCGATCAAGAACCAGACGCAAGTGCTTTTCGTGATCTTCTTCATTCTTGGAAAACACCAGAATATCATCCAGATACACAAGCACGAATTCGCCAGTATAGGGGTTGAAGATGTAATGCATCATCCTTGAAAAGGTAGGAGGAGCATTGGCGAGACCGAAGGACATGACGGTATACTCGTATGAACCGTAGCTCGTTCTGAAGGCCGTCTTGGGAATGTCTTCCTCGCGAATGCGAATTTGATGATAGCCCATTCGGAGGTCAAGCTTAGAGAACACTTTAGCTCCTTTGAGCTGCTCAAAGAGTTCGTTGATGTTGGGGAGCGGATACTTGTTCTTAATCGTCTTCTTGTTCAACGGCCGGTAGTCAACACAGAGACGCTCCGTGCCATCTTTCTTCTTGACAAATAAGACACCACAGCCCCACGGAGATGTACTCGGTCTGATGAGACCCATACTCTCCTGCTTATCAAGCTGCTTCTTCAATTCCTTCAATTCATCCGGAGAGAGCTTGTATGGACGCCGGCAAGCAGGTTCGGTGCCCGGCTCGAGTTCAATGACAAACTCCACCTGACGGTGTGGAGGCATGCCTGGAAGATCTTCTGGAAAGACGTCTTGATATTCATTCACCACTGGAATTTGCTCTATGGCATTAATTTCACCCTTATCATTAAGAGAGAAAAGCCGAATAGTATTATCCCTGGAGGCGAAGATAATCACATCTTCATCAGAATGAGTCAATTTAACTTCCTTTTGAGCACAATCAATGTGAGCATCGTGCTGAGAAAGCCAATCCATTCCGAGAATGAGGTCGATGTCAGAATGACCAAGAATCACCGGTTTAGCCAGAAAACGATAATCACCCATGCGAATGGAAACATCCGGAGCAAATATGTTGGAAGACATGCACTTGCCCGGAGAAATTACTTGCAACCTCTGAGGCAGACTTTGGATGTCAATATTATGCTTGGATGCAAATGGTTGAGACATGAAAGAGCATGAAGCACCTGAATCAAATAACACTTTAGCTGGAAAAGAGTTTACTGGAAGGTTACCCAGAATGACATCAGAAGAAGCCTCGGCTTGTGCTGCATTCATCAGATTGACCCTTGCAGACTTTGGATCATGCTTGACAATAGCTGAACTCACAGGTGGTGGAGGAGGAAGACGCTTCGGATTCGGACATCTGTTGGCATAGTGACCTTTCTGAGTGCATTTGTTGCAAGTCACTTCTGAGAGAGGACGGAACTGAGAGCCACTGGACTTGGAGCCTTGAGACTGAAACTGCTTCTTCGACTGGTTGCTTGGGTTGGGTGGGTGGGAGAAACCACGACCACTAGAGTTCTTGTTGTTGGAGTTGTTGAAGTTGCTGGAGTTGTTGTATGGAGCTCGAATCACTTGAGGAGGAGGAAGCCAGAATTTCTGTTGTTTCGCAGCCAACTGAGACGATGAGGTAGAGTGAACAGCATCTCGAATTCTCTTCTTAGAAGCCTCCATCTTAAGCTGAGCTGCTTCTTGTTTCAAAGCCATGTTATAGAACTTATCGAATTCGTCTGGCTCGAACAAAGTGAGAGCAAGCTGAAGTTCATCTTTGAGACCTCCACGGAACTGATAGATTTTACTCTTTGCATCAGGAATGTCTTGCTTTGCATAGCGAGCTAGGTTTTGGAACTTGACATTATACTGATAGACTGTCATGGAGCCCTGCTTGAGGTTGCGGAATTGCTCACGCATACCCTCGATAACACTTGTAGGAATGTGATGCGAGCGGAAATCCTTGCAGAAATTCTCCCATGAGATCACTTGACCCGGCCTTGAGTCTTTGTACTGCTGCCACCAGTCAGCTGCTTGATCTTTCAGTTGGAAGGCTGCAAACTTCACATAGTCATCTTCTTTCACGTTACTGCACTCAAAATGCTTCTTGATATCGGTCAGCCAATCCTCAGCATCAAGAGGGTCGACACAGTAACTGAAAGCTTTAGGATTGTTGGCCAAGAACTGGTTGAGGGTAGCATGGTGCTGCTGGAAGAAGTTGCCTTGGTTCATTGGAACGCCCTGATTAGCTTGATTAGCTTGATTAGCTTGCATCATCTGCATCATCTGCATCATCAACTGAGTGTTCTAAGCAGTAGTCTGCATAATTGCTCTCCAAGCCTCAGGCGGAGGAGGAGGTGAAGGAGGATGCTCTGGAACCTCTTCCACCTCTGGGTTGGCATTCGGAACCTTTTTCGGAGCCATCCTATAAGAGATGACCACGAATCAGCAATTGATTGACAAAAGGAATAAGCTGAATCAATGGAATGAATTGCAACAAGTCTTCACAATAATCATTCGAACAATAAGAACGAATGAAATCATCCGAACAAGAGGAACGAATGAATTTCTTAGTTAATTGATAACATCAGTCTTCACGAGAAGCCACATAGGGATCAAAAGGATAAAATAATAAAACAACAAGGTACGGAAAGGAACAAACACAAGAGAGGAGTTTCGTTCTAACATCTTTGTGCTGAAAGCATATGAACGCGTTACGAAAAGGTTTTGCAATCCCCGGATCAGCATAGCCAAGGACCCTTTAAGATGCAACTCCTGATAGTAACCTCGGTCATATAACCCCTCCACTCAATGTCGAACCCCGAACTCACTAACCTGCATTCGTTGGAAGAATGCCTACGATCTACTGGATAAAACCCACCTATAGCTTTCCGAAAGATTCCAGTTATGCAATCAGGTGTTGGGGATACACGGGAAGCACCGCGCAATCAACTCTAACCTACATCCAGGTGTATCCATCCTTCAACACATAACCAGTCTTTCTCGGAAACTGTGTACCTCGGACCTTCGAAAAGCATCCACTATAACAAGCTATGGCAATACTCCCGAACTACCTCCCCAGTACTGGGTGATGTCGGGGTTATCTTGCCACTGGCCGTATAGGGGAGATTTTCGATGTCGGCCGTCTTAAGTATTTAGTACTGTCGCGATAAGCTTGTTACAATGATACCCCGAAGCTCAACTCCTCGGTAACAGGAGGCATCGGGAACAATATCCTTGTCACAAGAACATCGAAACAATCCCAGAATACTCGCGGGATTCCTAAAAAAAAAAATTGTGCAAATTTTGAAGATAGGAGAGACAAGAGTAGACGTCAGGAGTCCTCACCAGAGAGAAAGGGGATGAGAAGCAAAGAAATCCTACTCTCCGATATAATATAGGACTCAAAAAGTTTTTAGTGTGTGCCTAGACTCAACCGTCAACGGTTCGATCAAACAGTGGGGGCTCCTAGGTCGGAGAAGGCTCTGAATACCAACTTGTAATGCCCAGGATGGAGTTATACCTCCTACGTGTCGAGGCACGACTTAAAGGCATAAGTCCATCCTAGAGTGATCTCAAGTTTGGTAATCTTTGCACAACTCATGTAAAAGGGGATAGTAAACTGAAAAAAAATAGTTGGCTTACAATCGCCACGTCACAGAAATACAGTACAAGTCTCAAACATCATACATTAAGAGCACTACAACCCTCTAAGGGCAAAAGCCAAAAGTCAAAGTACCAAATTCAGATAAATTAAACCACAGGCGGATCGAATCCTAGTAAGAGACTCCACTACTGATCGTCCGGGTAGCGCACATAGTACCGACTACGCTCCTCGTCGTACTCCCAATCCAGCTCGGTGCCATCACCTGGATAGCTCACAGTTGGACCTGCAACTGGTGTGTGAAGTAACTGTGAGCCACAGAGGACTCAGCAATCCCGTTCCCGGGTAACAGAACTATTTAAGCCTTTAGGTGAGGGAAAGGCTGAAGAAAGAACAAGTCTGCAGCAGCAACTAGCATCTAGCTTACGCAAGTGAGAGCGAGAAGAGAAGGCATCGGCGAGAAGTGATCACGAAGTGATCCTAGCTACAAGCTCACAAGCATAACCCCTCCGTGTTCAACTCCCGAATCCCTATTCGGAAATTGACAGTCACGGAACACACGCTGGTAGTGTATTAGTAACATTGTGTCAAGTTATCTACAACCGGAATTAACAAGCTCCCATCTGCCACATAACCGCGGGCACGGCTTTCGAAAGTTCAAACCCTGCAGGGGTGTTCCAACTTGACCCATTACAAGCCCACGATCCGCGGAGTCGCAACTCCAAAGTGGGAAGACCCGAGTATTCTCGGAATCCCGTGCTCAAGATATACCAAGCTAAGGTAAGGCTAATCCAGCAAATCCTCCCGGCGTGTCGACACCCTGATAGTAGCCGCGCGTATCTAAGTCTCAGGACACGACCGGATGGGCGATTCTACAGGTTTTTACCAAACCTCGAGTTTCCTTGAGGTGGCCCCGCAGACTCCCCGTTTCGGACCAACACTCATGTGGAGCACTGGCCCGGGGTTGTTGATTAAGAAAGAGGGTTAATTACTCCCTATGCATGTTTAGTTTGTTATTAGGCAAATAGTACCAATGTTGGGATTTGCTGGAAAAGACTTAGCACTTAGCGGTTTATCGAGGGGGTCCCATACACCCCAACCGTGTTAGGAACGCATAATCAAGGAACATAATACCGGCTTATACGGATCCTAACGGCATGAGTGGAACAAATCACCAAGCAAAAGGCTTAGCCTTCCACCCTTGCCAATATATAGATGATTTCCATTAAAGCATTTATATAGTGTGATATAACCCAACCAAACTTCAACATGGAGCAAGCATCTTCACTTCACCTGCAACTAGCAACGCTATAAGAAGGGCTGAGCGAAGCGTACTTAGCCAAGCAACGGTTTGCATAGGTAAGGTTGGTTAAACATGGCAATTGGTTACAAGTAGGAGGCTGACAAGAAGAACATGGGCATCGAGGCAAAACTATAGATCGAGACTACTAGCAATAGGCGAAGATAGTAAAGTTATCGGGGTTCGGTCATCTTGCCTGAAGAGAAGACGTTCGGATCGAAAGAAGGGTCCTCGTGCTCAAACTCGTTGGAAACCTCGTGCTCAACCTCGTTGGAAAACTCGTGCTCAACTTCCGGCTCTAAACACAACAAACACACCAAGCACTAATCAACAAAATGCAATGCGCACTCGAAAAACATGAATGCATGATGGATGCACTAAAGATGCACATGGAGCACGTAAAACATCACTCAAGCAAAACACCTCAAAACAAGATAACAAGCTGATATTATTAATCTACACAGAAAAACACCCAAGTTTGATATAAGATTCGCTGAAATCGGAGTTACGGGCTAAAAGTTATGCCCGAAACAAGATTTGAGCGAAAACTGCAAATTACAGCAACATAGCATCTTTGGAGCTCAAAATAATTAATCTACAGCACCCAAAAAGCATGGCAAAGGACATGAACACAAACTAGATATATAGTACAGCAACTAGGTCCAAAGTGCACCCCCAACGGAGTCACGGATCAATAGCAATGATCTTGGACATATTGAACTTTGAAATAAAATTCTGGCAGCAGAATTTTATTGAAAGTTTGGAGCAAAAGATAAACATGCTACAGCCACTCAAATGGACATGTGAGGACATGGATGGAAAGACAACAATATATACTACAAGGAACAATCAAAATCCACCCCAAAACTATCATGCTTTGTCCTACAACATCACACGAACATGGCATCGGAACGTTACAGATTTCAGACTTAGTGAAATTTCACTAAGTCCTAAAACAGCAATATCATCATAGCATGTAAAAGAGCATGTTTAAGACACCTCGAAACTAAACATGGCAAAGGGTAAGCACCTCATCAAAATACATATGACGGTGATCCCGAAACACACAAGCATGCATCATTGTGGTGAACACACCGATTACAACGAGCTCAACAAAATGGCATTTCATAACAAGTGAAAACACAACATGTGAACATGGCACTTTGCAACGATGATAACAAGGCAACAATAAATCTACCATGCAACCTATCACACACAACACGTAGTTCGTGGCAAGACGAACACGTGGACATGTCATTTGCATCGTTTGGACAAACGAGCTAAAAGTTATCACATGGCAAAGGTGGCATGAAAATAACACATAACAGCAGTTTATATCATGATGCACTCTTGCAACAGCAAAACAAGTGTCAAGATGACATCTAACATGCATGACAACAACAGGTAAAACGTAGAGGACATCTCCACGAACATCTGGACATGCTACACGCGCAAAACGGAGCAACAGGCACAAAGTTAGAGCAGGTTAAAGTTAGCATATCAAAACAAGTGCAACAGGGACTTAGAGGAAAAATAGAGTCAACCTTTCCAGATCGGAAAAAAAAAGGTCAATGGGCCGGATGAGCTGGATCTGGCCCGGCTGCGGAGGGGTTGGGCCGGCGGCTCGGGCGGCTTGCGGTGGAGGCGGCCCACTCGGGCGGAGGGGAAGTCGGGCCCTGGCGCGGCGCGGAGTCTCGGCCCACCTGGCGAGCGCGGCCCGCGGAGGTGGCTGGGGCGGCCCAGCCGGTGGCGCGCGGTGGAGCGGGAGGCGGCCCGCGGTGGCGCGCTGGGCCCCTGCGGGGGGTGCGGCCCGGGCGGCGGAGGTGGCCCGGCTCGGCTCGGGATCGAAGGAGCTGGTGCTCTGCGGCTACCGGCGGCTTGATCGAAGGGAAAGGATGGTTTTCCAAGTGGAGAGGAGGGGAAAGGTGGATCTGAGAAAAAAATAGGGAATGCCAAAAATAGACCTAGAGGGGTCTATATATAGCAGTTTTTAGGGTTAGGGGAAGATTTAGGGGCACTAGGAGCCCTCCGATCGCGATCCGACGGATCCGATCGCGGGGGTTGATTTAAAAGGCCTAGACGGAGATAAAAGAAAGCAGTAGGGGTGTTTCCGGGACACGAAGCGAAGGCACTTCGGGCCCACACGAGCAACGGAGGGAAAAGTCAACGGAGTCCAAACGAGACGAGATTTGAGAGGCGGGTTGCACACAACAAAACAACAACACACAACACAACCTCGCGGCACACCGGTAACGTAAAACGCCCGAACAACAAAGTAGGCCTACGGGACGTCACGGACACGTGAGGGAGCTCCGGAACGCGAAACGGACAACGGGAAGAAACACGACGAACCGGATGCAACCCACAACACAAAAGCAATGCAATGCACATGTCTACATGATATGAATGAATGCCACACACTCACACAACAAAACGACGAAAGCCCGAAAGACAAAGAACCCGAAATGGAAATAGATGAAGCCGGAGATTTATTATATACCCAAAAGGGAAAGTATTACATCCGGGGCATTACAATCGTGGAGCTGGAGAGGGATGGCCCCGAGGAAGAGGCATACCAGACCGGCATCAGAGACATGCACAATGGATTTAGGGAGTTTGCACCCCTCATCAATAGAGTGGTAAGTCCGTTCAAACTTATGCCTTTAAATTATTTGTATTCATCATCGTGACTGACTTATGCCTTTGTAGTCTGGTGAGCTGAACAGATGCATCTTTGAAGCCTCAGATGCACTAGGTGATACCCCCGGAGGCATAGAGTCTGAGAACAATATGAGGGGGAAGATGAAGGTACAACTTCAGCCTCCTCGGAACAGATGCATCTGGTTCACTTGCAATCATAAATATGATACTTAATATGCCCTTGTTTCATTGTGAGTGCAGAAGCTCGTGAAGCATTGTCGCAAGCTGGTAGGCCTGCTTAGATGTGCTGGAGCTGGGTCGGTTGAAGCTTATCAACCTGCAGCCACACAGGGTCACATCGGCTCATCGAGCCATGTTCCCTCATCGTCTAGGTTGGTTGAGGAGGAGGAGGAGGAGGACACATATGAAGAAGGGGCGGAGGAGGATGGGGATGATGAGGGCAACAGGGAGGAGGAGTATGATGAAGATTGTGGACCTCCACCAACTCAATCATCTCAACCACCTGAGATGCCGAAGAGGCCATCGAAGAAGAAGAATTTGCTGAGTCTGGAACTTTTCTAGAGACCGCTCCCTCGACGGCCCAAGAAGAAGACTGAGACTCATTCAAAGAGTAACGAGGACCGTACCTCCAAGAGGGGAAGGAGCAAATGATTATGCTCTTCGATAGTTGGTTGAACTTGTAGTTGGGTTGTCTATGTGTTTGAACATCATTTGGTTGAACTTGTCTAGTGGTTGTGAAACTACGTGGAACTATGAGTTTGCTATTTGTGGATCTATGTGTTTGCTATTTGTGAACCTATGTGGAACTCCAATTACTAATTAGTTGAAGTTCGTTTGAAATGTTCTATGCACTTGAAGTTTTGTTAATGTGTATGTGGTGCCCAAGTTTAATTGTTTAAGATCTGTGATATTGCTGTCATATTTTGTGAAACTTGCTGTGATATTGCTGTCATATTGAATTTGAAAAGAAGCAAGCAAATGGACTTAAAAAAATAAAACAGATGACCCTACCGCCAAGGTCCCTGGCGGTAGGGTCACACAGCCTACCGCCAGCCCTCCTGGCGGTAGGATGAACCTACCGCCAAGGCCCCCGCATATTTTGTTACAGAAGGTTTTATGGCAAAACCCAGCCACACCCTACCGCCAGGCTCTCTGGCGGTAGGGTTAGACAGCCTACCGCCAGGAGAGGCGACGGTAGGGTGCTTATCCACGTCAGCATAGGCAAACGGCGCCGCCCCCCTTCGTTGCACCCTACCGCCAAGGCTCGTGGCGGTAAGCTGTCTAACCCTACCGCCAGAGCCAATGGCGGTAGGAAAAGGGTCAAATCCCGAAAAAATCAAACAGGGGTCAGATCCTGAATTTGTATCCAAAAGGGGTCAAAACACGAAAATTTGCCTCTGTGGGATAGTGTGTCAGACGCCCACCAATGGCACGGGGGAAACATACATGTGCACAAACGTCATGATGAAAGCATAGACAACACCGTGCATGCACTCCCCCCTAGCCCCACCCCCACGCTCAATCCGTTATGTGATGAGACTGTGTCTGACGACCTAGAACACGTAGGATGAATGACATGAGTAACCAAAGTGTAGGCCGAGGTACTGAAAATATTATTCAATGACATGGGCCGACATCAAACCCACACCCAAAGTGTTTACAACTCCTTATTTCTATGGAGCTTAAAGTTGAAGCTATTTTAAAGTCAGGTAGTTTCTAGAAATCATCCGCCTAGGTAGCCGTACGATCTATTGATGGGCCGCCATTCGATCCAAGCTCCAGCTGACGCCTTCCTCCTCTGATCTCTTTCCACCAGAGCAACGCATCACCCACCATGGCACATCTGTGATCCGTGCTGCAACCTCGCGGCACCGGAGCCGTCTGTCACGCTGCAACGCAGCTCCAACAGCCTCCGCCGACCGCTGGCAGCGCTCCATTGCAGCGTTGGGCGGTGCTCCGGGAGCATTGGGAGCGCCGACGAACTGCTCCATTGCATCCATGCCCATGGCAACACCAAGCACAAAAAAGCATCAATGCTGCACGAACGACGTCTCCGGCGAAGCTTCATAGCAGCCACTATGGCGCTCCATTTCACCGGCATGTGGCATCGGGAGCACCGGCATGCTGCTCCATTGCAGCCATGGCCATGGCAACACCAAGCACAAAAACGCATCAATGCTGCACCGGCGACGTCTCCAGGGAAGCTTCATAGCAGCCACGGTGGCGCTCCATTGCAGCCACGATGACACTCCATTGTAGCTCTGTCACAGCACCGGCTGCCCCGTTCGAAGCTCCATTGTAGCACCAGAGGGCCACTGGCGAAGCTTCACTGCAGCGCCGCGGTGGTGCTCCATCGTAGTGCGAGGACGACACGGTGCTGGGACGAAGCACGCGAAGGCCATGGCGGATGCCGTGATGCATCACACATGGGGAAAATGAGAGGGGATCCCAACGTGGGTGGCTGCTGCAATGGCCGCATGCTGTGCTTTGCTTGCAAGCAGTGATGGCTGTTGCTATAATTGGCCTGCAGCAGCGGTGGCTGTTGCCCACGGCAAGGGATGTGAGGTGGTCCGGGAGCAAGCCCTCTCCTCCTAGACGAGGGAGATGAGGAAAGGGGGAAAGCGGCATGAAGAAAGACGAGCAGATAAGGTTGGGATGAAAGGGGGATGGGTGGACCCAACATGACACGCGTCGCGTGGGAGAGGAGGTTTACGCGAGGAGGAAATCAACCGGTTTATTTAAAACATTTTTCTGGCGACTGCTACAAATCAGGCGGATGAAATCATCCGCTTGGGTAGCCGTACGATCTGGTGATGGGTGGCCATTCGATCCAAGCTCCAGCTGATGCCTTCCTCCTCTGATCTCTTTCCACCAGAGCAACGCATCACCCGCCATGGCACATCCGTGATCCGTGCTGCAACCTCGCGGCACCGGAGCCGTTCGTCACGCTACAACGCAGCTCCAACGGCCTACGCCGACCGCTGGCAGCGCTCCATTGCAGCGCTGGGCGGTGCTCCGGGAGCACCGGCATGCGGCACCGGGAGCGCCGGCGAACTGCTCCATTGCGGCCATGCCTATGGCAACACCAAGCACAAAAAAGCATCAATGCTGCACCAACGACGTCTCCGGCGAAGCTTCATAGCAGCCACTGCGGCGCTCCATTGCAGCGTCGGGCGGCGCTCCGGGAGCACCGACATGTGGCACTGGGAGCACCGGCGTGCTGCTCCATTGCAGCCATGGCCATGGCAACACCAAGCACAAAAAAACATCAATGCTGCACCGGCGACGTCTCTAGCAAAGCTTCATAGCAGCCACGGTGGCGCTCCATTGCAGCCACGACGACGCTCCATTGTAGCTCCGTCGCAGCACCGGCTGCCCCGTTCGAAGCTCCATTGCAGCACGAGAGGGCCACCGGCGAAGCTTCACTGCAGCGCCGCGGTGGTGCTCCATCGCAGTGTGACGGCGACACGGTGCTGGGACGAAGCACGCGACGGCCATGGCGGATGCCGTGATGCATCACACATGGGGAAAATGAGAGGGGATCCCAACGTGGGTGGCTGCTGCAATGGCCGCATGCCGTGCTTTGCTTGCAAGCAGTGATGGCTATTGCTATACTTGGCCCGCAGCAGTGGTGACTGTTGCCCACGGCAAGGGATGTGTGGTGGTCCGGGAGCAAGCCCTCTCCTCCTAGGCGAGGGAGATGAGGAAAGGGGGAAAGCGGCATGAAGAAAGACGAGCAGATAAGGTTGGGATGAAAGGGGGATGGGTGGACCCAACATGACACACGTCGCGTGGGAGAGGAGGTTTACGCGAGGAGGAAATCAACCGGTTTATTTTAAACGTTTTCTTTTCTTTAAGGTGCTCAACAATTTATTAGGTTATTGGAGTAATAGGAAAGGAACAACCAAGATAACTTCTTGGCATGAAAGGACGATGGAGATGGGTTATCATCTTTAACTGATCTTTCTGCCTTTTTGTTTTGGGGAGATCATGTTCTATTTGTTGTCCAAGCTGTCTCTTGCATATTCTTTGTCACAGGGATTTTGCGGCAATACTCGTGAATTGGGATGAAGACAAGACACGCTTAGATGATCCATGTAAGTCAGGGTGTGCAAAACCAAACCAAAAACTAAACCAAAAGAAAACCAAACCAAACCGAAATTTCATGTTTTTCAGGTTTCCGTTTTGAAATCTGAAAACTATTTGCATTTCCTTTTTTTGGATAAACCAAAAACCATTTGGTTAAACCGAATTAACCGAAATTGAGATTTTTTTTTGGGGTTCAAAAGTGTAATGGGCTACTATAGTACAGTACTATCTAGCCCATTTAGTGCTTCAATTTACGTGATTAGCCCGACTGCTTATCCAGCGTCCCTTCTTTATCCTTTATAATTGTTTTTCCCCATTATGATATATATCGTGTATTTACGCGTGAAAAGGTTATGTATAAAACCGTATAACCCGAACCGAGTAAATGGTTATTCCCCAAACCGAACTGAAGGTAAATGGTTATTACCAAAACCGTACCATATCTATGTATAAAACCGTATAAACCAAAGTATAAAAACCGTATGAACCATAAACCGTATAAACTAAACCGAATCAACCCGAAAAAACAGAATGCAAGCCCTGACATGTAAGGATTTCACACAGGTTTTACCTAGGTTTGAGCCCCTCTGTTCTAGGGTAACACCATACTCCTGTTGGATGTTTCTCTCTTGTATGATGTGGCTACAATATGTGATCTTGTCGATCTGCTTGGAGCTATTGAGCTGATAAGAACTTGCTAAAACTTGTCTAGAATTTATCCTAGCTTCTTATATAGGGGTGACGAAGCAACATGATATCATGAGAAAAATTAGCACAGAGAGAATGCTAACATAAACCAGAAAAGCATATTCATGTGGTATTCAGATGCACTGCAGTAAGTTGCTTAAAAATTGGGTGGGGGGGAGGGGGCTCCATGGACATCATTTATTCATTCAAAAGAATCCCAGCCAAAGGGTAGAGTGTCATTTAAGAAATTTGACAACAAGAATCAAAGCACATTGAAGAGTGCTATTATCAAAAGGTAAAAGCGTTCAAAGAAACAAAAAAGGACCAGCTTTTTTATCAACAAATTTCCTTTCTTTTCCTTATATTATATATTATGAACATGACAAGAATTGCCAAAAACTCAACAATGCCTGATAGGCCAATAAAAAAAAGGTTAATGGCCTCACACACCAGCTGCTGAGATCACAACTCATCACACTGACACAATCAATTGGACTTATTGTCACTCACTCCTGTACTTGAGGAAAATCTCGCAACCCCTCATGACAAACACTGAAAGAAAGCCAAGAAAAAAAAAATACACAATCATTTTAGGAATCTCTACTTCGTACCAGGGTGTCTACCGTTTGATGAAAGCCTTCTACTATCGCTACCACTTAAAGGTTGCCTTCCAGATCTGTTTTGTCCATTTGAGGCTTTTCTTGACGCTGATGGTATTTGGGAATGACTTGGTGTCCTGATATAAAGAAAATGAAAGAAAAAATATTAGCCTTTAGGTAGAAAATTTGATAAGTCCTATGCAATGGTCTGCTATTCTGTCCCTGTATATCAATCCTTAATTTCACTATTTTCATATATATCACAAAACTGAGCGAAATTTAAATAAAATAATATGTTCAGGTAATGATTTGCTAAAGGCGTGTCCAATTAATTTTAGACAATTCATTCCGAAGGTCCAACGTTAAAATTCCTATTGCCTTCTAAGAGGTGAGAGGTTACTACTTACTCCATTCAAGGGCAAGGAAGACTTTTGGTAACATTTACTACCATTCAAGGGCAAGGAAGACTTTTGGTCACATATTGAATGAAGTACATCTGGGCATAATTAACTATCCTTCTAATGTAGATCTCGACAGAAAAAATTAATTGTGCCTTGGAGGTCCTATGTTTTTTTCAAAAGATGCATCAATCAATTACTAATTTTGCCATAAATGGTTGTACAAAACTAATAGTATTTCCATGTCAAATACAAGCAATAAATTGAGAAAGATAAGAATAGACTTTGTTGGAATCGTAAAAAGTATTTCAGATACAAATCATGCAAAAAAAGAAATTGGAGTTCAAATATCTTCAAATAATTACTCCCTCCGATCCATAATAAGTGTCATGGTTTCAGTTCAAATTTGAACTAAAACCATGACACTTATTATGGACCGGAGGGAGTACAAAGTAATAAAAAATTCTTCAGTTCGAAAGTAGATCTTTATTTGTAGTACTAATCTTACAATAGTATAAGAATATGTTTGTATGTCATCAATGTACAATTACAGTCATAATCATGTCCTACCAAAAACATTTTGAAATGAAGTACACGAAAAAATTTAGCTTTCAGTGGCAATCATCATACCAAAAATATTTATTTTGGTATTTATATGAGTGAAGAAAATAGTTTCACATGATGGAAAGGAATAATTAGAGCATTAAAAATCTTCCTTCTCTACTCAGTAAACCACTAAAATAAAAATGCCTGTCAAAACAGTTTACTCTTCATCCATGGACGGCTAACATCAAGCTCCTCTTACTTCTTAGGTGGTAAGTGGGCCGTCCTAACAGAGATCTTAGATGAAACAATATGTACTTGCGGATATGTAGTCCATGCTAATGAAATTTCATAAGTCTAGAAGCTCTACGATCAATCTTGGCAAACAACATTCTCGAAATTCATTGTCATCCATGTTCATCAATTAAATTTTCCTCTTACTGGGTGGCTGATCATGTGTTTTGTTTCCCATTCTACTAATCAAATTAATACACAACTTTGTTTGCTGTAATGTTAACTGCATTAATGCAAAAATGCTTACCGTGTATCTGAGGCCTCTCTTATTTTCGTTTGTGGTTTCTTTATCTTTGACCCACTTTGAATAACTGAACTGTTTATGCTTGAAACATTGAACTGCCAAAGTGCATCTGATTCTGAGGAATCACTCGTTGCAACGTCAATATCATCGGAATCATCGGTATTCGTTGAGCAAAACCGAGGTCTTTGCTGCTCATCTCTCAAACCTGAATTGTATCTTTGGTAAAAGAAATCAGGAAGAGCCGTGTTGTCTCCTTCCCAATCACCAAGAGAGTGATTGTTGTTCACCACAACCTTATCTACCCAGTCCCCACAAACTGTTTCCCTTTCTTCTCCCGTCTGAAAATTCACCCTTGAATTGCTATCTGGCCACGAAGGAGAATCATTTGATGCTAATAAATCCTGAAGATCAAAGCTTGGTTTCTTTTGTCTCAATTTAGGATTGGGTCTAACCTGTAAAAAAATCAAACCACACATGATTGTAGAAATACTGAATGCGTCAGCTGAAAGGACAGTGAAGTACAATCAGTGCACTAACATTATATGCAAAACTTCTACTTCTATGTGGATCATTCAATTTATGTGCAAGATCTGATGCAGAAGTTAATGGCATTATTACCTCTATGTTTCCGACATCCTCCATTGGTTGCCTGAAGTTAGCTTGGCCAGGCAGCAAATCACAACTGCCCTGTCGCCTATTTGAAAAAACAGGAGAAGGCATCTTCGTGTTTAATGCTTCAGGGTGGCGAGTAATGTTTTGCTCGGAGCCCGAATCTTTCATTTGTAATGCTGTTTTGAGTCGAGAAATCTGAATAGTAATAGCGATTGTGAATGTCTTGAATAATAAAGGACAGTAAGAAAGGATTATATAGTATAGTAGCAGGAAAAAACCTGCTCCTTGAGCTCTTTAACTTCTCCGGATTCTTTATTAAGTCGAGCAGCACCAAGTTCAACCGTAGAAACACGCTCGGCAAACTTCAAGGTGCTTATGGTTTCTCCTACAGCATCACTTTCCGGACTTATATGAACAAACATCAAGGTTTTGGCCTGACCTCCTGTTAATACATTGATGTAGGACAATGAAAAACAATGCAAATTGTAATCAATAGTATGATGTACTAAGAATTGTAGGAGTCATCTTACCAAGAGAATCTTGGAGGAGTTGTGTTAATTTACTATTCCTGTAGGGTACGTGAGCATTCTTCTGGGCAAGTGAAGCAATTACATCCCCTAAGGCTGACAATGATTTGTTAATATGCTGTGCTTCTTTTAACCTTTCTCCGGTGACCTCTGACTTGTCAACCCGCTCGCTGCCTGCAAGATCAACTAAATGCATGCAGCCACGGATAATGTTCCCTGATGTCAAATCTTTTCCTTGGACATGAACAGTTAAACAACTGCAAGTTTACAAGAATATTTCATCATATTCCATAATTAATTAATTATGTTAAATATTACTTTGAAGTAATTCTGTTGCACAGAAAAGGTTGTGAAGTCACCTGTGGGAACGACTACTCCGATCATTTAACGCAGTGGCACCCACAGTGCGATTCCTGTGTCCAATGTTCATCAGTTCCATTACATCCATCGTCGACGCCACACGGACAAGGCTTGCATCCGGCACATTAATTCCATTTTGAGAATTATTCCGAATCTCTAATGTATATATTTGTTAAAGAAAATTATTGGTATGCCAGTATAAGGATTTTCGTGAAAGCAATGTGTTAAAAAGAAACTGACACAATTGACAGAAATATGATTTCAGTAAGGATATCTTTTGTTGAGACCATCACTGGTGAGGAGATCCCTGACTTGTTCATTGTAAATCTCGATCATTTGCACAGCAATATCATAGACAAAGGTTCCTTTTCTTTTTTCAGCAAGGTTAAATAGGTCCCCAAGTGCCCGATAGTTTACACCTTGGGTTTGCTCAGTCATATTCTTGGGTCCACTCTACAGTAAACCAAAAGAGAAGATTTTAAGAATTAAGAAGGCCTCTGTGATAAATAGGTATTACATACAGAAATTGTTGGCATTGTGCTATTGTCCTCACTACTCACCATTGTGAATGTCTTGCCTGATCCAGTTTGGCCGTATGCAAAGATACAAACGTTGTACCCATCAAGAACAGATCGAATAAGGGGCTGAGTATCTAAGAATACCTCATCTGCACGACAGAATTTCCTGTGAATTTTCTTCCACGTAAGATACTGGAAAAAATTAAGGAAATGGTAAAGTACCTTGAGTTGAAGATGGGCCGAAAACCTTGTTGAAGCTAAACGACTTCCGTCCATCCTTTCCAGATTTAGAAGGAGTAATAATGGTAATATTTCCATCATCAATGCAGCCCACAGTGGATGAACTTACTTGCCCAGGTAAAAAGGGACGTATCCTACAATACACCCTGATACTACCTAGAGACAAGACATACAAAAGAAATTTCATATTTGAGGCAATATTTTTTTTAGTGCACCAATTTTTTCTTAATTGGATCAGAAACTAGGTGTAAATTTTTATTAAAACAAGCATACCTTTAAGATCTTGCACTTGATTGTACAGTTTTCTATTTTCTTCAAGAACTTTGTGGTAACCGGAGGCAGCATGTGCAAGGCTAAACAGATGCCTTCCTGAAATTAATTTTGCAAATAGTGATGTGCTAAGTGAAATTATATCAAAGTATTAGTGAACCAACGAAAGTATACTCATATACAGAAGAGGATTTGTAGCACCGGGGTGCTCCACACCCCAATATGAACATGCAGTTCAAAAAAATACAGCGAAATTTGAAAAAAAAAACTGTGATTTTGGGATATCAAACTTTGGTGTCCAATCTACTTTCTTGTGAAATTTCGTGAAAAAATACCAGGAAACGTATCCGTGGCAAAAAAGACAAAAAATATCCTATCTATAGAAAAAAAAACTGTTTGGATAGATTTTAGTTCAGACTGTATTTCCATCGCCACTGATACATTTATTAGTATTTTTTCACGAAACTTCACATGGGAGTAGATTGGGCACCCGGGTTTGATATCCCCAAACTCCAGATTTTTTTTTGGTATTTATATAATTTAATATTCATATACGGGTGTGGAGCACCCAGGAGCTCATGTGTATTTCCCACTCATATACCTAATATGTTGAGGTCCTCAGAGTACTTCATTTGTATAAACTCCATACCCGCTCTTGTTGTTTGAAGATTAGCCTTAAGATCCTATAGACAAGAAACATGAACAGCAATGTAACCGCTGTCAAGGATTATGTAAGGAAATGCATACTAAAATACTACCTCAAGATGCTTTGACTGCTGTTGGAGAATTGAATGTTGCTTAAGTGCCACCTTCCCTGATGCTTCTTTTTTTGTTTGTTTATGCTTGGAGTAAATCTCTGATGTATCCATCTACAGAGGGCAATACAAAATTTAACGCTGGGTGAAAGCCAAAAAAATAGTATCATGGTAATCCTAACTATCACTGTTAGCAGCAGACGTACTTACTAGAGGAGTAAAATTAAAAACATTGTTGAAGCATAAAGAAGAGTAATTTATAGCTTGCCTTTCTCTCACTAAAATTAGGAGTGGCCTCGACGAGAACCTTAGATTTGGAGAAGCATTTGGTGCTGTCTGTACCATTTTTCAGAGCAGCTTTCACCTGTCCCAATGGATTGATTTTGGTTATCACATTGCCAATTGCAAGCACAACGTAGAAGGATACCAAAAACAAGAGACAAATACAGAGAAAATGGCACTGAATGTACCAATTCATTTTGGCTCTTCAAGCGATTCTCGAATTCATCGACGAGTTTACCTAGCATCGACTCTAAGAGCTGCATACAAACAACACAACGGATGAAAAGGGAATCCAATTGGCATACGTATGTCCCATTGAATTAGTAATAAGCCATCAAAAGAAAATTGGGGAAGCAGATTGACCAACCTGCGGAACTTCATCTGGCCTCTTGTCGGACAAAACCGCGCTGACCAGCATTTTCAGCGGACGTGACCTCGACTGTTTCAAGACAATAATGCATCAAGCCACTAAGCATTTAAGCAGATTCCATCTATCAAATTAAGACGAAAAACAAACGTGGCAGTGCATGGAGCTAACCATGTCACCGCAATCGAGATGAGCATCGCCGTTGAATCCAGCATCCTCATAGGGCGCTTCCCCCTCGTTCGTTGATTGACACCTCCGGAAAGGCTCCGAGTTCTTCCTCACCAAGGACTTGCCGGAGGCCGAGGGTTTCAAGTTCCCCCCGTATTTCCACAGCCCGGTGCCCCCGCATTGCTTCCAGTCGCCGTACGACTTCAATGCCAGCACGCAGTTCACCACCCTGGCGTTCTTCCCTCCCTGCGCTCGGAAAGGCAAAAGGGAAGAAAAAAGGCGCAATCAGGGTCACAGCACAGCTCCACCTCCACCTCCACGAGAGAGTGCGCTTAAAGCAAAGATGCCGTCATAAGCGCTTTGCTGGAGCTGCAAGCAAGGCCGCGTGGGGGCGACTACGCGGCACACGGACAACGAACCTGCTCCAAATCGGAGGCCTCGAAGCACGGCAAGCCGATCTCCTGCGCCGCCACCAGGAAGTTGCGCACGTTCTCGAAGTACTGGAACGCCGACAGCGCCGCGCCGTCGACCGAGTCCGCTGTGACCACCTGCGCGTAGCGTCACCTGTCAGCAGAGGCGAGCGGCGGGGGCGGACAAACTGACGAACACAACGAGCGCTTGCTTGCCTTCTGGACCGCGCCTGGGTGGACCCTGTTGAGCGCGCTGCAGAGGATCTGGCCGTTGCGGAGGCCGAGGCGGAACTCCTCCTCCGACGGCTCCTCCGGCAGGTCCCGCCCGGCGACGGCCCCCACGGTGCGGCGCAGCCACCCGGCCGCCTCGTTCCGCCTAGCCGCTGCACCAAGCGAGGCAAATTGCTTCAGCAACGCGCGAGCCAGCCAGCCGAAGCGGCACAAATAACTGAAAAAACAGGTGGCAACGCGAGAGCGGGCGGGAGGGGAGGGGAGCGCTGACCGGCTTCCCCCGTCCTGCGCGAGGCGAGGTCGCGGTCGCTGAGGCGGCAGCCGTGCTCCCGCAGCACGTCCTCCACCACGGCGGCCGCGGAGAGCGAGAAGAGCGACGCCGCCTCCGCCATCCGAGGCGCCCGGTTTTCGGTTTGAAAAATGGACGGTGGAATTAGGCGGACGCCGAACCCATCAATGCTCTCCCTCTCCCTCTCTCTGTCTCTGCGTGGTGGTTTTGTGGGGGTGATTATAATGGAGGGACGGAGGGGAGCCGGGGAGGTGGGAGCTTTGTGGGCAGCGGCGACGCTGCTTGCCTGCTTTCCTTTCGGCTCCTTCGGGTGGTTTAACAAACACAAACAATTGTGGTTAGTGGAGTGGAATGGGGATTTATATATTTCTCGTCTTCCCTTTCGTTGTCTTCGCCGTTCTGGGGTTTTGTTCGAGTAAAGTGCACTCTGCTCTCCACAGCCATGTTGATTTGATTGCTCTGGCTCCGCAACTATCCACTGTTATTTATTTATTTTGACACTGCTAATCCCTGTCATTTCTTTTCAGTCTGTTCAGCTAAGACAACCAACAACAACTACTAGCAGTTATGATGATTCTTTTCCGATATTAATCCTTGCAGGTAGGAGCTCCAACAGATGATTTGAGTCTTGATGAAACATACGGTGGACACTTTTAAGGATGGGGATCAAGTACTAAACCAAATCAATAATGTAGGACGTGGAGTTAATTTTAAACATGTGGTGGATACCATGGTAGATAAGAAGAAATCATATTTCAAAAAAAAAACATAAATCCTATTTTAAAAGTCAAAAAAACTGAAAAGGAAACCATTTTTATAAATTTTCATGTTCAAATATGTTTTCGTGCAAACAACACAATTAAAACAAAATCGTATGTTTCTAACACATGCACTATTCACTATAAAAGTTTCAGGTTTGCTATTTCACATCTAGATGTGAAATATTATCTCACATCTAACTCCCTCATCCTTGGAGACAAAAAAGAAAATCCATGGAAGATTTAAAAAAAAAATTAAGAATGAGGGAGTCTAAGTGTGAAAGAGTTAGATGTGAGATAATATCTCACATCTAGATGTGACATAGACAGACACTAAAAGTTTACGTTTTGTTTTGTCCACCTCACATCAAAATTTATATCATGGATTTTTATAGAAATGTAGTGGCTATTTTTTTAAATAATACTTTTTTTATTAATTTTCATAAATATTATGCCGGATACATAATTTTCAAGAATAATACACCGTCCGTCCGCTGCTGGCCGACTGGGCCTTGTCAGCCCACAGCAGGCCGACTGGGCCTAGTCAGTCATCAGCCGGCCGACAACTGGCCCGTCTGCCACGTGCCGGCCCGACAGATTATCCTGCCAGGGTGGACGGCTATCTCCCTAAGTATGGCACAAGTTGAGTGATCGGTGACTTAGTGCATCATGCTTGCCTTATTCCCTGCATCCCTCAAGATCATGTCAACCTTTCATCGGCGCTTATTGCTCGGTTGTTTTATGATGAGAGGGCAAAGCTATGGAAGTGAAGGCAATCCAGACAAAAGTCTTCGCCAGGTTCAAGTACAGAATTTCTTATGGCAAGGCTTGGAGGGCTAACCATGTGGCGCTTGAGAGGAGATTTGGTTCTTATTTTGATGCATATGACTCTGTTGTCCAGCTCCTCCACACACTGCAGCAGCGAAATCCAATCACCTATATCGATATCCAAGACCTCTTCATGCCAGAGTTCCTAACTGTGAGGGTGTTGCATCGTCTCTTCTTCTCTTGGTCCTGGAAGGCCATCTTCCCTCTAACCTCAGAATTTCTTCCCGTATCTCTCAAAGGTCCTGGAAGGCCACCTGCACCTACTTAATGCATGAGCCAGCTCATTCAGTAGGGTGTCGGTACTGATGAGCTTCTCCCACGGAACTAATATGTTGTCTACCCTAAAATCGACGGCTAAATCCAGAAGACATATGGACATACTAGGGTGAAAACTACGATCAAAATGATATCCGGACATCTTGACGAGACTACAAGACTACACTCGAATGCTTATCAATGTTAGTGCCGAGGGTGTTTTATAGGCTCAGAACACAAAGAGAGGCTGTGAACTCGGTAGCGAGAGATACTGACGGGAACTAGAGAGCGGGAAAATATGGCGCGAATGAGCAAAGCGGGAAAATATGATGGGAACGAGCAAAGCGGGAAAATATGATGGGAACGAGCAAAGCGGGAGAATGTGGTATATGCACCAGTCGGCCTACAGGTGGCCAATTAGTACTAATCGGCCAACAGATGACTGATTAGCTCCTGTCGGCCGACAGCATGTAAGCCAGCGGCCGACAGGCCATTCGGCCAGCAGCACGACGATAGGCTGGCAGTCGACTTGTTGTGGGCCGACTAGGCCCAATCGGGCAGCAGCTGACTAATGGTGCATTATTTTTGAAAATGTTGTATCCAATGTGATATTTATGAAAGTTAATAAAAATGCATTATTTAAAAAAATAGCAATGTAGTGCACATCTTTATATACATTTGTATTTCTCATATATTTTTAACTTTAAAATATAATTTTCGTTTAAAGAAAATTGGGCTTCATGGTGCTCATGAGCAAGAAATATATTCTCCATTTACATATATCATCATATGTGCAAACGCTACTTCAATAAGACACTCGTGCTCTTTTCCTAGGCTACGAAGGACAGATGTATATACCATTATACCATGCAAAATATGATTAACCTAAAACGATTATGTATTTTGTAAAGTTTCAAATAAGCATAGTGTACTATATTTTCTGTACAAATCATAATTGGACATGCATATATTTTGCAATTTTACATATATCTGTGTGCAATTTGTGTGTAGGATTTTTTGCGCACTTTCAAAAAAGAGTGAATGCATTTTTCGGTTTTCCCATGGAAAGAGTGCCCATACCTAGCTTAGATACTTTCTGCCCAAGATATTGATTTTACATGTTGCATCTACTCACTCCGTTCCTGAATATAAGTCGATGGGGAGTGTAAAGTGAACTTCCCATCGACTTATATTTCAGAACAAAGGTAATATTATGCTTGGTGACTAGGGGCACAAAATGGGATTTGAATTCCGATAATTGCACAAAGGTTGTCTCTGATGCCACACAAATGGTTGATTGTAATTAATCGCTAATGTCCAATATATGAATAATTCGTTCGTGTCTGTTTAGCACAGGGGAGTATACTAGTACCTGCCGCCTGGCAGTTGACAAGTTCGTGCCGGCGTTTTCCAAGGACACACGACATGACTTTACCCATTTCAATACTCGAACTCGGTATATTCGACATACTAGTAAGCCAAGTAACACGACTGATATGCTTTTAATTGAAAAGAAAAGGATTGGTACTTCTCCCCACTCAAAATGCATGCAATTTTGCCAATTGGAATGCCAACTGTTCTTCCACCCATAATTAGTTTTTCTGCCTTTTTTTTTCCTAGGCCAGGATCATTCCGTCCAACCGTACGTGCCCAGGACACGGGGACTATATATAGGAATGAAACGTCCAAAGAGCAAAGTTTTTGGCAAGTTTCACGTACCATGAGCGATATATGACCAATGCAGGAAATGAATGAGAGATGGAGTGTTACACTCAGCCGTACCTACCGTGGCCATCACTAACTAACTTTGCAGTGTACGACTAATCATTATTCTCGTTGTTGCGTGGGGCAGCGTACGATTAACTCGGGATCACCACCAACTCAGCATGTTTGACCTTGCCTTGCGTTACCATCCACCCAACCCGTAGGGCACTCATCTGGATAAGAAGGGACGCCACAGGATTTCAGCTAAGACTACCCATAGTGGGAGTAACATAGGTAGTAACATCACACATATCTAGATAAAAAAGATGATGTGGCAAGCAATAAATGAAGAAAGAGAGGCATGTGGTAACATAGCTAGTTACTACTAGTATGAGTAACATCACACATATCAAGGTAAGATGAATCTATGGCCTAATAAATGAAGTCTTCCATGTTACCACACATATGTTACTCCCCACTATAGAGGTAGTAACATAGAGTAGTAACATGGGCATGTTACTACTCTATGTTACTACCCATTATGGCTAGAGCATGGTCATATCATCTATATCAATCTTGTAGTCTTCAAATATAATACTCCCTCCATTCCCTTATACAAGGCCACAAACTCAAATTACAGGTACTACCAAGGCAAAATTTAATGACTACTTTGCAAGTTCACTTTTCTTTTCGTTAAACGGTATCATTAATATGCCCACATGCATGCAAGGAAGGAATTAGAAGGAAGTAGCACATTGTCATTATGACTACATGCATGCAAGTATTAAAATAGTTGGTAGTACGAGAAAACATCATTAATTTTGCCTCGATTACAGTTAGTGGCCTTATATAGATGCAAATTGTATTTTTCATAGTGGCCTTGTATAAGGGAATGGAGGGAGTAGTAAAATTCAAAAATATGTTACTTCATTAATACATGGATCATCTTTTACTCTCACATAATGTCTAGAAGCACGTGCTGCAGCTGACTCTTATTTCGTTAAAGCCCCCCCCCCCCAGCTTTATATAAGCAAACAACCGATACAGCCAGCTCGCTGGGGCCACATCACAGAAAAGCCCAAAAGGGAAAACAAGAAGAAAAAAGAGAAATAAATGTCGACACCGGCATATCAACGAAGAAAGTAAGACCGGCAACCGCTGCACAATCCGAAGAAGTACCGCCACGCTCCCAGCATTCCGAAGCGCCGTGCACCAAACAACACCTTCAAGAAGGGATGAGACGATGCCACCGCTGTTGCCCGAACAAGTTCTAGGGTTTCCCCCGGTACACTGGGGATAGTGGGGAAGGGATGCACCTGACGCCCCTCAAGAAGGTCCGACGGCACCCGCGGGTAGGGGTGGGCATGTAAACCGAAGACCGAACTACCGAACCGAAAGAACCGGGACCGAAGTCGAATAGACCGAAACCGAAAAAATGGGTACTAAATTCGGTCAGCAACTCTGTGAAACCGATATTACATCGGTCGTTTCGGTTATTACCCTCGACTACCCGAAGTAACGTAAGTAACCGAGAAAAAATAGTAACAGCCCAACTCAATGCATTAGGCCCATAGCCCACTATATCAACTAAACTTGTGGATGCGTCCTTTTAAGCCTTCACGAGGATTTACCTCTTCAGGTTGACCTCACCTCAACGCTTCCTTTGAAAAAATAACTCACTTCGACGCTAAAAAGGGGGCTGCCACCACCGCACCTTATCCACATCCAAGGCGCCGCCAGATCTAAGCAGCCGCCAACCGATCCCCATCCCCTCCCTCTTCCTCGCATTTCTTCTAGCGCCCCATTCTCCATGCCTACGCGGACATCTGCTTCCCAAGCACTGGCTTGCAATTTTATTCTTGAAATTACAGGTCTGCTAGTTGAATCTGTATGCTGAGATGGTCTTGCAGGATGCAGCTGCATCTCCTCTCCCCATTCCCTTCGGTCATAGATGTATGTCTTGATATTTTTTTCACTGGCAAGTGGTTGATTCCGTTGACGACTAGTGCCTGTGTTCTTTCATGTGGTGTTTCATTTTTGTTTGGCTTCCTCGGTCTAAAACCGACAACCGAACCAAAGTCTCGGTACGCCAAACTCTCGGTTAGCAGAATTTTGGAAGACCGAACGGTCATCAATTTTGTATAACCGAAATTCTTATTAAGCCGAAGAACCAAAGCGATCGGTTCGGGTTAACTGAATGCCCAGGCCTACTCGCAGGCGTCACCGCGTCGGTGTCGGGCAAGCCGATAGGGATTTCTCCCGATCCACAACCACCACACCACCCCATGCACTTTGAAATGCACCAGCCCATCAGCCGCCCACCAGCCTATACCACCACGGTTACCGGACCACCCTCGCCGCCTCACTGGAGCTGCCAACATGAGACTTGGAGAGGAAAAGGAGGCACTGGGCACGGGAGCGAGCACAACTCGATCGGAAGGAGGGGACAACCTCCACCACCGCAGCGTAGCCGACCGGACGCGGCGAAGAGGACTTGCCGGGCCCCGACGGCCCGACCGAGCCCACTTGGACCCGGACAATCCTGCCACCATGCTGCAGCTCGCCGAGCGACGCAGTCCTCACCGCCCACAGACCGCCGCCACCAGGAAGCGTCGTCGCCGAACACCGAGCCACTTGTCTGCCCCAACCCATATGGGGCCCAAATGAGCCCAGATCTGGGCTGGACGGGCGCAGCCAACCCAGCGCCACTGCGCCGCCCCACGACCAACGGCCGCACCGCCACACTGAGAGCAACCATGGCACGCCAGCATGACCACCGCTGGGCCACACCGATGCCGCCCGAAGAGCACCGATGCCAGCCACCACCTCCCGGGTAGGGGAGCCGCGCGCGGGGAAAGGCTATCCCGCCATCGCCAGCACCCCTCTGGCAGGGCCCGGCGGCGCCCACTGGCGGCGGCGGTGGGAGGGAGGAGCGAGTGGGCGCTGGACGGGAATCGGGGACAAAGTTTGTCGCATCTTGTGATGAATGCCAAAGAATAGGTAATATTGGTAAGCGTCAAGAAATGCCTATGAATTATTCACTTGTTGTTGAACCATTTGATGTTTGGGTATTTGACTACATGGTACCTTTTCCTTCCTATAATGGGTATACACATATTTTGGTTGTTGTTGATTATATTACTAAATGAGTAGAAGCTATTCCAACTAGTAGCGCTGATCACAACACCTCTATTAAAATGCTTAAGGAATTTATTTTCCCAACGTTTGGAGTCCTTAGATATTTGATGACGGATGATGGTTCACACTTTATTCATGGTGCTTTCCGTAAAATGCTTGCTAAGTATGATGTTAACCATATAATTGCATCACCCTATCATCCTCAATCTAGCGGTCAAGTTGAACTTAGTAATAGAGAAATAAAATTAATTTTGCAAAAGACTGTCAATAGGTCCAGGAAGAATTGGTCTAATAAATTAGATGATGCACTTTGGGCTTATGGAACAACATATAAAAATCCTATGTGTATGTCTCCTTATAAAATGGTTTATGGAAAAGCTTGTCATTTGCCTCTCGAGTTAGAACATAAAGCATACTGGGCAGTTAAAACTCAACTATGATTTCAAACTTGCTAGTGAAAAGAGGTTGTTTGATATTAGCTCATTAGATGAATGGAGAACCCAAGCTTATGAAAATGCAAAGTTATTCAAAGGAAAAGTTAAAAGATGTCATGACAAAAGAATCCAAAAGCGTGAGTTTAAAGTCGGAGAATATGTTCTTTTGTATAGCTCTCGTTTTAGATTTTTTGCAAGGAAGCTCCTCTCAAAATGGGAAGGCCCATATGTCATCGAGGAGGTTTACCTGTCTGGTGCCATCAAAATAAATAATTTCGAAGGTACTAACCCGAAGGTTGTCAATGGGCAACGAATAAAGCATTATATCTCAGGTACGCCCATTAATGTTGAAAGTAATATTATCCAAAATTTGACACCGGAAGAGCACATAAAAGAGTCCTTCCGGAACACTGCAGCATCGTGAAAATAAGGAGGTACTTGATATGGTAAGTAAACAGACTCCGAAAAATCCGCAAAAATATTTTTTGTCAGTTTTGAAATATTTTGAAATTTTGGAAATAAAGAAACTTCCAGGAAGCGTCCCCTGGTGGGCACAAGACACCAGGGCGCGCCAGGCATGGCGCACCCAGGTGGGTTGTGCCCACCTGAGACACCTCCTGGACTACGTTTTTCTTCCATGTACTTGTCCCCCAAGATAAAAAAATCTATATATACTTCCCGAACATGTTCTCTTTTTTCCTTGATGTTTTCTGTCAGATCCCATCTACTATGGTCTCTTCAAGCTCCTCCAAGTACAGGTTCTTCAAGAACGTCATCAACCCATATCTACGGGAAGTGGTGCAGCACCCTCAGGTCATCCATATGCATGAGTGGGTGCTTCACCTCCGTGATGTGCCCTGTCCCAAGGGGACGGGAACCGTGGAGGCCAGACTTGAAGCTGTGGAGGAAGACGTCTTCCGGTGCAAGGGGATGGTGGAGCGTGGGCTCCATGCCAATCACCTCATGATCACGGACCTTTCCCGTGGTCTCAAGGTGGATGGCAAGCCCATGAAGGACATCATCTTCATCTTCAACGAGCAAATCAACTTCCTCCAAAGCCAGATCTATGATCTTCAAAACCAAGTATTTGAGTATGAGGCGAGGTTTAAAGGTCTGAGTTTGGCTGCTAGTTGCAGGACTCGTGAGACTCACTCTTCCTCTCACGATGGTGGACCACTGCCATGGAAATCCGAGGACAAGATCTCTTCTTCTCCATCACCATCATCTTCTTCACCACCAAAGGAGAATTGAGTATCGGGTATGGGCACTACCCTTTGCTTTCGCCAAGCTTGGGGGAGGTGCCCCGGTATCGTATCATCCCACTATATTTTTGCTTTTACTTATTTTAGTTCAATCTTTTTGCTTTAGATGAAATAAAGTTTAGTTCGATCCTTTCTTTTCGAGAGTTTGCTTAGTGATCTATCCTTGTAATCGTGTGCAAGTTATATAATAAAGTTTAGTTTGAGCTTTTGCTTTCTTTACTTTCATGCTGCAAATAAAGAAAAGAAATAAAGAAAGAAAAGGAGAAAGGAAATAAATCAATAAGATCATATACTAATCCTATGGTACGTGATAGCACCACATAAGGAAAAGTATAAGTAGCAAATTTTATTAGAGATTGACAAACATAACATTAGTCAATGATGCAACTCATGAAAGAATTAATAAGGGAAGAGAAGATTCACATATAAATATACTATCCTAGAAATCTTTTGTGATTGTGAGCCCTCATCAAAATATTATATGCCAAAATTGTTGACGTTGAACAAGGAAGACAACTTAATGATCTATGCATGTTTATATTCACATAGAAGTCATATTGTCATAGATCCTTTAACATGTGATGCTTTTCCCCTATCTTTGCTAGCCAAAACTTCCGCACTAAGTAGAGATACTACTTGTGCATCCAAAAACCCTTAAACCCAAATCTTTTTCAAGTGTCCACCATACCTACCGAGGGATTGAGCCAGATCCCTCAAGTAAGTTGTCATCGGTGCAAAAGGGCAATAAAAATTGCTTCTAAATATGTGAGATCATTTAGTGCAAGAGAAAATTGAGCGTTGTATGAACTTGCATGACAAAGAATAAAAGCGACAGACTGCATAATAAAGGTTGTCATCTTAAGGGGCAATACAACATGACGTTCTTTTGCACTAAGGGATTAAGCATGCAAACAAATAAGCGCATGGCAACCTCCGCTTCCCTTTGCGAAAGGCCTATCTTTACTTTTATGTATTTACTTTTATGCAAAGAGTCAAAGTTTTCCTTCTATTCCTTTTTATTTTCCTTCTTTGGCAAGCATCATGTGGTGAGGAAAGATCTAGGCACATATGTCCAGTTGAATATAGATGGCATGAGTTATTAATTGTTGACATCACCCTTGAGGTGAGTATGTTGGGAGGCGAAACTATAAGCCCTTATCTTTCTATGTGTCCAGTTGAAACGTTTTGATCATGAGTACGAGGTGAGTGTTAGCAATCATAGAAGACTATATGATGGTTGAGTATGTGGACTTGCTTAAAAGGCTCCGATACGTGACCCTTCCTGAAAAGATGATGAATTGTAGTTGCAAAGTTGACTGAGAACATAGTTTGTTGGTTTCTAATGGAGTTTCTGCTTCATACTTCGATTATGTGATGAACTGTTACTTATTCTTGGGAAGGATATGATGCAAGTTCAATGATAAAATTCCTATGTTTAATTTTATCGTTATCATAATAATCAACATGATGCTTCTATGCCCGTATTTTGTTTTTATCGACACCTCTCTCTCAAAGCATGTGGATGATATGTCTCCAACGTGTATACTTTTCCAAACACTTTTGCCCTTGTTTTGGACTCTAACTTGCATGATTTGAATGGAACTAATCCGGACTGACGTTGTTTTCAGCAGAACTGCCATGATGTTCTTTTTGTGCAGAAATAAAAGTTGTCGGAATGACCTGAAATTCAACGGAGAATTATTTTGGAATATATAAAAAATATCTGCCGAGAGAACCAAACCAGGGGGCCCACACCCTGTCCACGAGGGTGGGGGCGCGCCCCCTGCCTCGTGGGCCCCCTGTTGCTCCACCGACGTCTTCCCCGACTCCATATATTCACTTTCGAGGAGAACAGAGAGAAGGAAATATCGCGTTTTACGATACGGAGCCGCCCCCAAGCCCTAATCTCTCTCGGGAGGGTTGATCAGCAGTCCGTTCGGGGCTCCGGAGAGGGGAGATCGTCGCCATCGTCATCATCAACCTTCCTCCATCACCAATTCCATGATGCTCACCACCGTGCGTGAGTAATCCCATCGTAGGCTTGCTAGACGGTGATAGGTTGGATGAGATTTACCATGTAATCGAGTTAGTTTTGTTAGGGTTTGATCCATAGTATCCACTATGTTCTAAGATTGATGTTGCTATGACTTTGCCATGCTTAATGCTTGTCACTAGGGCCCGAGTGCCATGATTTCAGATCTGAACCTATTATGTTTTCATGAATATATGTGTGTTCTTGATCCTATCTTGCAAGTCAATAGTCACCTACTATGTGTTATGGTCCGGCAACCCCGAAGTGACAATAATCGGGACCACTCTCGGTGATGACCGTAGTTTGAGGAGTTCATGTATTCACTATGTGTAAATGCTTTGGTCCGGTACACTATTAAAAGGAGGCCTTAATATCCCTTAGTTTCAAATAGGACCCCGTTGCCACGGAGGGTAGGACAAAAGATGTCATGCAAGTTCTTTTCCATAAGCACGTATGACTATATTCGGAATACATGCCTACATTACATTGATGAACTGGAGCTAGTTCTGTGTCACCATATGGTATAACTATTACATGAGGAATCACATCCGACATAATTCTCCATCACCGATCCAATGCCTACGAGCTTTTCACATATTGCTTGTTTCTTATTTACTTTTTCGCTGCTACTGTTACAATCAGTACAAAACTACTATCGCTACTTTTGCTACCATTACCATTACTTCCATATTACCTTGCTACTAAATTACCTTGCTGCAGATACTAAGTTTCCAGGTGTGGTTGAACTGACAACTCAGCTGCTAATACTTGAGAGTATTCTTTGGCTCCCCTTGTGTCGAATCAATAAATTTGGGTTGAATACTTTACCCTCGAAAACTGTTGCGATCCCCTACACTTGTGGGTTATCAAGACTATCTTCTGGCGCCTTTGCCAGGGAGCATAGCTATATTCTTTAAGTCACTTGGGATTTATATCTGTTGATCACTATGAAGAACTTGAAGGACTCAAAAACCAAGATCTTTCCCTCAACTACGAGGGGAGGTAAGGAACTACCATCTAGCTCTGCACTTGATTCACCCTCTGTTATGAGTAAACTTGCGACACCTACTCCTGATATTGAATCTGATATGTCGCATGTTCTTGATGATGCCACTTCTGCTATGTATGATGAAACTACTTCTATGCTTGATAATACTATGCCACTAGGTGAATTTCTAGATGAACAAATTGCTAAGGTTAGGGAGAATGCAAATATTGAAACTGATAATATTGATGAAAGTGATGATGAAGATTCTCCACCTAGATATGAATTGCATGTTATTCCTAAGGGTTATGTTATGGATGAAGAAACTGCTAGAGACTTTCTTGCTTGCAACGATACATATGATCTTAAGAAATTATTATCTAAGCTGAAAGAGAAGTCTTTGAATGCTAGAATGAACTATGACCCTGCTTTTGCTACTTCACATATGATTGTTACTGATAAGGATTATGATTTCTCTGTTGATACCGAGTTAATTACTTTGGTTGAATCTGATCCTTTCCATGGCTGTGAATCTGAAACTATTGTGGCACATCTTACTAAGTTGAATCATATAGCCACCCTGATTACCAATGAGGAAAAGATTCGTTATTACTATATCCTTAAGTTATTTCCGTTCTCGTTAAAGGGTGATGCTAAGACATGGTTTACTTCTCTTGATCCTGGTTGTGTGCGTAGTCCCCAGGATATGATTTATTACTTCTCTGCTAAATATTTTCCCGCTCATAAGAAACAAGCTGCCTTATGGGAAATATATAATTTTGTGCAAATTGAAGAAGAGAGTCTCCCACAAGCTTGGGGGAGGCTTCTCCAATTACTGAATACTTTGCCTGATCATCCTCTTCAAAGGAATGAAATACTTGATGTCTTTTATAATGGACTAACCGATGCTTCCAGAGACCACCTGGATAGTTGTGCTGGTTGTGTTTTCAGGGAAAGAACAGTTGATCAAGCTGAATTACTGTTGAATAATATGTTGACCAATGAAAATAATTGGACACTTCCTGAACCAGTCCCTAAGCCAACTCCGAAGGAAAGGGGTGTTCTATTTCTCAGTCTTGAAGATATGCAAGAGGCAAAGAAATCTATGAAAGAAAAAGGTATTAAAGTTGAAGATGTTAAGAATTTACCGCCTATTGAAGAAATACATGGTCTTGATAACCCGACACAGGTAGTAAAGGTAAATTCTCTGTATAGATTTGATGAAGGTGATATTCCTCGTTATAAGTCTGCTAGCCAATGCTTAGATGAGTTTGACAATTTTATTGTGAAGCAAGAAAACTTAAATGCTGATGTTGGTAGACAATTGCAACGTAATGCTTATATGATTGAACGCTTGAGTGATTATATGTCTAGAGTTAAAGGTGAATTGAAACTCATTAGTAAACATGCTTCTATGGTTACCACTCAAGTAGAACAAGTACTTAAAGCACAAAATGATTTGCTCAATGAATTAAATAGTAAGGAAAATGATAATGCTGTTAGAGTTATGACTAGAGGTGGTAAAATGACTCAGGAACCTCTGTATCCTGAAGGCCACCCTAAGAGAATCGAGCAAGATTCTCAGAGAGCTAATTTAGATGCACCTAGTTCTTCTAAGAAGAAGAAAAAGAAAAATGATAGGACTTTGCATGCTTCTAGTGAACCTGTAGCTGACACACCTGAGAATCCCAATGATATCTCTGTTTCTGATGCTGAGACACAATCTGGTAATGAACATGAACCTAGTGATAATGTTAATAATGATGTTCATGATGATGCTCAACCTAGCAATGATAATGATGTAGAGATTGAACCTGCTGTTGATCTTGATAACCCGCAATCAAAGAATCAACGTTATGATAAGAGAGACTTTGTTGCTAGGAAGCACGGTAAGGAAAGAGAACCATGGGTTCAGAAACCCATGCCTTTTCCTCCTAAACCATCCAAGAAAAAGGATGATGAGGATTTTGAGCGCTTTGCTGAAATGATTAGACCTATCTTTTTGCGTATGCGTTTGACTGATATGCTTAAAACAAATCCTTATGCTAAGTATATGAAAGATATTATTACCGACAAAAGAAAGATACCTGAAGTTGAAATTTCTACCATGCTTGCCAATTACACTTTTAAGGGTGGAATACCAAAGAAACTAGGAGATCCAGGAGTACCCACTATACCTTGCTCCATTAAAGGAAAATATGTTAAAACTGCCTTATGTGATCTTGGAGCCGGTGTTAGTGTTATGCCTCTCTATTTATATCGTAGACTTGACTTGAGTAAGTTGACACCTACTGAAATATCTTTGCAAATGGCCGATAAATCAACTGCTATACCTGTCGGTATTTGTGAGGATGTGCCTATTGTGGTTGCAAATGTTACTATTCTAACGGACTTTGTTATCCTTGATATTCCTGAGGACGATAGTATGTCTATTATCCTTGGTAGACCCTTTTTGAATACTGCAGGGGCTATTATTGATTACAACAAAGGCAATGTCACTTTCCATGTCAATGGTAATGACCATATGGTACACTTTCCGAGGAAACAACCTCAGGTCCACAATATCAGTTCTATTGGAAAATTTTCAACGATTACTATTGGAGGTTTTGAATTTCCTCTTCCCTCTATCAAGAAGAAATATGTGAAGGAAATATGCCCTAGAGGCAATAATAAAGATGTTATTTGTATTTCCTTAGATCATGATAAATGTCTTTTATTCATGCTAGAATTGTATTAACCGAAAACTTAGTACATGTGTGAATACATAGACAAAACAACATGTCCCTAGTATGCCTCTACTAGACTAGCTCATTGATCAAAGATGGTTATGTTTCCTAACCATATACATGAGTTGTCATTTGATCAACGTGATCACATCATTAGGAGAATGATGTAATGGACAAGACCCATACGTTAGCTTAGCACTATGATCGTTTAGTTTTTCTGCTATTGCTTTCTCCATGACTTATACATGTTCCTATGACTATGCGATTATGCAACTCCCGAATACGAGAGGAACACCTTGTGTGCTATCAAACGTCACAACGTAACTGGGTGATTATAAAGATGCTCTACAGGTGTCTCCGAAGGTATTCGTGGTGTTGGCATAGATCAAGAATAGGATTTGTCACTCCGAATGTCGAAGAGGTATCTCTGGGCCCTCTCGGTAATACACATCATAATAGCACTTGCAAGCATATGACTAACGAATTAATCACAAGATGATGTATTACAGAACGAGTAAAGAGACTTGTCAGTAACGAGATTGAACTAGGTATTGAGATACCGACGATCGAATCTCGGGCAAGTAACATACCGATGACAAAAGGAACAACGCATGTTGTTATGCGGTTTGATCGATAAAGATCTTCGTAGAATATGCAGGAGCCAATATGAGCATCCAGGTTCCTCTATTAGTTATTGACCGGAGATGAGTCTCGGTCATGTCTACATAGTTCTCGAACCCGTAGGGTCCGCACGTTTAACGTTTGATGACGATCGGTATTATGAGTTTATGAGTTTTGATGTACTGAAGGTAGTTCGGAGTCCCGGATGAGATCACGGACATGACGAGGAGTCTTGGAATGTCCGAGACGTAAAGATTGATATATTGTACGGCCATGTTTGGACACCGGAAAGGTTCCGGGAGGTTTCGGGCATATACCGGAGTAACGGGGGGTTATCGGAACCCCCCGGGGAGTTAATGGGCCTTAATGGGCCATAGGGGAAGGGGAGTTAATGGGAGTTCTTTAAGTAATATGATTAATTTAACTTTAATTTATCATGAACTTAGTCCTGATGTTTTTTTGCATATCTATGTTGTTGTAGATCAATGGCCCGTGCTACCGTTCCTTTGAATTTTAATGCATTCCTAGAGAAAGCTAAGTTGAAAGATGATGGTAGCAATTACACGGACTGGGTCCGTAACTTGAGGATTATCCTCATTGCTGCACAGAAGAATTATGTCCTTGAAGCACCGCTAGGTGACAAGCCTGCTGCAGGAGCAACTCCAGACGTTATGAATGTCTGGCAAGCTCGTTCTGATGACTACACGATAGGCCAGTGTGCCATGCTTTACGGCTTAGAACCGGGACTTCAACGACGTTTTGAACGTCATGGAGCATATGAGATGTTCCAGGAGTTGAAGTTAATATTTCAAGCAAATGCCCAGATTGAGAAATATGAGATTTCCAATAAGTTCTATAGCTGCAAGATGGAGGAGAATAGTTCTATCAGTAAACACTTGCTCAGAATGTCTGGGTACTACAATCATATGACTCAACCTGGTTGCAAAGTTGACGAGGATAGTTTTATTGATAGAGTTCTTCAATCACTGCCACCAAGCTATAAAGGCTTTGTGATGAACTATAATATGCAAGGGATGCAAAAGATAATTCCCGAGCTCTTCACTATGCTCAAGGCTGCGGAGGTAGAAATCAAAAAGGAGCATCAAGTGTTGATGGTTAACAAGACCTCTAGTTTCAAGAAAAAAGGCAAGGGAAAGAAGGGGAACTTCAAGAAGAATAACAAGACAGTTGCTACTCCCGCGAAGAAACCCAAGTCTGGAGCCAAGCCTGAAACTGAGTGCTTCTACTGCAAAGGGACTGGACACTGGAAGCGGAACTGCCCCGAGTATTTGGCAGATAAGAAGGATGGCAAGGTGAACAAAGGTAGATGTGATATACATGTTATTGATGTGTACCTTACTAATGCTTGTACTAGTACCTGGGTATTTGATACCGATTCGGTTGCTAATATTTGTAACTCGAAACAGGGACTATGGATTAAACGAAGATTGGCTAAGGACGAAGTGACGATGCGCGCGGGAAATGGTTCCAAAGTCGATGTGATCGCCGTCGGCACGCTACCTCTACATCTTCCTTCGGGATTGGTTTTAGACCTGAATAATTGTTATTTGGTGCCAGCGTTAAGCATGAACATTATATCTGGATCTTGTTTATTACGAGACGGTTATTCATTTAAATCTGAGAATAATGGTTGTTCTATTTATATGAGTAATATCTTTTATGGTCATGCACCCTTGAAGAGTGGTCTATTCTTGTTGGATCTCGATCGTAGTGATACACATATTTATAATATTGAAGCCAAAAGATGCAAGGTTAATAATGATAGTGCAACTTATGTGTGGCATTGCCGTTTAGGTCATATTGGTGTAAAGCGCATGTAGAAACTCCATAGTGATGGACTTTTGGAATCACTTGATTATGAATCACTTGGTGCTTGCGAACCATGCCTCGTGAACAAGATGACTAAAACTCCGTTCTCCGGAATAATGGAGCGAGCAACAGATTTGTTGGAAATCATACATACTGATGTATGTGGACCGATGAGTGTTGAAGCTCGTGGCAGGTATCGTTATTTTCCGACCTTCACTGATGATTTGAGCAAATATGGGTATATCTAGTTGATGAAGCACAAGTCTGAAACATTTGAGAAGTTCAAAGAATTTCAGAGTGAAGTAGAAAATCATCGTAACAAGAAAATAAAGTTTCTACGATCGGATCATGGAGGTGAATATTTGAGTTACGAGTTTGGCCTTCATTTGAAACAATGTGGAATAGTTTCACAGCTCACGGCACCCGGAACACCACAGCCTAATGGTGTGTCCGAACGTCGTAACCGTACTTTATTAGATATGGTGCGGTCTATGATGTCTCTTACCGATTTACCACTATCGTTTTGGGGTTATGCTTTAGAGACAGTTGCATTCACGTTAAATAGGGCACCATCTAAATTTGTTGAGACGACGCCTTATGAACTGTGGTTTGGCAAGAAACCAAAGTTGTCGTTTCTTAAAGTTCGGGGTTGCGATGCTTATGTGAAAAAGCTTCAACCTGATAAGCTCGAACCCAAGTCGGAGAAATGTGTCTTCATAGGATACCCAAAAGAGACTGTTGGGTACACCTTCTATCACAGATCCGAAGGCAAGATGTCCGTTGCTAAGAATGGATCCTTTCTAGAGAAGGAGTTTCTCTCGAAAGAAGTGAGTGGGAGGAAAGTAGAACTTGATGATGTAATTGTACCTTCTCCCGAATTGGAAAGTAGTACATCACATAAATTAGTTCCAGTGATTCCTACACCAATTAGTGAGGAAGCTAATGATGATGATCATGAAACTTCAGATCATGTTTCTGTTGAACTTCGTAGATCAACCAGAGTACGTTCCGCACCAGAGTGGTACGGCAACCCAATTCTGTAAGTCATGTTACTAGACCATGAAGAACCTACGAACTATGAGGAAGTGATGATGAGCCTAGATTCCGCAAAATGACTTGAGGCCAAGAAATCTGAGATGGGATCCATGTATGAGAACAAAGTATGGACTTTGGTTGACTTGCCAGATGATCGGAAAGCCATCGAAAATAAATGGATCTTCAAGAGGAAGACCGGCTGACGGTAATGTTACTGTTTACAAAGCTCGACTTATCGCGAAAGGTTTTCGACAAGTTTGAGGAGTTGACTACGATGAGACTTTCTCACCCGTAGCGATGCTTAAGTCTGTCCGAATCATGTTAGCAATTGCCGCATTTTACGATTAAGAAATCTGGCAAATGGATGTCAAAACTGCATTCCTGAATGGATATCTCAAAGAAGAGTTGTATATGATGCAACCAGAAGGTTTTGTCGATCCTAAAGGTGTTAACAAAGTGTGCAAGCTCCAGCGATCCATCTATGGACTGGTGCAAGCATCTCGGAGTTGGAATATACGCTTTGATGAGGTGATCAAAGCATATGGTTTTATACAGACTTTTGGAGAAGCCTGTATTTACAAGAAAGTGAGTGGGAGCTCTGTAGCATTTCTGATATTATATGTGGATGACATATTGTTGATTGGAAATGATATAGAATTTTTGGATAGCATAAAAGGATACTTGAATAAGAGTGTTTCAATGAAAGACCTCGGTGAAGCTGCTTACATATTAGGCATTAAGATCTATAGAGATATATCAAAACGCTTAATTGGACTTTCACAAAGAACATACCTTGATAAAGTTTGAAGAAGTTCAAAATGGATCAGTCAAAGAAAGGGTTCTTGCCTGTGTTACAAGGTGTGAAGTTGAGTAAGACGCAATGCCCGACCACTGCACAAGATAGAGAGAAAATGAAAGTCATTCCCTATGCCTCAGCCATAGGATCTATCATTTATGCAATGTTGTGTACCACACCTGATGTGTGCCTTGCTATAAGTTTAGCGGGGAGGTACCAAAGTAATCCAGGAGTGGATCACTAGATAGCGGTCAAGAACATCCTGAAGTACCTGAAGAGGACAAAGATATGTTTCTCGTATATGAAGGTGACAAAAAGCTCGTCGTAAACGGTTATGTCGATGCAAGCTTTGACACTGATCCGGATGACTCGAAGTCACAAACCGGATATGTATTTTTATTGAACGGTGGAGCTGTCAGTTGGTGCAGTTCCAAGCAAAGCGTCATGGCGGGATCTACGTTGAAGCGGAATACATAGCTGCTTCGGAAGCAGCAAATGAAGGAGTCTGGATGAAGGAGTTCATATCCGATCTAGGTGTAATACCTAGTGCATCGGGTCCAATGAAAATCTTTTGTGACAACACTGGAGCAATAGCCTTGGCGAAGGAATCCAGGTTTCACAAGAGAACAAAGCACATCAAAAGACGCTTCAATTCCATCCGCGATCTAGTCAAGGAGGGAGACATAGAAATTTGCAAGATACATACGGATCTGAATGTTGCAGACCCGTTGACTAAGCCTCTTCCACGGGCAAAACATGATCAACACCAAGACTCCATGGGTGTTAGGATCATTACTTTGTAATCTGGATTATTGACTCTAGTTCAAGTGGGAGACTGAAGGAAATATGCCCTAGAGGCAATAATAAAGATGTTATTTGTATTTCCTTATATCATGATAAATGTCTTTTATTCATGCTAGGATTGTATTAGCCAGAAACTTAGTACATGTGTGAATACATAGACAAAACAACATGTCCCTAGTATGCCTCTACTAGACTAGCTCATTGATCAAAGATGGTTATGTTTCCTAACCATATACATGAGTTGTCATTTGATTAACGTGATCACATCATTAGGAGAATGATGTAATGGACAAGACCCATATGTTATCTTAGCACTATGATCGTTTAGGTTTTCTTCTATTGCTTTCTCCATGACTTATACATGTTCCTATGACTATGAGATTATGCAACTCCCGAATACCAGAGGAACACATTGTGTGATATCAAACGTCACAACGTAACTGGGTGATTATAAAGATGCTCTACAGGTGTCTCCGAAGGTATTCGTGGTGTTGGCATAGATCAAGAATATGATTTGTCACTCCGAATGTCGAAGAGGTATCTCTGGGCCCTCTCGGTAATACACATAATAATGAGCCTTGCAAGCAAATGACTAATGAGTTAGTCAGAAGATGATGTATTACAGAACGAGTAAAGAGACTTGCTGGTAACGAGATTGAACTAGGTATTGAGACACCGACGATCAAATCTCGGGCAAGTAACATACCGATGACAAAAGGAACAACGTATGTTGTTATGCGGTTTGACCAATAAAGATCTTCGTAGAATATGTAGGAGCCAATATGAGCATCTAGGTTCTGCTATTGGTTATTGACCAGAGATGAGTCTCGGTCATGTCTACATAGTTCTCGAACCAGTAGGGTCACCACGCTTAACGTTTGATGACGTTCGGTGTTATGAGTTTATGAGTTTTGATGTACCGAAGGTAGTTCGGAGTCCCGGATGAGATCACGGACATGACGAGGAGTCTCGGAATGTTTGAGACGTAAAGATTGATATATTGGACGACTATGTTTGGACACCGGAAAGGTTCCGGGAGGTTTCAGGCATATACCGGAGTAACGGGGGGTTATCGGAACCCCCCGGGGAGTTAATGGGCCTTAGTGGGCCATAGGGGAAGGGGAGAGGAGGCGGCCAAGGTGGGGGCGTGCCCCCCATGAGCCCAATCCGAATTGGGAAGGGGGTCGGCCCCCCTTTCCTTCTTCTCCCTCTCCTCCTTCCTTCTTCTCCTAATCCTACTAGGGAAAGGGGGGGAGTCCTACTCCCGGTGGGAGTAGGACTCCCTAGGGCGCGCCATAGAGAGGGACGGCCCCTCCCCTCCCCTCCTCCTTTATATACGGGGGTAGAGGCACCCCATAGACACACAAGTTGATTAGTTGATCTATCCCAACCGTGTGTGGCGCCCCTCTCCACAGAAACACACATCGGTCATACCGTTGCAGTGCTTAGGCGAAGCCCTGCGCCGATAGCTTCATCATCTCCGTCACCACGCCGTTGTGCTGACGAAACTCTTCCGCGAGGTTCTACTGGATCAAGAGCTCGTGGGACGTCATCAAGCTGAATGTGTGCTGAACGCGGAGGCTCCGTACGTTCGGTGCTTGATCGGTTGGATCGCGAAGAAAGTTCGACTACATCAACCGCGTCACTAGACGCTTCCGCTCCCGGTCTACGAGGGTACGTGGACACACTCTCCCCTCTCGTTGCTATGCATCTAGTAGATAGATCTTGCGTGATCGCATGAATTTTATTGAAATACTACGTTCCCCAACAATATGATATCCTTATTGTTGGGGACATGCATATCCCCATTGAGGTAACCTAGTGTTATTAGAAAATTCTCCGGTTTCATGTTATTCGGAAATAGTTTATTAACAAGACTTGATCAACCTTGTTAATGGATTCCTTTTGATGAGAATGAGATGGGTGAATCTAGATAGCATAACTTTCTGTATCCTCCTTTTACTTTCTGTTAATTAGATTAAATAAAGCAAAATTAGTATTTTCTGTCTGTTTACAGAGTTATCCGTGCAATAAAAAATACCCCGAAAATAAAAGTTCTCCAAATGCCCCGAAAATGAAATATGATTTTTTTCTAGAATATTTGAGAATATTTTGCACTGAGAACACAACAGGGTGAGCCAGCACCTGGCCATGAGGGTCCAGGGCGCGCCCACCCCTGGGCGCGCCCCCTGCCTCGTGGACCCCACGTGCCCCCCTCCACTTATTCCTGCACCCACACGCTCCTTCTTCCTCCCAAAAAAATCACTATCCAGCTCAAGCATGAGTTCTAGCTCATCTTGCTGCCATTTTCGATCTCCTTGCTCAAAGCTCCATTCACAAAACTGTTTGGGGAGATTGTTCCTTGGTTTGTGACTCCTCCATTGGTCCAATTAGTTTTTGTTCTAGTGCTTTATTTATTGCAATTTTTTGCTGCTTAGGTGACCCTATTCTTGAGCTTGCATGTCAAATTTATGTGGTTCCAAGTAGTTCTAGTGCATGATATAGTCTCTAGGCACTTGTAGGAGTAGTTGCTATCAATCTTGTTGAGTTTGGTTCAATTTAATTTTGAGTCACTAAAAAATTTCAGAATTATTCTAGAAAAAATGCATAGGAAAATCTTTCAAGGTGGTTCCTCAAGGAAGCAAGGACCAAGGCTCGCGATACGCGAGCCGGACAATGAGTTACCAAGGGAAGCTCAAGTGCGGCCCTGCGAATGACCGTCAGAAGAGTTTATGATCTGGGCCGGTATCAAGGAGGAATTTTACACGTATGTGCGTAATGCGGATATTGAGAACTTCGAGTCAGTTAAGTGCCCTCAATAACAGTACTTAACGGATACTTTTGTTAGAAGGTTTAAATTTACATCTTCACGTAACTCTCCCACTGTCTTGTTTGATCTCTATGATACATCTTATACTATGGACTTAGAAGATTTTAATGGTGCTTTTAAACTTCCACAGTGGGGTAGTGTTGGTGAACCTCGAAATCTGAGTATAAAGACTTTCTAGCTAGTATTACTGTGGGGGAATCTAGAGAACTTACCCAAGCCACCATAGGGAGCATTCATTTTCCTCCTATACACTATTTTTCTCTCTTCATTTGTAGGTACATTAACGGTAAATATGAAGCTTGCCACATGTGTGTACCAGATCTTAGTGTCCTCAAAAGTGCGGTATTAGGTGATAGACAATATAATTTGGGGGCCATTGTTGCACGCAGGCTACATCGTAATGGTTTAAATGGCGATCTGTTTGGTGGAATTTATGCAACTCGCTTACCAATTATCTTCATATACCCATACGCGAGAATGATGTGGAGTTGCCTCATGCTTATTTAGATTATAATGCCATGATTCGCCATCAATTCATCGAGAGGGATGAACAATCCCTCCAGTATCGACTAATCTTTGACAGGCATCGCACTGTCCATATTGCTCTCCCTGCTCCTACCTTCTTTGACTTTCAGGCAAAAGGGAGATATACTATAACCAAGGAAGAGGCAAATGAGTATTAGGAGACAACGAGGGCAGCTCGTCTCCAAGTTGCAGCTCAGCAGGCAATAGATGCTGCTGTTGGAAATATGCCCTAGAGGCAATAATAAAATGGTTATTGTTATATTTCCTTGTTCATGATAATTGTTTGTTATTCATGCTTGGATTGTATTATCCGAAAACAGTGATACATGTGTGAATACATAGACCACAACGTGTCCCTGGTAAACCTCTAGTTACTAGCTCGTTGATCAACAGATGGTTACGGTTTCCTGATCATGGACATTGGATGTCATTGATAACAAGATCACATCATTAGGAGAATGATGTGATGGACAAGACCCAATCCTAAGCCTAGCACAAGATCGTGTAGTTCGTAATGCTAAAGCTTTTTCCAATGTCAAGTATCTTTTCCTTAGACCATGAGGTTGTGCAACTCCCGGATACCGTAGGAATACTTTTGGTGTTCCAAACATCACAACGTAACTGGGTGGCTATAAAGGTACACAACGGGTATCTCCGAAAGTATCTGTTGGGTTGGCACGAACCGAGACTGGGATTTGTCACTCTGTATGACAGAGAGGTATCTCTGGGCCCACTCGGTAAGACATCATCATAATGAGCTCAATGTGACTAGGGTGTTGGTCACGGGATGATGTATTACGTAACGAGTAAAGAGGCTTGCCATGACGAGATTGAACAAGGTATCGGTATACCGACGATCGAATCTCGGGCAAGTACTATACCGATAGACAAAGGGAATTGCATACGGGATTGATTGAATCCTTGACATCGTGGTTCATCCGATGATATCTTCGAGGAGCATGTGGGAGCCGACATGGGTATCTAGATCCCGCTGTTGGTTATTGACCGGAGAGTCGTCTCGGTCATGTCTACGTGTCTCCCCAACCCGTAGGGTCTACACACTTAAGGTTCGATGACGCTAGGGTTGTAGAGATATAAGTATGCGGTAGCCCGAAAGGTGTTCGGAGTCCCGGATGAGACCCTGGACGTCACGAGGAGTTCCGGAATGGTCCGGAGGTAAAGATTTATATATAGGAAGTCCAATTTCGGCCATCGGGAGAGTTTCGGGGGTCACCAGTATTGTACTTGGACCACCGGAAGGGTCCCGGGGGTCCATCTGGTGGGGCCACCTATCCCGGAGGGCCCCATGGGCTGAAAGGGGAAGGGAACCAGCCCATAGTGGGCTGGTGCACCCCCCTTGGGCCTCCCCCTGCGCCTAGGGTTGGTAACCCTAGGGGTGGGGGGCGCCCCACCTGCTTGGGGGGCAAGTCCCCCCCCCTTTGGCCACCGCCCCCCTAGGAGATTGGATCTCCTAGGGCCGGCGCCCCCAGGGGCCCTATATATAGTGTGGGGAGGGAGGGCAGCCGCACCCATGCCCTGGCGCCTCCCTCTCCCTCCCGTGACACCCCTTCCTCCTCCAGTGCTGCTTGGCGAAGCCTTGCTGGAATACCGCAGCATCCTCCACCACGCCGTCATGCTGCTGGATCTCCATCAAGCTCTCCTCCCCCTTGCTGGATCAAGAAGGAGGAGACGTCACTGCTCTGTACATGTAATGAACGCGGAGGTGCCATCCGTTCGGCGCTAGGATCATCGGTGATTTAGATCACGACGAGTACGACTCCATCATCCACGTTCTCTTGAACGCTTCTGCTCGCGATCTACAAGGGTATGTAGATGCACTCCCCTCTCCCTCGTTGCTAGATGACTCCATAGATTGATCTTGGTGAAGCGTAGAATTTTTTTGATTTCCGCTACGTTGCCCAATAGTGGCATCATGAGCTAGGTCTATGCGTAGTATCTTGCATGAGTAGAACACAAAGTAGTTGTGGGCATAGATTTGTTCAATTCTCTTGCCGCTACTAGTCCTATCTTGATTCGGCGGCATCGTAGGATGAAGCGGCCCAGACCGACCTTACACGTACGCTTACGTGAGACAGGTTCCACCGACTGACATGCACTAGTTGCATAAGGTGGCTAGCGGGTGACAGTCTCTCCCACTTTAGTCGGATCGGATTCGATGAAAAGGGTCCTTATGAAGGGTAAATATAAATTGGCATATCACGTTGTGGTTTTGGCGTAGGTAAGAAACGTTCTTGCTAGAAACCTATAGCAGCCACGTAAAAACTTGCAACAACAATTAGAGGACATCTAACTTGTTCTTGCAGCATGTGCCGTGTGATGTGATATGGCCAAAAGGATGTGATGAATGATATATGTGATGTATGAGATTGATCATGTTCTTGTAATAGGAATCACGACTTGCATGTCGATGAGTATGAAAACCGGCAGGAGCCATAGGAGTTGTCTTATTTTATTGTATGACCTGCGTGTCAATGAAAAACGCCATGTGATTACTTTACTTTATTGCTAACCGTTAGGCATAATAGTGGAAGTAATGTTTGGTGAGACAACTTCATGAAGACAGGATGATGGAGATCATGGTGTCATTCCGGTGACGATGGTGATCATGGAGACCGAAGATGAAGATCAAAAGGAGCAAAATGATATTGGCCATATCATGTCACTATTTGATTGCATGTGATGTTTATCATGTTTTTACATCTTATTTGCTTAGAACGACGATAGTAAATAAGATGATCTCTCACTAAAATTTCAAGAATTGTGTTCCCCCTAACTGTGCACCATTGCTAAGGTTCGTTGTTCCGAAGCACCACATGATGATCGGGTGTGATAGGCTCTAATGTTCGCATACAACGGGTGTAAGCCAGATTTACACACGCAATACACTTAGGGTTCACTTGACGAGCCTAGCATGTACAGACATGGCCTCGGAACACGGAATACCAAAAGGTCGAACATGAGTCGTATAGAAGATACGATCAACATAAATATGTTCACCATTGACGACTAGTCCGTCTCACGTGATGATCGGACACGGCCTAGTCGATTCGGATCATGTATCACTTAGATGACTAGAGAGATGTCTATCTGAGTGGGAGTTCATTAAATTTGTTTAGATGAACTTAATTGTCATGAACATAGTCTAAAATCTTTACAATATGTCTTGTAGATCCAATGGCCCACGCTCATGTTACCCTCAACTTCAACGCGTCCCTAGAGAAAACCAAGATGAAAGAAGATGGTAGCAACTATACGGATTGGGTCCGTAACTTGAGGATCATCCTCATAGCTGCCAAGAAAACATATGTCCTTGAAGCACCGCTAGGTGACGCTCCCGCCCCAGCGAACCAAGACGTTATGAACGCTTGGCAGTCGCGTTGTGATGATTACTCCCTGGTTCAGTGCGGCATGCTTTACAGCTTAGAATCGGGGCTCCAAAAGTGTTTTGAGCACTACGGAGCATATGAGATGTTCCAAGAGCTGAAAATGGTTTTCCAAGCTCATGCCCGAGTTGAGAGATATGACGTCTCCGACGCATTCTATAGTTGTAAGATGGAGGAGAATAGTTCTGTCAGCGAGCACATACTCAAATTGTCTAGGTTGCACAATCGCTTGTCTCGGTTGGGAATTAATCTCCCAGACAAAGCGGTCGTTGACAGAATCCTTCAGTCGCTCCCACCTAGCTACAAGAGCTTCGTGATGAACTTAAATATGCAAGGGATGGAGAAGTCCATTCCCGAGGTGTATTCAATGCTGAAGTCAGCGGAGGTGGAGATCAAGAAAGAACATCAAGTGTTGATGGTGAATAAAACCACTAAGTTCAAGAAAGGCAAGGGTAAGAAGAACTTCAAGAAGGACGGCAAAGGAGTTGCCGCGCCCGGTAAGCCAGTTGCTGGGAAGAAGCCAAAGAATGGACCCAAGCCTGAGACTGAGTGCTTTTATTGCAAGGGAACGGGTCATTGGAAGCGGAACTGCCCCAAATACTTAGCAGATAAGAAGGCCGGCAACGTCAATCGTATATGTGATATACATGTTATTGATGTGTACCTTACCAGCGCTCGTAGTAGCTCCTGGGTATTTGATACCGGTGTAGTTGCTCACATTTGTAACTCAAAGCAGGAGCTGCGGAATAAACGGAGACTGGCGAAGGACGAGGTGACGATGCGCGTCAGGAATGGTTCCAATGTCGATGTGATTGCCTTCGGCACGCTACCTTTACATCTACCTTCGGGATTAGTTTTAAACCTTAATAATTGTTATTTAGTACCAGCTTTGAGCATGAACATTGTATCTGGATCTCGTTTAATGCGAGATGGCTACTCATTTAAATCCAAGAATAATGGTTGTTCTATTTATATGAGAGAAATGTTTTATGGTCATGCCCCGCTGGTCAATGGTTTATTCTTAATGAATCTCGAACGTGATGTTACACACATTCATAGTGTGAATGCCAAAAGATGTAAGGTTGATAATGATAGTCCCACATACTTGTGGCATTGCCGCCTTGGTCATATTGGTGTCAAGCGTATGAAGAAGCTCCATGCAGATGGACTTTTGGAGTCGCTTGATTATGAATCATTTGACACGTGCGAACCATGCCTCTTAGGCAAGATGACCAAGACTCCGTTCTCCGGAACAATGGAGCGAGCGACCAACTTATTGGAAATCATACATACCGATGTGTGCGGTCCAATGAGTGTTGAAGCTCGCGGAGGCTATCGTTATGTTCTCACCCTCACACATGACTTAAGTAGATATGGGTATGTCTACTTAATGAAACACAAGTCTGATACCTTTGAAAAGTTCAAGGAATTTCAGAATGAGGTTGAGAATCAACGTGACAGAAAAATAAAGTTCTTACGATCGGATCGTGGAGGAGAATATTGAAGTCACGAATTTGGCACACACCTAAGGAACTGTGGAACTGTTTCACAATTGACACCGCCTGGAACACCTCAGCGTAATGGTGTGTCCGAACGTCGTAATCGTACTCTGTTGGACATGGTGCGATCTATGATGTCTCTTATCGACTTACCGCTATCATTTTGGGGTTATGCTTTAGAGACCGCCGCATTCACTTTAAATAGGGCTCCGTCTAAATCCGTTGAGACGACATCGTGTGAACTTTGGTTTGGCAAGAAACCTAAGTTGTCGTTTCTGAAAGTTTGGGGTTGCGATGCTTATGTCAAGAAACTTCAACCTGAAAAGCTCAAACCCAAATCGAAAAAATGCGTCTTCATAGGATACCCTAAGGAAACTATTGGGTACACCTTCTACCTCAAATCTGAAGGCAAGGTCTTCGTTGCCAAGAATGGATCCTTTCTGGAGAAAGAGTTTCTCTCAAAAGAAGTGAGTGGGATGGAACTTGATGAGGTGACAGTCACCCCTTCCGAACCGGAAAGTAGCACAGCACAGGAAGTTGTTCCTGTGGTGCGTGCGCCGGCTAGGGAGGAAGTTAATGATAATGATCATGAAGCTTCAGATCAAGTTACTACTGAACTTCGTAGGTCCACAAGGACATGTTCCGCACCAGAGTGGTACGGCAACCCTGTCATGGAAATCATGTTGTTAGACAACGGTGAACCTTCGAACTATGAAGAAGCGATGGCGGGCCCGGATTCCAACAAATGGCTTGAAGCCATGAAATCCGAGATAGGATCCATGTATGAAAACAAAGTATGGACTTTGGTGGACTTGCCCGATGATCGGCACGCCATAGAAAACAAATGGATCTTTAAGAAGAAGACTGACGCGGATGGTAATGTGACCATCTATAAAGCTCGACTTGTCGCTAAATGTTATCGACAAGTTCAAGGGATTGACTATGATGAGACTTTCTCTCCCGTAGAGATGCTGAAGTCCGTCCGAATCATGTTAGCAATTGCCGCATTCTATGATTATGAGATATGGCAAATGGACGTCAACACAAGATTCCTTAATGGCTTCCTCAAGGAAGAACTGTATATGATGCAGCCGGAAGGTTTTGTCGATCCTGAGAATGCTAACAAGGTATGCAAGCTCCAGCGCTCAATCTATGGGCTGGTGCAAGCATCTCGGAGTTGGAACATTCGCTTTGATGAGGTGATCAAAGCGTTTGGGTTTATACAGACTTGGGGAGAAGCCTGTATTTACAAGAAAGTGAGTGGGAGCTCTGTAGCATTTCTCATATTATATGTGGATGATATATTGCTGATGGGAAATGATGTAGAACTCTTGGAGAGCATAAAGGCCTACTTGAATAAGTGTTTTTCAATGAAGGACCTTCGAGAAGTTGCTTACATATTAGGCATCAAGATCTATAGAGATAGATCAAGATGCCTCATTGGTCTTTCACAAAGTACATACCTTGACAAGATATTGAAGAAGTTCAATATGGATCAGTCCAAGAAAGGGTTCTTGCCTGTATTGCGGTATGAGATTGAGCACGGCTCAATCCCCGACCACGACAGAAGATAGAGAAAAGATGAGTGTCATCCCCCATGCCTCAGCCATAGGTTCTATTTATGTATGCCATGCTGTGTACCAGACCTGATGTGAACCTTGCCATAAGTTTGGTGGGGATGAACCAAAGTGATCCCGATATGGAACACTGGACAGCGTTCAAGAACATCCTGAAGTACCTGAAAAGGACTAAGGATATGTTTCTCGTTTATGGAGGTGACGAAGAGCTCGTCGTAAAGGGTTACGTCGATGCTAGCTTCGACACAGATCTGGATGACTCCAAGTCACAAACCGGATACGTGTATATTTTGAATGGTGGGGCAGTCAGCTGGTGCAGTTGCAAGCAAAGCGTCGTGGCGCATTCTACATGTGAAGCGGTGTACATAGCTGCTTGCAAAGCAGCGCAGGAAGGAGTCTGGATGAAGGAGTTCATCACCGACCTAGGAGTTATTCCAAGTGCGTCGGGCCCGATGACTCTCTTCTGTGACAACACTAGAGCTATTGCCATTGCCAAGGAGCCCAGGTTTCACAAGAAGACCAAGCACATCAAGCGCCGTTTCAACTCCATCCGAAGTTATATTCAATATGGAGACATATATATTTGTAAAGTGCATACGGACCTGAATGTCGCAGATCCATTGACTAAACCTCTTCCACGAGCAAAACATGATCAACACCAGAACTCTATGGGTGTTCGATTCATCACAATGTAACTAGATTATTGACTCTAGTGCAAGTGGGAGACTGTTGGAAATATGTCCTAGAGGCAATAATAAAATGGTTATTATTATATTTCCTTGTTCATGATAATTGTCTGTTATTCATGCTTGAATTGTATTATCCGGAAATAGTGATACATGTGTGAATACATAGACCACAACGTGTCCCTGGTAAACCTCTAGTTACTAGCTCGTTGATCAACAGATGGTTATGGTTTCCTGACCATGGACATTGGATGTCATTGATAACAGGATCACATCTTTAGGAGAATGATGTGATGGACAAGACCCAATCCTAAGCCTAGCACAAGATCGTGTAGTTCGTAATGCTAAAGCTTTTCCAATGTCAAATATCTTTTCCTTAGACCATGAGGTTGTGCAACTCCCGGATACCGTAGGAATACTTTGGGTGTGCCAAACGTCACAACGTAACTGGGTGGCTATAGAGGTACACAACGGGTATCTCCGAAAGTATCTGTTGGGTTGGCACGAACCGAGACTGGGATTTGTCACTCCGTATGACGGAGAGGTATCTCTGGGCCCACTCGGTAAGACATCATCATAATGAGCTCAATGTGACTGAGGTGTTGGTCACGGGATGATGTATTACGGAACGAGTAAAGAGACTTTCCATGACGAGACTGAACAAGGTATCGGTATACCGACGATCGAATCTCGGGCAAGTACTATACCGATAGACAAAGGGAATTGCATACGGGATTGATTGAATCCTTGACATCATGGTTCATCCGATGAGATCATCGAGGAGCATGTGGGAGCCAACATGGGTATCCAGATCCCGCTGTTGGTTATTGACCGGAGAGTCATCTCAGTCATGTCTACGTGTCTCCCGAACTCGTAGGGTCTACACATTTAAGGTTCGGTGACGCTAGGGTTGTAGAGATATAAGTATGCGGTAACCCGAAAGGTGTTCGGAGTCCCGGATGAGATCCCGGACGTCACGAGGAGTTCCGGAATGGTCCGGAGGTAAAGATTTATATATAGGAAGTCCAGTTTCAGCCATCGGGAGAGTTTCGGTGGTCACCGGTATTGTACTGGGACCACCGGAAGGGTCCCGGGGGTCCACCGGGTGGGGCCACCTATCTCGGAGGGACCCATGGGCTGAAAGTGGAAGGGAACCAGCCCATAGTGGGCTGGTGCACCCCCCTTGGGCCTCCCCCTGCGCCTAGGGTTGGAAACCCTAGGGGTGGGGGCGCCCCACCTGCTTGGGGGGCAAGTCCCCCCCCCCTTGGCCGCCGCCCCTAGGAGATTGGATCTTCTAGGGCCGGCGCCCCCCAGGGGCCCTATATATAGTGGGGGGAGGGAGGGCAGCCGCACCCATGCCCTGGCGCCTCCCTCTCCCTCCTGTGACACCCCTTCCTCCTCCAGTGCTGCTTGGCGAAGCCCTGCTAGAATACCGCTGCATCCACCACCACGTCGTCGTGCTGCTAGATGTCCATCAACCTCTCCTCCCCCCTTGCTGGATCAAGAAGGAGGAGACGTCGCTGCTCCGTACGTGTGTTGAACGTGGAGGTGCCGTCCATTCGGCGCTAGGATCATCGGTGATTTGGATCACGACGAGTACGACTCCATCATCCACGTTCTCTTGAATGCTTCCGCTCGCAATCTACAAGGGTATGTAGATGCACTCCCCTCTCCCTCGTTGCTAGATGACTCCATAGATTGATCTTGGTGAAGCATAGAATTTTTTTTTATTTCTGCTACGTTGCCCAACAGCTTCATCTCAGTACAACCCCAACTACGACTTTGGATATCCGCCAGGCCAGTACTGGCCATAGACCAACTTAGGACAAAAGCCTAAGCTTGGGGGAGTACGTATTTCTCATCGACATTACATTCATGTTCACACACTTATTCCAGTAGTCGGTGCTCACACTCTTTCATTGTACTATCCATGCTAGTTTCAATTGTTTTCTTCGTCTTTTTCTGGTGTGTTAGAAAAACCTTAAGAAAAACAACAACAAAAAATTTACTTGTAGCTTTTAGCTAGTTTACTTTCCATGCCTGTAGTAGCAGTAATTAAAAGAAAACCCAAAAAAGATTTCTCGTTCTTCTTTTGCTTGTTGGGAGCTTTCCCGTGTAAATAGTTTCTTTTCTTTGGGGCTCAAGAGGAGAAGACCATGATGAAAATGTTTAGTGGCTCTCATATGCTTTGTTGTTAATTTAACCATGAGCCATATTACGTTGTCTTCTCTCTTGTATTAAATGCTTGCAGATTCCAGCTTAGTCCAATGCACGTGCATTATTATTATTATCCACACCATTCGGTCGTGCGAGTTGATAACCCTCAACCGTAAGGGATCGAGATAGTCTTCGCGGGTAAGAATAACCCAATTTATTGATTCGACACACGGGGAGCCAAAGAGTATTTGAAAGCTTTGACAGTTGAGTTGTCAATTCAACCGCACCTGAAATATACTTACTTGCAACAAAAGATAAGTGGTAACAGTGATATGATAGTGATAATAGTGATAGTGAAAGTAAACAGCAAAAGTAAATAGTGAAGGTAAATGGCAAAAGTAGCAACTAGTGACAAGCAGGGTTTAAAACACTGTAGGCTAGGGAGATGGATGGTTGGGCGTTGCATGGATGAGATAGCTTCTAACTTGGGGCACGTCACACGGAAAAGTAATGATCATCTAGGCAAATATCAAACATTAGGCATGTATCCCGTAGGTAGTTGTACGTGCTTGCAATAAGAACTTGCACAACATCTTTTGTCCTACCATCCCGCTACGAACGGGGCCAAAAGGAACTTATGGAGATTAAGGTGCTCCTGTCAAAGAGCACTGGAACAAAGCAATGAACTCAATGGATACATGTAATCCTCAAACTACGGACCATCCCCTTTGGTGTCCCAAGCTGTCACTTTTGGGATCGCCGGTTCCGAACCGTAATAGGTGCAAACAACTCATAGATAGGATCACGAACACAAATATATTCATGCAAACACATATGGTTCAGATCTGAGATCATGGCACTCGGTCCCTAAGTGTCAAGCATTAAGAATAACAAGTTAAAGCAAAGATGATAAACACCATAGTAGATGATAGGAAACATGCCCCCAACGATCTGACAAACTATTACATGATCTAACTCATCCAATCCCTACCATCCCCTTCGCCTACAGCAGGGGAATTACTCACACATGGAGGGAGAAGTCATGGAGGGATGATGGAGTGGTGATGATGATGACGATGGCGACGATCTCCCCTCTCCGGAGCCAATTCAGCCTCCAGATTAGCCCTCCCGAGGAAGAACAGAGGGTGGCGGCGGCTCCGCGACGGAAAACTGCGAAAAGAACTTCTCATCTGGGGTTTCCGCGTCATGAGTAAAAATACGAGGCAAAGTAGGGCACCAGGGGGTGTGGGCCCCACCCAGGCGACCCCCCGGCGCGACCCAGGGGGAGGGCGCGCCCACAGGGCGCCTGGGCACCCCCTGGCCCCCCTCTGGCCCCACTTCTGGCTCCTGGTTCCTTCAGGTGCGTGGATTTTCTGTGTTTTTTCGTGGATTTTTCTGAGATACTTAAAAATCCGTTTTCCTGCACACAATAAAACCATACAGGCAGCTCTGCTGAAAACAGCGTCAGTCCAGGTTAGTTTAGTTCAAATCATGCAAGAATGAGGTCAAAACAATATCAAAAGTGTTTGGAAAAGTAGATACGTTTGAGACGTATCAACTCCCCCAAGCTTAGCATATTGCTTGTCCTCAAGCAATTCAGTTCAACGAACTGGACGCGACAAAGAAAACTTTGACAAACTCTTTTGCTTCATTAGATGTATATAAGCATGTACTACGAAAAGAGTTTAGCAAGTATTGAAACAGTACTTATGAGGACAATGCAAGGAGCAATCCTTCTTTCAAGTGACCAGTCAAAAATACTTAAAAGTAAATAATATATTACTGAAAATCAAGACAAGATTACATTGCACATAGCTTGAGCATACCCCTGGTGGTATCTCGCTAGTCTCCATGAGTGAAGCAAAATATAAATGCAGAGACTCCTCCAGAGTTTTTAAAGGAGACTAGAACTAAGAATTTCAGAATAAATCATATCACAAGTATGCAGAAGACAATGTAATACTTTGGGACAATGCACATTACACTCAGAATGACAATTATGCTCTCATAGTTGGTGCTTTGAAGAAAGAAGGTGAAGACTCTCGAACCGTGGCTTTTGTTGGCAAAGTTGAAAACCCGTGATCGGAAACAAAAACTAAACATGTACCAGAGCTCTTGGTTTTAAAAACAGAGATAAAACGTTTTGAGAGGTGCATATTTCGTCAACGAATGCTAGCAGATAACTCAATCACTTCTTGAGCTGGACAAGTTTCGAGGAACGGCTCCCGCATGAGGACGATCACATCCTCTTAATCTCCTTTGTTTATCACTGCCAAAGTTTTCTGATTTCTCATGAACAAAGCGTGAAGGAGGGTTTGTTTGTTATATTATCTTTTTGAGCCGGGCGCACTCGATGCCAGTTCCTTCTCGTATTAAGGGTTTGCACATTAGACATGCAATCCAGGGGTGAAACTTGTCCAACTTAAAAAGATCATGAATTAACTACTACTTCCTCATGAGCTAAAACATAGGCACAAAAAGAGAAATGCTTTTGATTAATTTCGAGATGGTACACGAAAGTCTTCGTTAGGAATGGCACGTAAATACCATGTATAGGAAGGTATAGTGGACTCATATGGCATAACTGGTTTTAAGGATTTTGGATGCACAAGCAGTCAGTCCGCTTAGTACAGGTGGAAGTTTAGCAAAAGACTGGGAAGCGACCAACTAGAGAGCAATAACGGTCATAATCATGCAGAGCGACAAAGCAACATTGAATCGGGCATGAAAGTGATATAACTATTCCAAAACTCAAAGATCATCAAGGCAGAGTAGACTTTTTAGTCTTAAACATGTGTAAGCATGTGCCAAGTCAATCCAAAAATTCTCTAAAGGGAAATACCACCTTAGTATACCAGACTATGAACAGTGCAATGCATGTAGATCATTTCAATAACACATTATATACTCTAGTTATTCGAGACTAGCCACAAGTAAAGCATGAACCACCGGAAGAGCATTGTAAACATAGCACTATGTCGCTACAAGCTGGTCTCTAGATCATAGGTACAGGCATATGTACAAAAGTAGAAACAAAAAGAGTTCATACCGGTCTTCCTTGTTGCTTCCTTTCGGTCGATCTTCGTCATTACTGCTTGTCACTTGCACGATCGAACGTAGGAAATATAATTAAATGCCATCACGGACTCGAGCTGAACTCTGAAAACAAAGCAAACTAAAGAGAGAAAGGAAATCTTTTTGGATTTTTCAAAGGTTGAATAAAAGCAAAAGAAAGAGAACATCTTTTTGTTGTTTTTGCAAAGAGAGAAATAAAGAAGAACGGGCAAAAACTTCGAAAAGATCAAAGTGAATAAAACGGATAATACAATGGAAAAGTAAGAGGGGCACGTACTCCCCCAATCTTAGGCTTTTGGCCTAAGTTGGTAGCAGCTACTGCCCCCAGGAGCCTCCTGCTCCGGGGGTATGGTGGTGAGTCCAAGGGTCGTAGAAGGATGCTGGCGCGTACACCGAACTCCTCGGAGTCTCCCATGAGGAAGGTTCCGAGCGCCAAACAGAGGAAGAACCTTCACCAAACTCGGTGGCGGTCTCTTCCTGAAAATGTGGTAACTCACCATGCTTCTCCTCGTCGGGCACAACCCCCTCCATGGGGTTATGAAACTGATGCTGGACCATGAACTCATCAAACTGGACAACATCAAAGGACCATCCATTCCTGCGAGAAAAATCAAACAAAAGAGGTGCAGGTAGACGGATCTCGCGTTCCGCGGTAATTCCGAAACGCAAGATATAAACAAGATTATCAAGCTCAGAACCCATGGTGACAAACTTATGCCTTTTCATAGCAGCAAGATCAAAGCTTAAATAAGTAAAAGGATTATCATCAGGGTGTGGGGTGCCTCCAAGATGTTCTAAGATAAGTGTGGCATAAACGCCACCATATAAGTCTCCCTTGTTACCGTTCATAGCAAGGCGTCGAGCAATTAAGGCACCCAGATTATAATCAGACCTCCCTGAGAGGGCTGCTGCTAGGAAAGCAATATCCGGAGCAGAAATGTTGCTCGTGTTGTCACGAGCTAACACCCCTCTGGCAATATAATATGCAAAATACCTGAGGTGAGGAAATAAGATGCTGGAGATCTTTAACCGATGAATATCCCTCGTACCCATGCTGCAGAGAGAGTTGATGATGGTTTTCAGCTCGGAGGGCTAAGTGGCTATCCTAGCCGTCCTCCCAACGTTCGGCACACCTATTATTTCACAAAAATTTCCCAAAGTCATGGTGATAAGATCATTGTAAATTTTAAACTCAATAGCACCTGAATCAGGATTATATCTAAAACTGTTAATGAAACTGGAGGTGAGTTTTTGATACTGGGTAACACGGCTCGTGACGAGTCGTGTCAAACCTGCATTAGCACAAAGATTATAAAACTCATCCTTGATTCCCGCAGCTTCCATGAATTCATCACATGGAAATGTCATCGCACGTGCTCGACTTGTATCTTCCAACAACTCCAGGGGCACATGATCTTCATTATAGCTCACCCTAGCAGTCGATGGTGAAGCTGCGGCTCTAGTAACTCGGTCGGAGTGTGCGGGCCTCCTCTTCTCAAGCCACCCTTTTGCTCTTCCTAACAAACTCATTTCTGAATTTTTTTATAATTTACAAAAACGAGGATTAAAACAAAGTGAGCTAAGGCAAACTACTCAACTCACTTGCCCAAGGCATAAACTTGCATCAAAACTTGAAAAATAACTTTCTACATATGCATGCAAGCTCATCTATACAGCACCAAGAACTACTAAATACTCACAAATGAAGCCACCAATCAAAAATCTAATTGGAGGGGTGGAGGAGTCACATACCAGGGAGTATTTGCTCAAAATTTCAGCTCAAATGATGGGCTGTAGAGAGAGATCGAAGAATCGCCTCCAAGAACAGCAAGAACACAAGAACAAGTGCAGAACTTGGGTTTTTGGAGAAAAAGAGAGAGGGAGGAAGAAGACATACCTGGAGGGGGGCCCTGTGGGCCCCAGGCGCCCTGTGGGCGCGGCCAGGGGCTGGGCCGCGCCAGCTGGCCGCCTGGGCCACTGGTGGGTCCCCCTGGCTGGCCCCAGGACTTTCTGGGTCTCTCCCGACGTGGAAATTTTTATTTAAATTTTTCTGGAATTTTTCTGAAAACTTCACTGTTGAAATTTTTTCGAAGTTCAAAAAGCTGCGGAACTCTCTGAAAACTTGAAGCAGTTAGTAGTATTGTGAAGCTTCAAAAACATAAATACTTGGTACAGCAAGTAGGACAAAACTAAAAACAAATGAAAACATAACAAGCTCAACTTTTTATCCATATAGAACATGTTTACTAGTAAGGTTGATCAAGTCTTACCAACAAACAAGCGATATATAGAGCAAAAAGTCTCACCTCTTACGAAGTAATCATTGAACCTTTACTTTGATGGACATTGTCCCCACGATGATAGTTTTGTATTTGTGAGGCACATGTAGTGGACAATCCCATTCTCCAATCTTCACGGTCTCGATATTTTCTATAGAGTTGAGGCCATGCCTCCTGTCGATCTTCTTTGGAAAATATACCGTGTGTTCTTTATCATTCACATGGAAGGTAACCTTCCCTTTATTGCAATCAATAATAGCACCTGCGGTGTTAAGGAAAGGTCTACCAAGAATAATGGACATGCTCCCATCCTCGGGCATGTCAAGCACAACAAAATCAGTAAGAATTAAACAATTAGCAACCTCTACGGGAACATCCTCACAAATACCTATCGGAACAGCGGTTGACTTGTCAGCCATCTGAAGGGAGATATCTGTAGGAATTAGTTTCTCTAAACAAAGCCTCTCGTAAAGAGAGAGAGGCATAACACTCACTCCTGCTCCAAGATCACATAAAGCAGTTTTGACATAATTATTCATTATGGAACAAGGAATGGTGGGTATACCTGGATCACCGAGCTTCTCAGGAATCTTGCCACTGAAAGAGTAGTTAGCAAGCATAGTAGATATTGCATCATTAGGAACTTTTCTTGTATTAGTGACAATATCCTTCATATATTTTGAATAAGGAAGTAACTTAATAGCATCAGTCAAAGGGATTTGAAGAAAAAGAGGTTTAATCCACTCACAAAACTTATTGTAATGCTCTTCTTCTTTAGATTTGATGGACTTACCTGGAAAGGGCATGGGTTTCTGTACCCATGGTTCTCTTTCTTTCCCATGTTTTCTTGCGATGAAGTCTTCTTTAGTGTACCTCTTACGTTTGTCAGGTGCTTCTTCCTCTCGAACTTCAGGCGGATCATTCTTCTCACTATCCTTACCTTCAGGTTCAGCACCGTCTTCAGTCTCAGCATCGGATATAGATACACTGTTGGGATCAACAGCTGGCTCTTCATCTGCAATAGGATCATTAGAATTGTCAGTCTCCTTATGTTTCTTCTTTTTCTTTGGAGAGCCAACAATTTCTTCTTCCTGCATTTGAGAATCCTGCTCGATTCTCTTCGGATGTCCCTTTGGATAGAGAGGATCTTCAGTGCTAGTTCCTCATCGGGTCTTAATCCCGAAAGCCTGCAAATTATCTTGTTTGGCATTGTTAGCAAGCAGATCTCTTTGCACATTAGAAATTTGGTCAAGCTGAGTTTGAACCATTTGAAAATGCTTCACAAGACATTGAACATCATTAACTATTCTATCTAAAACATCAAGCAGTCTTTTGATAGCAAGGGAATTATCATGCAATTGACTTTCTATCCTCTTATTAAAATGATTTTGTTTCACAATAAAATTATCAAACTCATCTAAACATTGATCAGGAGGCTTACCATGAGGGATGTCACTTGCGTTGAAATCTAAAAGAGAGTGTACCTCTACCATAGAAGGGTGAGTAGTAGGCTCACACAGCTTCTCAATAGGGGGTAGATTCTTCACGTCTTCAGCTTTAATACCTTTCTCTTTAATAGACTTCTTTGCTTCTCGCATATTTTCGGGGCTTAGAACAAATATGCCCCTCTTCTTTGGTGGTGGAGGTGGTTCAGGGACGGACCAATCTTCATGGTTTTTGGCAATCCTGCCCAACAAATCCTCCGCATCGTCTGGTGTTCTTTTCCTGAAAACACAACCAGCACAACTGTCCAAATAGGACCTGGATTCATCAGTTAGACCAGCATAGAATATATCGATTAATTCATTCTTAGGCATTTCATGTCCTGGTCTAGCCCGAATCAGACCGCAGTACCTCCCCCAAGCTTTAGGGAGGGACTCATCCTGCAACTGTTTAAAGTTATAAATTCTTTGTAAAGCAGCATGTTGCATGTGAGCAGGAAAGTACTTATCAACAAAAGAGTGAGCTAAGTCTTGAGGACTCTTAATGGAACCGCATGGGAGTGAATCATACCATGCTTTAGCACCTTCCTTCAAGGAGAAAGGAAGAAGCTTGGTGATATAAAAGTATCGTATCTTCTCATCTATGGTAAACAGGCCACCTAACTCACCGAGTTTAGTCAGGTGTGCAATAGCATCATCATTTTCTCTGCCATAAAAGGGGTCAGCTTCAACCATAGGTATAAGTGAAAGATCAACAGAGAAATCATAATCAGGATCATCAATGCATATAGGAGATGTAGCAAATTCAGGATCAGGAACGGTTTTGTTCTTCAAAGAGTGTTTTTCAAATAGTTTCTTAATAACTTTAGGGTCAGAGCCAAAAAACTCTGTCAGTTCCCTGCATAAATCTTCATCAAGCATATAGTAATCATCATTAAGGAGCCTCTCTTTGAGTTTACTCAAATCAGGATAATCATAAGTTTCACCAATAGGGTAGCGAGTAACAGGAAGTTCAATTCCAGACTTTTTAGCAGCAGCAGCAATTTGTTTTTCAAGAGCATAACCAAGTGAACTAATATCATCAAAAGTAGTAGAGGCATCATCAAGAGTATCGGACATAGTAACAGATTCAGTAGGAGCATCATGTGGTGGTGGTGAGGCAAACTTACTCATAACAGAAGGTGAATCAAGTGTAGCACTAGTGCTCAGAGCAGTACCTCTTCTTGTAGTAGATGGTAAGATCGAAACCTTGGGGTCTCCTTTCTTACCCATAGTGGATGAAGTGCAGCAGGTAGGATACCTCAAGTAGACTTGTAAATATTGCTATGCTCCCTGGCAACGGCGCCAGAAAACGGTACTTGATAACCCTCAACCGTAAGGGATCGAGATAGTCTTCGCGGGTAAGAATAACCCAATTTATTGATTCGACACACGGGGAGCCAAAGAGTATTTATAAGCTTTGACAGTTGAGTTGTCAATTCAACCGCACCTGAAATATACTTACTTGCAACAAAAGATAAGTGGTAACAGTGATATGATAGTGGTAATAGTGATAGTAAAAGTAAACAGCAAAAGTAAATAGTGAAGGTAAATGGCAAAAGTAGCAACTAGTGACAAGCAGGGTTTAAAACACTGTAGGCTAGGGAGATGGATGGTTGGGCGTTGCATGGATGAGATAGCTTCTAACTTGGGGCACGGCACACGGAAAAGTAATGATCATCTAGGCAAATATCAAACATTAGGCATGTATCCCGTAGGTAGTTGTATGTGCTTGCAATAAGAACTTGCACAACATCTTTTGTCCTACCATCCCGCTACGAACGGGGCCAAAAGGAACTTATGGAGATTAAGGTGCTCCTGTCAAAGAGCACAGCAATGAACTCAATGGATACATGTAATCCTCAAACTACGGACCATCCCCTTTGGTGTCCCAAGCTGTCACTTTTGGGATCGCCGGTTCCGAACCGTAATAGGTGCAAACAACTCATAGATAGGATCACGAACACAAATATATTCATGCAAACACATATGGTTCTGATCTGAGATCATGGCACTCGGGCCCTAAGTGTCAAGCATTAAGAATAACAAGTTGAAGCAAAGATGATAAACACCATAGTAGAGATAGGCAACATGCCCCCAACGATCTGAAAAACTATTACATGATCTAACTCATCCAATCCCTACCACCCCCTTCGCCTACAGCAGGGGAATTACTCACACATGGAGGGAGAAGTCATGGAGGGATGATGGAGTGGTGATGATGATGACGATGGCGACGATCTCCCCTCTCCGGAGGCCAATTCAGCCTCCAGATTAGCCCTCCCGAGGAAGAACAGAGGGTGGCGGCGGCTGCTAGGTGGCTTCTCACCCTCGTTGGTTACCCCAAGTGGAAGGTTTGAGATGCAGTGTAGCAGAAGTTTTCCCTTGGTAATACCAAGGATCGATTTCCCAGAGACTCCCAGTTTCAACAAGAAGGTGTCAACTGCTAACGGCGCCGGATATTAGCAATCAACGTGGACCTGCACACAGATACAAATAACTTTGCTCCCAACGAGTACAGAGAGGTTGTCAATCCCTCCGGCCTTGTAGTTTACAAAGGATCAAACACAAGTGATAATAGTGATAGGTATAATTGCAATAGTAAGTAAATAGCGGAAAAGTAAATAGCGGATGTGATCAATGATGGTAATATGGACCGGAGTCTCATGATGTTCACTAGTGATGTCTCTCTCCCAAAAGACGATAAAACAACTATGTGAGGTAAACGAATTACAGCTGGGCAATTGACAGGACCATGTGCGCAAACCAATGCTGACTACATTGCAAGAAAGGTTGAGGTTCAAAGCATGGGAGGTATGCCAAAGTAAGTAGACCGAAATCCATCAATATCTACTACTAATCATCCACCTTGAGATATCTATCCAGAACATCTTGCTGGTATTAAGTTGCGAGCCCCACCCATAGTGTAAACTCAAAGGAACATACAACTGCATTAAAAGAACTTTGCGTAAAGTAAACAATCCTTGCACCCGCGGGCACAAGCACCGTTGTTTCCCCCTTGTGGCAACAGCACATCCCCTAGACTCATGTTTTTGTCACTCAAGCTAGTCATCGAGGGGCATGAACCCACAATCAAGCATAACGTTCCCTCTTGGAGTCACTACCTACTACTTGGCCAAAGCAATAAATAACAACGGAGAACATGCAAGAATTACTTACGAACATAAATATAAAAGAGGTGAATCAAATATATTACTCAAACACAATCTGAACATAATCTCATAATCCATCGGATCCTAGCAAACTCATCATAGCAACAGCATAAGGATTACATATGTGCCTCGCTCATGTAGGGCAGCTCACGAGGACTAATTACTGAAGCACAAGAACGGGAGGAGAACATCACATAGCTACTGGTCATGGACTCATGGTCCAAGGGAGACTACTCACAACTCATCCGGGAGGCGTCCATGGTGGTGGAGAAGCTCCCGGTGGTGATCCTCCCCTCCGGCAGGGTGCCGGGAAGAGTTCTCCTGGTGCTCCCGATCTTGGAAGCGGCGGCGGCGGCGGAACAGAGATGGGATCACGAAAAGAGTTCCTGTTTCGAGGGTTTCGGGAGACGCTTTAAATATATGCCAAAGGGGGGCATCGGGGGAGCCTCGAGGGGCCCAGGCGCCCCCCCGGCGCGGCCCAGGGGGGCGCGCCGCCAGGGCGCCTGGAGCCCTGGTGGCCCCCCCGGCTGTACTTCGGGCGCAAGGTAGGTTCTGGAACGCTGATTTTTTATATAATTTTTCTGGATTTTTCCTGGCAGTTCCCGTAACGTGAAAACCTGAAATGCAAAAACAGCCGAAAACAGAAACTAGCACTGGGGTGCACTGAGTTAATAGGTTAGTCCAAATATGATCAAAAGTGTATGGAAGTGTATAAATATCATAGAAATATCACCCAAAAGAGGCATGGAGCAAGCAGAAATTATAGATACGTTTTGGACGTATCAACATCCCCAAGCTTAATTCCTGCTCGTCCTCGAGGAGGTAAATGATAACAAGAATAATTTCTGTGGTGACATGCTATTAACCATATAGGACTTTTTCATAGTCATATGACAAAAGCTTACTGAGACAATGAATCTATAGTAATTAAGTTGCCTCATGAGAAAATCACAAAGGACTGAAAGTTTTACAATATGATACTGAAATATCGAATAGATTTGCAATGAACATGATGTGCAAATATGATAAAGTGATATCTAGCTTGCCCCCTTTAGTGAAGCAAAACATAAATGCAGGGGCACCTTCAAGGTTTAAGTGATGACTAGATACAATGATTTCAGAATAAACGATATCACAATCATGCAAAAGACAATGCTACTTTGGGACAATGCACATTACACTCAGAATGACAATCATGCTCTCAGTAGTTGGTGCTTTTAAAAGAAGGTGGAGACTCAACATAAAAGTAAAAGAATGGCCCTTCGCAGAGGGAAGCAGGGATTACTCATGTGCTAGAGCTTTTTATTTTGAAAACATAGAAACAATTTTGTCAACGGTAGTAGTACTTCATATGTGCTATGCATAAGACATCCTATAAGTTGCAAGCCTCATGCATCGAATACCAATAGTGCTCGCACCTTGTCCTAATTAGCTCGGATTTCCATGGATTGTCATTGCATTACATATGTTTCAACCAAGTGTCACAAAGGGGTACCTCTATGTCACCTGTACAAAGGTCCAAGGAGATAGATCGCATTTGATTTCTCGTTTTTGATAGATCTCAACTTGAGGACATCCATACTGGGACAACATAGAAAATAGATAATAGACTCCTCTTGAGGATTAATGTCCAAGCTAAAACTTCCACCATGATACATGGCTTTTGTTGGCGGCCCAATGTTCTTCTCTAACAATATGCATACTCAAACCATTCAACTCATGGCAAATCACCCTTACTTTAGACAAGACAGAAGTGTAAGTGATGACTAGAACATTGGGCACCTTCAAGGTTTAAGTGATGACTAGATACAATGATATTCAACAGAAGTGTAACTGAAAGTGCAACTAATCCCCCGGTGGTTTTGGTAATTAATAACAACATATGTATCATTGAACTAATATTTACTTGAGAATCATTTCAGAGAAGTTCGATGATATGGGTATGGAAATGTCTGAAGAAGTGGACAACTCAAAATGCTAAGACAAGCATTGGCAAAAGCTCAAGACTCTATTTTTGGTTTAGTGATCAAAGATCACATTGAGTCCATAGGAAAAGCCAATACTATTAAAAGGGGATGAGGTTGTGTTAATGATCTGGTTGCGTGATCTAGCTCCCTCAACTATCAGCACTCTTCACTACTTAACACACTCATAAGTAATCTCGGACAAACCGATTCTGCAAACTCAGTCCCACCGAGATGAACCACCTCAGTTATTCTTCCAAACCCTAATTTCTCGGTCCATCCGATTTTGAGTTTCGGTCTCACCGAAACTGGACTGCCAACCTTCTGTAACCAATTGACATCACTTCGGAATATCCGAGTTGTTAATTTCGGTCCCACCGAGATGGCAAGCTCCTACCTTTGACTCACTTCGGACACACCGAGATGGTATTTTCGGTCCCACCGAAAATCCCAACGTTCACTATATTTGAACTTTCGGTCTGACCGAGTTTTCACTTCGGTCTCACCGAGATTGGTCAAATATGTGTGTAACGGTTGGATTTTGTGTGGAGGCTATATATACCCCTCCATCCCCTCTTCATTCGTGGAGAGAGCCATCAGAAAGTCTACCACTCCTACCTTACACTTTCTGAGAAGAGAACCACCTACCCTTGTGTTGAGATCAAGCCATTCCATTCCTACCATATGAAACTTGATTTCTAGCCTTCCCAAGTTGCTTTCGACTCAAACCTTTCTTCCACCACAGCCAAATCAGTGAGGAGAGTTGAGTGTTGGGGAGATTATCATTTGAAGCACAAGAGCAAGGAGTTCATCATCATCAACAACATCTATTACCTTTTGGAGGGTGGTGCCTCCTAGATTGGTTAGGTGTCGCTTGGGAGCCTCCGTCTTTGAGATGTGGAGTTGAACCAAGAAGTTTGTAAGGGCAAGGAGATCGCCTACTTCGTGAAGATCTACCCCGAGTAAGGCTAGTCCTCCGTGGGCGTAGGCCATGATGGAATAGACAAGGTTGCTTCTTCGTGGACCCTTTGTGGGTGGAGCCCTCCGTGGACTCGCGCAGCCGTTACCCTCCGTGGGTTGAAGTCTCCATCAACGTGGATGTACGATAGCACCACCTATCGGAACCACGACAAAAATCTCCGTGTCTCCAAACTGCGTTTGATCCTCTCCACCTCTCTTTACTACATGTGCAATTTACTTTCCGCTGCTTATACTCTAGAATTGCATGTGTAGGGTGTTACTTGAATTGATCTTAATTGTGAAACTGCCAAAAACATTGCATGATCAAAAGGCAGATTTTTTATATTGTCAAGTAGTCTAATCACCCCCCCTCTAGACATACTTTCGATCCTACAAGTGGTATCAGAGCTTTGGTCTCCATTGTTTTGGTTTCCATTGCATTGGACTCCATAAGCTTGGTTTCACAACCTAGGAGAGTATGGCGTCTAGTGAGGGTAATTATCATAGAGGTCCTTACTTTGATGGTACAAATTTTGCTAGTTGGAAGCATAAAATGAAAATGCATATTCTTGGTCATAACCCAGCCGCATGGGGCATTATTTGTGTTGGTATGCAAGGTGATTTCTTCGAAGAAGGAAAAGTTCCGGATCGCGAAGCTACACCGGAAGAGTTGCGGATGTTACAAAACAATGCTCAAGCTTGTGACATTCTCTTCAATGCTTTGTGTCCCGAGGAGTTCAACAAAATCAGCCGTCTTGAGAATGCTAAAGAGATTTGGGATACTTTGGTTGAAATGCACGAAGGTACTGAATCTGTGAAGGAATCAAAGCTAGATATTCTTCAAGGTCAACTTGACAAGTTCAAGATGAAGGATGGTGAAGGAGTCGCTGAAATGTACTCTAGGCTTGCTCTCATCACAAATGAGATTGCCGGCTTAGGAAGCGAAGAAATGACCGACCGATTCATCATTAAGAAGATTCTCAGAGCTTTGGATGGAAAATATGGCACCGTGTGCACTTTGATTCAAATGATGCCAAACTACAAGACTCTCAAGCCAACTGAAGTCATTGGAAGAATTGTTGCTCATGAGATGACACTTAAGGATAAGGAAGAGCTTCACAACAAGTCAAGTGGTGCCTACAAAGCTACAAGTGATGCTCCCACTACCTCAAGTGACAAGCTAATTTCCAATGAAGAGATAAGCCTAATGGTCAAGAACTTCAACAAGTTCTACAAGAATAGAGGCAAAGAAAGAAGCTCAAAGTCTAGATCATATGATGAAAAGAGATCTTCTAGTCGTGATCGAAACTGCTACAATTGTGGAAGACCCGGACACTTCTCAAATGAGTGTACGGCTCCCCACAAGAGAAGAGAAGAATCTCCAAGAAGAAGAGCAAGAGATGAGTCACCTCGGAGAGAGAGGAGTAGAGATGATCGTTATGAACGAAGACCCTCTCGGAGAAGCAAGGATTCGGAGAGGAAAGACAAGTCATCAAGGAGCTACACAAGAAGAAGACATCAAGCTCATGTAGGTGAATGGGTCTCCGGCTCCGACTCCGACAATCAATCCGATGGAAGCTATCACTCCGACTCCGACTACAGTCAAGATGAAGGTGTTGCCGGTCTTGCTCTTGTATCCTCCAACTCCAACTCCTACGACTTATTTGATTCACCAAATGAGGGAATTGGAAGATGCTTCATGGCTAAAGGCCCCAAGGTATCACACCCTGAATTCATTGACTTCAATAGTGATGAGGATGACTTGCTTGGTGAAGATGAGCTCTTGCATGATAAATCCAGTGAGCCTAGTAACGATGAACATGCTAGTAGTCTTTATAGTCGAGAAGAGTCGAATGACAATGATATGAAGGAGATTGAGCGTCTAACTAAAGAACTAAACATTCTTAAGTTAGCTCATGAAACAACTCAAGAAGATCATAGAGAGCTCCTAAGATCTCATGAGAAGCTACGCTTCGAGAAGCTCACTCTAGAGCAAGAACATGAGTTTCTAAAAGCAATCAATGACGATCTTCGAAAGAAGAGTTCTTCATATCTTGCCAAACGACTTCTCTTGTCTAATTTCTTGCCACCCATTAAGACTAAGCATGACAAGCATAAGAAAAATTCTTCCTCTAGCAGTAACAATAACCATGCTAAATCCAATATTGTTGCTTCTAGTAGTTCTCTTGATTCCACTAACAATGTTTCAAGCCAAGTTACACTTGAGCAAGAGAATAGTTTATTGAAAGGGATCATAGAGAAAGGTGTCTACAAGAGCCTTGCCGGAAGCAAGAACTTTGAGGAAATTGTTCGCAAGCAAGGAAGGCACCGGAAGAATCAAGGAATTGGTTTTGAGCGAAAGTTCAACGCCGAAGGTGTTGAGTGGGAAGAAGGTCAATATCTGTAGGATCGAAAGTAGGTCTAGAGGGGGGTGATTAGACTACTTGACAATATAAAAAATCTGCCTTTAGATCATGCAAAGTTTTTGGCAGTTTCACAAACAAGATCAAATCAAGTAACACCCTACACATGCAATTCTAGAGTATATGCAGCGGAAAGTAAATTGCACATGTAAAAGAGAGGTGGAGAAGATCAAACGCAGTTTGGTGACACGGAGATTTTTGTCGTGGTTCCGATAGGTGGTGCTATCGTACATCCACGTTGATGGAGACTTCAACCCACGGAGGGTAACGGCTGCGCGAGTCCACGGAGGGCTCCACCCACAAAGGGTCCACGAAGAAGCAACCTTGTCTATTCCATCATGGCCTACGCCCACGGAGGACTAGCCTTACTCGGGGTAGATCTTCACGAAGTAGGCGATCTCCTTGCCCTTACAAACTTCTTGGTTCAACTCCACATCTCGAAGACGGAGGCTCCCAAGCGACACCTAACCAATCTAGGAGGCACCACCCCCCAAAAGGTAATAGACGGTGTTGATGATGATGAACTCCTTGCTCTTGTGCTTCAGATGATAATCTCCCCAACACTCAACTCTCCTCACTGATATGGCTGTGGTGGAAGAAGGGTTTGAGTGGAAAGCAACTTGGGAAGGCTAGAAATCAAGTTTCATATGGTAGGAATGGAATGGCTTGATCTCAACACAAGGGTAGGTGGTTCACTTCTCAGAAAGTGTATGGTAGAAGTGGTGGTACTTTCTGATGGCTCTCCTCACGAATGAAGAGGGGGTGGAGGGGTATATATAGCCTCCACACAAAATCCAACCGTTACACACACATTTGACCAATCTCGGTGAGACCGAAATGAAAACTCGGTCAGACCGAAAGTTCAAATATAGTGAACGTTGGGATTTTCGGTGGGACCGAAAATACCATCTCGGTGTGTCCGAAGTGAGTCAAAGGTTGGAGCTTGTCATCTCGGTGTGACCGAAAACAACAACTCGGATATTCCGAAATGCTGTCAATTGGTTACAGAAGGTTGGCAGTCCGTTTTCGGTGAGACCGAAACTCAGAATCGGATGGACCGAGAAATTAGGGTTTGGGGAAATAACTGAAGTGGTTCATCTCGGTGGGACTGAGTTTGCAGAATCGGTTTGTCCGAGATTACTTATGAGTGTGTTGAATAGTGAAGAGTGCTGATAGTTGAGGGAGCTAGATCACCAAGCACTTGAGCAACAAGAACATTAACACAACCTCATCCCCTTTTAATAGTATTGGCTTTTCCTATGGACTCAATGTGATCTTTGATCACTAAACCAAAAATGGAGTCTTGAGCTTTTGCCAATGCTTGTCTTAGCATTTTGAGGGGTCCACTTCTTCAGACATTTCCATACCCATATCATCGAACTTTTCTGAAATGATTCTCAAGTGAATATTAGTTCAATGATATATATGTTGTTATTAATTACCAAAACCACCTGGGGATTAGTTGCACTTTCACAATGTTTCAAGCCAAGTTACACTTGAGCAAGAAAATAGCTTATTGAAGGAAATCATAGAGAAAGGTGTCTACAAGAGTCTTGCCGGAAGCAAAAACTTTGAGGAGATTGTTCGCAAACAAGGAAGACACCGGAAGAATCAAGGGATTGGTTTTGAGCGAAAGTTCAACGCCGAAGGTGTTGAGTGGGAAGAAGGTCAATATCCTACTCCACAGTTTGTTTCACAAAAGGAGAAGTATGATCCTACTTCTTCCAATGTGGAACAAGCTCAAGATGACCTTCCACCACAAGACCACAAGCTAAAGGCCAAGGACAAGCTTCAAGAGGAGATTGATGCATTCATTGAAGCACCTCAAGCCATGGTCAAGTGGGTTCCCAAGGACACATCAAGTTCTACTTCGTCAAGCTCAACTACAACACCAAGGATTCCCATCAAGATGATGTGGATCCCAAAGAAGAAGAACTAGAAGGTTCTTGAGGGTGACTCCGCCAACAAACTTCACTCATATTCATTTTGGCAAGAACTTGTGCAATCAACTTTCACATCATGCACTAGTTCATGGAGTCACAAACCCTCTTGTTGGTAAGTCAAGGGACAAGGTAATCATTGCTTTCATGGACATCATCTTTTGTGAACTTCAATCTATGTCTATGGATATTCTTGTTTGTTCCTTGTGGGACTAACCCATGTAGGTATTGAAAGTGCCCTAATCCAAAGGATAGCTCCCAACTCTTGATGATCTACATCAACATTGAGCATCCACATCTTCAACATCTACATGAAGTCTTCTACGACAACCCAAGGTTAGTTTGACCCTTTAAAAGGGGTTCTCACATCTAGGGGGAGCTTTGCTCTAAAAATTGAGCTAAAGCATCTCCAAATGATGTGAACACATAAATGCTTTATGTAAAAGTGGTAACCCCACTTGTGCTTAAACGATGAGTATGACCTATGATCAAATGTTCTCATTTGGCTCCTCAGTCAATATACTCATATATAGATGACCTAGTCATCGACAAATTGTGTGCTAGTAGCTAGAGTGTTGGTTGTGCATGTTTGACACATATTTCAGTTGCTATCTTATTGTGTGAGCATGTTGAATGCATGATTTTATCCATTCAAGGACATCCATTTGTTGTTTTGATTGTTTTGATTTTTCTGGCCAAATGGATGGACAAGAATGCCTAAGCACCTTCCCTAGCTATCTATGCTTTCTAGTCTCAAATTCTCTTCATGCTCATATCACAACTTTGAACAAGTCTTTTTCGGACTCTCCGAGTGAGGAGCACTCGGAGCCACCGATCCGTATAAGACTGACTTCCAAAACCTTCTAAGTCCATTTCGGTCTGACCGGCTTTTCCATCTCGGTCCAACCGAAACGCTTAGACTGATCTAGGTTTCATCTCGGTGAAACCGAGTTCAAAATCTCGGTCTGACCGATATGCGTAACTGCACAGCAGTTATACATTTCGGTGACACCGAGTTTTTCAACTCGGTCCCACCGACAGCATGGGGTTATATATACCTGAGGGCTGCGCGCGATTTAACTCTTCAAACCGTTCGCCCCCAAGACCCCTGCTGCCGTCGCCCTGGTCTACGGATCGTCGCCATCGTCGCCTGTGCGCCCTCGCCGCAGGTCTCCGCCGCCGTCAACGGTAATCATCAACGCCGTTGCCGCCGTAGAGGGACTCCACCAAGTTAGGGTGAGTCCCGATCCCTTTCGTGCTCCCCATCCAACTCTTGCACGAATGGCTTGCCTTGAATCTTTCCACGTTTGAGATATTCCCTATACATTAGATCAGATCCTCTAGTTTCGAGCGAAATTCTTAGGTTTAGGTTTCCACGGAACGCATCTCGGTGAAGCCGATTTTGAAACTCGGAATGACCGATTTGGCCTCTGGCCATTGCACTGCATCATTCGGTCTAACCGAGTTGTGCAAATCAGTGTGACCGAAACTTAGTTTCAGTGAAACCCTAGGTTATCGGTAGGACCGAAACCCATTTCGGTCTGACCGAAAGTGGTGTGTAGGCCTCTGTATACACTTCGGATTCACCGAAACTTAAAATCGGTTTGACCGAAATACATTCTGTGAAAACTCAAAACTAAGTTTTAAACTCATTTTTTTTTTGCAAAAACCTCTGCAGTTGTGATAACTCTTCTACTCTGCCTATACCTTATCTTTTCACAGGTTGTCAGCCATGTCAGATGTCAGTGACAGCCAGAACAGGTCTGAGTCTCCTTTTGCTGAGATTCCAGAGGCAGAAACAAGTCCCGAGGCTAGCAGCTCCAGTGATGATGGTGAAAGGAGCACCCCTAGTGGTTTGCCTCCTGCAGCCACCAGAACCAGGAAGAAGAGAACTTCTGATGATGAGGACTCTGACTTTGTTGCTGAGGAAGTTACCTCCAAGCCAAAGAGGAATGTGGTTGCCAAAGAGCACCAAGGGCAGCAAACAAGGAAAGGCACAAGCAAAGTAAAGCAGTCAGCTGTTGCAAAGAAGCTCAACTTGGAAGAGCCAGCTCCAAGCAAGGTGAAGAAGACTTCCAAGAGGAAGAGGGTAGTATATGCTGAACCTCAAGTTGATGCTGCTGAAGAAGAAGAAGAAGATGCACCCCAGCCTCCTCCTCAGAAAGCTAAGTTCATGGGTGATGCTATTCGAGCTCAAGCCTCCTCTAAGCCCAAGAAGCCTGCTCAAGCCAAGGCAGCTCCAGCCAAGCCCAAGAGAACAACCAGGAGCATTCCAGCTTCTGAGAAGAACAAAGGTGAGATGCCACCATCTGAATCAGATGAAGAGCATGTGTTGCTTAAGCTCCGTCCCAAGTTGCCACTCCACAATGATGCTCATCCTCAAGCTGAGGACATGAAGGCAAGGAAGGATAAAGGTCTCAGGCTATGGAGACAGTCTGATCCATATGCCGTAAGGAGAAGGACTGCTGTGGACCCCAGATTCCACACCAGAGAGCAGCAGGATTTCTATGAGACCATGCTGATGGATAAGAAGCCCATTGTTGCTGACACCAGGTATGTTGACTGGAAGTACATTGATAGTGAAGAGCACCGTGACTTCTTTCCCCATGTGCATGAGAGCTTTACTGCATGTGGAGTTGCTGATTTTGTGGGTCAAGAGCTGACAGCTTGGAATGACGAGATGATCATGCAGTTCTACGCCACAGCCCACTTCTATCCTGATGGCAAGATCACCTGGATGACTGAAGGTCAAAGGTTTTCTTCGTCTGTTGAAGAATGGGCAGAACTTCTGAACGCTCCAGTGCAGAGAGAGGACGACATTGATGTCTATGGGATTCCTAAGAAGAGTCATGATTCCATGAAGAACATGTACAAGGAGATCCCGGCTGCTGATTTGGAAGGATGGAAGCTTGGCTCAGTGTACTATCTCCAGGCAGGTCTGACCACCACTAACACTATTCTGAGGCATACATTGATGCCTAAGTCTGGAGACCACCGCATGATTCGAGGCTATTCTATCAACATGCTGCACATTCTCGATGAGAAGGCACCTTTCAAGGTGATGGACTTAATGGTAGGGACCATTAAGAGGACTGTAGCTGACCAGAAGAGGTCGTGTGGGTTTGCCCCGCAGATTCAGATGCTCATCAATGCCAAGTTTGGCACGGGCAAATTCATGTTGGATAGGAAGCACTTGCCACTGCAGCCAGAGCATGAGGACAACGTAGTTGTGATGGATGAAGAGGATCCCACCTCAGTTGAAGGACAGGCCAAAATCGAAGCTGCAAAGAAAGCTAAAGCTGACAAAGAGGCAGCAGCAGCAGCTAATCCAAAGAGCTTTGGAGAACAAATTCTTGAAGCTACCCAGAGGATTGAACAACGCCTGGCCAGCATTGAGCAATCTCAGGAAAGCCTAGAGAGGATTGTTGAGGACAAGATCCACGCTCTGGACGTGAAGCTGACTGAGATTCAGGTGTCCGTCAACAAGCTTGAGGCAGACATGGAGGAAGCAAGGCAGGAGAGAGCAGAACTCATGCAGGATGATTTAGTCCAGGACTCTCATCGCCAGACTGCTCAGGTTCCCAGAGGATCCAGATCTGCAGCTATTCCAGTGACTGACTCCAGGGCTACCACTTCAGCACCAGCTACAGCTCCAGCAGTTACTCCAGCTTCAGCATCCACTCCTCCCGCGCAGACATCAGCAGAAGTCTTCGCCGATGCAGCTATTTCTACACCGACATCTACCCAGACGGGAGCAGCCAGCAGAGCCCGCAGTGACGCTTAGCTCTATACCTTTTCGAACTTTTTGGTAACTTGTTGCCAAAGGGGGAGAAATTGTATAGATCATAGGGCTTCGAGAGAGATAGTGCTCTTTCGTCTTTCGTTCTTTTGCCGGTTTTCTTTGAGATACATTGGTTTCTCTTGGTCTTTCGAAACTTTAAGTGTGCTTGCTACTACGTTTGATGCTACCTTAATGAGTGCTTGGTCATACTATGCTTTAATGTGTGCTTAATGCTTATCATATGCTATTCATTATTGTATGGCTATTTACTCTTGTCTTGGTGATTGAGTGCATGTCATTCATTCTTATCATTTTGTGCGCTCCACCAAGATGTATGTGACATGGAAGAGTGACCCACAATCCTAATCGATTGTGCATTTGCATTCAAACGCAAATTTTAAATAATGCACAAATTTAGGGGGAGCTCTTGTTTATCACATACTTCTCAAAGCGACGATATTATCCTTTGATTATATCCTTTGTCGAAGCTTTGATCTATATGTTGTCATCAATTACCAAAAAGGGGGAGATTGAAAGTGCAACTTATCCTCGGGTGGTTTTGGTAATTAATAACAACATATATATCATTGAACTAATATTTACTTGAGAATCATTTCAGAGAAGTTCGATGATATGGGTATGCAAATGTCTGAAGAAGTGGACCCCTCAAAATGCTAAGACAAGCATTGGCAAAAGCTCAAGACTCTATTTTTGGTTTAGTGATCAAAGATCACATTGAGTCCATAGGAAAAGCCAATACTATTAAAAGGGGATGAGGTTGTGTTAATGATCTGGTTGCTCAAGTGCTTAGTGATCTAGCTCCCTCAACTATCAGCACTCTTCACTACTTAACACACTCATAAGTAATCTCGGACAAACCGATTCTGCAAACTCAGTCCCACCGAGATGAACCACCTCAGTTATTCTTCCAAACCCTAATTTCTCGGTCCATCCGATTTTGAGTTTCGGTCTCACCGAAACTGGACTGCCAACCTTCTGTAACCAATTGACATCACTTCGGAATATCCGAGTTGTTAATTTCGGTCCCACCGAGATGGCAAGCTCCTACCTTTGACTCACTTCAGACACACCGAGATGGTATTTTCGGTCCCACCGAAAATCCCAACGTTCACTATATTTGAACTTTCGGTCTGACCGAGTTTTCACTTCGGTCTCACCGAGATTGGTCAAATATGTGTGTAACGGTTGGATTTTGTGTGGAGGCTATATATACCCCTCCATCCCCTCTTCATTCGTGGAGAGAGCCATCAGAAAGTCTACCACTCCTACCTTACACTTTCTGAGAAGAGAACCACCTACCCTTGTGTTGAGATCAAGCCATTCCATTCCTACCATATGAAACTTGATTTCTAGCCTTCCCAAGTTGCTTTCCACTCAAACCTTTCTTCCACCACAGCCAAATCAGTGAGGAGAGTTGAGTGTTGGGGATATTATCATTTGAAGCACAAGAGCAAGGAGTTCATCATCATCAACAACATCTATTACCTTTTGGAGGGTGGTGCCTCCTAGATTGGTTAGGTGTCGCTTGGGAGCCTCCGTCTTTGAGATGTGGAGTTGAACCAAGAAGTTTGTAAGGGCAAGGAGATCGCCTACTTCGTGAAGATCTACCCCGAGTAAGGCTAGTCCTCCGTGGGCGTAGGCCATGATGGAATAGACAAGGTTGCTTCTTCGTGGACCCTTTGTGGGTGGAGCCCTCCGTGGACTCGCGCAGCCGTTACCCTCCGTGGGTTGAAGTCTCCATCAACGTGGATGTACGATAGCACCACCTATCGGAACCACGACAAAAATCTCCGTGTCACCAAACTGCGTTTGATCTTCTCCACCTCTCTTTACTACATGTGCAATTTACTTTCCGCTGCTATTACTCTAGAATTGCATGTGTAGGGTGATACTTGAATTGATCTTAATTGTGAAACTGCCAAAAACATTGCATGATCAAAAGGCAGATTTTTTATATTGTCAAGTAGTCTAATCACCCCCCCTCTAGACATACTTTCGATCCTACAGTAACAGTTGATGGCGTCCCCAGAAACATGGTTACCGCTCAGCAAGCAACTTATAAGAAAATAAGATACATAAGCAACATATTCTTTACCACAATAGTTTTTAAGCTACTTTCCCATGAGCTATGTATTGCAACTGAAGGTTTTAAAGGTAGCACATGTAAATTTACTTGGAGTGGCGGTGAAATACCACATATAGGAAGGTATGGTGGACTCATATGGCATAACTGGTTTAAAAGGATGTGGATGCACAAGCAGTCAGGCCGCTTAGTACAGGTGGAGGTTAGCAAAAGACTGGGAGCGATCAACTAAGAGAGCAATGACGGTCATAATCATGCAGAGCGACAAAGCAACATTGAATCAGGCATGGTAGTTATATCGCTACTCAGAAACAAAAGATCATCAAGGCTTGACAGACTTTCTTTACAGTCTTAAATATGCGTGAGCATACGCCAAGTCAATCAAAATAAATTCTTGAGGGAAGATATTACTAAACCATACCACATCATTGGCAAACAAATCATGTTGGTACTCCAATAACACATTGGGAATCCCCCAGCTATTTGAGACTAACCACAAGAAAACCTAAACTACTAAGTGCCATTATGCACGTAGCATCTTTATCATAGACATATTAACCAATGCAACGGAAGCAAACTCTCTTAATAAGATAAGCATGATAATTAAAGAGAGTTCAAGCAACCAACTAAACAAAATCTCTTTGAAAAGATAAGCATGAAAGCTAAGAGCTGAACATGATAGTAGCTATTTAAAATACGAAGAACACACACAGCAAAGATAGTCATGAAAAGTCCATGTTATGTTCTAGGTAGAAGTGGAGTGTGTTTCTCTCCCACATAAATAAAGCTGAGTTCCGACTCGTTATGAAAAACTAAAGAAAACTAAAAGCAAAACGCTCCAAGCATAGCACATAACACATGAAGTGATTAAAATATAGTGGAACGAAAAGACGAACTGATAATGTTGATGGAGAAGGGGATGCACGGGGGCATCCCCAAGCTTAGACGCTTGAGTCTCCTTGAATATTTCTTGGGGGTGCATGGGGGCATCCCCAAGCTTGAGCGCTTGACACTCCTGAATCTTTTTATCATCTTCCCTCGCACACTTCAAAACTCCCTTCATACATAACTCATCATAATCTGATTAGCGAGGTTAGTACCCATAATAAAATAATTATACTTTGCTGGAAATAAAGATATTCTTGAAGGTCTACTGTTTCTCAAGATTGCCAAAAGGTTTTTGCAAAGAAAAAGCAAGCTCTTGGTTTGCAAAATGAAGGAAAAGCAAAACAGGACAGAATCTGTGAAAAACAGAACAGCAGGTAGTAATTGATTTGTTCGGTGCACTTCTGCAACTCTAATAAAAAAACTCAGAACAGACACACGAAAGACAATTATATAGAGAACGCTGTCGAAAAAATTCAGGCCAAAAAGATAATCTGGTGATTTTATACAAATTTTTCTATCCAAGGACAGAATCTGTTTCCTGGACAGCACCTCACAACTTTTGAACTTTCTAGCAATCAGAGGCTACACTTGGCACAAAATTGAAAAGCAAAGATACAATGATGATGCTACAGTAGTAACAACATCAATACACAACAAAAGCAAAATAAATTTATTCATGTGGGCTGCCTCCCAAAAGCGATTTCTTTTATGCCTTTAAGCTAGGCATAATGCAAAGAGATCAAGTTGTATCAATTGAACCATTATCAAGATCATCAAAAAGCTCTTCAATAATACAACTAGTCTTAAGAGGACTTTCAAATAAAGGCCTCATAGAGATACTTCTAGGTAGAAGACCAAAAGGATAAAAGTCAATGGAAGATTCATTTATGAATTCATCAAAGACATGTGTTTCTTCCAAAGTCTTTACAGTTTCAACCCCTTTGGCAATAGGTGGATTACTTTTAGAGCGGGGAGCCTTTGGAACGTGAACGAACTTAGGCTCCCTCTTTGCCGGAGTTTCTACCTTTTTGGTTTTGATTGAGGAGAAGGTGGTTCCTAGGGTATCAAATATTTCCTCAATCTTGTCTATCCTAGAAGAGTCCAAGTCATGGAATTTGACGGTCTCCAAAATTTTGAAAATTTTATGCATGGAGCTATCAAGTCTATTCAAATTCCCTTGGATCTTACGATCCAACTCATTTATCTTATTAATGCTTGGCATCTCTAGCTCTATCTTTTCAAGTTTTTTCATAATGTGAGCTAGGGTGATGTCCTCTCGAATGCAAACAACAGGGAGATTTCCAACAAGATTTTTAATAATACTAAGGGACTCCCAAACTGGGGCCTCTAGGAAATTCCCATTGATAGCAGTATCTAGAATAAACCTATTCCAAGAAGTAATTCCAACATAAAAATTTCTAAGCAGGATAGTAGTAGGTTGCTTCTTGGTGGCTCTTTTTTGTGAATCATTAATTCTATACCAAGCATCTTTCAAACTTTCCCCACCTCTTTGTTTAAAGGTGAGAACTTCTGCCTCGTCAAAGACAAAAGGACCCGACATAATGATAACTAAAGAACAAGATAACTATTTTTGTGATTTTCGATAAAAGATACTAAAGCAAAACTGAAAAGTAAACTAACAAGACTAAAAGCAAAGGTAAAAGATAGCGTGCAACTCCCCTATCCTGAAGAGTGGAGTCACCGGCAACGGCGACAGAAATTGCTTTGCTAGGTGGCTACTCACCCCTCGTTGGTTACCCCAAGTGGAAGGTTTGAGATGCAGTGTAGCAGAAGATTTCCCTTGGTAATACCAAGGATCGATTTCCCAGAGACTCCCAGTTTCAACAAGAAGGTGTCAACTGCTAACGGCGCCGGATATTAGCAATCAACGTGGACCTGCACACAGATACAAATAACTTTGCTCCCAACGAGTACAGAGAGGTTGTCAATCCCTCCGGCCTTGTAGTTTACAAAGGATCAAACGCAAGTGATAATAGTGATATGTATAATTGCAATAGTAAGTAAATAGCGGAAAAGTAAATAGCGGATGTGATCAATGATGGTAATATGGACCGGAGTCTCATGATGTTCACTAGTGATGTCTCTCTCCCAAAAGACGATAAAACAGCTATGTGAGGTAAACGAATTACAGCTGGGCAATTGACAGGACCATGTGCGCAAACCAATGCTGACTACATTGTAAGAAAGGTTGAGGTTCAAAGCATGGGCGGTACGCCAAAGTAAGTAGACCGAAATCCATCAATATCTACTACTAATCATCCACCTTGAGATATCTATCCAGAACATCTCGCTGGTTTTAAGTTGCGAGCCCCACCCATAGTGTAAACTCAAAGCAACAGACAACTGCATTAAAAGAACTTTGCGTAAAGTAAACAATCCTTGCACCCGCGGGCACAAGCACCGTTGTTTTCCCCCTTGTGGCAACAGCACATCCCCTAGACTCATGTTTCTGTCACTCAAGCTAGTCATCGAGGGGCATGAACCCACAATCAAGCATAACGTTCCCTCTTGGAGTCACTACCTACTACTTGGCCAAAGCAATAAATAACAACGGAGAACATGCAAGAATTACTTACGAACATAAATATAAAAGAGGTGAATCAAATATATTACTCAAACACAATCTGAACATAATCTCATAATCCATCGGATCCCAGCAAACTCATCATAGCAACAGCATAAGGATTACATATGTGCCTCGATCATGTAGGGCAGCTCACGAGGACTAATTAGTGAAGCACAAGAACGGGAGGAGAACATCACATAGCTACTGGTCATGGACTCATGGTCCAAGGGAGACTACTCACAACTCATCCGGGAGGCGTCCATGGTGGTGCAGAAGCTCCCGGTGGTGATCCTCCCCTCCGGCAGGGTGCCGGGAAGAGTTCTCCTGGTGCTCCCGATCTTGGAAGCGGCGCGGCGGTGGAACAGAGATGGGATCGCGAAAAGAGTTCCTGTTTCGAGGGTTTCGGGAGACGCTTTAAATATATGCCAAAGGGGGCATCGGGGGAGCCTCGGGGGGCCCAGGCGCCCCCCCCC